>CM065364.1:22477373-23188623 GCA_033032245.1 Poecilia picta
ATTGCAAATATCTGATTCTAAATGATAAATCACTGAAGTTTAACTATCCTTGTTTGCAAAAAATTAATGAGACACTGTGTGGTTTAAATAATCTCCGAGGCACAATCTCGCACTTCTCTTTGTTTTTGGGAAGATCTATATCTGTGAAATAACCATTTTATTGATACTGTTTAATATCTCCTGGTCCTGCAGATAGCACATCCAGCGAGAAGCCGCTGGAAAAAGAGCAGAGATTAAATCTCAGATGGCAGCCGCTGTGCAACTTTAACACACAATCGACTGACTGGCACGTCGCCAGGAATCGAGCAGAAATGGGAGTGTGCTGAAACATTTGGTGGTTGGGGGTGTTTGTCTGTGACTGTGTCTGACGAAAAAATGTGTTCCTGAAGGAGGATTTCTTTTATTTATTTATTTTTTGTTGTTTGTGACTCCCTGTTTCCCTGGCCATCTGCTGGTCTATTCCCTCTCTCATCTATATGGATAACAAGGCGTGCATTGGAATAGATAATATAACAGCCCTCATATGGTGCATGTGGACTAACAAGGTGGGGCAGATTGCGGGAAAATCATTGGAGCTGATACCCTGCTGGGGTAGAGGCCATGATGAGGGAAGGGTAGCTGCAGCAACAGCATGGAATTTGGTTTAATAAACTTTTTTATGTGCCACACAGAAGTGGAAGTCATTCACAAAAGTAATCATAACCGCTAAACCTTTCCAGGTACGTTATGTTGATCTCAAATTTCAATATTTTGTTGGTATTTTCTGGCCAAGCCTACAAAAGGTGTAGTGCATAAATGTAAAGTGTGAGGAAATCGATGTTTGCAAGGAAAATTTAGAAAAACCGTGGTGCACATTGATATAAAATCTCTTAGAACGATGCAGAATTATCTATATATTACAGCTTTAACTCCCACCATCTTTGTACAAAAAAATAAAGAGACAAAATGTCTGCAGTTGTTTGCAAAATACCTCAAATAACCACAGTATCTGTGCGCACACATGTTTTCAAGTTTTGGAACCGATTCTGTAATAAGGTTACTTTGTGAATAATGAAATGATTCCTCATTGTTGCAATTAAAGTAGAATTATTTTACATCTGATTTTGTATTTAGTTTCTTTGTCCTGCAGAACAAAATGTCTATCGTTTTCCAGAACTGAAAATTATCCATGTCTTAATCCAGCTCCTATCTGCTTCCCTGTCCCTTCTGAAGAACAGTGTTCCCACAGCTTCATGCTGCCACCACCATGTCTCACAGTTGGGGTTTGGGGGGCGGCGTCCTTAGTTTTCTGCACATGGCGTTAGGCCAAAGACCTTAAATTATTCTCTCATCTTTGCTCCACGTCTTCTGGCAAACTTTAAAACTAGACTTCCAAAGTTTTCTTCTAACATTCTTGCCACTCTTCTTGCCAGAGGCAGTTCTTGTAAGAATTGCACCCTGGGCAAACATCTCCGTCTGCCACCTCACCCACAAGCAAACATGCATTGCTGAAGAAACCCACTGGACAAAAACAAAAAGGTATATATTGCAATTCATCAAAAAAACATTACTAACTGTAACCGGATTCAATGATCCAGTTAGATAAACATAAATACACAGATAGCCTAATTAAATACTGTAGGTATTGATCTCAAAAGTATATATGAAATAAATGCATAAATGTATTTGAAAACAGTTTTAAAGCATGTGCAATCGCTGTAAGAGTAGGAGTGTGAGACCATATGACCCAGATTTGACCAATCACTAAACAATAATGTGCTTTTCACACTCTGCACTTAATTTGGCTCTAATGTTTATTCCAGTAAACCTGGGATAAATGAGTTACTCGTCTGAAAATCTAAGATGGTGAATTCAAGATGTTCAAACAGAATGAGAACTTTAGAACTGAAGCCTCAAAGTAGACACAAACCTGACTATTACACAGCTGCAGTGTAGAGCAAAAATGGCTTGCTATGTTTCCACTGTGCATGCAACAAGGGCTGCCATTTCAATGCAAATTCTTATTTTTTCATTTATTGTTTTTGCCTAGTGATGCCCCCTTGTGGTGTGGCCCCTTAGACAGGACGTCACAAACCCCCCAATGTTTCTTAGCGCAACATCTAGACTGAAGATGCACATTTTTAATCGCAAATAGATCATGTTTGACCTGTTTTTTGTTGTTTGTTTGTTTGTTTTTGTGGAAAGCTAATAAACTGGCAAAGTTTCAGCTCACATTTTTCAACGCTGTCTGTGTAGTAAACTGCAGGTGAGGCTCTGCACCCCGAAGGGAGAAGGTTACGGTTGTTTTGCTCCAGCAGGGTGTCAGACAGATGGAAAAACAAAGAAACAAAGCGATGATGTGGTTGACGGAGATTCCTCCGTGGTCTGACCGGCAACAAAACACAACGAGCGGACGGGGGATGTGATGGGATGGGATGGGATGGGCCGGTGGAGAAGCCATTCCCTGAGGAGGAGCTCTATGCTAAAATGGAGACGTGTTCAGGTCCTGTGGGGGAGGAACAAAAAAATAACTGTAAAAAAAAAGTAACAACTGCCCACATCCAGATGTTGGGAGCACAGTTGATGACTGGGATGCCTGAAGGGAGTTTTGCCACTGTAAATCTTAATATGTGTATGGGCTTGTAGTGGATTTTTGCTTAATATTTCAAAGTGCTGAGTAGGCAAAGAAAAGGGGGGGCTAGTGAGTGAGGGGAGTGGATAGGAGAATCTGGAGCAGCGGTCCCAGAAGACACGCTCAAGGAGCCCCGTTCTCCCTGTTACAACAGAAATAAAAGTGTTTGATCTCTGGCGCTCGTGCTTCCATTGTTACCGTTCAGCTCCACCCGCCCAGAGATATTCACTGTAACCACGGCGCCACTGTTGAGGCTAATAAACACGAGCAGATAAACAGGCAGAATCAAAACATTTACTCATGCAACCTGCAAACGCACTTAATGCCACCAGGGACTCGCGGCTAATTTGTAGCATTTTCACACACCTTCCCATTGTTAATGAGCGCTTTCGGGGAACCGGTTTCTCCTCATCTCATGCTCAGCCTAGCTGCACAGATAAATGTTTTTATTGTAATCATCTACATCGGCATCTTCCCTCTTCCATGTTGTTTCTCACGGAAGAAGTTGTGAAGTCAGTGGTTCTCGCACTTTTAGTGGAAAATACCACCTCTATACATAATTAATACCATACATATTTCTATTTATGTGACTTTTTTTTTTTATCATCAAGCAATTTTTTTGCTTCCATCTGACTGACGGAAAAGAAACAAATATTTCATAATTTAATCCATAGATTCATCCAATGTTTTCTGCTTTTATTACAGGTCCAGAAGGGAAACTCAGAGAAATTGTGATTAAACACCCAGACCATCACAACTGACATTTCTACTTCCTGCTCCCTCTGGATGACATCCAGCTCTTCACCCTCTGTGAAGGACTGAGTCAGGCCACACGACAAACAAACTCATGTCACCCGAATGTCAGTCATCTTGTTTCTTATTTCATCATGCTTTGGTTTTTTGGCTCTGCTCACTCTTGACAACAAAAGCCCGGAGCAACAGACGAAGATCTAATCTGCCCATGTATTGTTAGTTTCAAGCTAAATGTGAACAACATACCAAGACGTAGAGACCGATAGTTATTAAGCAGTGGCTGCCCCAGAAAACTTTGGGAAATTCTTTTAAATAAAAAATGGCTTGTATTTCATATATATATGTTTCATATACTGCGACAGACTGGCGACCTGTCCAGGGTGACCCCACCTCTCGCCCGGAACATTAGCTGGAGATCGGCACCAGCACCTCCCGACCCCATTAAGGGACAAGGGTGTAAGAAAGTGGATGGATGGATGGATGTTTCATATATACAACAAGCAAAATTTAGCTTAAAATTCTTTTTACTTTTGCACAAAAATTGTAGGTTTTCCTGCCAATAATTCTACTTTGCAGATGCAGAACCTCCCCTCCCTAATCCCCCCTTTGGTTACGTCTCTGTGCGGAGGAGCTGACTCTCCGTCTGGCCGCTTCACAGTCAACTGAACGCCTCAGTGCATGCTGAAGGTCATATTCTTTAATAAAATTGTAAATGAATTCAGGCGGTAATGATTTAAACAGGGACTCATACAGAAGTATCCATTGACAAGATAACTATTAGTCATACACTCCACAAATGTTGAATTGAATTGTAAAAAAAAGGAGCTAAAACTCTGCAGTTCACTCCAAACCTTGTGGAGGACACGGCATGCATGGCAAACAAGACGGTCTGGACAGATGAGAGTGAAACTGAACTTCCAGCAGAAAACTGGCACCTTGAATGCAACACTCCTATTATGAAAAATGCTGGTAGCAGCATCTGCAACGTTCATGAAATTTCAATAACTCTATAAAGAAAAAATGATTATTTTAGGGGTGGTTTATTATTTTGTTCATTCGTGCAAACATCGATGTTTGTTGGTAGATTTTTCAAACACTCCTCAGCAGTTAGCTGTACCTTGCACATCATTAACACCAACACTTCCACCAGTGGTACCTGCACTACAGTTTATTGACTAAGATGTTAGTTAGGATGATCAGGTGTGTGAATGCAACGCCGTCTGTGTGTAAGAGCTGCAGCCGGGAAGCATGTGACAACCCATAATCTAAACTCCCCCTAACCCCCAACAATTCGATCAGGTCATCTTGGCTGCACTTCTGCCGAGGCAGAGCAGAAAGAATAGGCTTTGATTAGAAACTGACATCATTTTTTTTATGGTTTTTGCTTATTGAATGACTAAAAAACAAAAAACAAGACAGTGGCAGCTGCTGAATCGATACAATGCTCCGGTTTTGCCCAAGACTCTCTTCCAGACCGCTTCCTAATGAGTCAGCCCAACTGTGCTTGCAGCGGGTCGCTCAGCATCGATAACAGACATGAGCAATCTACAGCAGCACACCCTCACGCTGGACAATTCCTTATCACCATGTTCCACCAACCAACCTATTCATTCCACACAAAAGTGCTCTTTCCTCTCTCCATCCCTCTTCAGTCTGCCATATTCATATTCCATCCTTCTGCTTTGTTTCGTTCCTGACCCTACCTGTTCTGCGTCTGTTGCAGACCTCGCCCTCCTCTGGATCCCAGACAGTGGAAACAGTTGCCGCTAATTGCTCACAACAATTAGAAACTATAAGCTGAGTGGCAGTCTGACTAATAAACCAAGCTGGAGAGAAAGAGAGAGAGAGAGAGAGAGATAGGATGCTGCAATAAGAAGCGATTGTAAACACTGGAATAAACCCACAGCTTTCAAACCACAGAGGTTGAGGAGGTTGGGAAAGACATTAAATGAGGCGTTTGCAGGTTTTAGAGGGTGACTCAGAAATAGGATAAATAGGAGCAGAGGCAGTTGGTTGGTTGGCTGGGCTCAACGTAAAAGATTGCCCTCAGCATGCTTATAGGTGCCCTTTTTAATGGTGTTTTTGCATTTCCATATTGCAGTTTTCAAACTATATAAACACACACATCCACACACACACGCATTCCAACTGTGATGTGCGATGGACAGCATGTCAGTGACTATTGATTTTCACCCTGTTTTTATCTCTAAATAACCTTGCGTCTGTACTATTTTCTGGAGGGGTTTTTTTTCTCGTATTAAACAGTTCTTATTGCACAACTAGAAATTTTTGTATGAACATGTTTTTTTTTTGTTTGTTTTTTTCTTTTTCTCTCCACAGTATGTCATTAACAATTGTAACTCTGGCCATGAACTCACCTGGACCTTTCTTTTTGTTTTTTTGTTTTTTTCAGCCATTTGGATTCCTCTCCAGACAAAATGGTTCCTGTGTTGTTTGCTTTAAATGCAAACTTCATCCGTCACTCCAACTGTTGTTTTTAATCAATAAAAATAATCTTTGTGCATTTTCAGGGGAAGGATTTGGATGCCTTCTTTTTCACGTTCTTTTTGTTTTTTCTTTAAATCTAACCTCCTATTCAGACATGCACACACAGCTTCCATTAAGTCTGCACTGTTCGCCCTCCACGTTATTGCCTCCAGGCACTCTAACTTGGAGTCTGGACTTATTATGCCTCTCCCTCGCTGAATTTTGGTGCACTCAGCTTGTGAATTGAGAGGGAATGAGCTCATTCTACCTGTGTCAGCACAAGGAATGGTTATGCTGCAGATGCCTCGGTGAGGAAAGCGTAATGAGGAAGCACCGGAGGTGGACCCCGCTCTGAGGATAGGTTTCTTCCTCACACCCAATCAAGGCTGAGATGATTTCAGACTTGCACTGCTGCGGGTGAACATATTTATGGAAATGTTTCAGCTCCTTTTCTGGAAGAGCGCTCAAGGCTCTTTGTCCTCTCTCAAACTCAATCAAAATCCTCAACTTCTCTCCTCTTATCTCATTCCTTATTTTCCTTGTGCAAAGCGTGCAGCCTCACGGAATAGTGATATCCCTTTGAAAGATTACA
Source organism: Poecilia picta (assembly GCA_033032245.1). Taxonomy (NCBI): domain Eukaryota; kingdom Metazoa; phylum Chordata; class Actinopteri; order Cyprinodontiformes; family Poeciliidae; genus Poecilia; species Poecilia picta. The sequence goes on from CM065364.1 coordinate 22,483,817, forward strand.
ACAGCAGACCTCACAAGAGCCTTTCATTTCTTGTGACAGAGAAAAACTGGAGCACAATTGTAAAGTGGAAAAACTAAAAAGTAAATCTAGTCGTATCTAAGTCAATCCTTCGTAGTACCAGTTGCAGAATAAAGTCTTTTAGAGATTATTTATCCCAGCTTTGCACGTGTAGAGATTCTATTTATTTATTTATTTTCTCAATTCTTCTTTCCAAACTCCAGCTCAGTCAGATTGGACGTAGAGGATCTGTATCCACCTGCTTTCAAATCTTGCAACATATTCTCATTGGATTTGGGTTTGGACTTTGACTGGGACGTTGTAAAACATAAACAAGCTTCCTATGACCTTGCTGTACGTTTAGATTGACCACCCTGCTAGAAGACTAACCTCTTCAATCTCAGATCGTTTGCTGTCGTCTTCCAGGATTCCCTAGATTTCAGTATGACTAAAAAGCTCCACTTAACTCTTAAGTCACTTCTTATTTTGTGACGAAACACATCTAGAAGCAACTTGTGTTGTAAAAGACAGAAAAATACATGAGAAGAGTATTTAGATGCTGAGAGGAACTACGTAGTCACAGCGACCAGTCTGACCCCACACCATGACGCTCCCACTACCATGTTTCAAAGAGTGGATGATGTGTTCAGGGTCATGTGTGTTTTTAGGCCACAGTTTAACCGGTTTGCACCAGCTGCCTTGTGAACATGTAGATGTGAAGAATGTTCCTTTGACCTCCATCCCTGCTTGACGCGATTTTTATTTTAGACAGTAGATGGTCTGCAGGTTTAATCTTCCTGTTTTCAACAACTGATAGCACCACAGGAGTTGGTAGAGGAAATAGATTCTCAATGCAGCTCTAACCACAAAGTTTGGCCTCGAAATTTTTACTTTTCAGTCGTTTTTTGCAAGACTACTAAACAGCTGGTGGTAATTATTTCCCCAGGTCTATGTTGAGCTGTGCATATGTTTTTAAAACCCAAGATGCTTTCTAACTCTGTCGCTGCGCAACCAGCTAGTTAGTGTTATCCGTGCTACCGCTGTTACCAAAATGAAATGGTAGGTTACACCCTGGACACTGTTTGTTTATGTTTTTGTCTTTGATCATTTCCTGAGTTTTATTTGTGAGTACTTTGAAAACCCGTGCTGCTGTCCTTCTGCTTCACAATTGCGCGCCGTTGGTCTGTCACATAAAAGTCCAAAAGATGGCATTAAAGTGTGATGTGATAAAATGCGATAGAAGTTCAGAGGTCATCGGTGCGTTTGCATTTCTCTGTAGTGTACTTATTTAATTGCCAGATTGGATCTTGCACTTATGGCTCCAAACAAAACAAACCATCTGCTTTTGCAATCATCTGAGGAGAAAGCAATCTGACAGTTTTGTGTCTGAAAAAAAAATACATCTTTGTTGGCTTAGGAAGCAAAAAAAAAAAAAGAAAAAAAGAAGCACAACAATTAAGCACAAAAAAAAAGAAAGAAAAATGACAACATTACGGTGGCTGTCGTACCGTTAAGAGGGGAGAGGTTTTGTTACCTGAGCAAATTCAACCAAAGACGTCTCAGTGCTATTTTTATCTTCTTCTTCTCCTTCTTTTCCCAGCCGCCCGTCAGAATTGTGGCCTAGCTACATACACTTCGATGTCCTTTAGCCACTCTGGAATCTCTGTGGTGGCTCGCAGCAGATGCTCGACAGCCGAAGGAATCGGCCATGACGGATGGATGTGTCCTGTCCGAGAGGATGGAGGGGTCACCGAGGGTCTCTACAGCGATGTAGACACTTCCCTCCTCGGCCCCCTTGACGTTTTTAATTAACCTCTTTGGGAGGATCCGTCTTGGTAATCACAGCCTTGAAAGTCCCGGTATTAGGAATTGTCTGACCTTTTCTTCTGTCCAGTTTATTACTTTACCTTTTTTCTACCTTGCATTCGACGACGCTACCACAACACTACAGAAGACAACAGAGTCCTTCTGAACTCCCATTTTCTCTCTTTTTTTCTTTCAGGAGTTTGCTCACCTCACTGGAGGTGTTTGCCTTGTCCTCTCTGTTTGTCTAAATTCTTTTTGTTTTACTTCGCGAAAAAAAACAACAAGTTTATTGATCCAGCCATGAAGCGATCGCGGTTTAATGGCAATTAGATGAGGTAAAACTTATGAGAGTCCTCCGCGTCTCATCTCAGTTCCCATTTTCTCCTCCTGCGCTAATAGACCTTGTGGCCTCATTATGCGGAAGCTGACAAGAAGCATGGACATAAATAAAAATAATCTTATTTTTCACTTTAGACTTCTGAGGGACAAACAGGCCTCAGTACTCCTCAGGGGGAGCCAACTCCTCAGTGTGATGTCCCAGAACAAGCAGATCAAACGCCTCTCCTCTCGGCTTTCTTCCTATCACTCTATTTTGGTTGCCTTCTTTCATGTTGGGGAGCAGTGGCTTAAGTGGCTCTTTTTTTGGGGGGGGATGGAGGGGGGGGTAGAGCTCACTGATGGGTTCTCAAATAAAGCCTGCGAGAGCCGGAGAAATAAATTGGTTCATTCTCAGGCTGGGATTTCAGTGGCGCCCCCCACTGTCGGCTTACAGACAGTGTTAGAGCAGTTGCATCATTTCAGTTTATAGGAGTTTTACACATGTTTTATGAACACTCAGTGGATTAAACAGATGGAGTTAAAGATTGATCCATGGGGCCACAGCTCCCCCATGTGGACAAATTGTGCACGACAATGTTTCTGATCATGCAAACCTTTGTGGTGTGTTTTGTCATACTGTAGCAATAAAGTCAGTACTTAGAAGAATAAAATAGTTCAACCCCTGATTGTTTACTTTAGATTTTGCATGCAGAATTTTCAGTATTTGGTAAAAACCACATGCGGATGAAGGTGATCTGGTATGACGAGACCAAAGTTAAAGTTTTTGAGAATTTTCCTGAATGAATATACACACACCCATTCTGTTCTGGAAAGGCCTTAGAACTCCCCAAAATGAGATGGAATGTCACTGGGTTACAGGATGTCTGGTTGTGCCTGTTAACCCAGCAACCTAATCTTGGATAGATGGATGAATGCATGAACAGAGAGGTTGACTGACGATAGCGCGCATGAGTTGCTAATACACGCTGAAGGCATTTGCCGAAGGCATTCTCGTGGAGTTTTGGATTCTCAGTATCCCGTTGGATTTGTACGTTTCAAGCACTGCTGAATGTGTGAATACAGAATTATTTGGCTTAAGTACATCTAAGTTTGCACAGATTTATACATATGCCAGCTTTGGCCTCTAGGACAATTGGCAGGAATGTTTCTCCTGCGTAGATGTAAATAACTGTTTAGTTGTTGGGTGAAATTGTCCCTTTCTTGGTGGCCTTCATAATCCGCTCTCTGTAGCCCTGGGTCAATCACTGTAGGTGGGTGCCATCTGTCAGTTGCAAGGTACTTCCCCCCCCCCCCCCCCCCCCCCCCCAAGACATGCATTGAAAGCGGACAGCTTTTTTTTTTTTTTTTTTCAGCAGAGCCTACGGACGCTCTGTCTCAGATATCTGTGATATTTACTGGTTCTAGTTCTGGGAAATTGCTTGCGCTTCTCCAGTATTCTTTATCAGGCAGGTAACCAGCGTGGTGAGTCATTGTCTGGCAGTCTCTAAACTCTCAGGTACAGACACGGTTATTCTACATTGTAGCATTGTGTTGATCTAACAGCTGACAGATTTTGCTCTGCGTTCCATCATAGTCAACTAGTACAGCAACGTAAAATACTGTAAAAGAAATATTGAAAGAAAGAAGGCTGGTACTACAACACTGTGATATAATACAGTGCAATTTGGGGTTTATTTAACACTTTAGTAGGTTTTTAGTTTTGAAAAACTAAAAACCTACTAAAGGTTTTTAGTTTTTCAAAACCAAAAACTACAGCATGTGATAAATATACAAATATTACATATAAGCCATTTATTTCTGTATTTAACAACAATACTTTAGACATGTTTCTTATACTTTTGTAGCTAAATAATGGGTTTCTTGTCATTCATTTCCAGTATGATAAACTGTAGGTGCCTATAGGCTGGCTGAGTTTTTCTAGTAGTACATAATTACTAGTAGTATGTGTTGAGATGCTTTACCAAGGTCGTGAACGAGTCACATGCTGTTAGACAAAGGGCCCATAGTAAAGAGTTACATGTTTTATTTTGTTAGACTCTAAGGTCCATTTCTCATGAAAAAGAAACTTATCAAGGACACAGAGGCATGGTGTGATTTCAGGGAGTATCTTCAGTTCATATAATCAGCTGCCCTCTTCCTTCTCCTCAGACGCTGCACAGACTTTTTTAGAAACTCTTCTCGGATGTAATGGTAAAAGCGTCTCCTTTCAGCGCTGAAAGTGAATAAAATAAGTAAAGTCTGAATTCTTTTCTTGGTTGAATTTATGCTCCGTGTGTCAATACAAATTATGATTCATCGATTGGGATTTCCGTTCCCACAGTTGGTAGCAGAGGATGGTTTTGTGTTGACACATGAGCAGAGATTGGACTGGCCGTTCAGGCGCAGACTTTCCGGAACGGTACTCTGGTGTAGTGCACACAAATGAAAGGTAAGGACACTTGTTCCTTAATACACCATTGTACTGTTTCTCAGGTCTGTATAAATTTCAGTTATCAGCCGTTGTCTGTACCGTTTCCCATGTTTGTCTGCTTGTCACTGAGTTGTCTAAGTTGTCAGCCATTGTTTGATTGTCAGGTGTCGTCTGTACTGCTTTCGTCTGGTTTGTCTGAATGCTTCCAAGTTGTTCATAGGAGTAAGGTTAAGGTTAGTCAATAGTCTATAGTCAAAGGTAAAAGGTTGATTGGCTTCGCAGTGAGAACTTGCCGTCTCCGACCTTTCCTGGACGCAGGAAAGGGAAAGGCTAGGTTTTCTCGGTTTTATCCTCGGGGAGTGCTGCCCTCGCAAAAAGAACTGGTTAGCCAATCTGTGACTTTGCTCGAGAAACGCAAGGCGGTGAGAGCGGTCTACCATAGGAAAAAAAGATAAGATGAAATGAGAATAAGATAAAGGTTAACTACTACAGAGGAACAGAGGTCTGTTCCTCTGTAGTAGTTATAAGTGAAATAAGAAGTGTCAAAAGAGGACACCATAGGAGCTGAAAAGCGTGGATCCATTTCTGTGTATCTGTAAGCTGTGTGTGTGTGTGTGTGTGTGTGTGTGTGGTGTGTGTGTGTTGTGTGTGTGTGTGTGTGTGTGTGTGTGTGGTGTGTCTGCCAGCTGTTTTTGTAAGCTTCTGCCGCTGAGCAGATGTTATGTGTTTAAAGGTACTCTTTTCTGTTTATTGTAATATGTTTTAAAATCATAGTAAACATTGGGGAATTATAATCTGCGGAAGGTTTTTTATTTTTATCTGTGGTTTTTCGACTTCCTCGCTGCCGTGCGAGCAAAAAAAGGGGGTAAATAATAAAAAGTAATAAAATAATAAAAAAAGGGTGATTTTGGAATCTAAATTTTAGCCTAAACAGATGAAGGGTGAACTTGAAAAGGAAAAAATAAGATTTAAAGTGGGGCACCAGGACATGGATTACGTTTAGTGAGCAAACAGAAGCATTAATAACTTATTTGGCAGAGCATGACGAATATCAAAATAAGGAAGAAAGAGAAAAACTGAAAAAAGGGGATAGAATACCTGGTGCAGAAGAAAAAAGGCGACCTGTTAAACAGCCTTTGGGGGAAATACTGGCTTAAAGGAATAAATGGCGCTAAGGGAAAACTGATTGGAACTAAACTAATCCTGCACAATTCACTATTTTCACATGTGGTAAAATTAACTGTATGTAAGATGAATGAAACTACATAACAGGTAAAATTATAAACAAAATAAAGCGACATCTAATGGGTTGAAGTTTTTGAAACTTGGCTTAGCTGTAGACAGGTTAAAATTTAAACTTAATGAAACTTGAAAAATTGAGGTTTATAGCAGACTTGAACTTTATCATGTACTAATTAATATTTTTCTCTCTTATTATCTTATCAAAAACAGGATTTCTTTTCATTTGAAACTTGGTCACCTTAAAATGTCTAAAGAGGGAACAGGATTGTTAACTAAATATGAGTTTGTGTTTGATTCAAAGGGTGATTATGAAACATCTCTGATTCAATTAAGGTTTATTACAAAATATTATTGTCTGAAAGACAATTGATGATTCTAAATCTAGATAATTTGGTTACCTGACCTCAAAGTGGGAAATAATATGTTCGAAAAGGTATAATCACATTTCAGATTTGGTTTAAAACAAGATAGCATTTATTACGAGCCTGTTTCATTTAGTTTGACATTTTTTATTTTTCTTTTAATTTCTATTAACATTATTGTTGTTTTCATTCTTAATAACAAACTAACTAACCTACTAACTACAACTAACTGCTGCTTTTGAAACACATGCGTGTCTTGGTAAAAAGGCACAAATTGGACATGATGGAATTTTTAAAGTGGATATGATAGTAATTGATTATGTAAAAATCAAACTTATTGGACAACTGGCTCACAACATTTGTGTGCCTTAAATTTTGATTGGATTGATACATAAACTAAAGTTCAAAAAACATTTGATTTGAAACGCAAAAACATCTTACAGTACTGCATAATCTTCGTCTACATTTTTGTCTCCTCTGCCTAAATTGATCAATTCTTCTTTTGACAGTTCAAACACAACATTGATACTGCTTTTAGGAAAGCAATCTAAATTCTGATTTTAACTTTTTAAAATAATAAAACATTTAGCCTTTGCAGTACAGTCTCAGTTGGACATTTTATAAATATGTACAGAAAATGGGTCTCTGAACAATATTTCTGATAAAAATAGAATGTTGTTAGGGGGAAATGATAATGATAAATGCTAAACATAAAATAGAACTGATAAAATTTTACATTTAAAACATCTCAGTCTACTTTCAATTCTAGACAGAAGATTTGGAAAACCTGACATACCCTGTAATATTTTAGTTTTGGAGAATAGTAACAAATGCAAAATTGATTTCAAATGTGTTTTAAATTATATCAACAGGGGGTGACGAAGAAATAGATTCTAATTTCTAGTCGTTTACAGATATGGTTAATTATGGATTTATTCAGTTAACATTTGGTATATTGTGTTTATTTAATAAGCTCTTATAAAGTACCTTCCTGCATGACTGAAATACAGAGTTATATAGAAGCTGTTACTAAATTAAAATTAGTAATTTAAAATTCAATGGATTCAATCAATATTTATGCCATGTTTATTTGTTTATAAATTATTGAAAAATCTCATGCATCACTTCTACTTTTAATTATGTTGAGTTGGATGTAATCGTTATCATTGAGAAAATCTTGGTTAATAGTACTTTAAAATTCTGATAAAATGTGAACAATTTTTTGAATTCTAGACAAACAAATAGAACAAAACAATAGAAGCGGCTTTGAAATATTCAGGATAAAGGTAACATTTCTATTAATGGTGTGAAAAATAATTTATTACAGTTTTCTTTTTGACCTTTCCTTCGTTTTTAAAGAAATCTGACTGGCTGTCTTAAAGCGTGGGATTTTCACAAGGATGCTTTTGTGTAAAATTGGACACTATTACAGTTATTATTTTACATATGCAATTTGAGTAACCAATTTATGAAAAGTCTATGAAATACAACATTTTGTCCACATTTTTAATAATTTCTTAGAGTTTAAACTTTGAGAGGAGTTGACTCCACATTCGGTTAATTCTGAAACATTTTAGGGTGAATCATCTTAACGCATTTCTACTTTTATTTCTCTTTGGAGCTCAGAGACTGAGGCAGTGGATCTTATCTGAGCTGCTCCAGTGACGCTGAGCCTGGCTGAAAAGAAACAAAAAAGAGAGGCAACTCTTCATCTACATTACAAGCTAAAGAAAAGACATTTAATTTATAATCATGTGAGCAAAAGGTGGCATACACTTCTGTTTTCTTAATTCACTTTGTGTTTTACTCTAGTAGTCCTGTGGTCTGACGGGGACCGTGGGGCCAGGTTTTACAGGTTCAGTGCCGTGCGAGAAGGTGATGAGATGGGGGATCACGTGGCCTCGGCTTCAGGCTTCTGCTGCTCTTAGCCACTCTGACTTGGACATTTGCACTTTCTACACATATGAATTATGTCATCTTCTGCTGAACTGCTGTTTGAGAGCAGTCCAGCTCTCAAACTGGACTGCTCTCAAGAATATTACATCTTCTACTGAGGTCAGTGAGTTTGGATTGCTTTTTCCTGTTGTTACGTGAGGACGGATTGCAGCTTGCAGGATCTACCATTGGATGTTTGACTGTGATCTCTGAGGAAACCCCTGGCTAAAGGACGAGACCCAGGCGTCATTTCTGAGGGTCTCCTATGACAGAAAAGACAAACGGTTTCCGCCCAACGTGAGACGCAGGTTTGAAAACAAAGACTCATCGGCTGTATCTCTAAGTCTCTCTCCCTCGCTCTGTCAAGGGGGGCCCCATACTTGGTCCAGATTTTTTCTACACAGCGGGACTGAATGCTGCCCTGGACAGTTTCAGACGGAGCAAACAGAACATCACATGTAAAGCTGTCTTGAGAGTCAGAGGCTGTCCTGTTTGTCTGTTGCCATGGTTGGGCCTGAAATTTCCCTCAGCCATTGAAGACAAAATGGCTGCCAACAAAACTTTGCATTTTTTAATGGTTTTTCTTGAGTTATCAAATTGTGTTATGCCACTTTTTCTCACCTTAGTTTATTTACAACACATTCATGATCTACTGCCTTTGCATTCTGACCTCTGCTATTTGATCCCCAGGATAAGTTTAACGATGCAGCAGGGTGTTAGAACTCTCTGCAGGTTACAGAAATGTTTTGTTTGCCTGAATGATTATCTCTGTTTGTCCCACATCTGGCTAATGTTTTTCTCTCCTCCAGCATGACAACGATTGAAAACAGATAAAAGTACGGTAATAATTGTTAATTTCCTGATTTGCAAAAGCATAACTAACCACACGAGGACAGTCTAAGTTCTAGTTGGCTCAAATTACAGTGGCTACAAATATGACAACAAGTATCTCAAGTTTTAATTTAAGTTTATTTGAATCCATTTCAAATCTTAGGAAAATCTACTCTTCAGAAAAATTACAGAACCAAATTATGGGTTTACTCCACATATTCAACTGTTAAATTATTTCACTGAGGTGTAAACACCTTGTTTAAATTACATCCAACTGTTACAGTTAGCAACAAAAGAAATTTGGGCTAAATGATTTGTGTGTGTTTCTTAGGAATTTCTGTACCAAAACACTTAAACGGTGTTTCAATACAGAAACAGGGGGAGATGCATGGAATTAATCTAATCTACAAATTGTGAGTTAATCTAATATATTGAGAATTTTTTCAGTTTTGAGCTTCAGCAAAATATAAAAGAAATTAAATCAAAAATTCACAAATGTTTTAAACTATTTGAATGAGTTTCTAAAGTAATGCTGAATATTCTGAATTTAATACATTAAAATTAACAATGATGTCATTCATGGGTCAAATAGATTTCTACAAAACATAGTTTCTTAAAACAGGGAATAAATTGTTTGATTGCTGCTTCTCTCTTGCTATAATTCAAAATAATTTGTTTAATTAAGTCATGCAGAAAGGTCTAACCTGAAAATCATGTAATTTAATAAATCTAGTTGTATCAATTTTCTCCCCAAAACTGCCAGAAACATTGATAAATATAAACACATATAAAGAGGGTAATTCAGTTAAATAAATGTTTTATAGAAGGGTTGCCAAAAGAACCAATTTTTCAAAGGTTAAAAGTGTTAAACTTTTGAGATTTAAAACCATGAAGTCAGTTAAATATGGAGTGACTCCATATTTAACTTTATTCTTGTTAAAAAAAAAAAAGGCTAATCATTATATGAGGTTTTAAAATGAGAAGAAAATTGAGGATTCAAACTAAATTGGGATTTACAAATGAGCAATTATGGAACTGCTTAAAGCGGGTCAAAAGGATTGACAGAATTTTAAAAAGGAACACAGTGCTATGTGTAATTGTTGATCCAAGGTAATAATGTCTAAACATTTCTCATAATCATAATTTACAGTTTTTGGTTTGAGACAAAACAGGGTTGTCTTTTATGAATGAATATATTAAAAAGGATCTTAGTTTAACACGGATCATTAACTTTTCACACTATTGATAATACTTTACAAGCCTTTAGTATAGCGGTACTGTATTAAATGAGGACTATTTGATTGAATTTAATTAAAATAAGAAAAGCAAAAGATTTATATATGGTTTAAGAATTTTGGGAAAGTTTCTATTAGGGATAATTCATATATACATTTCAAATGATATTCCTTTGATAAAACATGATTGTGGGCAGTTTTGCACATTCATTTCATAATCTGATCCTTTACATGATTTTTGTTTGGTTCCTGATTTTGTCCGATCCTATGAATATGCCAACACATACAATAAACAATGCTATTTTTGAAGGTTAAAATGTGTTACTTAATTTAGGCATTTCTTTAACTATTATTGAGAGGAGAACTTAAATAACAGATGCTATTGATATATTGATCCTCTATTGGCTTAGAAAAAAAAAAGCTTGCTCTTCAGCTTCAAGGAGCAGCCTTTTAAAATAAAAAACAAACAACAAAAACATTATGATGATGCACAATCTGAAAGAATCTTCCCTCCTCATCACCTGTGGACGCTGCTGCTCCTGCCTGAGGTCCTTGGCTGTTCAGTGCATCACCTCCAACATGGAGAAGAGCAGCGGTACCGACTGAACCCCACCTGCCTATCAGATGGTTTCCTGGAACCAAAAGACGACCGTGGATCTCCAGTTTTCTAGACTATAAGGGCAGTACTAGTATCTAGTATAAAAAGATAATATTTTTCCTTCACTTTAATGTTCTTTATTTAATCCATTGATTTTGCTTTTTGTTGTTGTTTTTTGTGTTGCAGAATGAAGTCCAATCCTTTCTGGGTGTGCCAGGATGTGAGACTGTGAGCGCCTTCCACGATTGGTGGACCGAGTTACAGCTGAAACGCCACTGAAGCCTCCTGGGCCTGTCAGGGTTTCACATTCAGCTGCGCCGACTCAACATCTGGACACACGCAGAAACTGATTTGACAGTGATAGATGTTGCTATAGCAAATACTGATCTAATTCCAGTTTATTTATCTCATTAAAATTCAATCTTACTGTGTTTTTTAGGTTACTTAAGCATTTGATTTTACTAGTACCATTATATTTTACTTATACAGAATTATAAACATTTAACAATGTTAGTTTCATAATATCATTAGATTTTGATTGTACTGCCTGTAATGTTAATTTACTTCATTGGTTTGCAAATTCAAAATGTGCTCGTTTTATATTCTGTGCCCTTAACATTCCTTTTCTTCTGTTAATTTGCATCCTTTCATAGTGTATTAACTTCTTCATTACTATCTTAACATTTCATTGATTCATGACTTATTAACTTCAGAAGTAGTATCTTAACATTTTTTGTCCTGATTTTCTATTTTAAGTACTATCTCACATTTATTCATTACTTAGTTAATTTTGGGTTTATTAAATCTTGCACACTACCTAACATTTTATTGACTTTGCATTTTAGTAACTTTTACTCATTTACATTTTATTCATTTTAAAACATTAACCCAACACTTCATTCCTTTTTGCATTTAATTCGGTTTTGAATTAGCATTTCATTCAATTTACAGTTTGGTTAATTCTAACAATCTAGTAAATATAACTTTTGATACATTGATTTTTACTTTAAAGACAAAAATTATATCCTCCTAACAATTCACCCATTTCATATTCTCATAAATTTAACATTTATTCTTTTTAACTTGTATTACTAAAAAAAAAAAAAAGAAAAAAAAAAAAACTTTTTCAGATTTTGCTCTTTTATAGTTCATTACCCCTCTATGGCATGAGGTTGACCTGAGGTAACAAATAAAAACAGAAATGATAAATAAATAACAAGAAACATAAAAGCAATAATTAAAATATTTGGGTCCAGAAAGTATTATGGTCCAACTGTATGATTGATGTGTAATTACAGATGACGAAGCTCTGACAAGACTGCAAAAGAAATATTTTCTTCCACCACAAGAAGAAAAGAAAGAAAAACAGTCATGCCATAGTGGGTTGACTTATGTTCCTCCAAATCTAACACTCTAACATTTTTTAACAATTTTATTTCTTTATGCGTTCTTCTTTAGACTGTAAGGGGGACATTGTGACATGAAATGACATGAATGAAAGACAACATCAATACTTGAATGATGCTATGTATATCAACATCTGTAAAAGCCTCGGGAGACGTTTTCCGGAAGGGACAGTGTCCACTCTAGGGTTTACATTTTCCTTTTTGGGCTCTTTTAGAGCCCAACAGGGGAATGTTGAGACGCTTTACCACGGTTGAGAACGAGTCACATGCTATTAGACAAAGGGCCCATAGTAAAGAGTTACATGTTTATTTTGTTAGACACTAAGGTCCATTTCTCACGAAAAAGAAACTTATCAAGGACACAGAAACATGGTGTGACTTCAGGGAGTATCTTCAGTTCATATAATCAGCTGCCCTCTTCCTTCTCCTCAGACGCTGCACAGACTTTTTTAGAAACTCTTCTCAGATGTAATGGTAAAAGCGTCTCCTTTCAGCGCTGAAAGTGAATAAAATAAGTGAAGTCTGAATGCTTTTCTTGGCTGATTTTGTGCTCCATGTGTCAATACAAATTATGATTCATTGATTGGGATTTCCATCCCCAACATATGTAATTGCTATAATACTGTATTATACTATTGTTTAATACAGTTATTTGTGTGTTTATACAACATGATATTCAGTTCTGGTCTGGATACAATGCATATTATTACTATTTAATTCATGATATGCAGCTATTGTAAAACCTTTGTACTTCACGCAGAAATTATAGAATGAACCACATTTTGTAGACGTCACAAACAAGTCTGCAGGCAGGGAATTATTAGTCATAAACACACCAAAACCATTACAATCGAGGCTGTCACTCGTATTATAGGCTATCTGCAATATTGCTGGCTTGCACTACTGTCACAGGAAGTGTACCGCGACCAACATGTGAGATATTTATTACTTTTAGTCACCACTCCAGGTTACTGAGCATGCGTACCACGGAATACGAGCAAACAAACCGACAGAACACATTCGCTATGGTAACTGTCACCAGCGCTGTTTCGGAAGACTGGAGTTAAAATGGATTTGGTGTTGTGGTGGTCGCAGAGATTGAACAGGCCTCAGCGTTGGCACAGACAGGCTTTTCTGAACCTAACCGCCCGCATGATGGTGCTGCAGGCAACTGTGGTAAGAGGAAGATAAGTTATTCTAAAAACCTCATTATGTCTGGACCTTCTGCCGTTATGTAGGAAGCTGAAATTGGTTCACAATTACAGCTCCCGATTTGAAAGGGGTAGTCCACCTAAATTTTCACTACGTTGTGAAAACGTAGTGAAAGGTTTTGTTCTCTGGCTGAAAAATACACCTGACCTAAGCTCTTCAAAACTTGACAAGAATATTGTACATGGAGAGCAAAATATTTAAATTCCAGTCTGTGGTTTCTGAAACCTTTATTTGATTTGTAAAAGTTGAATCAAGGGTGATTTCATCACTTTTTTGTGTATCAGTGATTCCTGAGAATATGGACAAAATGGGTTTTAATTTTCCCATATTTTTTTTGTTATTTCTCAACCTTATGTATGCAAAGATGGCAAATAATGTTTTGGAAGTGTAAAAATGCAAAGGTACAGACTTCCAGCTGCAACATTTTTTTTAATTACATTTTTAATCCACCTGACCCAGAACGGTGTCATCACCATCTGACAAAAAATAAATAAAAAAACAATTTAAATGACCCTATTATACAAAAAACAACAAAAAGTCCATCTGACGGAGTGGACACAGAACTGAAGGTGATGACAAACTAGTGAGTAAAATGAAAAACTTGGTACATGTGAAGTGATGCAATTTATGTAAAATACATTAAAATGAATTAATTGCACATTTAAGTGACATTTGACAACAATTTCACTGAAATAGTCAGAAAAACTGTGATGGAGTTGACATCTGACGGAGGTGACAAAAAGCCAAACTACCTCAATTTATATGTTATTCTGAAGGAGGCCATATTGTAGCTCATCAGGTCCATGAAATATTTATAATATACCAAAATTAAGCTTTTATTTCACAAAATTTCAAAGTTTTTTAAATTGTCAGTTATGGTGTTGACACATCATGGTTGTGACAAACAACTTAGGAATAAAAAGAAGAAAAAACTAAAGAATAACATAAACTAACCAGAGCTAACTAGCCTACTACAGCTACTAGCCCTCAAATGAAGAGAAAGGAAGAGGTCATGGGGTCCTCAGAAGTTCTGGTGCCCCCCAATAATGCCTGATTTTTTTACATTCTTTTCATTTCTGACGGTGTTGACAAAAACTAGGGACAAATTTTAATGGAGTTGGAAAATATATAAAAATGATTTTTAATTCAATTTGATACCTTTATAATTGTTTATATGATTATAATGTCTTGCGTTCTGCTCCTGGACAAGGGATTTTACAGGCATCATCCACTGACTACAAGGTTTAAAATAAAATATTCAGCAAATACCTGGAAAATATACATTTTTCTTTTGCGTTACCTCACGAAACCTTTGCGTTCTCTCGCAATATGCTTACTTTAATATTTCCTGGTCTATTTTGTATACTGTAACTTATGTCAGTTAAACATTTCATACACACTTTTAAAGAGTGTCAGTGAAAAAGTGTTTATTATAAACTCTTTGGTGCAAAAATAAATTAAATCAATTTATTATGTGTATGTTTATGTTTGTGTGAGGCTGAGATGGAACTGCACATGAAAGCCAGACATTCAGACTACCAACACAAAAGAGACACAATCCGTATGAAACGTTTGTCTTATGCACGTCTCACCGTCTCTAGGTCACGATCCTGTCCATTTCCATGTATCCTGATGTGATATCCTTCCTGGATGTTCTTCACGCAACTGTAACAGGAAACTATGCTTCGACATATGTTACGACTGGCTCAGGGTAGTAACAAAAAACATGAAACCATGCCGTGGTTAAAGTGAAATAAAAGTAAATGTTTATTAACAAAAACAACTATCAAAACAAAAGAAACTCAAAAGTGCAAAAGACGGGGAGCTGGGGCCTGGCAACTAACATTGCCTCTGCAGAATGGACGCTGAGGGCGACAGGCGCCAAGCCACAAACGACCAGTGACCAGCAACCAACGACGAGCCACCCAGTGCCGAACCACCAAGCCCCACAAAAGATGGAGACAGCCAGGTTTAAGTATCCTGCAGGCCAATCACCCCATCAGGGACACCTGCAAATGGGAGGAGCACAAAGAGGGACAACAAGACCAGCCTACAAGGCCCAGGGCTGTAACAACATATGATTCCGTCCTTCTTGCCAGCTGTCCCAATGAGCAGGCAGCGCGGGATATTGCCAAGTACAGCTAATTTTATGTCTTTTTTTTCTCCATATAGTTGGAGAGATTTACATTAGAACAACATTGTATCAGACTTTATTGCAACAGTTTTTGGATTTAAGTATTTCTGAAAAATTGTGAAAATATTTGTGTCATGTCAGTGGGTCTTAGAAGATTTTTTTCTCTGATTAAATCTGTAATTTAGTCAATGTGATTTAACCAGTACAAAGTTACATCATCTTAGTCCAACTTTGACCAAAATAATGTTGAACCACTAACTCAAGAGTTGCATTTATTCTCTTGTTGTTTTTAGTGAAATTATAGGCACAGGGTTCTTTCTCTCAATGTAATGACTGAAGACTTAATAGACTTTATTGATTCATTTTCTCAAATTTTTACAAAAAAAAAAAAACTAAACAAAACACAAAATCGAATGTTTAATGCAGAAATGTTAGATTATGTCCAACAAAATCGTGTGGTAGACCACTCACTTGACAGGTGTCCTGCAGATAGTCATTAAAAATGTATCCAAAAGTACAGTAAGTCACAAAAAGGTTGTTGCCCAACAAGCTGGGTGATTTCTTAGCGCTATATTTAAGTATATTTTCAGAATGTTGAGTTGAAGGAGACACATACTGGTTCCAGTCAATTTTGATTAAAAAGTCATGCCATTTGTGTTGGTCCATTGTGTTTTTCAGTCAGTTTCCTACCAGAAAACTAGGAAGTTTAACTAGGTGTCAGTTTAATTAACCAATCGAATTTTGCGTCAGCTCCCACTGCCAAAAGTACCAGTTCCTGCTTTACGGACTGTGGTATTAATGAGCTTGATGTTCTAGCAAACTCACCAGATCGCAACTTGTGAAGATGGGAATCACTTAAGGTTGAAGTTTCACCGTTACAGCAACTCCACAGCAGGGCAACAAACTGTCATGCTGCCTCAATGCAGTTATTTCTGCCAAAAGAACTTATGACATTTTCCTCCGCAGGGTGGCCGGGCTCTCCCTTAGAGATAGGGTGAGAAGCTCGGTCATCCGGGAGGGACTCAAAGTAGAGCCGCTGCTCCTCCACGTCGAGAGGAGCCAGTTGAGGCTCGGGCATCTGGTCAGGATGCCTCCTGGACGCCTCCCTGGTGAGGAGTTCAGGTTCCACCTGGAGGAGGCCCCAAGGAAGACCCAGGACACGCTGGAGGGACTATGTCTCTCGGCTGGCCTGGGAACGCCTTGGGGTTCCTGGAGGAGCTGGAAGACGTGGCTGGGGAGAGGGAAGTCTGGGCCTCACTTCTGAAGCTGCTGCCCCCGTGACCCGACCCCGGATAAGCAGAAGAAAATGGATGGATGGATGGATGGATGAACTTATGACAAAGAACTGAGTACATAAACTCAGACTGAGCCGAACAGAACAGCTGTGTCTTTATCAGTTTAAATTTTGTTGTAAAGAAAAAAAGAATTTTTCATTTGATTTTTATGCTTTCTTTTTACCTCTCTTTATATCTGCCAACTGTTTTTCTCTAACTTTTTTCTATATTAGATCATTAATGGAAAGAAACCTGGCAGCCAAAGTAACCATTCTCCCCGGGACCAGAGCAATGTAAATCCCACACGAGCAGGAGAAGAAGATGTTTCCTTCTTCCTTGCACACAATCACTAAAGTTCTAATTGGTTTTCCCCATGAGTAAGCTGTCAGCTCCCCAATGTGGTCATGTTTTTTATATGGATGAGTTAACGTCCTAGTTTATGGGTAACCACAAAAAAGAGAGGAAGTCTAAAGAAAAAGCTGATGAGTGTGTTTTAGTTATTAACTCAACATTTTTTAGAGATTTCTTTTGTAATTTTCTTTGAATTGACCAGGTGTTTCCATACACCTGGTCAGAAATCAGGGATATTTGTCTTTTATGCTGTAAGACTTTGATCAAGCCCTTTGGGTGCAAGTAAGTCTGCTTTTGAAACAAGTGGCTGGATGTTTGTAACTCTAAATTATATGAAATTAAAATAAGAACTTTGAACACTTCTGATTTTTTATATAAAGCCTCCTTAGCTAGAAGGCCCTAAATCCAGATGTAAATATGTGGTCCGACTTCAAAACTTATCTAATCTGAAGGAACTTAAGGTATTTTGCAAAGAGGAATTGAGGGAAAACAATTCAGAGATCAGTATATATGGTACTGATGCAGGAGGATCAGAACAAATGCACACCACACTTTTCAGATATTTTAGCTCAAAATGGTTTATTGTATTTTCTTTTGGTTTCTTTTTATTGTCTTAACAGCATCTTGCCACTCCTGCTTACTGATTTCTATTCTGTTATGTTTTGTGGCTCATCAGATACAGCTCGAAAAGTGAAACCATAATTGGAAGTGGGATCCTGATTGTAAGCTGTTTTCAATGTTTTTAATTGTGTTATGTTGTTGCAGGTGGTGAAAACACTGTCCAAAGCCAGGGATGTTGAAGCTCATTTAAGGTAAAAAGATTAAAAAGTTGAGTTTTTTGTTTTTCTTTTACCTGTTACCATATGTCAGTTCATTTGCTTTTAGAACTTTTTGTAAAACTTCAAAAAGTAGAAAATAAATAAAGAAAATTCATGTCATAATGTCAGTGAATATCAAGTTTGTCATTAGGGGCACTAACACTTAGACTGGACTTGTTTTAGCAGGACAATTAGTCTTGCTTCCATACACCTAGCCTGTCTGTTTGACTGGCAATCCCTGCTATAAACTAAATTGCAAGTTTATAAATTTTGCAGTTGAAGAATAAATAAGTATCAGCAAATGTTGCTGTAGGATTATTCTGCACTACCCCTGAGGCAACAAGTGGTGAACAGTTCACAGTTATCAGGTGTTATAAGTAGTTACAAATTGCTTGTTTGTTGCCAAAATGTCAGCCCCTTATGCTGGCTCATTCATTGGCGGTTTGAAAGCATGTGCATATTGCGCAATGTTGTGGCTTAAGTAAGGGTCAGTCTGGATTCTTTTACGCATCAGGCTTAAAACTTATATTTGACAACTCTTGATCACTTGGTAAGATTTTAAACTATTTGCTGTTTTCTGGCTCCCTTCAAGGTCCATCAATCCCCAGGCGAAACTGGAAGTCACGTTTTTCGTAGGATGGTATTCGACTTTGCGCGAGGCCGATGACGACATATTTCCATTAAGCCTGAGAAAGGCTTGAAATCAAAGCCAGTCACATTGTGAACAGCAGTCAGAAACTGTGCACGCTGTTCAAAGTTTTCACAAAATGTTGTGCACAGTTTATGTTTGTTGCTGATATTTAATCTGTTTTGTTTTTCTCTAAATGTTCTCAAAGTTCAGTTGTTATGTTGATATTTTTTAATTAATTGAACATTTGTTTCCATATGATGGTATTGTCTTTAAGAGAAATAAAGATTGTTATTGGAAGACATGTTTCTGACACGTTGTTCCCATGGAAATTGAAACAGCTTTTAAGGCAAAGGGATATCCAACTGGGTATCCATCTAGTCAAGATTTGCACGTTCAAATAATATTCTTGGTTAAACCACTTTTACAGACACAACATTTTTTGTACTTATTAAACTTCTGACAACTCATGTTTTTACCAATATTATCAGAAATTGCAGGCTTGATTTAAATTTGTTGGTTTCCAGGTACAGTCCTAGCATTTAAGCATCATTTACAATTTTTTAATCGAAAGGTTACTTCAGCAGCTTGATGTTAGCCGTTGTTTTTATCCATTCCCATTCCCATTTGTTCGATGCGTGTGAAATAGTATCAAAAGTTTGAGCTAGTGTGAGGGTTCTCACATAAACCAGCCAGAGAGACGCTGAATGGATTCAAAAAATAATCTTAATTTATTACAAAAAAGTTCAAAAATAATTAAACAATGAAGAACCAGGCCCAAAAACTGAGGTCAACATAACAAACTCCAACTCAGGTACTAACACAAAGAACTCAAGCACAAAACTGACCTAACAAACAAGACATGAGGGAAACTTAAATAGTGGCTGATCAGACCACTGTTGACACACAAGGGGTAATTAAATATACAAAAACATAAATACTAATCAATACAATATCAAATCTTTAAGTTCAACAAACATCAAATGAAACTACCAAATAGAGGAAAGATTAAAGAAACGGTCAAATTAAATAAAAAAAACCCAAATTTTCCCGTCCCCTGGCAAACAAATGGAACGGCCCGCTGAGGAGGTTTGCCAGCCATATATGGACATCAATTATCTGGAGCTCTTCTGTGACCCTCTAGCAGCTTCACAGGAAACTGGTAAATCAAAACAAATAAATTAATTTGTTGCTTTTAACAAAAATATAAAGAACTTACAAATAAAGTTAACTAAATGTGTGCACTTCAAATAGTTAACTAAAAAGTCAAGTTAATGAAAATAATTTTCAAAAATAAAAATCTAAACTATTCACTTATTAATGTTGAGGATGAACAAAACAAACAGTTACCATTCAGGACTGTGTGACAGTAGGGTCAGCTGTCACAGCTAGATTAGTGATGTTTAGGGTTAGGTGTGCAGCAAAGTCTTTAATTTGTGTCACTCTTACTTTAGATTTACTATCAACTGCCAGTGTGGTTTAAAGATACCTAAACCAAGAACAGGAAGAAGAAAATAAAAATGATTTATTTTGTCTTGAGCCCAGCCATTCTGCACACATTCAGAGCAGGTCCAGGAACAAGCTGCCCTATTTTGATCACTGGCTGATAAGTGGGTTAGTTAGTTTTTAATTCAAACAAATGTTTATTTCCACACTTTATAATCATATTAGATTAAATAAATTTAATTTTTACTGTATGAACAGTACAAGTAAGCAGATTAGGTTTCAAACTTATGGTGTTTACTTTAGTAACAACTGAATCAAATTCATCCTTTTTGTTGAATGAGTGACCAGACCATGACATGTGTCCAACATACAAATTGTCTTGAAAATGGAACCAGAATATCAAATGAATTATAAGTGTGATGCTAATAAACACATTAGAATTACAGCTAATGAAAACAGTCTTTGTGGTTTTATTTACATATAAGTACTTTAGGGTTGTAGGAGAAATCTAAGACCTACCATGAACTGGATGAAGGCGACACAGAGACAAACTGACATGTATAAACTAAAATCAGAGAGAACGACCTCTTATTTTCATGAAATGGATGGATGTGACAAAGGAATGTGTGACCCACTCTACACATTGCCTTCACAGGAAAAACTGTAAAAAGCCAGGACAGGACAGCTGAAGTACCATCATCTGTAAATGACCACAACCACTTTGATGGAGGAGTTGACCTGCAGCACCAGATGATTGGCTCCTAATTTTCACAGAGAAAGACCAGAAGATGGGAAGTGACAGTGCCACATTATTTTATTTTACAAATATTACTTTATGTTACAAACATATAAGGAAATGAGCGATCAGCACATATATTGCATTGCTGCGAGGGCATCTGGTTCAAAAAAAAGGTGCGGGAAGTGGGATGTGCACTCCCACACAGGCATACACTTGTGTGTGTGTGTGTGTGGGGGTGTGTGTGTGTGTGTGTGTGTGTGTGTGTGTGCATGTGTTATTGTGAACAAGGACTGTTCTTTTGAGAAATAATGTTTGACTCTGTGGCTTCCTGCATCTCAGTTCTTTACCCAAGCAATTTTCTGGTCAGCAATTTGGCAGAGCACATTTTCAGCCCTGTTATTCTACCGAAGCATCCATTAAGCTAAACTAAATTGATATGACTATATCTACCAAGGTCTGTTATGCTCACAAAGACCCAGTAGATGTCTTTTAAGTGGCTGAGCTTTTCAAACTGCTTTCCCACAGGAAGATCATAATGAGATAAAAGGGCTCAGTTTGGAGAAAATTTCAATGTTAGGCATATTTAGGTAATGTGTTATAATGGGAAAGGCATCTACAGTTAAC
Source organism: Poecilia picta (assembly GCA_033032245.1). Classification (NCBI taxonomy): domain Eukaryota; kingdom Metazoa; phylum Chordata; class Actinopteri; order Cyprinodontiformes; family Poeciliidae; genus Poecilia; species Poecilia picta. The sequence goes on from CM065364.1 coordinate 22,505,204, forward strand.
TTGCTAAATGTGCAAAAAGGGTAAACTATATATTTTTTAAATCATACTAGATTTGGCCCTTAATAAGAAATCTTTTTTTATTAGGATTTGGCACTGTAACAAATTAATAATTCATAATTGTACAATTATAACCTTTTTACTGGTAAAATAATTAAACGGGGCTCTCCAAGACGCTGCCAGAACAGATTGTTGGTGAGTTTTTAAGCTACCTTTGATTACCTATTACAGATCCCTCTTTGAAAAAAGTGCAGTAATTGGTTAGCAAGCGTCAAAAACGTATTATTTGGTCAAAAGTACTCAAAATATTGAACAGAACTGTATCGCACATCTAGGTGTAAGATGAATGCCACTCAAAAGATGGCGGCCCCGTTGACATATGATCCACAAAATATCGCGAGACACCGCACATGATGGAATTTTTTTTCATGGCGGCGCCCTTTCATTAAGTGTAATACCGCTGAGAGAGAAGAAAACGAATACTCGGCTACGTAAATAGTGTAGAGCTATTTCCGTTTCTGTCTTTTTGCAGACTTTTTCGACCACCTCCATTATATGGAAATTCTCGGAGAAGGGACGCTTGTTTTCACAAATACGACTGTGGCTTCGGTGAGACCCCGACTTCAGCAGACTCCTAAATAACAACAGCACACAACAAAGACATCAACTCAGATGATACAGGTGAGTGCAGTTGCTTTTTTTCTACGCTGATTAGAACTTACGAGCAAATAAACGACACGATACACGAGAAAAATGAACGGAGCAGCACAACATTTGCACTCCGTTATAGAGCAGTAGTGTGCTAGATCTACTGGTCGCAAGATCAGCTAATGACATGTAAACATATGATTATAATTCACTTTAGATTCACTAAAGTATTTTTTGACATTATTAATACGCGCAAAGCGTAACATATCTTATCTGCTTGCTATTAGAAAATTAAAAACCATTAAATGTCAATAAGTGCAAACTGCGCATAAGCCGGTGCATTGTATCTGCTCTAACATGCATCACAACACCTGGAAGCAAATGTCAATTTGAAGTGTTGTAAAGAGCAACATAGAAAAAAATGTTTTGATTTTTTAAATATATATTTCTCTTACCTTAGGAAATATGCATCTAGCAACTTTTACAGCTTCATAAAGATTTCTGAAAATGTAAGGCATTGCATATGAACAAATTTGCACTCATATGTTGACCCCTCTTGACACTAAACAAGTTAGTGGGTTAGGCTAAACAAGTTAGGCTTGTTTAGGCAAGTTAGGCTTCCTCAGTGAGGAAGATGTGGCTCAATTCCAACCACTATCATCATGCAACACAATTGCATGTTTTCCTAATATCATGCAGCCGTTTACTGGGTTGAAAACATCACATTTCTGATCCATAATACTATGCATTTCATTTTTTTTAAAGTAAATCTGTCTGTTTATTTTCCTGTAGACATCCATTGGTTGGTTTTAACTAAAAACAATAAGGCCTTGATGAAAGAAGCTCTGTTATGGACCATCAAGACCCAAAACTTACCATGAAGGACGAGGAGGAAGAGGAATTGCAGAGCAGTCCACTCGCCACTAGTAACCTACCTATAAGTTTGTCATTTAAGCATAACACTTTTTTATGCGGCTAATTTCTTTATGTGAATGCAGTATTAGAATTGTGTTGGTTTTGGATACTAATGTTTGTTATTGAGGCTTTGTAACCAGTTTTTCATTGAATTCAATGAAAAACTGGATTGTCTGACTAAAGTAACGTTGCCCATGTGACTTCTTGTGGAATCATAGAGTCAGAGTTGTGCAAGAAGCTAATGTTATTTGAATCTTCCCTGCAGATGTCGACCAGCTGTTTGTGGTTAAAACAGAAGACCCGGACGAGTGGTCCTGTGGTCTGATCTATCACAGTCCAGAGGATGACACAAAGGGGGAGCGCCTCAGCAGTCCACCGCCCACTGGTAATCTCCTTAACAATTATGGATTTTTAATTTGGAGAACATTTTTATGGTTTTCTGTTTTTTTTTAACTGCTACACTATTGGAAGGTTGTTTCAACTGTGATCAGAACAAAATGGCTATGATAATATGAGGAATTTAGCATTATCCAGTTATGTTATCTACTCTCCTGACCAATAAGACCTCCTTGGTGTGTTACACACAGATATCATCTACATAGCTCTTGCTAAAACTCAAACTCACCTTTCATAAGCACAGATGTAAAAAAAAAACAAAAAAACATTTGAAACCATTTTTAGAGAATAGCATGGTAGCATGTTTGATGTGATCTTTTTATGTTAAACAAATTGGTGAGTTAAAATTGTAAAATTCGGCTTCTATTTAAAGTGGAACTCACAAATACACACAAGGGGGATACTTCACAGGCTTCAGGTAAAATATGTTACGCCAGTTAATTGACAACAAAAAATAGTCAACCACTCAAAATGAATTTTAGTTTGACTTTTTGCAAGTGATTTATTACAAAATCCACAAACTAAGAAAATAATAATAGTTTTCTTGATAAATAAATCAGTAACCCAAATTCCTCAAAACAAATGTAGAATAGATTTAATTCACACAGTTCATGTCAATAAAGAAATTCATATGATTAAATGTCCAATAATTCTCAATCCTTTTTAACGAGTAATGTCCTCAAAAGAGTTCAATATCTTGGGAGACGTTCTCCCTTTTAATCCAAAGTCCGATCCAAACGAAAACTCCAAAGCGTCAAAAAACCCTCCCCCAAAAAGTGAGAAAAAAGAGTGGTACCACCAAAAATCCCCAAAAAGAAACGTAAAGTCCAGATCTGACCGGGAATGTCTTTGTTTTCCCCCCCGGTGGCGTCTTTTTGCTCCGTCGGCGTCCTCAAGTCAATTGGCGTCCTCTGCACCTGACGGCGTTTCCTGGTGCGAGCTCCAATCCAGCTCCTATGGCACACGATCCGCGGCGCTGGGGCAAACTTTGATTGCCGTTTTATCTCCTTTCTTTGCTTTGTTACATACCGTATTTTCCGCACTATAAGGCGCACCTAAAAACCTTAAATTTCCTCAAAAGCCGACAGTGCGCCTTATAACCCGGTGCACCTAATATATGGACCAATATTGAGCCACGACAGGTTTAGCAACTACGGTAAGCAGCTGCCCACTTCATTTTCCCGGTAGAAGAAGCGTGCAGTGCATGCTGGGATAGTTGTCAAAAAACTGGTTTGTTAATAAAGTTTGACTGACCTATCTACCCATAGATATGTCTATGTATCTACCTACCCACCTAATAATCAGGTCGTCTGCAGGTCATCTAGCATCACGTTCTCCACCAACATGCTGTGCGCGAACGGAGACAGGTGACTATCGTCCAGCCCAGACGCCCCATTCCAGTCGCGGAAGGCTCTCCTCGCCGACCGGAATCGGACTGTTTTGTTGACATTCTTTATGTCAAAAAGTTACTTTAGACATTTATCCGGGAGCTTCGGCTAGAGTTACCAAGGGACCAGCACCTATACATTTAAAGCCGTGGGGATCGGTGGAAGAGCGACAGAGACGGTTGGTCTGTGCTAACCAAAAAGCAGTTGGGCACAATATCGCAACACCAAAACCATGAGTGAAACAATGACTGGTGCAGACTGATATATATAGAACTCAGGACCAATTGTTTATTATTAGACATCCATATTTGTAGTGAACAGAACAAATCATGTCCCGTTCAATACCAGACGGGTGGCAACATAACTGTGGCGTCTATTCTATGCGCCTTATGATTCGGTGCGCCTTATGTATGAAAAAAGTTTAAAAATAGGGCATTCATTGAAGGTGCGCCTTAAAATCCGGTGCGACTTATAGTGCGGAAAATATGGTATTCTAAACATTTTATCAATTCAAGTTTCCCCGCTGCACAGACTGACGGTGAGAGTCTTCCTCCTTGATTGCGCCGATGCACACGCCCCTTTTTATTCACTAATATTAGCCACATCTAAAAATCAGCATGGCCTGCCCACAAATCAGTTTTACAAGTGGAAATGCGGAATAATTTTTACAAAGAAATAACTACAACAGTTATACAAACTAGATGATACATTTTCTCGTCAATGTACTTTATACAGGAAAAAAACAAACATAGTGCTTATGTTACAAGATTGAGCTCCTCTCACTATCCTCTGCAGGCCCATGTAGGGCTGCTCGATATTAGAAAATCTTGGGATGGGAATAACGTTGGTGAATATTGCGATGGCAATAATATTGTAAGACATGTCTATTTTCTTTTTTCTACTCTTTCTTATCTGTGCATCCATCACTCTGTAGTAACTCTAGTAACTTAATAAAATAGTACACAAACATAATGATGTTTATGCTTCATTTATGTATAAATGAAGCATAAACATTTAACTCTTATAACGTGTACAATGGAAATTAAGGTGCCAAAACAAGAGCAATATGAAGTCACATGGAAAATCTTATAGTTGTGTGTGTTTTAATGTTTTCTTTGCAGATGACCTACAAGTAGTCAAAGAAGAAGCATCTAATGAATCGGACTACAGAATAAAACATCAGGGACCAGAACTTTACATAAAGGAGGAGAAGGAAGACATTTCAGCCAGTCCATTGACAGCTGGTATGTGGATTTTTGTACTGATTCAACTGTTTCCATTTAGCTGAGTGTGTGTATGTATTTGATGGATAAAAACTTTGTAGCACTGCTTTGGTACTGGACTGATGGTGTTGTTTTTTTGTTGTTGTTTTTTTTTCATTTTTGGTTCATGTTTCTATACTTTCTGTGTAAGAACATATGCCAGCCATAGTAATGTGTGTAACTTTTATTTTGCAACAGTTTTTTTTTCATAAATCAATATCTATCTCCTCATCAGTAGGTGGGCCTTCAATTAACCAAAATGTGTCAGTTAAACTATCAGAGCTTTGTGGAAAGAACCACAAGGTTTAACCAAAATCACACAGTTTAATAGACAATTGTCACTGATACTGACGAAATGTATATAAACTTTCTGAATTCAAAGAACGTTACTAAAAAATCTGTAAGAAAGGCTACTTGTTGTTATAAACGTATATTTTACACTTTCCTACAGATGTCCGGAAGGTGCTAGTGGTTAAAGAAGAAGTTCCTGATGAATGGAGCTTCTCTACAAACCATAGGAACCCAGAACCTCTCGACGATGTAAATGAGGAAGAGCATCGCCCATGTAACGGCACTAGTGATTTTGATGGCAGTTACGATGACTGGCAGATAGAAACCACGCGAGAATTGGAGGAAAATAATGAAGTAGAATTTAACACCCCCCGAAAATTTTTTAGCTGTTCCATCTGTCGTAAGCAGTTCCTCTACCAAGAGTCTTTTCAGAAACACATGAAAGGCCATTTAGAAAAAAGTGATTTCAGCTTCAACGTTACTGAGAAAGGTTACATTGTAAAGCCAAATTTAGATTCGGAGACCATCGATTCGGAGAAAGCGTTTGGTTGCGATGTTTGTGGCAAAACCTTCCACCAAAGGTCCTACCTCTATAGACACAAGCGAACCCACACAGGAGAGAAAGCTTTTAGCTGTGATATATGCAGCAAAGCATACATTGACAAGTCAACCCTTAGCAAACATATGAGCATCCACAGTGGAGAGAAAGCGTTTGGGTGTGATGTTTGCGGTAAAACGTTCATCCAAAAGTCCAATCTTTACAAACACAAGCGAATTCATACAGGAGAGAAACCGTTCAGTTGTGATGTTTGTGGTAAAGCATTTATATACAAGTCTATCCTCAACGGCCATATGTTGGTCCACACAAGAGAGAAAACATTCAGCTGTGATGTGTGTGGTAAAACATTCACAGAAAAGTCTAATCTCCATAAACACAAGAGAATCCACGCCGTAGAGAAGTCCTTCAACTGCGACATCTGCGGGAAATCGTTCATCAGTAAGTCGACCTTGAACAGACACGTGGGGATTCACGCGGTGGACAAACCATTCAGCTGTTTGGTCTGTGGTAAAACATTCCACCAGAAGGTAGTTCTCAATAGGCACATGGGAATCCACACGCAGGAAAAGTCCCTTGAGTGCGACGTCTGTGGCAAAATGTTCAAACAAAAGGCGCACCTTGCTACACACAAACGAATCCACACGGGGGAGAAACCGTTTATCTGCGAAGTGTGCGGGAAGGCATTTAACCGAAAGGAGAGGCTTTGCTCGCACAACAGGATCCACACGGGAGAAAAACCATTTGGTTGCGATTTTTGCGGCACCATGTTCAATGACAGCTCAACCCTTAGGAAACACATGAGGATTCACACTGGAGAGAAGCCCTTTGGCTGTGATGTTTGCGGTAAAAGGTTTCGATTCAGATCTAATGTCAAAAAGCACATGAATACCCACACGGAGTAGAAAATCAATGTTGTAGGAAAGGATTTGCTTTACTCATAAGCATCAGAACTTATCGCTGTTGTACAATTCAACTGTTCGGGATTAGAAATGTGGGATTTAAAGTGCAAACAAAATATTTTCCTTTTGTTAAACCACATTTACATGAGAGTAACGTTGAGGGAAAAGTCCCACACTTAGACAAGATTGCAAAGAAACCTTGAATCAGCTGTAGTCATCGTGCCAGGCCACAATGTGGCGCTGTGATTTTAGCACGTCGCCAAAACACACACACACACACACACACGCTTTTGACACTTCATTACCTTCTACCTCATTTAGAAAACAGTGACCCATCTCCGATAAACCGAGTTCTCATGTATCACATATTTACTCCATATCAGAAGTTGCTTTAAGCTGAAAAGGCTAAGTAGCGCAGGTTCCCCTCTGACATCCTGGTTTAAAAAACTTGATGTCAGAGACTCTGATCGCTGGAGTTGTGTAAACGTGCAGTTGGATTGCCACAAAAATGTTGCAGTTTCACTGAAAACTAGCTGTGCAAACAAAGCTTCACATATGGAAAGACAGATGAGCCTCTGTTGAGTTGTGTTCATACTGCAGAGAAATGCACCTACTTATAGTTTAATGTCATCAGTTTATGTATGGTAAGAAATGTTTATGTACAGGATAATTCTCAGCTAGGGTTTAGCCTTGTGGAACCTCAAATGTGATGGTCCAGATTAACCACTGCTCAACGACAAACTCATATTGTACAAATAAAATTATTAATAATACTTAATGTAGAATAACACTAGGTATGAGAAATTTAATGGTTACATTCTTGTAAATTCTTAGTGTTAGTAATTAGTGTGTGTCAGTAAAACATTTCTAGTTATGAGGACTATAAATTATACATATATTATCAGTCCTGTTTATGATGTTGTACAGAAATGTTTACTCTAGAAACTGAACGGTTTCATTACAAATTCACAATTCTGTTCTTGAAATGTTTAATTGTACTTAAATATTACCTGGATTCTTATAGTTTCTTTTATTTAGGCTACAGTTTTGTATATATGTTTGCCTTTTTATTTTAATCGATTTGCACAGTATCTTTCAATGCATTGTTTTACTTTTCTTATTTGTTAAAAAAGAACATAAAGTACTAAAGTGAAGCTCCTTACAGTTAATACAAGTAGAAGTACAGGGAAGATTATAGGAAGTACATGCCAGAGTTGTATAGGTCTGCTGTCACTAAACAAAACAAAACAAAAAAAAACGAACATCCTTCCACCACTGCACATTCAGTCCTGTATGATTGACTGGAGACCAAAACAGTGAAGTTATTGATGCATATTTATTTTCTCATCCCACACTGGAGACTGGAATGTTCTGGGTTTCTAACTCTTCTATACAAACTCTTCACTAATTGTGCTGCCACACATGTGAAATGCTTATGCAGCACTGATGATTTTCTTGATCACTGCTGGTGAAAAGGCAGTTTACAAGAGACAAATAACTATTATGTTGTTGTGATGCTAAAATAACCCGTCTTAATTATAATGATATGCTTATGGACATGAGGAAATGTAAGACAGCAAATCATGTCATACTGTTCTAGGATTTTTTATTTTGTCTTTGTTGTTGCCTTCACACCATATACGTTTCCTATTACCTCTGATATTTACAATGTGATTTTTTTTAGAACAGAGGTCAAAGAAGAAACTCTACGCCTTGTTTATGAGTCTTAGCAATATATACCTTCAAATTTTAATTAATGAAATAGCTGCATGCATTGATTCCATATTAACCTCAATAGTACTGTTCTGTTTCACCATCATTTATGGAATTGTAAAGGAAAAAAATAAAAAGAATTTGGTCGCGAGAGTTGTGTTGATGTAAGATGGAAACAGCAGCACATGAAAGCCTGGGAATTATTTCCGTTAGTCATGGGAATCAAAATATAGCATCTCGCGCACATATTGTCATGTTTTAATCTTGTGGCTGGTTCTTTAATGGTTTGAGAACCACTGATGTAGTGTTTTGTGTGTAAATATCTTATTCCTTTATTATACTCTGTTCTAGCTCCTAAAAACACAAAGAAAAACAGCCAAAAATATTATTTCAGTAATTAAATTAAAAGTGTACACACAGATTGTGTAATTTCGTGCTTGGATTTCTGTTACTTTTCATATCATGTCTTAGGTTGACTGAAAACAAAAAAATGGTCAGTTTCGCAAAAAATTAAAAGCTACGTGAATCCCATTTTCTACAATTGAAACATTAATTTTAATTGTAAAAAATAAAAAAAATGTTAATGTGGAAGGTTGTTGACTTGACACAGTGAACAAAATAAACACCCTCCACCACGGTGTCAAAAATGTAGGTGGATTAGTACATCGGTATTTAAAATCAAAGTCATAAACAGTTTATTTATTAATAAAACAGCGACACAGTACAGTATTTATTTGATAAACAAAATTTCCCGTTTGGACTTTGCAAGGGTGCGCCAAACATGGGACATTGAAAGGTGGAAGAAAGTCGTCTTCTCCGATGAGAAAAAATTTAACCTTGATGACTTCTAATGTTACTGGCATGGCGAGGAGATCCCACCTGAGATGTTTTCTACACGGCACAGTGGTGGGGGCGCCATCATGATTTGGGATGCGTTTTCCTTCAATGGAACAATGGAGCTTCAGGTTGTGAAGGGGCGTCAACAGCAGCTGGCTATGTGGAGATGTTCCAGCGGGCAGCATCCCTCATGACTGAGGGCTTCGTCTGTGTGGTCATGATTGGGTTTTTCAACAGGACAATGCTGCAGTTCACAATGCCTGCCTGACAAAGGAGTTCTTCCAAGAGAATAACATCACTCTTTTGGACCATCCTCCCCGGATCCAAACCCAATTGAGAACATTTGGGGATGGATGGCAAGGGAAGTTTACAAAAATGGACATCAGTTCCAGACGGTGGATGCCCTTCATGAAGCCATCTTCAACACTTGGAGCAACGTTCCCACTAGCCTCCTGGAAACACTGACATCAGGCTTAAACGATTGTTTGAAGCCATCAACAAGAATGGTGGAGCTACTCATTACTGAGTCCTTTTTTTTTGACACTTTGATTTCTGTTTTTGGGGCGTTTTCGGGTTTTTTTGAGCAATGGTCTTAAACTTTCGATAAGCTGAAAAAAATCATGTTTGAGTGTTAATGGAGTTTTCAATTAATTCCCCCTTCAAACGTTTTTCTCTTACACTGATTTCTTCTTTTATAATTGTGAAGCTCTACTTAGAATCTTCTTAAGATCCAATAGTGCAAAATGCAAATTCTTGCAGTTTTTTGACTGGTCTTAAGATTTTGATCAGGAGTGTATAAGACCTGCAAAATTTCAACCCTAATAATTAAAAAAAAAGACTAAAACTAAGTCTTGCGGAGGTTAAAAGCCAAAGAATAACAATAAAAATATAGGGGGAAGGCTTATGTCAAATTTTAATTAATCGAGTTTGATGGATTAAAATGCCACGCCCAAATCAAAATCAATGTTATCGCACAAAAACATCTGTTATATCGATGTTATCGTGCTAAAACATCTGTTAAATCTATGCTATCGCACACAAACATCTGTTTAATCTGCTTATAAAATGCTTATCGTATAAAACATGTTGAATCTGCGTCATAAAGTCCTTATCGTATAAAACATGTTATACATGCGTCATATATTGCTTATCGTATAAAACATCTGTTTTAATAAGGTTGTATAAGTCCTTATCATATTAAAACATATGTTTTGATTTAAATTAAGTTGTTATCTAAATAAAACAGACAGGATTCTAGAATATTCTATGTGTTGCATCATTTAAAGAAATCTGTAACCTTCTGTGTTGCATCATTTAATGTATAAGTTCTTATCAGATAAAAACAGACATGATTCTCTATGGAGTGAAAATAGTCTCAAAAAGATTTGTGCGTGCGTAAAAAGATTTGTGCGTGCGTAATACTTGATTTGTAAAACTTAAAAATAAGATAAACCTTCTTCTACGCCTGTACATGTTGAAAAAGTACACACAAATCACCTGTTACGCACGCACAAAACTGCATTTACACACAAATCCAGTTACAAGTGCACAACTATTTTTGTGGCTCATTTCACGCCTCCGGGAAGCTCCAAGATTTGTGTGTTGATGGTGCGTTTACATGCTAGTAAAAGCTGGGACATCTGAGTTTTGCTCGGAGTCTAGTGTTTTTATCCTCTGACGTTTCTCACTGTGCCGAAGTGGCAAATACGTTAGTTCGCTGGAAAACGATACATCTCAGCACTTCCTTATAATATCCTAAAATTATTTATAGACATATTGTGCGTTTTTGAACGGTACAGGAGACTAAGTGGCCTGAAAAAGAACCACTGGGTGGCGCAATGGTTCGCTGACCGGAAAATAGCCAGGAAAACCCAGAAGCAAGACGGAGCGTCCCGGTGGTTTGTCCTCTGAAGTAAGTAGGCGATAAACCTGCAGACTTTAACTTTTAATGAGACATGGAGTAAATAAATGATTCCAGGTTACGTTTGATATGTCTGGTATTTTGATACTCTGCCCTCATGTTTCTGTTAGCGGGAGCTAAAGTTTATGTGAGCTATGCTACGTTAGCTGTTGGGAGCTAAACGTGGATTTTTATTTTTATTTATTATAGTACATAATATATAGGGCATAGGAGTTTAAATATTGTGTTGGAAAGTACTGCAATAATTCTTACAATTTTAGATTGGACATATTTAATGTGGGGTTGCCAGCAGATCCTGTTTTGAATCAGTACTCCCAAAAACCGGATTTCAGTCACTCTCTCTACTGTCATATTTATCAATTTTTATTTGTAAATCACTCTTTTCTTTACATTTACCGAACAGCATAAACTTTGTTTTTTCTAAATTGAACGACAATTTGTTAATATTGAACCACTCTTTCAGTTTACATAACTCACAATTCATTTCAAGGAACAACTTCCGTAAATCTTCACCCGTAGCAAAGATATTTGTATCATCAGCGAATAGGACAAAGTTAAGTCTCTTGGAGACCTTACATATATCATTTATATACAAAATAAACAATTTCGGCCCCAATACTGAGCCCTGGGGAACACACACAAACAATGTCCAAGCATGTTGATTGGAAGGCACCCAACTGCACAAATTGTTGCCTATTGCTGAGATAACTTTTCATCCAATGCAACACTACTCCTCTTATACCATAACGCTCAAGTTTTCTGAGGAGTATATCATGATCAATTGTATCAAATGCTTTTTTCAAATCAATAAATACCCCAACAGCATGTTTCTAGTTGTTTAAAGATAAACCACCAGTCAGTCAGAGATAGGAAGTAACTGGTCCCAGTGGAGGAAAACCCATTTTCCATTGGCAGTAGGATCCCAATCCTGCGAGGGAATGATAATTTGCAACTCTAGCAGTACGGGACACAAACTACATCAAAACCATTTTGTGATGAAGGTACTGAGTTTTATTTTATTTTATCTATGCTGAACGGAATAAATGTTTCTATTGGTGGTGGAAGAAACCATTGGGAGCAGAAGGGAAGGAGATTACGAGACATTAACCAGAAAGAATTTTACTACCATTCTGGTTTTCTTAAGTCTGACCTGATGGATTTATTCCTGAGGAATGACACAAAAAGGCCATTTTAAGTAACTACAGCTAACAAAAATGTAAATAGAATGTGCTGCAAATTTCCTTAAAAGACAACATTTGTTTTGAACAGAATAGAGAATTCTACATTACAAGATTATCACCATCCTGCATAAAAGTGTAAGTCTTGAGCCTTAAACAGATGGTCACATAGCAAACATTATTTTGTACAACTATAAGAGATTCACATTTAAGATAATTTCTGGTGTCTGGTGTAATAGATCACCTTTACCTTTTGGAAACATTATCAAATTAAAGAATTAACCAAAAAACCCTTTCACTTCACTACAATGTGCTGTTTGGTGTTCATCATTAAAATAAAACCAAATAAAATGCACCACATTGCAAAAACTTGCAAAAGTTTTTCACACTTTTGCACTTTTACTGTAAAGTCCTGCATTGTAACAGGACTTTACAGTAGGTATTAAACACCTCATGCTGTAACCCATAGTATAAAAATAGAAAAGGAAAAGCTCATCTGCTAAAGACTGATTGTGTGTAAATTTTAGAGGAACCAGAAGAAGTTTCATATTTTTATCTGACAGGAGAGCAAACTGCAGTTTAACTAAAGTGAGATTCTCAACTATGAGATTATTTTTCATATTGATATGCAGTGAAGACCACTTGCTGATTTAAACTGAACATTCCTTGATTTCCATGCTTAACTCATTCCACACTTCATCAAGTTGAGGACTACAAGCAGATGCAGTTGAAAATAAACTAAAATGTTCTCTGGACCCTTCCTAGCAGACAGAGTTAGGAAGGGTCTGAGTCTGAGTCAAACTCTGAGTTTGACTCAGAGTCAAAAACATATGCAGGGTTTTTGTTGTTTTTTTTTGGTCACTATCTTTTTGATTACACAGCACAGAATTTAACAGTACAAGTTCACAACATAGATGAATTTGAAAGATCATACATTTTAGTAGAGAGAAAAAAAAATACTTTGTTAGCGTAATGCTTGTTTCTGACTTTACTGCATTTACTTATTGACGAGAAAAAAAAAAGACTGTCAACTACTTTAAAAAAAAAACTTACTTGCAAAAGGGAGAAGGTAACAGATAAAAGTTTGTGTCCTGTATGGCTCGGGTCTGGCTGTAAGTACATCCTTGACCATAAACTAAACATGTTTTTATTTCACCCATGCAAAAACTTACATTAGACGAAGCAGAAGGAAGTTTGCTGTGTGGTCATTAGCAGTTTAGGGTCTAAGCAAAGTCCTGCATCTGAGGTAATAATAAAAAAAATAATCTACTAAATTAACATTTCAGCTAAACTGCCCAATCACCTTTCCATCCTCATGAAGTAAACTGTTGGTGATGACATATTGACTAGGAAAAATTTTAAAATAGTTTCCCATAAACTAATATTAAATAAGAGACTCCTCTTTTTTGTGTGTGTGTTTAAGCCTGACACGCATGAACAAGAACATTCTTGTGCTCTTTCCTTATCTCTATGAAAAAGTATGTTCTTTAATTGTGTACTGGTGCTATGGTGTTTTACTTTTGGTTTCTCTAGATAGGAGAGGAGTTTAAAATGATAAATAGAAAAACTACCAGACAGAAGAAAAACAAACCTAAACACATGGTAAGCAATTCTAACTTAATTTAAAATGATTAACCTGTACTAATACGTTTGTGCATGTTTGATGGCTTAGTAAATACTTGTTGAGTTAGGGAACAGTAGAACCAGATTTCCTTGACTTTTTTTTTAAACAAGCAGCAGCTTAAAGTGGCTGTTGGAGACAGACTGCTGAGTTACCTGATACAAGATGAGAGCAGCACAGAGAAAGAAACAGCAAAAAAATGTTCATAGGATTAAACTATTGTAATAATTGTAACAGTATGCTTGTCTTACTATTATTATTCTAAGATGTATTGATGGTTGACAGTTTACTGGTTCCACATATGTTTGACTTTTACTATTTTCCATCCCTATCTGGGGTAAAGTGACCGTTGGCTGTTGGTTTATCTGATACAGGCTGAGCTCAGCAGCTGGTGCAGCGCAGAGAAAGAAAAGCTCTCAAAGTTAAAAATGTACATCAGTTGTCCACAAAATCAAGCCATTTTCTTTGTATTTAAATTACTTTTTTTAATTTATTGTAAAAACAAAATATTAGTCAATATGTTATGTTGCTTGACAATTTAGTAATAATAATAATAATACATTTTATTTCAAAGGCGCCTTTCTGGCACTCAAGGACACCGTACAGAGCAAAGAAAAAAAAACAATAAAAACAGATAAAATGTAACAATTAAAAATAAAACAAAACAATATATCTATATAAAATCTATGTAAAATCAGGCAAACCAATTATGTCATATGGAAAAAGCAGATCTAAAAAGGTGTGTTTTGAGTTCGGTTTTAAAATTTGAGAATGATTTTATGTTTCTAAGGTGGGGTGGTAATGAGTTCCAGAGTTCCATAGTGGCGAGACGGACAGAGGGGACAGTCAAATGGATGGAGGAGGATGATCTGAGTGAGCGAGAGGGAATGGCAATACGAATAAGATCTGAAAGATATGGTGGGGAGAGATTATAAAGGGCCTTGAAAGTGTACAGAAGAATTTTGTATTCTATGCGGAACTTGGTGGGCAGCCAATGGAGTCCTTTCAGGAAAGGAGTGATATGGTGCATGGATGGGGTTTTGGTAATGATGCAGACAGCTGAATTTTGAACCAGTTGGAGCTTATGAAGAGATTTGTGGGTGAGACCGAACAGAGGGTAGTTGCAATAGTCCAGGCGTGATGTCACAAGACAGTGAACAAGGATGGCAGTGGAATGGGGAGTAAGGGAGGGGCGGAGGCGGTTGATATTGCGTAGGTGAAAATAAGCTGAGCGGGTAATGTTATTAATATGAGACTGGAAAGAAAGGGTACTAGGGTAAAGGGTAGTAGATAGTGACTCAAAATTATGTGGACCTTTATTCACCCCCCGAGCCAAGTTGGTTGGTTGAAGTGACAGAGTGGAGGAGGGATTATTAGAAATCAGCTGAGAGCAGCACAGAGAAAGAAACGGTGAGGAAGTTAAGCACAGATACATTTTGTTTATGAAATAAACTTTTTATTATCCGTTTTTTTTTATTATTTGAAATTAATATAACAATTAACATGCTTTATTAAAAGCTTAACTATTGAGTACATAGTGACTATAATTTCCTTGACCTTAATTTCTTCATCAGCCTTGATTGGGATGAAGTGACTGAGAGTGGATCCAGGTTTGGAGGTGGAGATAAAAGTTCTTCATTTGATTCAACTTACATGGATGAAGACATAAAAAGAGCAAACTTTGTCCAACTGTAATGATTTATTTCTTGCAGTGATGCATGGAGCAGAGGGTCTGGTGGTTTGAATCCCATCTGATGTTTTTGGATCTTCAAGCAGTTGAGTCAGATGTTAGCAGACCAGCTTCTCCACCTCACTTCACAACCTGCTGCCTTTTGTCTTCAGGTTTTCTCTTGCACAAAAAAAAGGTGAACTTCTGGAATGCGTCCAATTTATGGACTGGAATTTAATAGACCGAGCCTGGAGTCTCACAGAGAACGGAGGTCCCACTGGATAACATTGGGTGGTCTTGGTTTTTTCCCCAAGATGGATGAAGGAGCTTCAGCAGAGTGGGATTCATTGGAGTCAGGCGTAACATGCTTGGAGTCCTGGAACGTGGGAATCTTGTGGTGAACCGAGGATTCGAACGCCGCTGATGGAGGTAAGACCAGATTTGTATCCAGAAGCGTAGAGGATGAAGCATCAGCCATGGAGCAGGGCCTCGTGATGGTTTTTCCACCTGTAGTCTCTGAGGCTGGAGCAGATGAGCTACATGCTAGTTGATAAGCTTCCTGCTGTCTTCTCTTTTGAAGCTTTTCTCTTTTAACGCGAACCATTTTTTTCTGTCAGAGTAATTGGTTTTTCCTCTACCAAATGCAACAAGTTAATGACAGGGCCTCTGAAAAATATGTAAAGCAGAAAACCAGAAACCCCACCCCTTTATCTCTATTGGTCCATTCAAAGATAAACCCTAAAAGTGGGCTGGGTCACCGTTGGATTTAAGAGAAGGTTTGAGAATCATGTCTGTTTTTATCTGATAAGAACTTATACATTAAATGATGCAACACAGAAGGTTACAGATTTCTTTAAATGATGCAACACATAGAATATTCTAGAATCCTGTCTGTTTTATTTAGATAACAACTTAATTTAAATCAAAACATATGTTTTAATATGATAAGGACTTATACAACCTTATTAAAACAGATGTTTTATACGATAAGGATTTTATGACGCAGATTCAACATATGTTTTATACAATAAGCTTTTTATAAGCAGATTAAACAGATGTTTGTGTGCGATAGCATAGATTTAACAGATGTTTTTGCGCGATAACATCGATATAACAGATGTTTTTGTGCGATAACATCGATTTTGATTTGGGCGTGGCATTTTAATCCATCAAACTCGATTATTTAAAATTTGACATAAGCCTTCCCCTATATTTTTAACAATGGCTTTTACTGGAATAAAAGAGCATTATGATGTTATTAACAAAATTGTTGAAAAAAGCAAATAGATTTAAAATAAACAAACAATAGGGCGCTACATTGCTCCTATTGTGGCGCCCTTTGCAAAGGGTGATTTGAATGTAGGGTGCACCCTATAAAGTGCAAAGGTAAACTCTCACTGGCGGTGGACAAAAAAGGGGGCACCTTTGCAAAGAGTGTATTCAAAAACGCAGTTGTCCCCGATTTGACTCCCAACCCCGAGCTACTTAATGCCCTGCCATTTTATTTGTTTATTTGAAAAATAAAAGAGCCAGAACTATAATTAAAAATATATTAATGACAGTGGCAGTGATCCGGGGAAGGCTTTTACTTTAATTATTTGCAGGGGAAAAAATTCAAATTAGTTCTCTCTTTTTCACTTTTTTGTTGAATGTTTGCAAGCATTGATCTAATAAGATTGCCAGTAATTTTTACAAAAACTTACTTCAGAGGTTGCAGAACTTTAGTTGCTATGTAACACGATCTGAATGCATTCGCAGCGTGACCACACAGGTGAGGTGAAGCATGTGACATCACAGTGATGTCTTTAATGACTTCCCTGGTATCACACATCGGTATTCTGACTTCAGCATACATTTATCTTACAGGTAGACATTGGTTTACCAGTTACAGTGCTACTGTGCGCTATCGCATTAATACATTTTACATTTAAAAGTTCCAAGAACTGCTGGAATATGTCTTAGTAGGACAATATTTGAGGAAAATAGAGGGGGATGCATATTTTGGCAGGCTGAAAATCCATGTTGCCCAAAAATGCATCCCTGTGTTAATTTGAAGAATTAAATAGTTAAGGGTGAAATAAGTTTTTCTACACAATCAGAGTAGTTCCATGAACTGCTGGTATAAGTTTTAAATCAGTAGGATAATATTTGAGGAGAAAAGAGGCGGGGTGCATATTATGGCAGGCTGGAAATATTGCCCAAAAATGCACCCCTGTGTTCATTTGAAGAATAGAATATAGAATAGAATAGAATAGAATAGAAGTACTTTATTCATCCCAACCGGGAAATTACTGTGCAGTAGCAGCATACACAAACACAGAGATGAAGTTACCAATAAAAATAAAATACTATAAAAATGTAGAATGTAAGATGTAAGGTTCAGAAAATAATAATAAATAATAATCTATATGTTAATAATATATACAATATGTACAATAGTGCTATGTGAACAATCTGTGTAATGGTGACTAACTATTGTTATCAGTATAAAGTGATGGCCTGTGGCAGGAAAGATTTCCTGTATCTGTCCCTACGACAACGAAGCTGAAGCAGTCTGTGTGAGAAAGTGCTCCGCTGTCTGTCCACTGTGTGGTAGAGAGGGCTGCAGCTCGTTGACCATGATAGACAACAGCTTCTTCAATGTCCTCCTCTCCACATTCTCCAGGTCTCCAGTTTCAGTCCAAGTACAGAGCAGCTTTCCTGATGACCCTGTTCAGTCTGTTAGAGTCGCTGGATCTGATGTTGCTTCCCCAACACACAACAGCAAAGAAAATGGCACCGGTAACAACGCTGTGGTAGAATATCTCCAACATCTTGCTGCACACATTGAAGGATCTCAGCTTCCTCAAAAGGTAGAGTCTGCTCATCCCCTTCTTGTACACAGCGTCAATGCTGGATGTCCAGTCTAGTCTGTTGCCGATCACCACTCCCAGATATTTGTAATCCACCACCTCCTCCACCACCTCCCCCTTAATCTTCAGTGGCTGTGAAGGCGTCCTCCTCCTCCTGAAGTCGATCACCATCTCTCTGGTCTTACTAATGTTGAGCCTTAGGTGATTCTGTTCTGACCACTCCACAAATCCGTCCACCAGTGTCCTGTACTCCCCCTCATCTCCATCTCTCACACACCCGACAATCGCCGAGTCATCAGAAAACTTCTGTAGATGACATGACTCAGAGTTGTACTGAAAATTGTTGGTGTACAAGGTAAAGAGAAAAGGAGAGAGCACAGTTCCCTGCGGAGCTCCCACGTCACTGACCACCACACCAGACAGGACACTGCCCAGACGGACAAACTGTGGCTCGTCAGGTAGTCAGTAACCCAGGAGATCACAGAGTCACCGACACCCATCCCCCGCAGCTTCTCACCCAAAAGCAGCGGCTGGATGGTATTGAAGGCACTCGAGAAATCAAAGAATGTGATTCTCACCGTGTCTCCTCCACCATCAAGGTGCATATGGGCTCGTTGCAGCAGGAAGATGACAGCATCATCAACTCCTAAGTGGGGCTGGTAGGCAAATTGTAAAGGGTCAAGAAATGTCATCACCTGGGGCCTCAGCTGGGGAAGGACCAGTCTCTCCATAACCTTCATCACATGGGATGTGAGAGCGACTGGTCTGTAGTCCTCAGGGTTAGATGGTCTCGCCTTCTTGGGCACAGGAACTATGTGTGACGTCTTCCACAGCAACGGGACTCTCTCCAGACTCAAGCTCAGATTGTACAGATGTACTAGTACATGAGACAGCTGGCTGGCGCAGGTCCTTAAGACCCATGGTGTGATGCCGTCCGGGCCTGCCGCCTTCCCCTGATGAAGTCTTTCAAGCTGCCTCATAACCTGGCCTGCGGTCACCGTTAGCTGAGAGTTGGTGTTATTGTCTGTAGTGGAGGAAGGTGAGGAGGTGAGGGAGTGGGAGAAGGGAAGGGGTGAGCAAATGGGGGGATGTCGTGCAGGAGAAAGCTTAAATAGTTAAGTAATAACTATTTAAGCTTTCTAACTTAATAACTATACTATTTATTAAGTTTAATAAATAACTTAAATAACTTAAATAACTTTCTAACTTAATAACTATACTATTTATTATTTATTATACTATTTATTATCTATTTATTATACTATTTATTTATTTATTACTATTTATTTCATAACTATTAGTTATTTTATAACTAAAAGTTATGAAATAGTTAAGGGTGAAATAACTTTTTCTACACAATCAGAGTAGTTCCAAGAACTGCTGGAGTATGTCTTAAATCAGTAGGACAATATTCGAGGAAAATAGAGGGGGGTGCATATTTTGGCAGGCTGAAAATCCATGTTGCCCAAACATGCATCCCTGTGCTAATTGGGGTAAATAAACAGCTGAAAGTATTTCACCTTTTCAACGTAATGACACTTGTTCTCTGAGCTAATGCTATAAGTTTCATATCAACAAGATGGATGCAAATATTTTCAGGCTCATAAATTAAAATGGATTCCCTCCTACATTAACAGACTAGCAAGTTAAGCATGATATAAAATGTTCTACATAATGGGCCACTGTTTTCAATGCTTTTAAGCTATTATGGTATCAAGAGACAAAGCAGAGAATTTCACGTACATTTGCGGAGAACGTTTACAACAGACACGGACTGAAAAAAAAAAGTTTGACTCGTGTCAATAAAGATGTAAAAACCTCATTTATTTCAAGTAATTTGCGAAATAAAACCCACCGTTTTAGGGATTACATGGTTAAGAAACGTGATAATGTTACAAATATCTTTAAAATGTCCTCTTCGGTCATATTTTTGTCCGTTTTCTCGTCGATATGCGAGAGCTTAGAGCGATGCGCGCAACAGGGGATGCAATTTTGGGCAGGCAGCGTTTCTGGGCATAACACCGGTGTGTGGGACCAAAACCACTGAATGCCACACTAAGGACAAACTCTCACTGGTGGTGGACAAAAAAATTCTGAAGACAACATTAAAGAAGAATGGTTCTGACATTGCGTGTCTATCAATCAATCAAATTTTATTTGTATAGCACATTTCAGCAGCAAGGCATTTCAAAGTGCTTTACACAATTTAAAATAAAAACGAAAACAGAAATAGACAGAGATTTTGAAAATGATTAGAAAAAGATAGAGACATTATTAGAAGTAAAAGTAAAAACATTTTGAAACATCTCAAACCTCGACATCATACACGGATTCTCAAACCTCAGAGTTTTAGCAGAGCGACATCATACAAGGATTCTCAAACCTAAGAGTTTTTGTATCTTACAAGGATTCAAGGCATTTCAAAGTGCTTTACACATTTTAAAATTAAAATAAAAACAGAAAGAGACAGTGATTAATTAATTAAAATAAAAACATGAGGAGACAGAGTTTGAAAAAGACTTAAAAAGATTAAAAGTAAAAATAAAAGCATTCAGCTTATCCATAAGCAACTCTAAACAGCATGGTTTTAATTTTAGATTTAAAGACACTCAGTGTTTCAGCTGTTTCACAGTTTTCTGGAAGTTTGTTCCAGATTTGTGGTGCATAGAAACTGAATGCTGCTTCTCCTTGTTTCATTCTGGTTCTGGGGATGCAGAGCAGAACCAGAAGATCTGAGGGGTCAGGACCAGGGGCGGAGCTATAGGGGGACCTGGGGGGGCGGTTGCCCCCCCGAACCAGGCCGATGGGGGCCCGGGTCTGGAGGAGCCAGGGAGGGAGGAATGAATTCAAGTCGCTCGAATGTCTGATTATAGACCGAGAAAGTGCGCCCCCGCCTGTTGAGGAAGGTGTATTTAATGTCAGATGTTGTCTGTCCCGCCCCGTAATTTGCCCCGCCCCCCTGCCCAACGCTGACTTGTTCCGCTAGGGGTCTAGACGGTTGCTACGGCACTAGTAGATCTTTAATGTATTGTGGTGCTAAACTGTTCAGTGATTTATAAACTAACAACAGTATTTTAAAGTCTATTCTCTGAGCTACAGGGAGCCAGTGTAGAGACTTTAAAACTGGTGTTATGTGCTCTATCTTCCTGGTTTTAGTGAGAACGCGAGCAGCAGCATCTGGATCAGCTGCAGCTGTTTGATTGATTTGTTAGTCAGACCTGTGAAGACGCTGTTGCAGTAATCAATGTGGCTAAAGATAAACGCATGGATGAGCTTCTTAGATCTCGCTGAGACATTAGTCCTCTAATCCTGGAGATGTTCTTCAGATGATAGAAGGCCGACTTTGTGACTGATTTGATATGACTCTTAAGGGTCAGGTCAGAGTCCATCACTACTCCCAGGTTTCGGGCCTGATTGCTGGTTTGTAATTGTAGTAACTGAAGCTGCGCATCGACTGTGTTTCGTTCCTCTTTCGGTCCAAAGATAATAACTTCAGTTTTGTTTCTGTTCAGCTGGAGAAAGTTTTGGCACATCCATACATTGATCTGTTCTAAGCATCTGTTCAGTGATTGGATGGGTTCAGAGTCACCTGGTGACATCGTGATGTAGAGCTGTGTGTCATCCGCATAATTGTGGTAGCTGATCTTATTTCCTGTTATAACCTGAGCCAGTGGGAACATATAAATATTGAAGAGAAGGGGTCCTAGGATTGAACCTTGGGGTACCCCACATGTGACCTTTGACCTCTCGGATGAGAAATTTCCGATTGAAACAAGGAAGTCCCTGTTCTTTATGTAGGATTCAAACCAGTGTAGCACCGGACCGGAGAGTCCGACCCAAGTCTCCAGTCGATTCAGTAAAATGTCGTGGTCAACAGTGTCAAAAGCTGCACTGAGGTCCAGCAGAACCAGCACTGTGGTTCTCCCACAGTCTGTATTTATATGGATATTATTGAACACTTTTACAAGGGCCGTCTCTGTGCTGTGGTGAGCACGAAAACCAGACTGGAAGGAGTCAAAGAGATTCATTATTGTTAGGAAGTTATTTAATTGTTTAAAAACTGCTTTTTCTATAATTTTGCTGATGAATGGGAGGTTAGAGATCGGCCTGTAATTCTGTAGTATTGATTTGTCTAGATTGTTCTTTTTTATCAGCGGTTTGATAACTGCTGTTTCAAAGCCTGGGGGAAAACACCTGAAGAGAGCGATGAGTTTACTATTTGGATCAGATCATTAGCAACGACAGGCAGGACTTTCTTAAAGAAGTGTGTGGGTAGGACATCCAGACAGCAGGAACCGGAACTTTATTGACTTATAATTTCTTCTAGGGTTTTATAGTTAAGTGGTTGGAAATGGGTCATTGTTCCTGCATTTGTTTTGTTTCGGCACAGGATTGATAATGGCTTTTGAATGGATGTGAAGATTAATCCTCTGATCTTTTGAATTTTCTCTGGAAAGAAACTGGAAAACTTGTTGCAGGCGGCATTAGATTGAAGTTCAGGTGGCAACGTCATCGGAGGATTTGTGAGCCTGTCAACAGTAGCAAATAAAGCTAAAGCATTATTAATGTTTTCATTTATGACATCTGCAAAGAAAGCTTCTCTTGCATGTCTTAGTGTTGTGTGATAGTGACGTAATCTTTCTTTGTAGATGTCATAATAAACGTGCAGCTGAGCTTTACACCATCTCCGTTCGGCCCCACGGCAGAGTTGTCTTGCAGATTGAACTGTTTGTGCATTTCTCCATGGAGATTTCTTCCTACCAGTCACAACCTTCACTTTAATGGGGGCAATGTACACAGTCCAGTCACATTAATGTGACCATCTGTCAAAAGCCAGAATAACCACCTTTCGCAGAGCGAACTGCTACGAGACGTGCAGGAAGAGAGTCACTTAGGTCCCTGAAGGTCTTCTCTGGGATGTTGAGCCATGCCGACTCTAATGCCGTGGCCAGCTGCGCTAGATTACGCGGTTGAGGATCCATGGCGCGAACAACTCGATCGAGATGGTCCCACAGATGCTCGATTGGGTTTAAGTCAGGTGAGTTTGCTGGCCAGGGGAGGACGGTAAACTCATCCTGGTGCTCTTCGAACCACGCACGTACACTGGCAGCTGTATGGCACCTCGCATTGTCCTGCTGGAAGATGCCATCATCCTGAGGAAAAACAATGCGCATGTAGGGGTGGACATGGTCCGCAAGGACAGATGCGTACTTGTATTGATCCATCGTGCCTTCCACAATAATCAGTGAACCCAGAGAATGCCAGGAAAACATTCCCCAGACCATAATGCTCCCGCCTCCAGCTTGGACCGTTCCTGCAATGGTTGCAGGGTGGTTCCTTTCAGAGGTTTCACGCCTTATACGCCAACGTCCATCTGTCCGATGGAGCATAAAACGCGATTCATCTGAAAACGCTACCTGTCGCCACTCAGTGGACGTCCAGCTGCTGTACTGGCGTGCAAATTCTAGCCTTCGTCGTCGATGAACACCAGTCAGCATAGGTGCACGAACCAGGCGTCCGCTTCGGAGGCCCAGACGCAGCAATGTTCGCTGAATAGTGGTTTGGGAGACACTTGTGGTAGCCCCTTGGTTCATTTTAGTGGTCAGTTGCTCAACGGTAGCCCGTCTATCTGCCCGAACGCATCTCCGCAACCGTCGTTCGCCTCTGTCATCTATGGCCCGTGGTGCACCACATTTGCCACGTCGTTGATTTTGGACAGTCCCATTTTGCCATGCACGGTACACTTTTACCACGGCGGCACGCGAACAGTTCACAAACTCAGCCGTTTCGGAAATGCTTCCACCCTTGGCCCGAAAGCCAATGATCATGCCCTTTTGGACGTCGGATAAATCGCTTCGTTTCTGCATTACGCCAACGATTGAAATGTTTTCCGAAGCCCACACACACCCTTTATATACGCTCAACTGCACTGTGCTGCCACCTGCCTTCTGTGATTGGTTATTTAACTCTGAAGTGGAAAGTACGTGGTGGTCACATTAATGTGACTGGACTGTGTAATAATCAATGATATCTGAAAGTTTGCACTGAAAATCATCTACCAACTTATCTACATCATTATGGCTTAAGGGCGAGGAAGAAGAGTAGATTTGATTAAATATTTCTGCTGTGTTTTCTGTGAAAGTACATTTTGTGATAGTGGCTGTTTGTCCAAGTAGGTTAGCAGATAAAGAACCGTCAAAAATAACAGCAAAGTGGTCCGACATGGCGACATCAGTTACAGAGACATTGGAAATATCACCCTTACTGATAACCAGGTCCAGTGTGTGTCCATGAGTGTGTGTTGCTTGTTTGACATGTTGTGTCAGACCAAAACTCTCTAATATATTACAAAGCTTTTGAGCCCCTCGGTCTTGGGGGTTGTCAACATGAATGTTGAAATCACTGATGTTTTGTTGAAACCACTCTTGTTTTCTTCGGATTGCACACATGACTGATTCCATTAACTGTCTCATCTCCAACAATAAGCACTGTTGGCATACCTGTCGTTTTCCTGGTGGTCGCTTTGTTCTTCAGAGCTTTGCGTGGTGGATGCGTTGGTCTAGCCTCATTGTTGATATTTGAAGGTGGGTTTTCACACAGAGGCTCGTGCTGAAGTGCAGAAAATCTGTTTTTCAGCGAGATTCCCACGGAGTCGGAATGTTTTGGGGCTTGGGCTGGTCGGGTTGTCCTTGGTGGTGGGGTTGGTGGAGCCGTTTTGGCTCTGGCTGCTTGTTTGCTATTCTTTGGCGGAGCAGGTATTGAAGTTGAGGGTGGGTTTTGGCCCAGAGACGGCCATGCTGATTCGTCCAGGTGAAGGGTTCTCGCTGTTGGTCGTCTCATGGGATCCGTAGTGTGAGACTTTTGCTTCGGCCTGGCGCCTTGAGCGATCCAGGGTGAACTGCTTGGTGCGGGGTGTACAACCTCTCCGCTGATTTGAGGAAAAGTTGTTTCATTTCCACAGGTAGCGTTGATCTCAAAGTTCACCTCCAGTCGTTGAATCTTCGTTTCTAAAAACTGAAGTCGTTGTAGAATATCCTTGGGGTCGAACGCGGTCATTTTGCCCTAGTTCAACTTGGAGGAAAAGTAAAGTGAAAATAAAAGCGAGAAAATCTCCCGGTCCTTGGGTTTGAAGTAATCCAGTTATGATGTTGATGATGTAAAAATTGTGACTTTTAAAAATAATTGTAGCTTTAAAAATAATTCACAGGCAAAGCTATCAGTAAGGACAGGAGAGAGCAGGATGAGCTGCTCCTCCTTCAGCTGCCAGAAAATGAAAAAAGAGGGAGAGACGCGGCGAGCGTCTACAAAAAATACTTACTGAAGTCACGGCCGAAGCTGCTTATCTGGAACAAGCCTTCCTGGATTTGAAGAAAGAATCTACAGAGAATAAGAAAAGAAACCAAGTCACCATCCAGGCCAGTCAGGTGGAGTTGGACAAACTACAGAAAATTATCGCCATGAGAGAAGGAGCTCTGTCAAGTGAAGAAGCTGGCGAGGACCATTGTGGAGAAAGCAAAGATATGGAGGTGTTTTTCTACGAAGCCCTGGATAACTTCCGACAGGAGATAGCTGAGGAAAGAAAGACGAAGGTAAAGGAGCCATATCAAGACTACCGTTAGAAATTTACAGACCGCATGGCGGGGAGGATAAAGCTCCCCCCCATCCACACCTCCCATCATAGCTCCAAAAGCACCAAATCTGTGTATTCAGACATGAAGGCAGCAGAAAAATTGCCCCATCTCCCCAGCAAGGGGGTTTACATATCTGATCTCACTTGGGAGCAAAAAGAAGGAGTTCTCTTTGCTAAAACGAACAGGGATGAAGAACATGCGATCTACCAGAAGATGGATTTGTGAGAGTCCTGTAGGAAGAAGAGAAGTGGGCTGACACCAAACCTGCCGAATGAAATTGAAAATTTCAACAATAAAAATGTGAATCAGAGTGACCTTCTTTAATTATTTGTGTTGTTAGGGATGGGCAATAGTTATCATTTATCATTATCAAGAAATGGAAAAAACAAAATAATTCTAATAGGAATTGCAATTGATCACCATAGTGATAAATTAAAGCTTCCCTTGCAATAAATGCTGCGCTTCCTTGCAATATTTTTTTTATTCCGTTGGAATAGTTTTGCTTTCCCTTAGTAAATGTTGATCTTAATAATGTTAATTTTTTTTATTGATATAAGTTTTTCATTCTCTTGCTTATAAATGTTGCAATCTCTCGCAATAAATGTTTGGTTCTCTTGCAATAGGTTTTGCATTCCTTATCTCAATAATTTTCTTGTTCCCTCGCAATACCCTTTGTGCTCTTTTGCAATAAAAAATGTTGTGATCTCACAATAATGTTTTTAGACCCTTGCAGTAGGTTTTGTGTTCCCTCTTACAGTATTTTTCGTGTTCACATCACATGACCTGTTTCACATCAAAATGGGTCCTTTTTCCAACCAGAGTGGTTAAATAATTACTGACAGCCAAGACTGTCAGCAATTATATTGTGAGGGTAGTTAAACCATACCACAAAATATTTAAAATACTAATAACAATAATTTTAAAAAGCAGTTCAAATTAACTCTTAGATTAAAATATGACGGATAAAAATTGGTTTTAAGATTAGTTTTAATAGCAGGGAGTGAAATAGCCTTGCAAGGTGAAACAGCACCCTCTAGTGAATATTTTTTAAAACATCAGAAAAGTTTTCTTATAAAAGGAAGGTATTTTTTTTCATTGTCATACTTTAAGTATAGTATGGATAAATCGCTTAAAAATGCTTCTTTTCTGGTTCAATCTTTAGCTGTTATGGGTTGAATGAAAGTAAAACGATGTAAAAAAAAAATACCGTGTTAAGAGAAAAAATATTTTTTTATAAAGATGAAGGAATGTACTAATATATTGGCAGAAAAAAATAGAAATAGAGACTTTAAAACACACACAGGAGCAACATTCATTTTATGTTGTATTTTTGTTATTTTTTGAGTGAAGTAAAGTTAATTTAAAAAAAAAAACCCGGCATAGTAGGAGAAGCGAATTTTCCGAGTTACCCAGAATGCAGCTGTAGTCATGGCAACCTAATAGAAGTTTGGCGACTGGATGTCAGGTAGGCGGCTCCGCTCTTTCCTCCCTGATAGCATTAACGGTCAAACGGATATACGGTTACACTGTCTGTTACACGGATTGTTAAATTGTCGTGACACTTGCCCGAACTTCATTACCGTACCGGACAGGTGAAGTTTACTTTAAGCGGTTCGCCTGTTGCTTTAAAAACGTTGTAAACTAAATTCAGTTTAATAAGCGAACGTTAAAGTCAACGGTCGTCCAACGGCTAACGGTATAGCAACCGTCACCGCGGCGGCTCGTCTCTCGCTGCTTTTATACGGTCAAAATTAGCTTCTGCAGAGAGTCACGTTAATATATAGCGACTCGCAGATGATCCCAGCTTACTCGCGTTGCTGCTTTTCAAGAAAGCAATGCGGACCGCATTGCTTCTGACCGGCTCCCCGGGCGTCGGTTACCGCGCGCGGCTGAACTACAGCGGCGTGCGGTGAACCGCGCTTCGCTTATAATGAGTGATAATTATGTAGGTCTCAAGTCTCAGCGCGGGCAGATGAGTTCACGCAAGGAGGCAAAGAAGGAAGTGGATTGCGGGACAGCGAATCCCGTGTCTTCGCCCTCCGTCTCACCAAACGGCGCCGCCCCGGGGACGGACGGACCGTCCGCCTCTATTTGCAACCAGAAGGGGGAGAGAAGCGGCGAGAAACCCTTGCAGGGATGTGAGCGAATGTCTATGGAGAAGAACGGAAAGTGCGTAGCCGTCCACGAACCCCGCAGCGCGCAGGAAAGACGCTGCGAGGAAGCCAAGCCCCCCAAAAAGAAAAGACCCGTGATGGTGAACACGTCTAAAGCCAAAACCTCCATGAAAGCCGTGAGGATGAGCATCAGGCAGCTACAGTGGAAAGAGGTGAGCTGTTTTCAAACTATTTCATTTCTCCCCCCCCCCTTTTTTTATTTTTGTTGTTGTTGTGTTTTGTCCCAGCAGAAACTTGTGAATAAAATAAATGGTTTAGGGAAGAAGCTGAGTGTCATCAGCTTCTCGTCTCAATTGGATTACAACCAGTTTAGGTGTTTGTCTTCAGAAGCCACTTTTATTCATGTTTTTTTGCCCCTCTGAGTGAAGCTTCAAAGCCATGTCATGTCGACTCATTTGTCTACATTGGCTAATTGTTTTTTTTCTGTTTGGAAGCGGATTGGGTTTTTCTTTTCTTTCTTTTTTGCAGCTCATCATATTCAAAGTGTATTTACTTTACCTAAACTTTTTAAACTTCATTTTATTTTATTTAGCGACAAACGTGCACAAAGTGTTTCACACCTGTGATTTGGCATGAAACTAAAGCATGTTTTTTATTTATTTAATAAATCGGTAACACTTTATTTGAAGGGGGTGAATAAGATTCACATGACACTGTCATAAACATGACATAACATCTGTCATGAACATGAATAATCCTTCATGAATATTTATGACTGTTGTCATAAAGCGTCATTCAGTAAATTATGACACTTTTAATACAAAGTTGACATTATTCAAAATGTCTTTATGACAACTTGACATTAACCAACAAATCATTACTGTTTAAAGTTTAAGTTGTCATAACAAAGACATTTTGAATAATGTCAACTTTGTATTAAAAGCGTCATAATTTACCGACTGACGCTTTAAGTCATTAATATTAGATCATCGACTCAGATGAAACAATGACGGTTTTATTTCACCTGTGTTTCAGTATGTAAATGCAACAAATGGGACCAAAAAAAACTTTCTGAGGTCACTTTTTTAAAATTATTTATTAATTTCTGTTTGTCCTGAGTCATTTTGAGAGCTTATTTTTCTTAAAGTATCAACTCAAAGCTGTTATGAACACCGCCTCCATTTATGCATGGAAAGAATGTCACCTCAATGAGACGGGGAAGCACAGGGCACACTTATCACCAGTAACCAGTCTGTGACACTTGACCCCAGCTACCGGTATCCATGATGATGGACATATGGCATCACAAACACTTAGTCAGCACAAAGCACCCCCAGCAGAGTCAACTTCTCCATGGAGCTGCCGTCGCCGAGAAAGCCTTTGTCATCATACATTGAAGGGGCCGAAACTTGGGCTAGCAGCTCAGCTCTGCTAGCAGCTCAGCTCTGCTAACAGCTCAGCTCTGCTAGCAGCTCAGCTCTGCTAGCCCACTTATGAAGTGGACGAGTTCCCTTCAGCCGGTGGTAAAATAATCAGGATCTACGTTGACGGCAACACCACTGAATGCAAAAGTGTAAGTTGAAGAGTTGAAACAACTGACTCTACATCTGCTAGCTGACTTTCCACTTATGGCTTTCTCCGCCACAGGAAGAAACCACTAGCCTTAAGCTCCCTTAATCCAATAAAGCGAGTCCTCTCCGAGGTAGAGATAACGGCCACCCGAGGGTCCGAGCGACGGATCACGGAAATGCTTCGTATTTTCATCTGTTGTCAAGTGTTAGAAACTAGTCAGGCGTTTTACGCACATTTGTTTTCAAATTGTCATAACGTCTTGAAGTCTGCTAGCTGGAAAATAACCGGAACATCTAAAAGGGCTGATTCTGATTCCTGCAGGCAAGAGAAAACTGAATTGTCCACCAAAGGACACCGAAAGATTTTAGTAACGACGCAACTTTTCAAAAAGACAGCTGTGTCTGGATGTAATCCCCAGAAACTACTCAAAATAATCTCCCCTCCCTTGTCCCCTTCGCACATTTGCGTGTAGCTGTATTTATAGCAGGTCTTTGCAGTTGGCCAGGGTTTCCCTTTTACACTGTGTCACGCTAACACATTAACAAGTCGCAACTCTGGCACAGGTTTGTCTGGGGAGCAGGGGACAGCAGGGGCGGAGGTTAAACTATTTAAGATACCGATATTGGACTGTCAGCCTGCCGACACCCACCCTTGAGTTGTAGACCTGGAGTGACACAGGAGAGTTAAAGAGAGAATCCCTCATGTTTCTCTTTACAAACTGAGCAGAGTTTTGACCCATTACTCCAATGGAGATTGGATGTTCTGTAGAAACCAAAGTGGACTCCAGGAAAAAAAATATCATGCTACTTGTCTTAAGCAGCATTGCTTTGTATTTGAAACGTGTGCATTATATACATACAATACATTATTCGAACCATCATCTTGATTCTGTGGTCCTACTCGTATTTTCAGACGGTTCACATTTTTCAAACTCTTTTTTTAATCGGTTTTCTTTGCCGTCTGGTTTTCTCCCTAATCTGCTTCTCAATTAGGGAGTGTAGAATGTAATAATTCCTTCTTCTCACCGCCTTGCTTTTCCTCTCCTCAGTTACGCGGAGGAAGACGTCCGTCATGTGATATCTACTGGCACGGTCTTTCCTTCTACGACCATGGCCATATTATGTCAGGACAAGTCAACAAGTTCCCAGGTATTTAAATATACATGTACTTTTCTAATCTGCAGTCAACGTATAACTAGTTATGTGTGTTTGTAGTTTCAGCTGGGTTTGTGTAAATGTTGGAAATCTAGTTGGATCATTAGTCTTGGCAAGCACATCAATTAGACCAATATTTTAACACTTTGGAGTTTAAGCACCACCAAATATTGCCTTATCTCAAAAAATGAAAAACATGGCTATAGAAATAAATCAAACCAGAAATCAAACTCCAAATAAATCACATCTATATGCCTCTAGTTGGTTGAACCAGAAAAGGCAATAAAATGCAAAAGCTGCAACAACAAAAAGCCACAAGGCAACAACAAAAACAGCTTGTCTTTTTTTATTGGTGATTGATTTCTTCCTGTTTCCCTTGAGGACATGCAGGATTGTGTGTAAATGGTGTCTTTGCAGGGATGGGGGAGATGCTGAGGAAGATCAACCTGAGCAGAGCGGTTCGTACCATGCAGGAGCTTTTCCCAGAAGAGTACGACTTCTATCCGCGCTCCTGGATCCTGCCTGAAGAATTCGAGCAGTTTTCCGCAGAGGTACTGTTTCAACACCTCATATAAGAAAAAACATCCAGGGCCTCCCAAAGGTGTACAGGCTGGTAATATGTACTTATTCATATGTGATTAACTAAAAACAAAAAACAATTAGATTGTATAAATGTTACATTTTGTCAGCTGATGCTAAGTTGCACGTCATTTGTGGCCTAAAACGTTATCCGCAGGAATTAAAAGCAGAAAATAAATTGAGACTTTATTTTTTGGCATCACAGAGAATTCAAGCAAACAAATCCAAATCGACAAAATTAACTTTTCATGAGCTGAAAAGGAAAGTGGTGGAAGGGCCTAGTCAAGATGGTGACGATCATCAGCTCCTTCTGAAGAAGACTGAATGCTGAATCAATCAATCAATCAATCAATCTTTATTCCAGACCAAAAAGGTCCATAATAAGAAAGGTAAAAACAAAATAAGAGAAAAATAATAAAATAAAAAACATGACATTCACTGAGTCACAAATAAATGATGACACCAATTTTTCCACAATCTTGAGAAAAATCTCACTGTACTAAAAACAGGATTTACTAACATTGCAATTATATTATTGCATGACACAGAAAATCTACACATACATGAGATTCCTGAGCACAGCTGCACATGTGGGAACATCATTATGTACAAACATATGGCTATCACTGCTCCATCTAGGCACTCTGAGTAGGAGCCTCATGCCGTCATTGTAGGCCACATAAAGTTTCTGCAGGCTACTTTTGTTGTATCTTCGCCACAGATGGGCCGTGTAAAGTGAAGTGCAAAAAGCTTTAAAAAGAGCTTGTCTTCACAGAGGATGAACACATACTAAACTTTCTGACCAAAGTATTAGCTTGTGCATACATCATACAATACTGCCTACGAATGTCACAATCATCAGACAGGTAATCAGTTATGTAATGTCCCAAATATTTAATTTCATTGCATCTGTTGAGGACAATGCCAGATAAAGAGAAGTCAGGGGTTATCAGATGCTTATCTGCCCTACTTCTAACAATCATAACATTGCTTTTCTTAGCATTATATTTGATGTCAAAGTCACAACCATATTGGGAACAGACCCTTAATAGTTGTTGAAGGTCAGCACTATATGGACTTAAGATTACCAAATCATCTGCATGCATTATGTGATTGATTATCTGGTCACCAACTATACAGCCTGTTTTACAACAATTCAGGCGCGTTGATAGTTCATCCATGTAGATGTTGAAAAGGTAAGGGGACAGTAAACTTCCCTGCCTCACTCCGTTACCAACTTTAAACGAATCAGACATTGTGTTGGCCCATTTTACATTGATTGATGACCATACCAGTAGACCAGAATTCTAATTAGATATTTGGATACACCTCTGCTTTCTAACTTGTCGAACAGTTTTTGGTGATTCACACGATCAAATGCTTTAGAGGCATCAATAAAACACATAAATACTGTAGTGTTGTGCAAATTATACAAGTCTAAAATCTCCTGTAGTGCAAAAATACACATCTGTGCCATGTTTGGGTTTAAAACCAAATTGATTATCGGAGGTCAAGAGAAATTCTTCCAGCCTATTTAAAAGGACTCTTTCTAAAACTTTCGACAAACTACTAGCTGAAGCTATGGGTCGGTAATTCTCCAAAGAGCTAATCTTACCTGCTTTATCTTTAATAATTGGTACCAGAATGATAGATAACATTGAATTAGGTAACAGACCATGTACTAGACAGCCAGTGAAACACATAGAAAGTAATGCGCAAAGTTTCTTACTTGCATTTTTCAAATGCTCAGAGGAAATGTTATCCATCCCACAGGCCTTGTTGTCTTTCAGTGTCACAATTGCATGATATATTTCTTGTGGGGATACATTCACATTCTCATTACTGTGAATACTTTTCATTTCAAAAGTGTCACTTTTGAGACAATTAAACAGTTCACTGTAGTGGTCCTTCCATAACTGAGTGATTTCTTTTACACCACTAATACCGTCAATAGTAGCTGGAAGTGATGTTTTGCAGTTATTTACTTTCTTTATTTCTTTCCAAAAGTCCTTAACATTATTATTTCATAACTTTCTAGCAAGAGAGTCAGACCTCATAGTATTTTCATTTCTCCTTATAAATCTTAAAGCATATTTAAAATTAGCATTTGCTTGTTTTTTGTATTCAAACAAGGGGCCATGTCTCTGTTTACCTGAATCAACCCCTCCTGGCCTCTGCATGATGTTCTCTTACATAGTCGTTCCAGCCTGGCTTGGTGCTATGTGAGCTGGCTTTATGCAGTGGCTTGAGGTAAGGAGGGACTTCACAACATTCTCATACAAGGTACATAACTCAATACCATGTTGGGGGTCTTTACAATTCATATCACGGCACGAGTTGCTCCCTTTGATAAGTATATATTGCTAAACATGTTGTTCATTTGATAACAATAATCTGATAGATCTTTGTCAGTCAAGTTATCCCATGCTATTTTTCCTATGCTTGTATTATAGTCTGCAAGCAAAACAGAAGGTATGAAATTCATGGTTACACATAAGGAAAATGGTATATGATCACTGGTGGCAAATTCATAGTTGACACGAATGCCCTGGATGGAGTCATGAGCATCAGCTGTACAGATACAATGATCTAACCATGAGGTT
The DNA here is from genome assembly GCA_033032245.1 of Poecilia picta. Classification (NCBI taxonomy): domain Eukaryota; kingdom Metazoa; phylum Chordata; class Actinopteri; order Cyprinodontiformes; family Poeciliidae; genus Poecilia; species Poecilia picta. Next base: position 22,539,003 of record CM065364.1, read on the forward strand.
GTTTGCCATGCATCACTAATATAGGTATAACTGTCGTTAGGCAAAAGTACCTTACTAGAAAGAATTAAGCCATTGTTGAGACAGAATTACATCAAATGCTTAGCAAATATAGAATGATTATCTGTGACATCTGCATTTAAATCCCCCACAATAAAAAAGCAAGTAGATGGATTATCTTGCATAAAAGACACAATAATAATAATAATCAATAGGCACGTCTGTAAAGTTTAGTGTTCCCACACCTTCAGATAAATTATTGCTCATTTTTAGCTTTGTTTCTTTGTTTTCATTTGACTTCTTATGGATAAAAAAAAGTCTCAATATGTGAAAAAAGCTGTGAAGTGATTTATGATCTCCCTCTATGATCTGGCATTTTAACAGAGTGTGTTCGCTACTAAGAGCTGCTGTTGTTTCCTTCTGTCATCACTCTACCCGGCATGATGCAGGGTGTCTCTCTGCATTGCCAACAGTTATCAACATTTATAGACTGTCTAACTAAATGCCAAATTAAAATCGCACACTACTCATATCCTATGCTATAAAAACCAGCTGCAGACACTGAGACACAGCATGATGCTCATATTTAGAATTACTCGTTTGTCTTCAGGATGTTTTTTTTTTTCTAATTGTTTTCTGATTTATAATCATTTTTAATAACATAAAAACTTCATTTTCCTAGCCATTTTTAAGTAAACATTTGGTAGAGAGGAAGGAAATAACATACTTTGTACAGCAGGGGCGCCACAACATCAACGTATACATTCAGAGTCACTTCTCATCCTTTAAATCTGCCTCCCTGCAGATATCCAGAAACCTATTTACATCTATTACCACGCATCTGAACCGCAGCAGCGTAGGATTACATAACATATCCTGGGATAATTAACACTGTGAAACAATGCTGTCAACTTTTCTGGGCTTGCATGTTAATCCAGAGAAACCTCTGGACGATTTTGGTGCAGATCAAGCCTCTTCTGGCTCTTGTTTATTATTAGTCTAGTGAGGAATGAGATTACTCTACGGTTTGATTACTACATCCTGGTTTAGCTTGGTCTGCTGGATGAAATAGCGTGTGTTTTCTTTGGATTGGATTGTTCCTGCCCCCCTTGCTCCTCTGCTGCAGATTCGCTCGCTGAAGGAGCACTTTCCACACATGGAGAGCCCGACTTACATCGTCAAGCCCAACGGGGGATCTCAAGGGGACGGCATATACCTCATCCAAGACCCCCTCGATGTGAAGCTGATGGTGGGCACGCACGTCAAACAAGTGGTGGTGCAAGAGTACATCGATAACCCACTGCTGATCGACAAGCTCAAGTTCGACATCCGCCTCTACGTGCTGATAAAGTCCATACAGCCACTGGAGATCTACATCGCCAAAGAAGGCCTGACGCGCTTCTGCACCGAACAGTACCAAGTAGTGCTTACGCCGCCGATAATCCCGACGGGCTTGCTGTCAAGTCGTTTCTATGGAATTGCTGTTTTTTTGTTTTGTTTTGTTGTTTTTTTTTCTTCGCAGGAGCCAACCCACAAGAACCTGCACCGGACCTTCATGCACCTGACCAACTACTCACTCAACGTTCATAGCTGCAACTACGTCCGCTCGGACAACCAGAACACAGGCAGCAAGCGGACGCTCTCCAGCGTGCTCTACAGGCTGTCAGCCCAGGGCGTGAACGTCAAGCAGATCTGGTCAGACATCATCGCCCTCGTCGTCAAGACTGTCATCGCCGTGCTGCCCGGCCTTAAAGTCCACTACAAAGCCCATATATCCTCTGCTAAGCCAGGGCCTACCTGCTTCCAGGTGGGTGTGACAGCGGAGCTGCAGGCCAGTGTGTTATTAACATGTTTGTATTTCATATTCTATTGTTGAGTCCTTCCTCCCTTTCTCATGTGCTTTTCTTTGTTCCCTTGTGTCCTTTGTTCTATCTGTTTCACCTCCCATTTCTTTTCTGATTGCATTTCTTCCTTATACATTTCCTTCCTCCTCGCCTTTTTTCCTTTCTTATTCTGTTTCCTTCCTTCCTTCCTTTCCCACCACAGATCTTCCTCATGTACTTCATTCGGTGTTTTTGTGTCATGCCACTCATGTTGTCTTCTGAACTTTCCTTCTGTCTTTCAAACTTTATTTCCTTCCTTCTTCCATTTCCATATGTTTCCCCTATCTTTGCTTATATCTGCCTTTCAGTTGCTTTGTTCTTCCTTCATCCCTTATTTCCTTTGCTCTGATGCTCTACACATATATTTTGTGAGGTCCATGTGATTTGTTAATAATCTGTTATAAAATCTGTTATAAAATATTTATATTTGTTAGAGGAGGAAGTGAAATTATCATATGAATACATATTTGTCAAATTCTTTTTGCAGTTGAAAGGTTGCAAGGAATGTAAAATATTGATTTTTATAATTTAAGTTTTTTTAGACCTATTAACACACCTCTATTTGCTGATTCAGTGTTTTTTTTTTTTTTCAATTTCACTAAAGTCATCCACATAACCTGTTTTCACTCCAGGTGGATCAGGTTGTTAAAAATGACAAAAAAAAAAACCCCAAAAAATCTAATCAAATTGAAGTTTTTTTAAACGTGTTTACAAAAAAAAAAAGCAACCCGTCTGGGACGAACAAAGTTTTCAGAGTCTTCTTGAATGTGTGTTTCTAATCTCTGTCCGTTTGTGTGTCAGATACTGGGCTTCGACATCCTGCTGATGAAGGACCTGAAGCCGGTGTTACTGGAGGTCAACTCCAACCCCAGTATGAGGATAGGATTTGATAAGGAAGTAAGACACTGGTTCCCATCAGCATCATCACTCTACCCCCCACCACCACCTCTTGTATGACGTGGATGTCTGTCTCAGGTGGGTCCAGGAATCTTCGAGTACTTCCGCAGTCCGGTAGACATGGAAGTCAAAGTGGGGGTGATCAGGGACACGCTGCGCGTCATGAATCCCTACAGCATGAACCGGACAGTGTAAGTGCCGCACACCTCAGCGTAAACACCCCGTTTGAAGTCGGCTGTTTGTCTCAGCGCCCCCTCCCCACACCACCGCTCTCTGTCAGCATGTCCGCTTTAAGCACACGATATCTCACTCTGCCCACCCGCTCCTCCGAGCCGGGGCCCCGCACCACTCAGCGGCTCTCTCTAAGCTTGTTAAACGGAAAAAATTAAATCAACTGAGGCATGGAGGAAACTCACACATCACTGTGCCAATGTAGTGGCTCAATCTCTCTGCTCGACTGGCCCTGTGTGGTGTTAGGAAATAGATCTGCTTCTCAATTAGGGAGTGTAGTTTTCCTTCCCCCCCCCCGTCATTCCATATTTCAATATGAAAAGCAGATTTATTCTTTCTGTCTACTTTCAACTTATTTCCTCATCCTTTTCTGTTAGTCTCATTCTATTCCCTTCTCCTTTAAATTTTAACTACCTTATCTTTAAATTAGCCTCAATATTTGATCTTTTCTTTGCATCCAAGACCAGTGTCTGCTTGTGGATGATGCTCCCTTGACGTCCTGTTGAACTAATTTCTATCTCTACTCTGTTAAACATTCTTTAATCTCTTGATCTAACGTCCATTATACGTTATAGGTTGGCTCAGTCCTCTGGGCCTCAGAGGGAGATTATTTAAAGCTTTACTTTTTCAATCTGTAGACTGAACATCTAGTTTTTTATAGAACAGGGAAACTATACTGATCTTAGAAAGTTTAAGTTGATATTTTCTGATTTATAATGATTGAGTTGTCAAATAAAGTCTAGAAACATAAAGGAATCTTGTGTTCAAAGGAGATGGTAGGAAAACGTTAAACATGTTCCTGGAAAACAAAAATATATCCTGGCAAATAAGTGCTTATTACCATGACTGTTGTGCTGCTTTACTCTTTCTTTTATGCAGCTTGAGAAAACTCCATCTTAAATTTAAAGGTGACATGTTTTTATTTATTTATTTATTTTTTTTTTTTTGCTTAATATACTGTACCTTTATGCTGACCAATAAACAGATTAGATGTACAGATTACCTTAAGACTTTTGGAAACAATTCAAGAAGTCAGGAGAATGCAGAAGCAAACATAGAGATGATGCAAAGCTATGGAAACTCAAGCCTTGTGTTTGTTTGTAATTCCTTTTTGCCGACCTCAAGATGAGGTTGAGTGGATCTAAACAATTTAGCGTTGACCAAGAGTCGTTTAAACAAGCCCACCTCAGGAAAGTGCCTGAATAATATTTACTAGAGATGCACCAATCAGTCGGCGTGAAATCCGATTTGGCAGATTTATTGGTTCTGATCCAAGATCAGGAGGCAAAATACTGATGTTTTTTTTGTTTGTTTATTCCTCAAGACTTTACCACATTTTTGTTTTTTGTTGGTGTAATTTCTTTAAGAACCATATATGTTAAAACCATATTCCTCAAAAGCATGCATGGTGATAATCCTGCAATTCCTTTACTTTTTGTTGGATCCACATCTACATCCTCTTGTCAAAGAGCGATTTTCCTGCTAACTACTTTTGATAAACAATATTTGTGCAAGTTCAGTTCATGACTGTTGTATCGATCAAGTTGATGCTCATGTTTTTTAATTATCTGTTGGGTCAGAAAAAGCCAAAGACTCGCACCTAATTATTCAGATCAGAGTTTTTAGTCAAGCAACTTTAAGTGATATTTGGTAAAAAGTTGAATCTACTGGAGGATTTGAGAGGAAATATTAGAACAATGATATAAATCAACTTTAAAATAGGGAGAAATTGACTTTAGATAACCGTCGCAGTCATAAAAAGTGACAGTGGTAATAGACCTGACTGAGAGAGCAACTTTTATTGAGATTGCCGATGGTTTTTCTTGAACGATTCCGATACCATGAGGGCCGATCACTGATACCGATCAATAATAGTGGGAGGAAGAATAGCCCTTTGAAGAGGAGAAGAGAAATAAAGAGATTGCAATGCGGTCTGTGACAGATCAGTGACTCTCAATATGTAGCGTGGCCCCAGCCATACATCCTGATATATCGTCTTTGGAAGTGATTATGAGCCATCATTGAGGTGAAAAGCTTATATCACAGGATCCATCCATCCATCCATTTTCCTACACCTTTGTCCTCATAATGGGTGGAGGTGCTGGTGCCTATCTCCTGCTGCTTTCGGGCGAGAGGGGGTAGCCTCTGGAAGGTGCCAGTCTGTGCATATATTCACAGGCATGAGGCACTAAAATATCCCATTATAAAGGTATTATCTGCATAAGGGGAAATGAGGCAAACTAAATACAGAGCATAGTTATGGAGTTCTATTTTATTATTTATTTATATATTTTTTTCTTTTAGTGCCTTTGCAAAGGTATTCATACACTTTGTACTTAGGTACACAGGTTAAAACCAAATACATCAACTTTAATGTTTTGAGGATCTTGTGTGCCTTGCTACAGACCTTTATTTGTGCTTAAGCCTGGATTTGACTGGGCCATCCTGACACTTGGTTACATTATGTCACAAAGCTATTATAATAATTATTGTGGTAGTATGTAAAGTGTATACAATTATGTATACATAGTATAATAATTATTATAAATAATATTGTAGCTTGTTGTCATGTTAGAACTAGTTTAACATCCAAAACTTAATAGCTGTCTTTGTGTGTTTCTGGCTCTCCTTCCTTCATTTCTCTCTCTCTCTCTGTTTGCTGCAGAATGTGGGAATTCTCCCAGTCTGTCTGTGACTGTGGAAGGTTTGTCTGCTTCTAGCAGAGTCTGTCCTGCTAAATCTGTGTGTGGGTGGCGTCCCTCTGTATCCCCCCCAGGGACGATTGATTCTATCAAACTTTAAGAAATGCTGTCTTGGTGTCACCCATGTCTGCATCAAGAAGAACGGTAAACTTTACAAAGGCACCCGCAGGCTGGGACGGGACTGACGGGATGCCAGTCAGACTGGGTTTCAGCCACGTGTCTCATAAGAAGCGAAGACGAGCAAGAAATGTTGTGCTTGCAGTAGGAACTTGGGAAAAGGAAAGACACATTGGAGGATAGATTTAAAATAAAGAAGTTAAGCTCAATTTAATGAAGGGGGAAAAAGAGGCAACATGAAGAAGTTGGAGTAGTGGGAGAACTGCTTATCTTTTGTAAATCCTGTTTTTTGTTTTGCCTGACAGCAAAGGTCAAATTAACGAGCATAAAGGTGACAGATGTCCTTGTTTGATCCTGTTCAGCTCAGGTTTCCATTCAAGACATAAAGTCCCTGATTAAACTTGACTCCTGATGCCCGCTGTCGTTGTAGACTCAGTGATTATATATCAGCCATGCCCTCTGCGAGCAGCGCGGCCGCAGCTTTAATGGTCGGTGTGTAAAAACGACCGTCTGTTTTCATGTGCAGGGCTCGCAAATCTGAATTATAGACCGTGCACATTAATTTGTTGGGTTTTTCTCCCACCTGATAATCTTAACAATGGCATTTAGAGTGGAGGGAGGGGGGGAAAACAACTGTTGACAGCTGCAGTTTAGTGGCTTTCTGTCATGATCTGCTGTGTGTGTTCAGTATGTGTGTGTCAGGCAGAAACAAGCTGAAACATTGAAATTATGCTGCTAAAAACAAGCACTTCATTTATGAAGCAGGAAAGCTTATCTTTCTGTATGACTTGGCTAAACTAGGTTAACTAGAATTGCATTAAAATCCAAATTATTATGTAATCGAGTCTGCATGCTAAAATTAGCCTAGCACTTCAGTGCAAACCTTAGACAACAAAATCAGCACTAATAATCAATAGCTGACATATCAGCAAACCAATTTTGAACCTTTACAAGTCTGATTTGTTCATTTACAAAAGCCTGAACATGCCAAATGAATCTCCTGAAGCAATAATATACAAGTATAAACAGCAAAGCCACCAGAGATTAACAATTAAAACTTTTATTTTTATTGTGATTTTTTTTTGGTGTGTGTTTTTTATTCGTCAAAAGGCTCCTTCGTGTCATTGGTACCTGCCATTCTTGCATTACTTTGGTGTGGAGTTCTGAAAAGAAACCAATTCAAATCCCTCTATTCATTCTGACTGATGATCACCTATGATGGACATTTGTTTCTAATGACTCACACAGACTATTGAGCACAAATACCTGCTCTGTTATTAGCATGCATGTCTTTACAGTCAGTATTAATTAACATGGCATAAAATGAATAATAAACCTCCTTCCCCCCCCCTCCCCATCCCTCCATTTTGCTTTTGTTGTGGTATCTACATCAGGATTCCTCAACCAATTGAAGTTGGGTCCGATCCTGAGGAGCTGGACGCAACGGACATCGACTCTGAAGAAAGTAGCCCGGATGACGCGCGTCATCTGCCTCCGCTGTGCTTGAAGCAGGTCTACCCAAAGTACACCAAACAGTTCCACCACCTGCGGCTGGTGGAGAGAATCGCCAACATCTTCATTCGCTTCCTAAGGGTGAAGGGCAACATGCGCCTCGGTCCCACTTCCTTCCGATCCTTCATCAGGTGCACATGTTTTGTTTTGATCCTGATATCACAAGCTGCAAACACACAGCAAAAGCAAGCCTTCGTTTTACTGCAGTAAGACGAAAAGGATTAAGACGGACGCTGATAAAAAAATCCTCTCTGCTTACCCAGATTTAGCACAGAGTCGGCACGCCGACTTAATAAAGCAAAAGAAACAGGTGCATTCCCAGATTCCGTCTGAAGTAGTGAGAGTCTCACCTGAGCTGTGGTTTTAGAGATTCCTTTTCAAAGCGCTGAGACCAGAGAGGCTTTTATTAATTTAGATTCTGCAGCAAAACAGTGTCTCACCTTATTTTAGCCATTTTTTAAGGACAGAACATTCTTCCTGGGAGTTCAGGAAATAGTCTTAACTTTAAGCATTCTATAAATACTTCCAAAGAAGCCATATGTTTATATTAAAAAGAGAGCGTGAAAAATGGGCACCGTATGCATGATGTAGTAATTTCATCTCTGTTGAAGGTAAAGCTTGTTTCTCATGCAGAAATAATGCATCACATTTTATGGTATCAGAGCAAATGGAGTTTTTAAGTTTAAATTACAGGATTACTATGCCATCTGGAATAGACTTACAGTGCGGGATGGAGTTTGGGAAAATATTTCTATCCACAGACTTTATCCGGCCATCCGTTTCTATGCCCGTCATCCGTCCTTCCATGGTTCCATATTTAAAGTCTGTAAACATTTTGTCTGCCCATCTCATCACTTCTGCTGTTATGAAATATTAGCTCCTTATGACATCGGATTTGGCTACAATCAGTTGCAGCTGCTCTTAAGTTTTACCAAAATGGAGATCATAAATCACCAAAACATTTCATTGCAACTTAAGAGGACATGAAAACATTTTCAATTCTCTTATTAGGTCACATTTGATTTGGACATTAATATTCCTTTATGTTTCCAGGACTTGTAAACTTGTAAACAGCAACTTCACCATGGCCTCAGTGGACATCATGTACATTGACATCACACGTCGATGGGCCTTCGCGATGTCCGACTCCCTGGAAGCAGGTAACGAAAGAAGAAACATGTCCTCACGCTGTGTTCTTAGAGAACAGAGAACTGAACATCCTTGAGACTCTGTGCAAATAATCTGCTCCCCCATAATTGCTTGTCGTTCTCCGTCAGACTCCTTTTCTCCCATAATTGAAATGAGGCGAGATCACAGCGTGACGGCGCAGAGACATGAATTATTCAGGCGTCCCACCTCGCAACGTCTGCGACGTAGAGTAGATTGTCGGGTATGGCACGGACCGACCGGCACGAGGAGGTCCACTGGGGAGCCTGTAGGCTGAATGAATGCCAGATGAGCTTTCAGTAGGACTGTTGCGTCTGGGCGCGCTCAGTCAGGTGTATTTATGGGGAAACCGATAAGAAGCGAAGATGATTTTTAAAAGACATTACGAGTAGAATAATGGTGCAACAGATCTAGTGAGGTATGAATCCTGCTCAGATTTATTGTTTTCTTATCTGTTGTTCTGGAGTCACACTGACCTCTTAATCTGAGTCATAAGGTCTGCAGAAAGTCAGACGGAAAGGCTACTTATTACTTGAGGAGAACGACCCACTTTTAGCAGAAATCTATGATGTAATTTGTTCTAAAGCTGGACTCATTCACTACTAACCAAACTTTCCTTCTTCTTTCAGCCACAGCTCTAAAGAAACTGTCAGCTGAAAGGTTATTACCTTCAGCTTTTCTAAGCTGAAAGGTGAAAATTGCTCGTTCCATTCAGATCACACCAAGTTATGAACATTTCATTGGGTCCAGGATTAGAAAAAGGAAAAGGTCAAATGACAAAGGAACGGACAATTAGGGATGGTCTTAACCTGGATGGATTTTATTGAATCTTTTTCACATGTTGATGTTTGAATCATTACCTTTTTAGCTGCAGATGAATCCTTTTCTACAAATAATCAAGCTCACACGATGCCGATGCAGACGGGCATCCCTTGGGGGGGGAAAAAAAAAATCTGCATTTTCTTTTCCCCGTACAGGGTTGGGACTGCAGGCATTCGTGGAAGTCTTTTTCAACCTGGCGACCCGGCGGTTCAAATGCCTCACGCTGAGGGAGCGGGTGGTGTCCCTGCTGGACCTGTGCGAGTCTCGCCTGGGGCCACAGTCCGAAGCCGAGGAAAGACGCACGTTGAGCTGCAACAGGGCGCCTCCGCGAGGCGACGAGCCCCCGGCAATCTACCTCCCCTCCATCCGGCCCGTCACGGGCCGGAGGGTCACCAACCGGATCCTGCGACCGCATCCAAAATCAAAGCCTCAGAAGCTCAGAGCAAACGCATAGAACAGATGAGAAGGAACCAGCCATTTAAAACCTCCTCCACAGGGTCTGAGAAGGGCTACTTGACCCCTGCTGGCTGGTTTGTTCTGCACACTGATCTCTGCCTGATTGCTTCTTTGTTTTTTTCTTTTGAGGAGGAAGATGGACTCAGTAGGGGAGTGGGGGAATAAAATGGTAATGGAGGCTGGTGGATTCCTTCCTCTCCTCCTTGACTGATCACACATTAACAGTGCGGTCCTGTCGGTAGAAGGTTGTGGCTGCTTTTTTTGTATCGTTTGATTCTAAAGGACAGCTATTAGCTTCTCTACTGTTCTGTCTGACTGTCTCAATAAAACCTGCATCCAAATTTATGTTTTTTTATTCACACAGATCACACATAAACAAGTGGGTGTAACTGAACATCCTGCGTATTATACACTTGTATCATGATGTCATTTAAAATAGATTTTATTTTTTGTTTTCCAGTAATTCAATTGAACTCTCAAATATCATGTACTTAACAATAATCCAAAATGGAGTTAATTAGAAAATTAATTGTACTCAACTAGCTATGTCAGCTAAACATTTGCTGTACAGTACATGTATTCAATTATTTCATAATTCTGTTTGCATCAGTAACCTCGGCCTCTCTGGGCTTTGCTTAACAACCTCCCTGTTGCTTTAGCACTTTATCCTCCCACTGAACTTTCCATGTTAATATACTTGGATAGAGCTAGACCCTTTTTGTCACAAGTGACCAAAAGTCGCCAAGTTCAAAGTGTTGTGGGCCACAAAAAAAAAAAAAAAAACTGAAGTCAAAATGTGATATTTATATTTTCAAACACTGATTGGGATTTATGAATCATTTGAAACACAAAATAAGTCGAGGAATTTTGCCTCGTTACACAAGAGGCATACATAATAGATATTTTGAGTTTGAATCTATTTTCAGCAACAGGTGTGTGTCACAGCTCACTTTTTTTTCCAAAGAAAAGAAAATGGAAAAAAATTAGATTAATAAAACTTGAACACTATAGGGTTATACATTTTTTTACTTTAAGATTTTTGTCAGTGCCAAGTTTTTGCCACAAATTCTTCCAAATGTTTCAAATGGCTCATGACATTCTATCTATCTATATCTATTTATCTATCTATCTATCTTTTTTTTTACATGATATGTAATACTCCAATTTTCTGATGGACTGAATTTGGGTTCTCATTAGCTATGAGCCAGGATGATCGAACTAATCAAGTTTAACAGTTTGAATTGAAATACTCAAAGTATCTTCCACTGCCGCTCGGGCATCTGGTCAGGATGCCTCCTGGACGCCTCCCTGGTGAAGTTTTCCGGGCAAGTCCCACCGGGAGGAGGGGAAGACCGAGGAGGGACTATGTCTCTCGGCTGGCCTGGGAACGCCTTGGGGTTCCTGGAGGAGCTGGAAGAAGTGGCTGGGGAGAGGGAAGTCTGGGCCTCCCTTCTGAAGCTGCTGCCCCCGCGACCCGACCCCGGATAAGCAGAAGAAAATGGATGGATGGAAAGTATCTTCCATCATACTCTTGAGTTATTGATATGCACCTGTATTAATGAATTTGCACAGCAGCTATGTTCACATATATTTTGCACAGAGGTTGACGAAAACCCGCCTGGGCTTCTCCGCGCGCACACATTGTGTACTAGTGTGTGTTTATGGTGTTTCAATGATTCTTGAGAATAGGGACAAAACAGGTCCTATTGATAAAGCACAACATTTGAATAAAATATACACAAAATATAGTTTTTTCAAATATCTGACTAAACTAACCTGGGTCATGTGAGCACAACGTATATTTTCCAGGTATTTGATGAATATTTTTTTATTTTAAACATTGTAGTCAGTTAATGATACCTGTAAAAGCCTTTTTCCTGGAGCAGAACTCAATACATTATAATAGTTTAAAACAAGTAAAGAAATACTAAAATTATATATTAAGGCAATTAAGTATAAGTAGTCATATAAATAATTATAAAGGTATCAACACATTTAATTAAAAATCATTTTTATATATTTTCCAACTCCATTGAAATTTGTCCCTAGTTTTTGTCAACACCGTCAGAAATGAAAAGAATGTTAAATAAAAAAAACAGGCCTCACGCCTGTTTTTTTTATTTAACATTCTTAAATAAAAATGTTATTTAAGAATGTTAAATAAAAACATTCTTAAATAACATTTTTATTTAAGAATGTTAAATAAAAACATTCTTAAATGTTTTTAAGAATGTTTTTATTTAACATTCTTAAATAAAACCCAGAACTCAGAACTTCTGAGTTCTGGTGCCCCAGAACTCAGAAGTTCTGGGGCACCAGAACCAGAACTTCTGAGTTCTGGTTCTGGTGCCCCCAACCAGAACTCAGAAGTTCTGGTTGGGGGCACCAGAACTTCTGAGGACCCCATGACCACTTCCTGTTTCTTCCTTTGCTAGGAGGGCTAGTTAGCTCTGGTTAGCTTATGTTATTCTTTAGCTTTTTCTTCTTTTTATTCCTAAGTTGTTTGTCACAACCATGATGTGTCAACACCATAACTGACAATTTACCAAACTTTGATGAAATTTTGTGAAATAAAAGCTTAATTTTGGTATATTATAAATATTTCATGGCCCTGATGAGCTACAATATGGCCTCCTTCAGATTAACATCATATAAATTGAGGTAGTTTGGCTTTTTGTCACCTCGTCAGATGTCAACGCCATCAGTTTTTCTGACTCTTTCAGTGACATTGTTGTCTAATCTCACTTAAATGTGCAATTAATTCATGTAAAATGAGTAAAAATATCACTAGTAGAGTCATTAAAATTGTTTTTTTATTATTTATTTTTGTCAGATGGTGATGACAATGTTCTGGGTCAGGTCGATTAAAAATGTTGCAAATGGGAGCCTGTACCTTAGCATCTTTACATTTCCAAAACATTATTTGACATATTTGCATACATAAGGTTGAGAAATAGCAAAAAAAAAAAAAAAAATGGGAAAATTAAAACCCATTTTGTCCCTATTCTCAAGAATCACTTTTTTATTTTGTGTTCAGGTTCAGCTTAGTAGTGAAAAAAACCTCCTGACAGCAAGTGGCTCAGCTGTTAGTCCTCCATGAGCCCATTAGTGTCGAGTTAAGTGAATAAGCATTTCCCTTATCCTCTTTCGGTTCAGCAAGCTATTCTTGTCGGCAGCCTCAGGCCTCCCCATCGGTGACATTTTAGGTTGATTACTTTTTAGTGACGTAACTGCCACAGGGCGTCAATATTTCAAAATAAAACGTGAATGAATGGCTTAAAAAAATAATGAAAAAAGATATATAGTGTCCTGAAGGCAACGTGGAGAACCTTGGCACACCAAAAGCTCCACAGGAAAGCATGATGGGTAAATGTCACATTGCAACATGTTTTTTCCTCACCTTTTGCACCATTATCAAGAATGGATTTGTATGCAAACAAAGAATTAACTATCTGCAGTGTGGGCAGCTGTGAAAACACAAAGTGGATAAACCTAAAAGTTTTTTTTTCTTTTTTTTGCTATGAATACTAATCTAGAGCTTGCATACTTACAGCAGTGTGGTGGTTATGACCATTTGAAGTAGAGGAATAAAGTCGTCGACAGTGTCAACTGTGAACGAGATATAACACTGGAAAACATGAATAAAATATTCTGATGGAGCTAATAAAGATATGGTCTGTGTGGTTTTGTTTCAGAAATTTCCAAGGTCGCCCTGCTTTCAAAATGTATTCAAACGCCTCTAAATGTCCCACATTTTGTTTTATTGCATCCAACAAACTGCATTGTTGCTGAAATGTGTTACACAAATAAACTTGATTGAAATGGAGTCAGCAAGAGGAAAAAACAAAAAAGACATCTGGGAAGACTTTGAGATGATCACTCACAAGATTCTTAAGCAAAAAATAACCCCTTCACCTCCAAACTTCTCACCTTCTTGAACTTTCCTCTATTTCTTCGTTCTGCAACGATATATCAGTCTTGCACACAGAAACACTCTTAAAGCTGATGGAAAAGTGAAATTCTGGCCTGATGAGTAAAAAAAACATATATGCCGCACCGGACTATAAGCCACTGATATCTCAGCCACTCGGTTTTTCACAAATCTGCTGGATTTATTGAAGGACACAGCCCTTCATCTCCAACGCTTGTTGTAAAAACGAAAGGTCCGATTTGTACTGCCAGATCGATCGCCTTCAACTTAAAAGCTGCATCGTATGAACTTCTTCATGTGATTTATTTTTTTTTTTCATGATGATGAGTTTGAAAACATTTCTCAGTCGTGCCTGCTGCTAGCTAGCATGTGCTTTTTCCAAAAACGAAACTCAGCACTTTCCTTCTTTGATTTCCAATTTTGACTTCCAATGATTCACTTCCGCTTGCTAAAGCGCCCCCTGGCGGTAGAAGCAAAATCCACAGAAAAGCCGCACGGGGCTACAAGCCGCACGGTTCAAAACGCGAAGAAAACAGTTGCGGCATATCGCCTGGTGGACGGGTGCGGGATACCGTCTGCAACGGCTGGCGGGCGCCGTCGCCGGAGCGCCAGGAGGCTGTTGGCAGCTTTTCACTTTATATTGCTTTTCACACCGGCAACCTCTGTCGGTTGCACCGCGGTGCTGTTTACGTCTCCCGTCCTCAACGAGGCTGATGGACGAATCGGAAGCGGCTCATTTTGATGTGTTTTAAAGACCTTCGATATGTTTCACAGCACAACCATCTGCCCGCGTTTCCTCGACCTTCTGTTGTGGAGGCTGGTTAGTCCCAGCAGACGCCGGAGCTCCAGCGTCTGTATTCATCACGGCGCGTTTGTTGTTGTCGTTCACTGGTCCAACAAATGTGTGACAGTCATCAGGCAGAGTTATGTTCTACCTTTCATCCCTTAGAAAACGTGCCCAGCTCAGACATCTAGTTTCTTTTTCTAACATATTTTAGGATCCAGTCTGAAAAAGGAGTAGAAGCGCCTCAATGTTTCATACTTTTAATTATTGAAACATTTAAGAGCAGTGCTTATGTTGTTACGTCTGGGAGCCTAAATATGTCTTGGATGCAGGAAACCAGTTTCGTTTTGGCTAAAGAAGCAGGTTCGCCTCACAGGGAGTAATTACCAACATGAGATCTTCACTTCAAAATACATACGGTTAAATATATGACAGCAATAAAACATTACACGCCACAACACATGATCATAATCCATCTCTCTTTTTGAGGATTTCGTGTCAATTTCACAGGTTTCGAAAGCCTCCCCCCCGCCCCCTTTTTTTTCACTTCTACATGTCTTGATTTTCCCTACCAACTATAGAGAATAACAATCAGGCAGTATGTAGGTCATGCTAGCTGTGAAAAGTAGGCACTGCTCAAACCCACTCATTCATGTCTCCATCATACCCTTCGCTCTGCCTTTGGGTCCCCACTCTGAGCATATGTTCTCTCTAGATGCCTATAATCAATCTGGGTCTCCTTGAGTATTTAATGAACACGTGATCCGTTCCACAGGCCGTCAAATCCGACTCCATTTAGCCTCCACAGTTTAAAATGTCACGGAGAACCGCACAGCAGAGATGCACACGGAAGAGAGTTTAAAATAGCTAAATAAAACTTTAATAGGTCTAGTTGCAAATGTACATAAATTGCACAGCCACGTTTTGTCAACACGAGTTCTTCTGTACATTATTGTTTTGTCACCGTCATCAAAGGAAGCAGAATCCAGCAAATACTTTATACTTTCAACATAATTACAAAAGTATTTTTTCTACAATAGAATAGAAAACATACATCTTTTACTTATAGCTTTATATTTCATTTAATCCTTTGTTTGATTGGTTTGAACTATGTCAAGAATGAGCTTTTGCTTTATCCGATTCATGAAATGGAAAACTAAAAGTTGACCACTGGCGTCTTGTTTGATGTTAGTGAAAGTACTGATTGAAAAATAGAACTATTAGTGGATGCATTTCAATCTTTGAGATCTTAAAGCAAGACTATGACTGGAGTTATGATAATCTGCTTCTGGGCATATTAAATTTGGCTTATTTAGCATTTAGATTGGAAATAACACAGTAAAGCTGCCATTGGAACGTCTTATAATTTTGACACAAGACACTCAACTGGCTACATGCCAATAATAAAAAGTTAACCAAGCACAAATACTAAAATGTTTATGGAACAAAGCAAAAGTCAAATATGGCAGAATTTGTGAAAAGCAGCTTTACTAAAATCTGAAAAATGTATGAAGCACAAAGGTAACTTTTTAGGAACATATTACTTAGCTAATACGTATCTAAGTAAGAGTTATCATTGGGCTACAATGTTGAACGAAACTCTTGAGCTTATTTGGAAGGTAGTTTAGTACATTTGCCAACTTTCACAAATAGTTAAAAACTGAACATTGTGCTAAAATGCTAACAGTAAGTCAAAACTCAAGTTTATTTGGAAAATTCTTGGCAAACCTGAAAACTGTGACAAATCAGAACACCTACTATTTCAACATTTAGTTAAGCAGTAGCTAAAATAGCGTCAAATTGCTAACATTAACAGTCAACCATCTTTGCAAATTTGCCCAGTGTTGCAATTTGCAAAATATCTGGTGGTTTAGCAATTAGTCAAACAGTGGCTATAAACTGTATGATAAATACATTCCAGGATTATCATTTCAATAAGTTACAATGATTACAGGTTTTAATTTGAAAAAAGAAAAAACAAGTCAAACCGTGTTTAGTGCTTTGTGTCAAAGAGTTGAAAATGACCTATTCAGTAACTGTTTTGCTAGAATTAGCCAACTATAAAATGCTTTACTGCTTAACTAGAAGCTAAAAACACTTAATTTTTTAAAATGAGACAGCTAAGAAACACATCTAGTACACATTCATATGACCTGAACGTGCACTACTTGTAAAAAAAACCCAAAAAATATTAAGTTAGACATTTAGCTGCACAAACGAGTAATGAAATTGCCAGGACACAAAAGTTAGTTGTAAACTTGGACTGCATGTAAACAAAGGTTTGTTGAGCCAATTTGGTCGGTACATGTAGCTATCATTTAAAAAATAAAGAATTTGACAAATGGATCATAGTCTTGCTTTAATCTGTGCAGACATAATAAAAACAGCTTTAGAGAGCTGTGCAGAATGCAGATGTGAAATGTCTGGAATTTAACTAAGGATAACTCCCTTTAGTTGCTTGAAATGCCTGAAACGGGGTCCTACGTTAAAAAAAGAAAAAAAAAAGTGAAATAGAAACCAACCACTAAATGTAAAAGTGCATTGAGTGAGACTGATGAGATTTACAGGATTGTGCTTGCGCAGCTCATCGGACTCGAGTTGGCTTGAAACCAGCAAGGCATAACATCTCAAGAGTCAAACCCCTACATGATCAGTTCTTTTTTTCTTTTCTTTTTTTTTTTTGCTGTTTTTGGCTAGAGATAGTACACAGTAAAATACAAACACAAAAGCTTTTCAACAGAGAGAACACTGACAGATTAATTGATTTGTATAGCTCTACCCGATGAGGACAGATGACTGACTGGGCTATCTTCTATATTTACAATATCAATAATGATACAGCAGAGTCTGAGCACGAAAAAAACAACAAAAAAAAAACAACAAAATAAAAAAAAAGAAAGAAAAAAACATTTACAAAAAAGCTCTGTTAACATCTGGTAAAAATAGTGTGGGCATTATATTTACACAATCCCATGATCTCCCATCTCACGATGCAGTCAATAATTATATTGTATTGTATTATATATATTATTTATATATATGTATAAGAGCAACCATCCTCACTGACCAACCGGCGACCAAATGAAACTGATGGGTGTAGATGCTACGACTGGCTGGTAGCATCTACCAGCCAGTCTCAATACAACAGTATTGAGACTTTTGCGTGTGAAATGATTACAAAAAAGCAGATGAGAGTGAGCCGAAAGTGGGCTACAGCACAAGACTTTACAACGGTGTCTCAGAGGCAAAAAAAAACAAGAAAACAAGCAAAGAAAAAGGGATGAGGTCAGGCAGGAGCAATAAAAAAAGGGCAGGTGAGAGAGAACGCTAATGCCGAGGAGAATGGATGGAGTCACAGTTTGGATGCAGCATACTTCATTGTGGCGGACAAATAAAGCGGTTAGAGAGAAAATGAACTGAATGGAGGTCAATGACAAACAACGGCTCTGCCAGTCCAGTGTATAGTGTGAGCGAGCGCATGGAGACGCGTCGCTCTGTAGCTCCTGCGTAACTGGAGAGAATCGACCGACATCATAGCAATCACAACAATTAACGATGTGTTGCTGATGGAGCAGCGATGAGCACCAGAAAAACAAAACACAACTACTACGTATTGATTGTGCTCGTTCTAGACATGAGAGCCAGCTTTTGGGATCAAATACAAAAGAGATAAAAAAAAAATTAAAAAAACTATTCTACCTTTACTTTTGACAAGGCAAGGACATTTTTTTTAAATGTTAGCATTTTAAAATTTCCCAATGGGTGTATATAAAAAAATAGTATACGATAATCAGTACGGTATATTTTAGCTGTAGTATAGTAGGAATCTTTGAAGATGTTAGGTTTTAAACACAATCAGATTGCATTCTGCACTTTTGTTTTAGTACCATTAGGCTGTGAAATCTCCATATTATAACTGGATATTATCGTTCTATCACCCCACAAACAACAGAATCAATAATACAGGGGTTCCTGGCGCCTGCATGAATTACATAAAGAACAATAAAGGCTCTTTGCTTTGAGGTGCTGATCGCTGCTCAGGGTGGTCTTCGTCTCCAGGGCTCCAAAAGCAAGCTACACACTACAGTCTCTCACCATCAGAGAAGGACAAATAACACTAAATCTCTTGAATAAAGGGCTGCTTTTATATTTGACATTATCAAATATAGGTATATGTGTGTGTATATACTCTAGAAGAAAAAAAATGCATACATCTATGTTAAATTTCATTACTATAGCATCACATAGAATTCATTTACTTTAGTGTTTATAATACATCTCATCTCGTTTTACGTCGTTTTCTCTACAAATCCACAGTATAAGTTGTGCCTTTAAGGGGTTTGCGTTTGGATTTTTTTTTTGCAGAATCGGGAGGCGCTGCGGGGTTAAAGTCGAGGTGTGTTCCCTAGTTAAGGCGTTTCGTGTGCCAATAGCTTTTCACAAAGTGCACTGCTTTGGGGGAAAGGGGACGGTGAGGGGCTGTTGGGGGCAGGGGGGCGAGAGGGTAACCGGGACGCTCAGGAACACACCTCTGAGTTAAAAGGGACGTGGAGAAGATTGTTTTGGATTTAAAAATATCTATATATAGCTCATATTTGGTTCTTTGAAAACATAAACTTTCAGATAAAGCGTTGGAAAGTAAACCTCTGGAGACAAAACTTAAGTGAAAATCCTCAACGTGCGTTTTTTTAAATGGGCCCACTTCGCTGTCGGGGAGGGGGAAGGGTGGGAGCGGATCGTCGACGCTTGCGGTCTTTTATAGTGGTTTGTCCCAGGCGTGGTCGGGCGCTCGGGGATTCGCAGCGACTCAACCCGTCCGCGGCTCGGAGTGTCTATGTACAGGCTCTGCCCTGCCTCCGCTCTCGTTCCACCGTCCTCCCCGCCCGGTGAAGGCCATCTGGTGATCCGCTCCGAGCTGCACTCCGTCTGGGTGGCCCCTCGCGTGAAACGTCCTCGTGCCAAACGTTTGTCTCCAAACTGAGAGAGAGTGGAAATGTCTTCCGGAAGTACGCCGACTGCTTTTCTAAAACGCACCCAACACCTCCACTCACACACACACACACACACACACACACACACACACACACACCACAAGTCTCACAACCCATCTATAAACAGGCACTCGTCGACCCAGGCGGGGTGAGGAGGAGGGAGGAATACGCTGTACAACGCCCGGGAGCCTCAGACGCGCGCCGAGCCGCCTCAGCAGTTGCTGCTGTTCCGAAACTCTCCGTTCTCGGTGATCTGCAGCTTGGTGGGGTTGGTGGGGGAGATGCCGTTGCGGGTCTGCATGCTGTAGCGCTCCTTCAGCTGACTGAGCGCGCTCATGAGACGAGCGTTGGCGGCATCCAGCGATGCTATGCGCTTCTCCTGCACAAAAAACAGAACGAGAAGGAAAACCTTTTCAGAAAACACACAACCCCTGTTTCAGACAGGCTACTGCGATTTGTTCTTCAGCTAAGATCTGAGTTTGCTAAGCTTTTCCAATGGGTTTGTTCCCAACAGATTCCTGACAATTTGATCTGTTTGTGATGATTAACTGGTGATTAAAAAGCTCCAAATACTACATGCTACTTTTTACTTTAACAGGAAGTATATTTTATATTGAAAAGTGACAAATCTGTTGTCTTTTAAAGTATACCTCTATGACTAATGAGCCTTAGGAGAACAGCCTCCATGCAGTATTAACGTTTCCAAAGGGCTCTGGAACTGCAGACTGCGACTTCCAGGTGTTAGAAACGGAAAACTAGTTGCCTTATTGACAATAAAGCCCTTTAAGATGGGAGTTCCTCATGCAGTTGTCATCTTTTGATAATGCATTACAGTTTGGAGTGAGCACTCTTACTTTACTTGAAGATCTTCGAAAGTAAAAATGTAACCCACCAAAAACAGTCTCTTTATTTAAAGTTACAGTTTTCACAAAACTGAAGAAACAATTCAATTTTTGGAAGACCTAGCAGAGCTAGCTCTGAC
The DNA here is from genome assembly GCA_033032245.1 of Poecilia picta. Lineage (NCBI taxonomy): Eukaryota > Metazoa > Chordata > Actinopteri > Cyprinodontiformes > Poeciliidae > Poecilia > Poecilia picta. The sequence goes on from CM065364.1 coordinate 22,559,475, forward strand.
AGAGTCAGCATTCAGACCACAGGGGTTGTTGGTGAGCAGAATGTTTACCATATTAGCAAATCAGTTGAGTTACTTTTGGTTTGCTTTTCCTCAATACAAAACAATATCCACTTTTTCCTAACTTCCCCTGAATAGTTCGACACACAATAAGTACATGATTTGTTTTTCCTGTCCAGTTTTCTGACCACTTTCTCAACTTTTTTTAGCTTAAAGCCAACTTTTAGGACCCAACAACTTTATGAGAAAGCAGACTATAGAGAGCCTTATCGAACCAGGCAAGAGCCAAATGATTGAGACTGAAACATATTTTGCGCAGAGACTTTTAACTCCTTCCATCTGCTCCTGCGACATTGTACACATCCGTTGCAGAGTTCACAAATATAGAGTAACCTGGTGACACAGCAGTTCACAGGAAATAGAGTTGTTGCCAGGACTTTATTTTTTGGTATTTTATCCTCATGAGAGCTTTTAAATGCTTAGAGTGCCGGTTTATCAGGTCTTCAATCTGCTGTTCTAATTGCTTTTGTCCCTCAGACAGATTTCTAAGTGAGGCTGGCATTTTGCAAATTTCAGCTATGCTCTCGATGACCTTGTGCTCATTTTATTTTTATATTCCTGTCTATTTACACATTTAATTGCTGACAAAAAAATAACATAGCCAAGATGACAGCCGCAGCAAAGCTAACAATAAAAAAGTTGTTGAGAATATGATACAGGAGTGTCGTAACCGTAAATTTAGGCATTTCACTCAAATGTAAGTCTCAGCTGAGGCCAGAGTGGCTCTCTTTATATTTTATTTTCCCCTGCCTGCTGACGGACAGACCGCCTTGCCGAGCTGCGGCTGTTCACACGCACACACACACACACACACACGTTACTGTGGGAGTGAAGGAGATTAATGACCTTTGTTTGTCTGTGTATGAATGTGCATTAATGCCATGCTGCGGGGGCGGATGTTTTCCAGTTTGACTTGAGAGACGTATATCTGAAATTTATTTCCGTGCCATAAAAGAAGTCATAAATGTTGTTTCTCAGGAAAAACAAAAAAAAGAGAGAAAAGAAAGACAGAACAAGTGTATTCTGGTGTATAGATGCAAAAAAATGAATCAAACATCTTCTTGTATGCAGTGAGATCAGTCTGCAATCAATGTTTCGACAGACCTGCGCATCAATGATCTTCTGTTTAGAGTCCACAACCGCTTGCATGTCAGAGTGGTCCTTCTTCAGCTCCTCCTCCACCGACATTAACCTGGGTGTCACAACAAGTTAAGTAGTTACAGAGCAATCGCACAGCAGCACCCACACTCCAGACTCTTCTCCCCTTACCGGCTGATGATGCTCTTCATTTGGAGGTCCTTGTCGTCCTGCTGCCTACGCAGACGCTCCTCCGACTCCTCCAGCCTGGCCTGGTACTCCAGCAGGACCTTCTGGGCCTGCTCATCCTGACCCTTCAGACGGGCTTCGTACTCCTCCAGCTTCTGCACGGAGGCGCGCAGTTTCTCCTGCAGCACTGCGATCTCCTGCTGGTACTGCAAAGCGAAAGCACCGTAGAGAGACAGAGAGATGCTAGTCGTCATCGGGACACATCGGGAGCTGAACTCGCTTTAATTGCACGAGAACAGGAAAAGAAAAAAAAAAGGTGCAAATACGCCGGTGATTATGAAAATATATCCAAGGGCCTGTCGAGCAGAGTGGCTTTTCAATAGTAGAGATAAGGGGCTTCCGTTAAATAGCAAAAGGAGGAAGAGTTGAGTTGCAAACTAAACCCCAAGAATCCCCATCTGCCCATCATAAAACCTCATGGGAGGGTTTCAGAAAGTTCTCTTCATGCCAGAGGGAGAAAGTAAAGGGTAGAAATTGATTTTGGTGAGAAAAAAAATAAAAAGTGTGTGGTGAGTGAGGGGTACCAGGAAGATTGTAAGGTTTTCACCTGCCTTACAAAAGTACTTGGAATTATTACTATTCCCCCCCACACACATTTTATGATGTGATAAAGTAGCTTTGATGTAATGTCTACTGCCGCTGCGTTTCCGTCGACTATGTAGCTGCCCAAAGTGCAATTCTGAAAATTGCACTTTGTCGAAATGAGCCCGTCTTGCAACGGAGACGCTTTTTTCGTGACGACCGACAAGATGTTACTACAACAGGAAGACGACAACAGGAAGTAGTGGGAGGATGATGGCGCTGTGTGTTTTTTTTTTAGTGAACAGACTTATTCAGGTGCGATTTTTATTTTGTCTCTGATTTAACGGAACACGACATTAGCGGAACAAAGTATCGCATACATCTCCGATTAGAAATGCAGGTGATTTCGCATTTCGACATTTCTAATCTTCACTCGCTCGTCCTTTCCAAATAAAGGATTTAAAACTTGTCTGTAAAGGAATTCAAATCTTCTGGTTGTTTTTTTGTTTCTCTCTCTCTATAATCCGACTATACTTTAAACTTTTATCAACTTCATCCCTGAGCCGCATGCCATCTTCCTTGAATTTTTGAACACACGCTCTGTGTGCATTTCCTCACCTCACACCTGGCATGTGTCAGAATAAGAGGAGGTGTCTGCAGCTCTTGTCTTGCGGTTTGTTGTCACAGTGCAGGTGAAAGCACACAGTTCATTTTTGATACAACCTGTTTGCCTATCTGGATTGATTTTTGGTTTTTTTTGTGTGTTTTTATAAAAAACCCAAAATGCTGCAACCTTCAGCAACAACTGATAGGGAGTTTAGTTTCGGGTAACCGAAACTAAACTCCCGAAACTAAACTAAACTAAACCGAAACTAAACTAAACTATTATCTGATTCCCCCACTACTGGGGGAATCAGATAATAGTGATTCCCCCAGTAGTGATTCCCCTCACTACTGGGGGAATCACTATTATCTGATTCCCCCAGTAGTGAGGGAATCAGATAATAGTGAGGGAATTATCTGATTCCCTCACTACTGGGATCCCTTATTGTTCTCCGCCACCTTCCACGCACGCCAACTCGCCGTGACGTTTTCCTGTTCAAGCATGGGGGGAATGGTGACCTCAAACAGATACGGCTTGTCGTCTGCTGTCCTCGCCTTTCTCCGTCTCTGATCCCTCCGTTCTTGTGTCCTCGAGAGCGGAGCGGCATCTGTCGTGACCCTGCTTTCGTTCTGCTTCTCCGTCTCCCTCCAAACGACGCCGCGCCTCCGACCTGCTCGACTCTACTCGAGCACCCGACCGTCCCGCCTGCATTTGCTTGCGTGCAAAACGAGAAGACGTGACTCGTACGGTGACCTGCGCGTAAAGCTCAGCGGAACGGAGAGCAGAGTGAACACGCCTGGTGTGAATATTGACAAGAGGAAGAACAAAAGAGAGATGGGGAAACAAAGGAGCTTTGAACAGATGTCCTGCTGTCCTGATGCTCCAGCTGACAACGTTCCAGATAAAGTTATCTTTCCGCTCGGGCCAACGGCGGGCACCTTTCACAAGGAGCAGTTGTGCAAAAATGGTCGCCATTGACTTCAAATTTAGAGATGGAGGCCAAATGGAGCTGAACACACATTGTTGTAGTGCGGAGCCGTGCTGTAAAGTTAGAAAAAAAGCTTTCTTTGGAAAGGATTATGCTTCCTCAGAACCGGACTGTAGTCACATTACATATGCCTTCAAATCTCTGTTGTGTATAAAGTGAGGTCCAGATATGCTCAAGATCTCAGACACAACTTTTTAGTTGGTTGTGTCAGAGCTTTTCTTGCAAAAGAATTAAATCGAGCCTAGTAGTTTTGTCAGAATGTCGTTGGAAATCCTGCCTTTTGTCTCTCTCTTCAGTTGGATACCCAGCAGAATCCAGTTTTTATGACCCTGGAACTTTTTTTTTTTACATTTTATCACCATACATTTAAATTTTCACAAGTATTTCATGCAGTGAAACAATACACTAGCCTTTTCATGCGTAGCAGTCACTGCAGTGGACATTAGTGCGTCATGCAACACACTATCAACTACTGGCCATGAAGCGCGAGTCCAAGAACATTTTTGTTAAATCCAATATGGCAGACAGACGGAAAAGCAGGCCGGCCAACTCAGGAATATCCAGACCTTACTTCTACTGTGGAGAAGTCTGGCAGGTAAAAAAAAAACCCTAAAGACTAAGACTACTGATGTACTGATGAAAATTACAACTGATCACCTAGAAAAAAATTCTAGAATTTATTTTATTTTTTTAATTTTCCCCACCTATTTTTTGTGTCTTAAAAAAATCTTGACACAAAGGATTATAATTCATGCACGAAAGTGCTAGACTTGCCAAAGATTTTTGATCACGTCAAGGCGTGGACTTTGACTAGGCTATTTTGCTTAGTCTGATGTAGTAACTAAACCAGGTCATCGTAGCTCGGGTTGTGTGTGCGGCAGCATCGCCCTGCTGTTTTGCAGCCTCTACAGCCTACAGACTCACTGTGCGGTCTCACATAGGGGTAGAGAACTTAAACACGTCACCCTCTGTGAACTTGACATGATGGCAAGTCGTGTCACACCGAGCGACAGAAGATGGCAGACTGCACTGGTTTGCTACTGCGGCAAAGTCTTGTCAGAGAGATCCGACAGACACGTCAGTCAGCTAGTCGGGGAACGGACAGCGGGTTACGGGCGTTGATGCACTTATTATTAGAGCAAGACGGCGAGCAGAGGAAGGGGAGAGGAAGCAGCAGGAGACGCGCTCGTGACTGGGACGACAAAAATTGGATGTTTCGGTCACAGAAACATTTCGACACCGCTTGATATTTTGTGTCTTTGCTCGGGACGCCTGTCACACTGGATGACCGCAGGCCGGCGCTTCCAGCTCACGACCAGAGATTTTCTGTCACGATTAAAGATGGCTGATAAGGATCCCGTACGACCTCAGGGGGTTTTCTCATTGGATTTCCCTTGTCCCTCCCAACCCTGACCCACAATAACGCTACTATTTCTCAAGAAGATGTGCTGTGTTAGCTTCGTTGCTACAAATGATGTTTTGTATGTAGACCATAAAGTTGTATATAGTTATTGTTTTCTTCTTACAACTTTTCACAAAAGAACAGATTAATGTTATTCACAACAAACAGATTTTGTGTCGTGACGTTTCTCCTGTGGATCTCTGATCAAGTGGACGTCTTGGTAGGATTGCAGTTGTGCCAAATTTATGCCAAAGTTCAGATCATAGTTGGAATAGAGAAAATATAGTCAGTATATTTTTTGTGAAAGTAAAACTGCTTTAAACTGCTAAGGTACATAATGGTCTGCAGTTGTAATGTGACTAATGTGGAAAGGTTTAAGATGTGCAAATGTATTCTTTTTTGGCAGGATACTATAGATCCAGAAGTAGGCAACACTAAGGTTGTGTGATTCTAAGTCTTTGGGCTCGATTGTGGGTCATAACAACATAAATGTCTTTCCTCCTGGAAGTCTTTAATGAAGGAAACGCTATAATTTCTGAGGTAAATCTTAAGTAAAAAAAACTGGAACTGTGACAAATAAGGTTGGATGAGGGTTTAATTTTATCTTGTACCCCACACAGGATGGTAAGAGCAAGAGTGGTAAAAGAAAATGTGTGTAAATCTCATTGTTAGATTTATTCAGAGGGAAATTATGCAACGACTTTAAAATAGGTTTGCATTTTAAGATATTTTGCACATCTTCAACAGGGGTGTCAAAAACGGAGAGGGTGCTGAACATGCTCAGCGTGGACTTTTCATAATTTTTCTCTATTCAGTATTCTCCATCTACCGGTCTGGAGTTTCACCAATTTTTTTTTTTTTTTTTGGTAAAGCAGAGCGAGTCCGGAGGTGAAAACAAGAAAAAAAAAGGATTTGACTGAGGTTGACTGAAGTTTGAGTTGCCGGGGTTACAAAAGAAACTAAATTCTGTGCAAATTCACGACCTGAGACGTCTTACTGAACTTGTTGTGCTCTCAGAGTCCATCCCACCTCCTTATCAATGACTAAGATGTACTTATTAAACTCCCCTGCTTACTGGCTCATGAATAATTTTTGTATTCCTCATATGGCCTTATTTAATTCAGCTATCTTTACGAGAGACAGAGAGAAAAAAAACCTCTACATTTTAATATTTGATATGTTGTTTTTGTGATTAAGTAATGTTATTCATGACCCTAAATTTTGTTTTTGCGATGGAATATGCAAATGCTGCTGGGAAAAGAAAAAAAAAATTAATACAAACTGAAAATATTTTTGTTTTCCTTCTTACTCGTGTGAATTAAGAAACACAAGATTTGTGACTTATGAATATTTCCATATTGCATAAAGCATGCCCTGTATTTTTACAGCTCCTATGACACACAGTGTGCATTGTAAACAAATGTAACACAGCATATGATGGTTGCTTAGCGGCGGCTCGCCTCTGCGGAGGCCGTACTGCCTTCCAGTCCGTTCTGCCGTTTCAGGGCGGCTGCGGTTTCTTTGTTAAGACTCGAGTTATTGCCTTCTTTGGTAGTTCTCCCTCCCAGGGCTGCTGGCTTCTATAAAGTATGAGCTATGTTAGGATGACAGGTTTCTTCTTATTATAGAAAGGCGGGAGGGAGGGGGAAAAAAAATTGGAGAGAAGGGAGCATGTGGGAACCAAACACAGCATAAGGAGCAGAGCAGCGATGAACAGCTGTAGACACTGGGAAGCAGAGGAAGCGGCACAAAAACGACCTTTTGTCTCTATCACACACATGCACGCACAGGCTACACGGATACTCGGCGTGTTAATCCTCACACGCACGTATACGCGGTGCTAAGTTTGGGTTTGACATCTTACTTTTGTGATGTGAGGAGGAGGGGGGAGTCCTAAGAAAATATATTTTTTTTGTGTGTGTGGTTTTATGAAGACTGCTGCTTGTGTTTACATGACATCAGACTTTAATTTCCTAAATATCCCTAATATATTCAAAATGATATTGAATAAAGCGTTCAATGTGACGAGGGCTATTTATTTCAGTTATTTATTTATTTTTTCCAGGTGGGAAAGTGCTAAACTCAGCTTACAGGAGAACAAATGATATACATTGAATGTGTTTAAATGAGTTCCAGTTGGCTGAATGAGACAGACATCTTAATCTATTTAAATAGCTTCTCCACCAGCCCTGCAGGTCAAACAATTGACCTATTAGTAAGAAAATAACCAACAGGCTAATGAAGTTGTTGCAGTAGTAGTTGCGATATTGAGCGCTGGTGCCTGGAGGCTAAAAAGTGTTACTTTGTGTTTCGGTGTAAATAGCAAAATGAACAACATTTTTACAACATTTGCAGTCTGATATACGGACAAAAATACATATTGCGATCACGTGGGACAGTTGGATTCGACAGAGGCTGTAATTATATATAATTGTGATTTAGGAGTCTCTCACAAGTCCAAATCAAAATGAAGAGCAAAGAGGGGAAGGCTACAGCAGAACAACAGGAGGAAAAGAGGAGCTGAATACAGTGCCTTGGAAAAGTACCCATACCATACCACTTCCACATACTGATATATTTTATCAACACAAATTTCCAATGTTTTTATTAGGATTTTATGTAGCAACACAAAGTTGTGCATATTTGTGAAGTGACAGAAAAAGGATACAAGGATTAGTGCGTCGTGTATTTGTATTCAGCCGTCTTTTTTTTTTTTTTGAACATCTACCAATTTGGCAACATTGTTGTTTGTTCTTAGATCTGGACAAAGACTTGGTCGTTTTAATGATGAATATGCCAATCTAAAACATTTTGACCGAAGCTCCGGCTTTCTGTTTATGATGGTTGAAGGTTAACCAGCACATAAATAATATCATCTTTACAACATTGTTGCTTATGTGTTTTTATTTATACTTTTTCTACAATTGTCAACCAGCTTTTGCACATTTCCAGTTTTATTTTGTCGATTTATCTTGGTGATAAGTCTTTGAGACTGGAAGGCCTCCTTGTCATCACCCTAATCGTCCCCCGACTTCCTGTCAGATTCAAATGAGAACTCTGATTGGGCCTCTCCAAAATGATATTTCTTCAAATTGTTTGTAAAGGTAAAATATATAAATTTGAACCTTAAGCTGCCAGAAGAATCAGTTCTGCCACCACCGTGTTCTGTAATAGAAATGGTGAGTTACAGTAACAGTGTTTTGGTCTCATCTGACCAGAACACATTCTCTTCTGTTTTCTGGATGACTTCTGGCAAAATACAACAGATCTTTGAATAACTTTCACACACAGGTACATTTTTTCCCCTTATTAGGTGACTTTTAAGAAAAGTTGTTTTCATTGAGCTTCATTTATGTGTATGTGTGTAAAAGGGGGCTGAATAAAAACCCAAAACGGCACACTTGGGATGTTTTTCGTAAAAAAAAACCTCTGAAAACCCCTTCCTCCACTAATTCCTTGTTAAATATGTTAAAGTTTGTGGTCGTAACTTGAAAAAATGCAGGGAAAAAAAACAAAGCAGCTGCAAGGAGTAAGCAGACTTTTTCAAAGCACCGTATGTTCCACCAGGTGAGGAAAAGAAGAGAGAGAGAGCTCAGTGGGGGGGGAGGTCAAAGCTAAGGGTGTAGGGTTGCTGAAGGTCAAAGGTTGGATGACGGGGGGTTACCTTCTCCACCTGAGTCAGATCCTCTCTGTTTCTTAGTGACTCGGGCTCCATCCCCTCATGGTCTAAATACTGCACATTCATATTCAAAAGCCAGGCTGCTGTGCGGTCCAGCGCACTGGGGTTCACTGGGGAGGGGGCCTAATAAAACCAACACACACACACACACATACACACACACATGAGCTGAATGAAAAGTGTCAGGGAAAAGGGGGCAGGTGGGAGGTCGCCAAAAAAAAAAAAAAAACACAACAGGAACAACAGAAATAAGCTTGACATGCACCAACTGATCTGGGCTGAAAAGCAGCAGGTGGAATGGATGCACACACTTGTCTGCATGAGCTCCCACTGTGGTGCACACACACTTTTCAAATCTGTGCGAGAACGCCTCGTGTCATGGCAGCACGGGAAGTGGATACTTGAGATCAGGAGAGGGAGCTAAAAGCTGTCAGAGAGTTGATTAGTTTAAAAGCGATCCCGCTTCGTTGGATTTGATGGATCCCCTCTCCGCTCAGCTTTGATTGGTTGATTTGTTGCTAGGTGTTTCATCCAGCTAGGTTCAGCGTTACAGGAAAGAGGAAGTCTTTGTGTTGAGTTAATGTGTGTCATGATGTTCGGAGCTACGCTTCCTGTGTTTACATCAGCAAAAACATCTCAAGTCTCATTCTGTAAACATTTTTACATTAATATGGCATTACATCATTACGTGCAAGTTAATGGATAACTGAAGCCTACAGTGGTAGAATAAAATAAAGTGAATCAGTGTGTTTCGCCTCATATGTAGGGATAAATTATTGCAAATGTTGATTTACTCTTATCAAACCTGGTGTCGTTTTTGTTGATCCATTAAAGAGGAAACAAATCGTCATTTTCAGCAAAAGAGATTTCGAAGATTATAGCTGAGACGCAGACATTTGGGCATCAGATGATACGACAGTATTTAGTGTCCAGGGTTTTCATTCTGGAAGCATTAAACAGACTTACCTGATACTGAAACCAAACCAGAGCACATTTAGCACCAATCGGACGTTTACATACACTCATCATAAGCAAGAGTCACCTTCTTTGTTTATTTAACTTTTTCTCTCTATGATTCTTTTCTCTTTTTTTTTTTTTTGTCAGAGGTCATGTGAGTAAAGCAGGTTTACCATCAGCATAGACAGAGTGAGATCCCACCAGAAAAGAATCAACACCTTCACTATCATAGTTACCAACATACGTCACTCTCTCTTCCTGAGGACTTCTTAATGGTCACAAGTAAAAAGTTTAAGCACTTTGTACTGCCTTGTTACTGAAAATGTGTAGCCATCGAGGTGAAGCTTCCAAATTTAGGAACACTGTGGCCATATTATCCTGTGCTTTACTAGACTGACTACACACCCACGACTGAACTAGACCACATTACACTGAACTACACTATCTACAGTCGACTAGACTATACAAATGTTTGTACATTATGCTCAAAGAGCTGATAATCCAACAGATTTAACTGAATTTTGCCAAGAAGCATTAAACACTTGTTTAAAAGACTTGTTCACAGATAAACAAGGTGTGCAGTAAAGATGCAGTAAAATTGTAAAATCTACGATTATTTTTAAACATGTATGTATAATTTTAACCTAGTGTGAATTAGAAAAATCCAATTTAGTGTTTGTTTTTTGTTTGTACTAAAAATGAAGCAGTTCACAAGCTCAAAATGACAGATTTTCATGGCCCTGATTAGTGTATGTAAACTTCTGACCTCAGCTGTGTGGAGGCCACAGTACACATTTATCTAATAAGATTCAAGCTGTGCTTCTGCAGCAACCTAATACCAAGTAAAGCGTTGCTGTGGGGAACGAGGCCGCCTGTATGGAAATAACTATTATTACCCAGGCTGTGACTGGAGTTCATTAGGGTGAAATGTGCTGTCTCTGCGATTACACCCACCAAGGCTTCGCTTCATGAATGGCTCTTCTTTAATATCCGTAATCTCCTGTATTTACCTCCGGAGACAGTTCAAGGTTGATTTATGAAGTAACGTCTTCTGTGTTTTTATTATTATTTAATACTACTTATTTTGACGTCGTTACGGTTGCGTTTTTCGACACTGACCTGTTTGTGCTGAGCTCTCTGCTTGGTCTCGGGACTGTCGCTTTTAGAGGAGGACGACTGCTGCCGCAAGCGAGCGCCGCTGGTCGGCCAGTCGGGCGATGACGTCATCATACTGCCGGAGGCAGGGCGAGGGTACGGGCCGCCGCTGAGCAGATTCGGCGGGGTGCGGCCTCTCGTGACGCTCTGGGGGGGCGGCTGGTCTATCCTCCTCTGGGGGCCGGCGCTGTTCTGTCTCGGGACGGTGGGCTGGTGCTGGGTCTCCGTTAGCGACAGTTGCCGACGGTTGAACTCCCCAGAGCGCCGGGTGTACTCATCGCCACTGCTTCCCCCCCCTCCTCCTCCTCCTCCTCCGCCGCCGCTGTGGTTCACAAAGGCTTGCTTCCCTCCTGCTGGTCCGTCCTCATTGTTGCTATGGGAACTAACTGAACTGTGGCACTCTGACCCCGAATCAGTCATTCCTCGAGGAGACACCGGCAAGCAGGCCGCCATCTGGTAAACCGGGTTCTGGAAGGACAGCGGGGCGAGTAGCTGGGTGGGTCGGCCCGGAGTGCTGTCCGTGTTCGGGGTGGTGGGGGCCTGACCTGGCCTCCTCATGGTGGGACCGCCTGGGATGTTGCCCTGAGAGACTCTGGCGGGCCAGCCCCCGCCAGAAGCTTGGCTCTCACCCAGAACATCCGAAGGGCTCTGAACTGTCCCGGCGTCCAGATTGCGGGGGTCCTGAAGGTCCACCATGGATAAGCTTTTGTTGCCGTTGGACATGCCCAGCTCGGGCTCATTAGTCTCCGAGTAGCTCGAACTGCGAGCAGGCGAAGGCTGGATACCCGAGCTCCTCGTCACAAAGAAGATGTCCTTATTTTCCGGAGTGGGCGAAGGTAACCGGGTGAAGTCGACCAATCTGAAAGAAACAAGGGAAAACAACCGTGTTTAGGAGTTTAGCTGGGTAATTCTAGAACTGCACCATTCCTGGTGGCATGACAGATCCTGGAGTGGTTCCGTTATGTTAGTTCTGATTTGTTGATTTTTGTTCGTATTTTGCTTTGGTTGATGGGTTGGCATGCAGAGACAATTACTCTCCTTGTTTCTGGATGCTGCGCAGCTCTTCACTTTTGGACAGTTGCTATGACAAGAAAGTGTTGTTTTTACAAACAGGAGCAGATGAATGGCATCTTTACAGCTCAAATTACACCCGAACTACGAGTCCAAATCCCAAGATGGTAAAAAGGAGGCGGCATGGATGCACAACAGGAGCAAAGAACAGAGAGAGAAGGTCGGAGTTTAAACCTCTTCTGTCAATCATAATGGGGAAAGATCAAATCCCCGACTGCAATGATTTTCTGCCCGACCTTCTAATCTTACGCCCTGACAAAGATTTAGTGAGGAGCAGCAAAAGCAAACAAGGTGCATAAGCAGTGCATACAAGAAATGTTGTTTCAATTAACCTCATTTCCCCAACATCTTTGTTTTCACGTGTAAATAAATAAAACTGAATGAGACTGAACTTTGTCGACAACGTCATTCAACAATTTTACTTCAACCACTTCAATTATATCCCAGATTACTAACAGTAAAGATTTTTCAGTGAGCATTGTTGCTGACTCGTGTGTATTCTACCGCAATAAAGTTTTGGTCTAATTTGGAAAGAAATAAACAGAATTTTAAGGAAAACCATCTAAATCATAACTGCTTGCCAGCAAAACCGATTTACTCAAAGTAAAGAGGATTCAGTTGATCATTCTGGATCGTGTCAAATATTTTTGCCTTGAACCTGCTGACATGAGGCTTAGAGTCCAGGAAGAAAAGTCTGGACTCTGAGCTTCGTGTTATAATCATTCAGGGAGCCATGTTCTTTGTAGGATTTAATAATTCCCCGCTGTGTGAATATTGAAACTCTACTGGTTTCTCTGAAAAGACTGAAAGAAGAGAAAAAAATGGGCACAAAAAAAAAACCCATTACAGAGCCTCTTTTAAATGTGGAAAAAGAAACATATTGATGCCTTTTCTCAAACATTTTCTCATTCATCCGCTGTTTTCCTTTCCTGCCTCCCCTCCACTGACAGATGGAGTCCTGATTGCCAAAAAGACGTCTTACTTTGACAGTTGTGACTCATCCTGCTAGAACCCATCATTCACGTCACGCTCGGCGTTTCTCCCTCGACTCGTCCTTCTCCCCCGAGTCTCTTTACCCTTCCTCCCTTTTAACCTGTTTCTCTTTTCCATTCTTGCCCCGTTTCTTCCTGCCGTCTCATCTCCCCTCCTCCTTTTCATGTCACAGGTTAGCAGATGGGAAGCAATTAACGCAGAATCTTGAAGCTCATTTGAATTTCAGTCGCAATGGCGCGGCTGCGCGTGCGAGCTCACGCACGAGTGTGTGCCGTCGTCGGTGTGCGTGCAAACGTTTATTACGATAAAGTAGCGATGAGAGGCTCTGACATCAGGTTATAAATGGGGGCAGCAGTTAATTAGCTCCATTGATCCCGAAGCTTGATGAGCGTAATGATAGAAGGTGTCTGACTCACTTCCTGTTTCCCCTCGACATGTTGTCATCTGCTCAGTAACGACGGCGGCTGCAGATCGCAGAACACCGCTATTAGTCCTCGCACTTTCATGTTAATCTTTTTAAGCATCTCCTTGTCATTGTGCCGCGAGGACACGAGCAGCATAAAAAAAAAAAATGGAAAAAAAAAAAGCTTTGCAACGGTGATGCAAACAAGCAGAGGTGCTACTCTGGCTGCTTGTCACAGCCGGAACTGGCAGACATGAACCTGAAACAGACAGGGAGAGAAAACAAGGATGCACAGACAGCAACGTGCAGACGCTTCAAGGTAGATCAAATTTGTGGGAATTTGAAATCTTTTTTTTTTGTAGATATTTGCATGTCTTGTAAAAAAAAGTAACTTTTGCCTCTTTCAAGGATCCTGAATGTCTTGGAACTGCAGCATCAGGATAATGTCTCCAAGAAGTGCTGTTATGCAAAAGAAAAATATTTGTGCACATTGTGTGCTTTCAAATTTCACAAACTCTTCTAAGTCCTCCAACTACTGAGTGAAGATGAAACAGATTTTTAAGTGTTTTTTCTTTTAAACACAAACAGGGTAACAGAAGCTTACATCATGGAAGAAAGCTTGCGTGCTACGTGTCTGATTCTCTGCTTAATTTTGATCTGAACTTTGACTAGACCATTCCGAGACAGGAGTATACTTTCATGTGTGTGCCTTGGGATGTTGTGTCGTATTCTTTCAACTTCACAATCATCTGCCACTTTGTGTTCGTCTAACAAATAAAACCCCAACGGAATACATTCAAACTAGTCGACGTATTTTGCCAAAAATTAACGTGAAAACTACAAGACTTTGGAAAAAGGACTAGAACAAAACCCCCAGATCAGGATGTGAAAATAACAGTTAAGACATCAGTGCAAAGCTTAAATGAGCTTGCATGCCAAATGGTCTTTATTCACGCGTTCAGTGACTGCAGACTGATTCACAGATCAATCAGCTCGTAATGAGCTCTCTCTCTCCTCTCTCTCTCTCTCTCTCTCTCTCTTTCTCTCTCTCTCCCTCCCTCCCTCTCTCCCTCCCTCCCCGCGGGCAGATTGATCTGTCTCGGCTAGGTTTGGTTCAGTCATTGTCAGATTTCTAAAAATACCTCAACCGGGGTATATTAATGTCTTTAGAAGAAAGATTTTTGAAAAAAGAAAACAAAAAACTGAGAACTGTGTCGTGTTTATTTATAGTGTGGGAAGTTCAAATGGAAAACTCTGCAGTTAAAAACCCGCAGAAGCGCATTTTCTGTCAGCAGATTTGCTGCTCACTACTTGCTCTGTGGATATTTCGGCGTCTCGCTCTCATACTAATAACAGGAACACAAATAAATTCGGTTCGCGCCGCCGATGACTCTCACCCCGACAGCTCGTTGTCTATGACCATCTTCTGCAGCCCGGTGGAGATGCTGCAGCCGGCCTCGGCGGGAGGGGAGGAACCCACGGGCTCCGACGGCGGCCCAGGGGTCATCTGGACGCAGGACGGGTTGGAAAGAGCCGTGTTCACCTCTCGAAGGATCCTGGGCAGAGGACTCAGCTTTGAGGCCACACTCTGTGAAGACAGACACAATGGGATCAGAGCCAGACGAAAGATTCTTCAGGAGCCACGATTCAAGATTTTTGAGTTGCATAGTTTTTAAACCACATTATGTCCCCCCTCCCCCACGCCTTCCCCCACACCGTGGAACCGACCGTCGTATTCAGACAACATGATTAATAATGTAACAGGACGGGCAGCCTGGTGGGCTGCAGGATCATCCAGACGGTGATTTCTGAATTATTGAAAGACAGTGTTAGAAGGCGCATAACCATCTGCAGTCCGCAGCTACCAGAGCTAATGTGCGTTACTCTGTAAATACTTTACACTGGCCCTCTTTTGTGCGCCCCTTATGTAATGAAATCATTAAGTATAGATTTGGGATAAACATGCAGATAAAGCCCAAGCTGGATTCAAAGCCAAGAGCTACAGGATATCTTTGATCAGCTTGACCGGCACTTTGCACCAAAAAAATAAAATAAAAAAAAAGAAAGAAAAGCTGCATTATTTACACACAAATAAATCCATTATTTAAAATGTATAGATCAAAGCTTGTTTTTAGAAGATAAATCATAGATTAAAAAGTACATAGATTTCTGGTCAGAAGTGTTTATGTAATAGTTTTGGTCTCATATTGATTTTTTTGACCAGTTTCTTTTTCTTTTTTTCTTCCATTGCAGCATGATTACACAACCAACAGCTACACATGCGCTCTGGATGAACGTCCGTTAGTAAACTGAGAGGATCCGCAAGCTTTCTGTCACCATCAATAAGCTCTGGACATCATTTGTTTGTGGTTGTTTGATCACTTTTCTTGGCGGAATTGGTTGCAATACGAGGAAACGTTACTATCCAATATGAAATTTCAGGTCTACATTCTGTCGGATGCCAGACGAAAACAACACACATCACACGACATCTTTAACATTCATTATCAAGGTCTTAAAAAGAAAGTAAAACTGTGATCTGCTTATTTATACTGTTAACCAATTTTCAAAAGAGTTGAGGTCAGAGTGAAAGCATCATCTCATCTGGTTTCATCAACCCGTAAACAGGTTTTGTAGGGTGTTGGGATCACTAGTTGTGCAAACGTTTCTACTGTCCAGCTGTTGAGAGGTGCTGAAGCTAAAGATTGGGCAAATCCTTCCTGAGGAATCTTCTTTCCCTCTTTAACACAACAACGTACAGCAAAGTCAACCGATATAATCCGTGATCAGTAATGACATCATGATTCTGCCACCACCGTGCTCGACATTTCATCTGGAGGTGAAAGTTTGGGTCAGGTGGTTGAAATCAGGACGTTGCCGGACATTTTAAGTCAACTCTGATCCTAGATGAATCAAAACTAGTTTTGGAATGGAAAACTAGTTTAAAACAAGTTTTGGAACAAATTAAAGATTTGTAGTTTGTATAAAAGCAAATTAAACAATTTAGATAAAGTACAAATTCTTTACCAAACCAGAACAGTTGAATCTCAAAATGATAATTGAGGTGTGCTGATTCTAACCATACAAACTCCCTGATTTAAGAAGAAACGGCAAAAGCAAATGATTTGGGTTAGCAAGAAGAAACGGCAAAAGCAAATGATTTGGGTTAGCAGCACAGAATCAAGATGCAACTTAATAAGGCACATTTAACCAGGTTTCACTAGTATTCATTTCCTATGAATACCGACAAAAGCACACTTGAATGCTCAAGTTTATCTGTTTGGTTACATATTTTGCCCACAAGTCGATGGTGGAGCCTCAGCTCACTCTTAACTTCGTACCTGGTCCATCTGGGAGACCACCTCCGACAGAAGTGAGTGCAGGGTCGAGAGCTCGCGGCCGAGGTCGATGTAGCCTTCGAAGCCGGCCGTGTTAGAGATTGTCTCGGGGTTGGAGATTTCCAACAAGAAACGCTGCATGTTGGTCCACTCGTGCTCCAGGAACTGGTTCATGAAAGACATGTACTCCTCCTTGTTTCCAAATCTGAAGACAGACAGAGAAAAAGCATAGAAAGACCTTGAAGAAAGTTTCTAAAAAGCCCTCGGTGTGACAAAAGGTGTCGCCTTCGTTTAGAGAAAAAGCGTCGACAAAAAAAAAAAAAAAATCTCACTTGGTGAAGTTGGCCAGGTTTTGCGTGACCTTGGCGATCAGAGTGAGCGTGCGCGCTGTGCGGTCGTCCGGATACTCCTGCATGAGGTGGAAAAGTGACGGCGACATGATGGCCGGGCAGAGGAAGCGCAGGAACAGCGAGGCGCTGATCAGCCGCTCGCTGATGTCCGGCCGACCCCGGCTGCTGCACTCTTGCCGCCACGACGCAAAGACCTCTTTCAGTTCTCGTGGAAAAACACTGTGGCAAAGCGAAACATAAAAATAGCCCCTTTATGTGTGTCTTATAATTCAAGATATAATTAAGGTCCATTTAAAGCACAAATGGGTTTGATTTTCTAATAAAACACTTAAGAATCAAAATGTATGGCGAAGCATGGCCGTCATTAGTGAAACAATGTGTGCAATCAATCACTCTGGGATTAATGTGCGTAGAAGGCCGACGAAGGAGCGGCAGCGCTCACCAGTACGAGTTGATGATTTTGCAGAAGGCCAGCTCACAGCACATCTTCAGGTTGCTCTGGTGCTCCGGCAGGTCACCAGAGGAACACTTGGATGGATCCACCTCACAGTTTTCATCCGACTCATACAGAGCCTTAATAAATTCACCTGAAGAAAAAAAAAAGGTTTAAGGCAACATATCGAGTTAATGTGTTTTCAAAAGGCATCAACGTTGAGAACAAATGAGGTCAAACTTTTCATGTTGGATTAAAACCACTCAACAGTTTCAAACTTTTCTACAATAAGATTGGCTGTATCAAAACAAATGTGAAAACGTAGCGACAATGAAAGCAGTCAAAGTATTATTGCGCTCCTACTATCTAATAAAACAAAGATTTTTCATTACAATGGACATAATTTCCCTACAAAGTATGTGGGGGGATTTCTGTACCTCCACTATCAGTTTTAAGTTTCCTGCAGAGAAGAAAACACCATCTCTGGACTATCTTTACCTTCGCAACATTAGCTTGTAGCGTTAAAGGAAGTTTCTGTACCGCTACAAGCTTATTGTAAATAATTGTATACTTTTCTCCTCTTATATAGTGTGATTTTTATCATTATTATTATTATCATTATTATTATTATTATTGTGACAGGTACATTTCGAATTTATAGTGCGGATCAAAGACTTGTGCTTCTTTATTCAGACAGTTTAAGCACATTTTGGAGGTGTGTGGGCCTCTCCCCAGCTGAGAGTGATGGATTGTTCAATTTTCATAGCAGTTGAGCATTTAATAAATTCCTAAGAGTGTTTTCAGCTGGATGTGGGTGTGAGGACATTGCAGTCATGGCATGAAGTCGATGTGGTCTCTCCTTAATAGTAAATCCACACCTTATGCACAAAAAACCAGTCCTGCTACTGGTATTCTTCACGTAGCACCCAAACCCTAAATATGCAGCAACAACAATCATAAACCGCTGCGATCTTGCCTTGGAAGTTTTATCCATGCAAAACAGAGTTGGGGAAACTTTTGTTCTATTCCATGATGAAGGTTAGCACTCCAACCTGATTTTATTTTATTTTTTTAGAGAATGTTGTGTTCCCATTAAAATATAAAATGTGTCCGAGTCAGTCCTTAAATTGAAACCAGCTTTAGTTTGGCAATGGATTAAAATACTGAGATCAAAATCTCTGAACATGAAACAGAACCGTCTCCATCTCCCTTTTTCTATCTGCCCCACCAATTCATAAGTCCAAAGTCAACAGTTTATTCAGATGACAAACAACAAAAAACGTTCCAGCGAGTCTAACTGGCCATTTTTTTCCACATCAACCTTGAGACAAAATAAAAGTTAAACAAAACAACATTCCTGCTGTAAAATAAGCCACACAGTGAGGCACGTAAACGCACACAAGTGTTGACGCTGCTAGCGTACGAAGATAACCGTGATGGGTGCTGGCTGAGAGGATGTATAGATTAAACTCTCTGCTGTGTACATTTCTAAATTAAGCAGACAGAAGAGCACACAGTGCATGTAAAGTGCTTATTTTTAGAGCTGCAGATGGACAAACAAACTTGCTTCAACCTTTGGCGAACAAAGCGCGGAACATTGCAGATTAGTTAATTAATCTGCTCAGAAGAAACGATGACATGAAAAACTCTCGCAGTCGCTAGTGTTGTGTTTGCAAAGGAGAGAAAACAACAAGACCACAGTGAAGCAATGAACACCTCTACACCTCTTTGTGTCATTTCAGACACTAAAGCCCATTAAAATACTCCATAATGATACAATAAAAACAGCTTTACCAAAAATTGTAAACATAATCTGAAATGACGAGGGCGGAGCAAAGAACAGACCTGGGAGCAACAGAATGCTTGCTGCATTTCCATTGTTATTAAAACTGCGATACAATTTGGAACGTCAAGACCGACTCATACAATGCTGGTTT
The DNA here is from genome assembly GCA_033032245.1 of Poecilia picta. Lineage (NCBI taxonomy): Eukaryota > Metazoa > Chordata > Actinopteri > Cyprinodontiformes > Poeciliidae > Poecilia > Poecilia picta. The sequence continues at coordinate 22,578,690 of CM065364.1, forward strand.
CGTGATGTGATATTTCAAACTTTTGCTTCCAGCGTTGGCAAAAACGCTGGTGGAAGCTGAATGAGACGAGATCTGTATTCACAGCAGAGGAAAACCACACCAGAGTTTGCTCGGTAGTGGACCGAGACCGTCTCAGAAAACTGGGTTTAGTCCAGTTGTTTGGGCAGAATTCACTTTTGTATTCACACCTGCAAAATAGATCCGGGCCAACGGAGAAAACAAACTCTGGTTCGCTTAAAGTAAAGTGGATCAAAGGTGTCAGGTGTCAAACTCAGTAGACAGGCATTTTGATGTATTCCAGAGATTTTTAATTAGATTCAGGTCCACAGATTGCTCTTAAAGCCACTCCCGTGTTACCTTGGCTTTGAGCTTCAGATCATTTGATGGTAAATTGTGGCATTAGTCTACGGACCAGAGCACTCTGCAGCAGGTCTTCGAGAAAGAGCTCCTCTATATTTGGCTGATCTCATCTTAACTCGTAAACGCAATGGCAATCCAGTACAGAATATCAACCCCGCAGCTTCTGAAAGCATAATTAATCTCAAAGTTGGTGTCCTTAATTTCACTCGTCATTTACATAACTGTTGGCTCAATGTTTGAGAGCATAGCCTGAAAAAAAAAAAAAAAAAGACTCTCTCACAAAACACAATCATTTGCCCTAAGACGCACCATGGGGAGAGCTAATGAGAGCGGACTAGACTGCATCAGCAACGAGGACAAACACAAAGCGAACAACAAATCGGGGGGCAAATTCTCGTTTTCTTCAGCTTCGAATGACATAAAGTTGAGGTGGTTATTTTTCCATCATCATAGTTTTGTAATGTGAAAATAGCTGCTGTGGCAAATCTTTTCTCGGAACAGAGAAGGATAAAAATAGGGAGAGGCGATCACAGCGGAGATACTTTTGCTGCAACTGTCAATTAAGAGCAAAAGAACTAAACGGGTATATTTCACACTGTGAGGATGCGATCTTACAAGTTGGAAAAATGTAAGGAAAGAAGTGAAGGAAATCACCTGCCCAATGAAATGCTATGTGGTGTAAACAATGTGTTACCATGTCTCCATAACAACCCCTACATATTACTATTATGTCAGTTGGCTGTTTGCTAGGCATGCCAGCAAAAATAACGACAAAAATCCTAATCACTGTGTTACATGTTGCTATTTTGTCTGCATCTTCCATAAAATTAAAGGTATTTTAAGTATTTTTTACAAATCTTTACCAGTGGTACCAATAACTGCCAATGTACTTGCTGCAGAAGAAGACATAAGCAAGTAACCTTTAAGATAAAACATCAAGTTTGATCTTGTGTTTTCACCCCCCCAACCCCGGTGTGTCACCATGACCCCTGATTACTCACCGAGCGCGTCCTGCAGGTACTTCTGACCAACCAGCTTCAGGTACTCCTCGATGGCCTTCGTGGCTAGAGTGTTTTCCCTGAAGATCAGGTGCTCGTTCTCCCCACAGCGGTCCACCTCAGACATCATCAGATCTGTGAGGAAGTCCTGCAGAGGGAATGAAAGCAGTCAGCGATCACGGTTAGGAGAGAAGTCATAACAGCTGGGTGCAAGGATGATGGTAATGTAAGGTAATTTTATTTATACATAAAGGCTTAACTCGATGGCCACTAACAAAAACTTCCAAAGCACTCACAGAAGAAAAGGAGAATTTTTTTAAAAACTCTATAAATAGTGGGGCTTTTTTTTAGAAAAAACATTTTTAACATTTGCTGCAAACTTAAATGAGTATAGAAACAAAGTTGATGAGTGCGATAATGAGCCTGCAGAGAGTTTAAGAGTGACACAGTTAAGCTTAAGAGCAGAAACAAGAGGCAATGAGCTGAGCGGTGTTGTACGCTCTGCGGAGCTCTGGGAAGCCGCTGTCTGACAGTAATCCTCTGTAGGATTCTCAAAAGTAGTCTTATCATGTGATCCATTGTTATGGAAACACACCACTTCTTTTTAACGTCGTGCAGCCGGAAACGTAGCAGTCGCAGAGAGTTCCTACAATCTTAATTAATCCGATCGGCGAGTCACAGAGGGGTTCCACGTTAAAAATATTTGTGGACTGAGCGATTCAGAAGCGTGTTGCTGTTGTGGTAAAATGGGGGATACCACTTTGCATTTGTTGTTTTGGTTACCAATTGGGTCTACAGCAGCAAATAATATAGCAGACGCAGAAGATTACAGCTTTTTTAAAGTTTTAGGACATATCTGAGAGACGTTAGCATCTTCATAAGAAACAATTTTGATAGTCTATGTCAGCGGTTCCCAAACTTTTTCTCCTGCGTCCCCCAAGTGGTTTCCAAACATTTTCTGGGCCCCCCTATGGATTACAAATGGTTGTCTGGTTGAACATCGTGCAGGGGAGAGGGGAGGAAATCAACTTTTTTGGGGGCAAAATTAATGTACGTAGCTGAACATAGGCAACAACACCAGTAGCCTAAGCTAGTTGTTAACGAGCTTAAGGTGCTGTATTGATATTAGCTAGTCATCTTTTAGCTAACTTTACCTGCATCTAACATCTTTACTCAACTCAGTCGGTTAGTTTTGGGGGAAAACTGTGAAAAGTTCTTTGTGTTTTGCTGGTTTGCTGCCATGATTCTAACACACCTGTGTAGCTCTGCACAGCAGCAGCATCAGGTCTCCTTCACTGCCGCACAGGTGTAAACCCAACGGAGCGTCGTAGCGCTCATGTTGCGTTTAAAGGCGGCTCGAAAAAACAGGTTACCACATGTTAAAAATGAATTAAACAGTTTTAACTTCTGATGAAAGTGACAGAGGACACAGATATGGGAAGTGTGGAAGCCCTTACTGTATCAAATTGACAGAGGAATAACAGAGAGTTGGCCTTTCAAAGGTAAAAACCCAGCGCATACAGCGTTGTTTGTTTTTTTCATCCAGACGGCTTCCCGCGCCCCGCCTACAATGGCACGGCGCCCCCCCTAGGCGGCGCGCCCCACAGTTTGGGAACCTCTGGTCTATGTGATGTAATAGACACAGACTCTGTGCTGCATAGGAACGTCTGTTGATTTCAGGTGAGCAAACGGAGAATTGAAACCCTATGGATTTTATTCTGCACCAGTAACCAGGCAAGAATGTGAGCGGAAGTTCGATTCTTTGCAACACATCCACTTGTTGGCGTCTTTATGTAACAACACATTTTCGAAGGCAACACTAGGTGCAAAGGATAAAGTTGTTGTGCAAAGTGCTTTGGCCTTGTGTTCACAATGAAACTACTTCACAAAATACATAAAAGAAAATGTTATCAGACAGTTGAAAGACGATTTTTCTGTGAAGCAAACTGCTTCCGAGCAAAAACTCAGCAATAAGGCAGCAAGCTGCCGCACAACAGAGCGACGGCGAGCTTTATTTTTAGCAGCAGTTGAAAAGACGAGGAACAAGCAACCAGGTGGAGGGAGGGGAAAAGGAGACGACTGATGAGAGAAATGACATCAGACTGTTGAAGGCTGAAACACTGATGACACAGAGTACATGTCTGTTGAATTGGGAGTAAAGGCCTTGTTAGCAAACAGCACATTCCTCAACCAAAAGCAGACGTCACAGTGGCCATGAAGTCTTCCCCCGCTTCAAACTTTGCCTCAACTTCCTTGTTCATATGGAGGATTCGAGGAGCTTCTGGCAACGTTTGAACCGCTTTTCCTGCAGTGACAAATTACTGGGCAGGATGCTTTAATGACCCCTTCACTCACCTCCTCTCACTATACTCTGCAGGATCTTTTTTAGTCCTCCATACTACAGAAAACCGCTTTGATATCGATGTTGTTCCATACTCCACTGATGCTGTCCAGCTGGTAATCTTTACATTCATGTTGTAGGTGAATAAGAACCTGTTTCAATTTTTTGGGGAACATCAGTTTACGTCACGTGACTCTGACGGCACAAACAAAACGATCTGGGAAGATGGTGGACACCGATTGATGGACAGTGCTACTTAGATTCCTTCAATTTTTACGTTGACGTTGACAGCGAAAGATGAAATCCAAAGCAAGCAACAACCAAAAGAGACCCACATCGAATCCAGTGGCATTGTGGATATGTGCAATTTCAACAAAATTAAGATTGAAGCAAAAGGACAGCTTTTGCTTAGAAAAGCCATACGATGTCTAGTTTGCCTTTGTCACAAGGGGATGCTCTTCTTTAGTATGCATAGGGAAACTGGTCAGAGTTAATGGGAAGATGGATAAAGCTAAACGCAAAGCTATGAGACTTTTCAGAGGTTCACCTTTCACCCATTAGAATAGGAAAATAAAAGTTCTGATGAAAATCCAGTTGAAAATGTGTCAATTGAGACAATTTCCATAGACTAGAGAAGACAATTCAAAGACTTTTGGCTGTAATTGCAATTAAAGTAGCAAAGTAGTGAATAAAGGGGGGTTTTATTCAAACTTTGCAAATTTTATTTAAAAAAAAGTAAAAATAAACATGTCTTTTAATCTCAATTTGGCACTACTGATCAAAAATCAACAAAATGCAATGAAGTTTGTGGTGCTAAGAAGAACAGAATGTGGAAATATTTGGTGATTATGTGGAATCTAAATATAGAATCTTCTTTGTTACAAGATTTGGTTACATTCTGATGCATCACTCAGATACCTGCAATGATCAAGCCACTTTTATTTATCTTTCATGGAAAAAAAAAAAGTTGTCTAACTTGATAAAGATGTCAAAACCAGTGGGTAAAGGAAAAAAAAAACTCAAAAAAGTCAGATCTGAAGAGATGGAAATAGAGCCATCTGGGGATGAGTCATCCCTTGTTTAGATCCCTTTAACAAATTTCTGGGTGTACTCTCATGTAAGTCCCCTGGCAGCTTGTTAAACTTGGGAGTCGCTGTAGCAGGGAGGGAGAAAAGAGACAAGCGACAGATGTAGGCAGAGAATTAGCGAAGGAGAGGAAGAAGAGACGGAGGGACGGGTTTTTTAAAGAACGCAGAGCGAGGCGGGGAGGCGGCAGAGAGGTTTGCATACACTTGCTGCAGAGGCCTGTTAGCTGAATAATCAAAGATGCACCGTGGGGAGCCAATCATCTGCTGATGTGCTGAGAGACGGGAGCCTTTTCGGTTATGCATCCGTCGGCCTCACAAAAAACACAAGCGTGTAAGAATCTGTGTACATACACAGAAATGAACCGAGGGAAAATCAAATATTGCAAATATCAATAAGTAAAAGCAGATGTGACATGATGAATAAGAATCAAATGTTTACACTGCAATGGAAATTATTTATTTATTTTGTTTTGTCATCAGTGTATGTTTGTAATAATCTACACTACGTATTTACCCCATTTATTCTGATGCCACTAAATAACATCCAGTCTTACATGTTTCCTTTGGAAGCAAGTTATAAAAATAGGGAAAAATAAGTTGTGTACTTGTGCCAGTAACAGCTATATCCATATTCTCAGTTCCACAATTTGCTATAATCATTTATAGTGATTATAGCAAATGTTTGCCGTCAATTTTCTTAAAGGAAATTGGAGTAAAGGAGGCTAAAACAATACATTTCTATTTGTCAAAGCTCTAACTGCTCTCTATAATCTTCTACTTTTCGAGCATGTTAAGATTATTGTGATACAAAAAAGTGTGTCTTTTGCATTCCTTGTTCACGTGTGTTATTTTATTCTGCTGTCATGTTCAAAACAAAATCAAATCAAAACAATTAATACCACTTTCTATTGTTCTATCACAATAAATTTGAACAAAACATAGAGACATTTGCGGCTACAGCACACCTTGACAAAACGCTTTTATTTTGGGGAAATTATTTGACCAGGGTGAGAAATTAAAGCTGCATGCTTTAGCTCGAAAAATGGGACATGGAGTTTAGAGACAACTAAATGTTCTTTGCACAAAAAAAAGAAGGAAAAAAAATATATATTTATATATATATTTTCTTCCTCAGGCTCCGTGCCTGCTACTTTAAATTACGCCATTTATTTCTTCTTCCACCGGTAACGGACTGGCTCCGTGCCGCCTACTTCAGTCAAATGGATCAGGTCATGTAAAAGACCTGAGCGATGCAATGAATTATTTAAAGCGGGCAGAGAAATCTGCAGCTGCAAAAAATTTAAATATACAGCAGCATAAAAATGCATGATGAGGCAATAATTACCCTAAGTGACTCCACTTATTTCTCCACTTTTAAACATCACAATCAAGAAGTTAATTTTAACCATTTTATATAATGAGATCTGAATGGGAAGCAATAAATGCAATGTGTAGTGACAGGTCGTGTGTGCTGCACAAGTAGCAATGACCGTGTTTCCATTAACATTTCTTTTTATTTTTGCTATATGTTAGAAGAGATTGATGGAAATAATGAAATTAATATGAACTTCCTCAAATTTGATAAAAAAACATAATTTTACACTCGCTTGAGGTGGTTTCTAGTGAGGGGAGATGGAAACACATTTGCCAAATAAGTTCTGATGTAACAAACATTTTACTTTTTTATGAAAGCCGTGCGAAACGTCGACATCCTACAAAATTATACTTTGTGTTGCCTCGTTGATTCTCTCACAATGAGTCAGTGCAAGCACGTTCTTTTTCGCTATATTTTAACAGTTTCCTCAAAATCTGCATGAGAATCATGTAAAAATAGCAAATGTTGGACCAGTTGAGCGAAACACTTCATAAACTGACCTGAAATCCAGCACAGCTGAGTAACTTGTGACTATTTTTCAAAGCAGTCTGCAATATCTCATCTCTTTGTAAGAGGCGGTTTTCACTGCCTTGTTTCATTGTGCTTTATAATCGAAACATCTGCTATATGCAAATATGCCTTGTCTCTGTTCCTAACATTTGTAAATGTTACAGTCTCAGAGCACAGATGTGCAGATAGGGCATGCATTGATATTAGTGATAGGCAAACTATTAGCACAGCTCACACACCTTTGCTTGTGTAGGGAGGTGTCACAATCAGAGCAGAAGACAAACTCAGTTTTATCTAGTTAATTTGAATTTTGAGCAAGGGAAAAATTCCATTGGAAACAAACAAAAGCACAATTGGGAGTGATGGACATGATGCTAACTTAGTGCTGTTGAAAAAGGAAGCGGTGAGGGGGGAACTCTGGTGAAGATTTTGCCACTTGAGCCTTCATACCTACTCTAAGCGCCTGCTGGAGTCAGCGGATGGCTGTCAGGTGTGTGAAATCACACGACGAAGGTTCACACTCCAATCCACTAGTCGTTTTAAAAGTGTATTTCAAACTTCTCTACTCATCTGCAGAGGAGATGTTTTTGTCACCAAAATTTTAAAAAAGTTGAATTTGTTCACACTAAACTGAAATACTTGAAGAGACTGGACTTGAACGTGTGTACATTTTAAGAATGACATATGTGTATAGTTTCAATGTGAAACGTTCCTAATTGGATTCAATTATAAAATGGTGCTTGTTAAATAATTCCATAGAGACGATTGACATCAGGAGTTTTGGTGATGAGAGGATTTCATAAAGCAACGACTGTCAACAGATTCTCCTACCTGAGATGTGGAACTTTGTAGTTACTGTAGCGCCACCATGGGGCGTTTTGCCCATCTCTATACTTAAAGCTCTCCAGGTCTACAGTTGAGTCTTTCTCTTTCCATTTTCAGATGACGGATCAATCAGCTCAACATCATACCTGACCTTACCGATGGTCTTTGTGATGCTGTGTGTCGATGATGTTCTCCACCGTATTTATGCTGTGATTAAATTAAACATGAGTGGACATTATTTACTTGTCCGGTGAGTCCTGCAGGCGGTGGGTTCAACTCAATTTTAAGGTCGAAGTAAGCAAATGCACAATTTTTACAATTTTAATTGAATATTTCTTCCACATTTAAGCCCTACAAAAAACAAAAAAACAACTGCATTCAAAAAGCCCTCTTCATTTAACTGGATTTGATGCAACTGCTTTTTATGACGACGGAGATGATTCTGCGATGAATTGCAGCCCTTCATGCTCTTTATTTTTTAGTTTTTAATCCTTAACCCTCCTTGTTATCGATTTAAATGAAAGTAAAGTTTGCGATCACCTCCTCCACATTAGGATGCATTAAAAGGCCACAAACTAGCCTGCATAAGATTTGGTTTAACTAGCTTTCCCATACAGAAACACAAGAATCCTAAAAGCCAAAGCAATTACATTTTAAGCAGAGACTGGAGCGGCGCCCTGTTCCCTCGTGTCATCCTTTAGTGTTTCTTCTAAAGCACTCACTCAGTCTTGCAGACTGAGACCCCCCCTCCTCCCACCTCCTTCCCTCTGCTTCAGTGCTAATAAGGAGAAATAGAACACTCTCTAAAATGCTGCCACATCCCATCAACCAAACCATGCCTCAAAAATCCCAACACAGAGTGCAGTGGAAGAAGGAGCGACGTGAATTTAAGGGCGAGAGATGGGTCAGCAGAGCAGCGAGGCTCGTCTGGGCTAATAAAGAGCGGGGAGCGGAGTCTGTGAAAATCTCTGTTCTGCTCTTCAGAACTTGTCGCCGCAAATGATGCGGCGGACAAGTTCTGAAAGTGAATGCGGCCGTCGCGGCGTTGGGACACGCGTGCTTTCATGTTTGTCCGACGCGGCGACGCTCGGACAAAGAGAGACGAAAACAAAAGTACCATTTCAGCACCACTTTGACCGCTTCTGTTTAAAAGCCTTGTGGGTTTCTATGGCAATAAAGAGCAATAGCACAAAAAACTGAATGTGAATAAAAAAATAAAGGTTAGTTTGAAAGTGGGGGATGCTGCCTTACAGATCAATTCACCCCACTTCGGGGTGTGAAAACTAAATACTCTGATCAGGCACGTGTGAAACGATCGACATGATGTAACAGCTAAAGGATTGTGATCTTGTGTAATCTGGGCTGTTCAAACCAGCTCAGAACACTGTCTGGAACCACTGCTATTGGCACGACATCCATCAGCGCATTAATTGAGACTTTTACGTGGGATTAAATTAATTAATTTCATGAATGGTTAATTTAGGCTGTGGATAAACTGAGATGTATCAGAAGGAAAAAAAACACGAAAGCTGTTGAGACAAGAGAAAAGCACCAAGAAACTGAGCTTTGACCCAAATTGGTAGATTTTCAGCCTTTTCAGCTCTCACCATTGACTGGACATAAAAATCCAACATTTTTTTCCAAGTCGATGAATGTATCACACGTAAGGGTGCTGACAACAACGCTACTCGGTGTTGATGAGTGACTTGACAGAATCTGAATTGAAAAAATGACCAGGTATCAACATTTTTGATCAACTTAGACAAATATGTTTATAATATTTTATCATCTTTTCTGGTCTGATGGATGAAAACGCTCCAACTACAATATGTAGAAAATAGATGTAAAAACATCTGGGCACCAGCTGTTGGAGTCATGCTAACCATGCTAACTCTGCTAGCGAAGCTGAAGACAGCTTAAAAAAAGAAACAAACCTTTGTAAAATCTGATTTTCTAGGGACTGCTCTCTCATATAACCACCATTAATATAAGTAACTTGGTTGCTCTTGTAAGGAAGACTAGAAACATTGTTAATGCCATCCTTATATGATCATTCTTAAACAGCAAACAGAACAGACCAAAAACAAGTGTGGGTAACTTTACAGGAACTGGACGACAAATATAAAACTGCATGCAGGCGAGATCAAGCATTAGAGACCAAATAGGCTGGGTTATATTTCCAAAAGCAAAAACTGATTTAAGGGTAAATGAAGAAAAAAAAAATGGAGCCATGACAGTCCATACGTCCTTCACTCTCTTCATCTTGCTATAACTTCCCCCCACCTCCTCACTACCCCCTGGGTCTCTCCACCTGGGGGATCTGTGGCTAGTATTACAGCACGATAGCCTGTAGCATTTCCTGTGAGGGTCACATTGGGTTGACGACAAGGACTAAGGGCCTGATGGAAATGAAGGCACCTCAGCCGAAGGCGCCGAGCTTCGCCTTTGGCCACAGAAATGGGAAACAGATGATCATTAGGAGAAGCAAGTCTGACTGTAGGGGGCCTTACAGTGAGTGTCATCACCTCAGAAATATCAGTCTTGTCGGTTGGTTTGGCATGGACTTTATCCTAAAGTGTGTCAAGGTCCTTCAGTGATATCTTTAGGACGTTTCTTCTTCATTGTGATTGGTTAACCATTACTGCAACCGCTTTAGCTGGGTGAGAGGTTTCTAGTTTTTTTTTTTTTTTTCCAGAGACAGTTTTAAACCTCATGTGTCAAACTCAAGGTCCCTGGGGGCCAAATCCAGACCACCATAGCTAATTCATGTTGCCCTTTAAACTCCAGAGGGACACATTAAAAAGAAGCTTCTAATAACATTTTTGTGCTTAAATATTATTTTACCAAACAAATCAGAGAGGTTTTAATCTGTGCACTGCCAAATTACATCAATGTGAAAAGATGTTCGATATTATCTATTTCATGATAATATCACTGGAGGAAGAAACAGCAATTTATTCATATTTTAACAGTTTATTAATGATCTGTATTAATATGTTCTGCCACCGCCGGCCTTTGGGGACATTCATGGTCTCTATGTGGCCCAAAATGAAAATGAGTTTGACACTACTGTTCCAAAGGGTCTTCAGTGCAGACATTATGCAATAATACAGCTTAGTTTTTCAACTGAAGATGTGCCAATGGACAAGATGTGCTGAAATGCAAGCTCTATGTACATTGTGTGCAATAAGCACTTGAAACTTACCAACGTTTTCAGCAAAAACATATTGTACTTTCATCAAATTGTATTAACTTAAGCAGCAGTGTGATGGTGCAGGGGTTAAGCACAACCCACATATGGAGGCCTCAGTTCTCAACGCAGCCGTCGCAGGTTCAATTCCTGACCTGGTGACCTTTGCTGCATGTCTCCCCCATCTCTCATTACCCATTTTCCTGTCAACTTACTAACAAATAAAGGCCACAAGAGCCAATAATAATAAAATAAGAAAACACTTAAGCAGTATTAGGAACAATTTTAGATGTTCTGTTTTCTGTAGAAACAAATAGATTTTATGAGATGTATATATATGTTTTTGCTTGTTTTCATGATTTGTGAAACATGCCTATTTTCGCCAAAAGGTCATCACTTCTTAGCAATCTTGGTAACTATGGATGTTGGTAACTGTGGATATAATTGTTGCCTGGCTCCACGACTAGAGAAAAAGCGTTCCTCCTGGAGGTGACCGTAAAATTGCTTCATATGCATTCCCACGCCTCCTCCATCACTCTGCGCTGTCAGGTAGCGGTCAATAAAAAACAATTTAAAAAAATAATGCGTTAGTTATTGAACAGGTTAGGAATATGATGTGTTCTCTCTCTCTCTCTTTTTATTTTTCCCTCCTTCATGAACGTAGCTCACCGAGACGCGAGTAGACCCTCTCCCTAATAAAAAGGAATCCAAAGATGAGAAACACATCTAAAATATGGGATCTATAATTCTTTTTTATAAGAATTATGGCTGTGCTGCAGGCTGATACCAGTTTACAGTAAGGGGTGAAAAGCGTACAGATTCATGTAGTTCTCCTCTGTTAACCAGGACTGACGGTTTACCTTGAGGAGCAGTGAAATAGCGTAATATCCTGAGTATATCCCTGCCATGGACATTTATCACCAGAATAAATCCTTCCCATTGTCGCTTCCCAGAGTCTGTGCAGCCGAGAGAAGCGGCAGCAAAATTAGAACGTAATCTATCTGAGGGCAGAGGCATCGAGACGACTAGATCAATAACCCGAAGAATTCGAACTGGGAGTGGATGTTTTCAGATAAAATGGAGAGCAAACTTCTCCAGGCAATTCCAATACAGATGCTGGGCTTCTAATAGCACAGTCCAAGGTTTGAGGATGTGACGGTATTTCACCGAGTTCGGAAACTTGGAGCGCAGAATTCTAGGTCTCTCTGTCTCAAAAACTTAAATAAAACAGGCTGGAACACGTTCCGCCGTAAACATCGTGAACATCAAACTTTGAGACTTCTCGGGGTTTATTCTTTTGTGTGAGCAGAGTTGGCACGGGCAGCCACAGATGCAGGGTGTGTCTCTGCTTACCGCTGCGCCCAGACATCAATACGGGCACCAGTAATGACATCTCACCAGAGACAGAGAGAGAAAGAGAGAGAGCTGGGCTCGGGATGCGGCAAGCATGAAAGGAGAGATGATCGAAGAAAAGGATGGAGAAAGTGGACAGACGACGAGCGAGTGTTCAACCGAGCGGGGCTGTCATTACACGCCGATGAGTGATAAAAAATGACAAACCAGAGAACAGGAATCTAACCCGGTTGCTAACCGTCGACTGCTCCGAGCAGAATGTTGCATCGCTCAACAGCAGGCTGCAACAGATGAGATACAACGCCTTGATGGTGCCAAAACTTTATTTTTACAACAGAAAATTGTGCCAAAAAAAAGCACAATAAATATGAACACAAAGTGTCTACTTTTGAAGCAGAATCTATTATTATTATTTTACGATTCTACATGGTTAACGTTTTCGCAAATAAAAACTGTTCTCCTATTTAGTGGATAGGGTCCGATTATGTGTAAATAACATAAACACAAAGAGTTCAGTGCACAAAAAGCATCATCGTAAAAGAAACACATGAGACTGACAGTCTCAGACTTACCCATACATAATATAGGACAGAGTTATTTAAAATGTCTGCTGAACATTTGCAGAAACAGACCGGTAGTACCTCTACTACAGAATTTTCTCATGGCTCACCTTCAACAGCTTGATTTCTAAATTTTATGTGGACCACGACTAAGTTGGTGCAACATGAAACGACGCTTCAACATTACAGTATTAAAAGCAAACCATCCAACACTGGCTGCAAGATCTAGAAAAATGAGCAGCATCCGAGCTCCTGCGGAAGATATCCATTTTAGGTTTGAAATATTTTCGGATATTGGGATTGCTGGTTCTGCTTTGTGCTGCTTGGCACAGCATAACTTACTGCTTTAAAAAAAAGCACCAAATACTTTCAAGTATAAAGAAAGCTGTAATAATTACCAGTCAACATTTTCCCTTTGCATGACAGTCCAAAAGTTTTCCGCTGCCTGCTAGTTTCTCTAACGAGACTGCAGAAGCGAGCAGGGAAACACAGCCGGTTCAACTGGCTCTTGATACGATTTTTGCAATTCCTGTAAACTTCTTCTCAGTGCCAGAGGAAGAATTTTACTGAAATCCAGAAATGACAGATGACCACAAGGTGAACAAGATGTAGTAGGTCTGAAAGATCTAAAAAGAGCTTTAGTGAGAGGGACAGGATTAACTGGTTGGTAATTAAAGATGTAGCCCTCTCCTCTCAGGGGACCAGCAGAGGCCTGGTCCTCCAATCAATCAGCGGATATTAGAGACCAGCCTAAACCAACTGTGTGGACAGACATTCCTTCTTAAATGCCAATCATTCATCAATCTGCCAGGCTGCGATAAAACTCCAAGAAGCTGTCGTGAAAACTAAGCTGAGGCACAAACTGCAGCCATAAACCATGGAGGATGAGAAGCAAAGTTCAAGCTAAAGAGACACAAGTTGCCCAAAGTAACACCATCACTTTCTCTTTGTTAATAAATCTAAGTCTTTTTAGGGGTAATTCAGGGGTTTCAAAAGTGTGGTTGCCTAACCAAAATGAAAAAATAATGTTGATTATTGTTGTTTAAGCTTTGTTAACATCTGCAGACTCCCGATTGGACTCTGGTTTTGATTTGGACTGGGCCATCGTGTTTAGATTCAGGTGTTTGACACATACACTCTTAGTTGGGCTGCAGATGCCAATAAATACATCTGGTATTACCATGTACTTTCCAATGATGACTGTTGTTAATATGCATATCTTTTTCTCTTTCTGCAGGTTTAAAGGCAAACTTTTTTTTCTCTCTTCCCTACTACTTTCTTCTTCCCGGACCTTATATATTATATATATATATATATATATATATATATATATACTGTATATATATATATATATATATATATATATATATGTAAAACACAACAGCAGCATATTAACAACAGTCATCATTAGAAAGTATATGGTACATATAATAATACAAGTGAGTGTGAGAGCATATCTGAATAACGAAGAAGATGCAGTGCTTTCAGACCTCAAATAATGCAAAGAAAACAAGTCCATATTCTTTTAGAAACAATGGTAGAAAGAGTTCAAAAATCAACATTTGGTGGAATAAACATGAGGTACAGTAGCCTCTTTGGTTTTTCCAGAGCTGTATATGTGTAAGTATATCATGGTGAAAGCCATAATGCTTCACTTGGGAAGGTAAATCTGCTTGGGCCTCAACAGAACAGAAAACAATTCTATCTGAGTGCCACACTACTGGACAAGATATGCTTAAAACTAAACAAAACAAAAAAGGATTACAACCAGGTCATCCTAAGACATAAACATGCTATTCAATTGTAGCTCTAGCATTATGTTTAGCGTAACTATCTACTCGCAATCACTCTTCATTCAGGTCTAACATCAACCAGCCCTACAGCTAAATACCACTGATATCATGTTTCACTTTAGGGTGTTTTTGTTCAGGGTAGTGTCTAGTGTTAGTTTCCTGCCAAAAGCAGTGCTTCATAAGTAGGCCAGACACCTTTTTTTTTGGTCTCATCTGACCAGAGAGAATTGTCCCACATGTCTGCTCCACACCTTGTGTGACCTTTGGGGAGTAAAGGGAGCTCTTAACTTTTAAAAACCTTGGTGTTGCTTGTTACCAGCAACAGGCTGCTAAGTGACAGAGTGCAAAAATCAATAAAATATGTCTAGCTTCTGAAGTTGTGTTTTTCATAAACTTCATATGCCACATTTAATAATATGTTCTATTTCACACTAAATGCCTCAGCTGGAAAGACACTGGATACAGATGATCAACAAACTCTGTGTTGTAAATAATTGTAGATTTTTATGCATGTAACTGAAACAAGTTTAAAAAAGTACATTTTCCAAGCTAATTTTAAACTCCTGGGATTCAAGCGGTTTCTTGGTTGGCTTTGTAAAAAGGAAGCATTTTTGTCCCCCTTCAGAGACAGATAAGAGGACATACATTTTTTTTTCTCAAACCTCTCAACAGTGTTGCTCAGTAAAGTACAATGATTCAATGATTCCTTTATTTGGGTAGACGGATAAAGGGTTATTTGAGTCCAACGGTCTCCTGTCAAGGGAGACTTAGCCACAGCTGTAGTGAACTAATCTGCAGCCGGCGGTGAATATTTCTGTGCTTCGGTATGCCGCGAGGCACCGCGGGAGATGCATGTAAGGGATTAGCTCGAGTTCTGACTGTAATTCAAGCGGCTGTGTCGAGAAGAAATCACTTGTGTGTCTGCCGCTGGCGCTAACGGCTGTGTTTAAAGAGGTGGGTTGGGGTCAGGAGTTCGCCGGATTAGCAGGCAGCAGAGGAATTATTAACCTCTCTGAGCTTTTGTAAGGTGAAGTCAGGGGCTCACAGCGAAATAATGGGTAGACGTCGTCCTCCCCTTTTTTTTCTTTTTTTTCCCTTCATCTGCGCCGCTTCTGCGGAGAACAGGAACGCGGGCTGAAGGAAAACCGATAGAACGGAGGGCGAGGAGCGGATCACTAACCTTCGCCTTGCCGGTGCTCTGAAGGATGTGCACCAGCGCGCACGCCACCTCCTCCTTGTTCTTGACGCTGATGGCCGGCTCCAGCACCGAGCACAGCATCATGTAGTTGTTGGTGGTGTACTCCGCAAACTCCTTGTACATCTCCATCGGAAGGATGTTCATGCTCTGATAGCGGGCCTTGATCCGGATCATGGGGCCCGACGTCTTGCCCTTGGGCGGGGTGGGCGTGCTGACCGGGTACCACTTCTCCACAAACTGCCGCCCGGTGACGGCCAGGACGGGGATGCTGACGAGGCCGATGTAGTTGTTTTTGTCCTTCTTCTTCTTCTTGTCCGTGTCCTTGTAGAGGTGCGCCGTGATGCTGCGGACGCCAGGCAGGTTGCTGAACTCGAAGTGCTCCCCCCAGAACAGGTTGTCGGTCTTGAGCTTGCAGGTGGTGCGAGCGTACAGCGAGTCATCAAGGAAGAGCTCGCAGAAGTATTTCTTTTTGGCCGGCAGGTCCTTGGCCTCGATGATCCACAGCCTCAGCATGTTTTCCACCCGCCGACTGTTGTCCTGAAGAGGGAGGATAACAGGAACAGAGTTAACCTTGAGAACGTGTGTGTGTGGGGGGGGGTGGGGGACAAGAACACAGCTGCAGAAATACCTCAAATTCACCGATGTTCCCAGGCGGCGAACAGTACATTACAACATCTTGTATTAAGCTGTATTTCTATTTTAAATGACTAAAAAAAACTCAATAGGTGGTCCAAGAGTTTTTCTAGAGCTATGGATATTATTGTATTACTTATTCCTGCTTTAATCTTTTCCACCACATTTTCTTGCACCTCGGTACTCTGCTGATTTTGTCTTCAGGGTCTTGCCTGTTCACTATTGTTATTTGACAAACCTCTGAGGCCTTCATAGAACAGATTCATTTATGCTGAAGTGAATGTAACTCAGGTGATCTACGAAGTAGTCAGGCAGCTGATTACACCGAGTCTTATATAGGGCTACGGACATCGAGGGGATTTTATTTTGACAGTTTTGATTTTTATTAGTAAAAATAATAGGACAACTTTGCATCACTTTCATCTACTCTAAAATGATGGACCACTACACAAAATACTTTAGCGCTGTGCCTAGCGCACCTCTTTTCTAAAGACTGTACGGTAGGGAAGCGGTTTCTGCATAAAGAGGGAGCTAAAAGTCAGAGAGCTAAAATGTTTATCAGTGCAGTCAGGTTTTTTTTTAGCATGAGATTTGCTCCTAACTGAGATAAATGACCTTGAAGCAGCAGCAGCAGCTGTGATAAGAGCTTATTAAATCAGCGAGAAACTGAGCTGCAGCGATTCCTTTCTTACCCACTTCAGCGCTTAATACAAAAGATCGTCCTTAAGAGAATGAAAGGAGAGTCGCTGTCCCATGATGCCTTGCAGCATTAACATTCGCAGCAAAACACACTGTTCAACAGGTGAAGGCTTTTTTTTCTTGTGTTGCAAAGATAGTTATTATTGTCATGCAGGCATATTTATCAGGACTGATGCTGATGAATGCTAGGTGGAGAAGATGGTAAATGTTTGGTAACACTTTATTTGAAGGGGTGTACGTAAATAAGACTGACATGACACTGCCATTAACATGACATAACACATGTCATGAAAATAAAAGTCTTTATGAATGTTTATGATTGTTGTCATTAAGTGTCATTCGGTAAATGACACAAAGTTGCTCTAAAAGTTGCATTAAAGGGTGTGCTGTGGTGGCGCAGGGGTTAAGCACAACCCAAATATGGAGGCCTTAGTCTTGGACGTGGCCGTCGCAGGTTCAATTCCCGACCTGGTGACCCTTGCTGCATGTCTTCCCCCTTCTCTCATTTCCCACCTTCCTGTCAATTAACTATGAAGTAAAGGCCACTAGAGCCAATAAAACCTTTAAGAAAAAGGTCCATTTGCATTAAAGTATCATAATTTACAAAATCATGCAAAGTTGGCACTTTTAAAGCAACTTTGCATTAAAAGTGTCATTATGTACCAAATGACACTTCATGACAACCGTCATAAACATTCATAAAGACTCATTTATGTTCATGACAGATGTCATGTTTATGACAGTGCCATGTCAGTCTTGTGCTCACCCCTTCAAATAAAGTGTTGCCAAATGTTTTAGTTTTTTTCTTGATGTCATGGTTTTGCAATTTGTGACTAATCCTGCTAATTTGTGACTTATCACTGACTGACACAGAATTTATAGGTTACAGTGTCTAAGATGTCTGGTTGTTGACCTCTTTCAGGAAAAGTACTCTTTTCTACACATTTTCTAGATAAAACTAATCATATTTAGAGCTTTCTCACTAAAAGCAGAACTATATCCTCCATGTCACCAATTTAAAGACATGACTTTTCATCTCCACTAAAAAAGAAACCCAAATGTTTCAAAAAAAAAAAAAAACATTCACAGGTTCCTCTTTGTGTCTCGATTCAGTTATTTTTCCTCTGAAGACATTGAGCAATATTTTTTTAAAAACCGAATACCTTCTTGTTGCTTTGCGGGTCAATCCACCCTCAATCCCGGAGACAATCACTCCTACACACTGGGATTGAAAAAGCAATCACTTCCCAACCACGTTCATCCTTCCAAAGCGAACTTAAGTGAGTCATTCAGCCCGTACAAAGGTCCTACTATCTGGTTGCTTTCCCATCTGCCAGCCGAAGATCTACAGTATTTGGCTGTGCTGTGTCAGAATCTGAATTGACTCTTTATATGAATCTCAGTATGAAGTGTAGTGCAAAAAGATTTCTTCCTCTTGAACCTTTCCAGTTTTTTGTCGTATAACAGACTCAAGGTCACAGGTGGTTTATTTTGATTTTATGTGAACGACTAACACAAGGCAACAAAATAGGTTGAAGTGGAAAGAAAATGATTTAATGATTTTACTGGATTACATCTGCATGTATCCATCGGTTTTAACACATCTTAAGACAGCAATGTATGTCTATTACTCCAAACTCTTTCTAATTGGATCTGTACACATCGGTTTTCAGGTATTGCTGTAGTTACTCAACTATCTTTTTTATTATTTTGTTGTTTTGCGCCAGTAAAATGAAAGAGGCTTTTACAAGCAGGTAAATTAAAATAAGCATTTTTAAAGAAGGAGAACATTTGGACATTAATTTCCCACTGGTGTCATTCATAAAACTCTGCATCAGTCTGTTTCTGTCTCAATTACTGCTGCAGTTGTGGGTGTAATATTAGTCTGTGTATCACAGTTTGAAATCTGTTTGTCCATTTATTAAATACTGTAATGCAACAGCTCTTATAATCAGTGTTGGCCACATTTATTTGCACTTCAGGATGTTCAAGATGTGCAAAAGACCTCAAAATAAGTTCAACATATTGAAAGTTCAACTTCTAGTTTGAATACATTTATTCAGGAGGGGGGACGTATGTTCATATTTTAAATTTTTCTTGCACACTAATTGGTACCCTGAGTAATCTCGGTAAAAATTGCTTTAACTGAATAATGTCTCTGAATTATTTGTATAACTTTCTTCACTTTATAGTTGATTAGATTTTATATGATCAGACATGAAGACCGGAAACACACTCACCTTGCTGGATTACAACTTATACTGTATTTTTGGCTTTCCACGTCACACGGTAATCATCATGGTAAGGGAAGTAAAAAATAAAAAAAAAATCTCCAAAGTTCAAAATTAAGGAGCTACAGCAAAAACAATGATATCCTGACGTCAAAGGACATTTTATTTTTTTTCCTGACTACATGTCATATCATGTGTTTTGCTAACATCTATCTCAGAAGAGCAAATATCTTAGAGCAAGCAATGGCACATATAGAAATGAACATGTCGCATATTTTGAATCGGGCCATCTTCTTGCCTTGAAATGCATGGCATCTAAATCTTCGCTGCATAACAGAGGAAAGCACTTTAAGTGTTTTTTCCATCCCACCATAGAATCCTAAACCCCTAAGTTGTAGTCTGTACAAAGAGCTAACCTTGCTGGGAAGACTGGATATTGTTGTTGTTAGTAATTACTACAGTGTTGACACTTTAATGCGTCTTTATTATCTGTGTTGCAGAGCGAGGTTTCGTAATTGGGACACTCAAGCTCGTTTGTGCTGATTGCCCAACGGTTCCCCTGTCCCCTTGCGCGTCGTGTGCATTTACATACCTTGTTTGGCTGCACGGCTCTCCTTAGATTCTCCATCCATTTATCTCTCTCGGCCGCCGAACGGCAGGAAAAACATTTGCTTCCTGTGGAGGTGGTGACCTACCGCAGAGGCAGAAAGACAGGAGGAAAACAAATGCTTCGATGATCGAGTCTCACGCAAGAAAGGAGACGGCGAAGCTTTTCACGGTGAACCCAGTTAAAATGCATCACATTAGCAGCCAGAGAGAAATAACCTTGTGAAAAATAAACAGAAGCGGATGACAGGAAACAGAAAATGACTGTTGGGAAATGACTTGTCGTTTTGGCTAATTTCACGATGAATAGAAACAGCCTCAGTGAAGTCAGTTTCACTGCTCGTGTGTTTACATGATGTGTCTTCTGCTATATACACAAATCTCTCTCTCTCTCTTATATATATATATATATATATATATATATATATATATATATAATCATATTTTCAAAGAAATTGTTACAAATGTTAAGGAATCTGACTGTATGTAGTGTAAAACATGGAGATGGTGAGGACTGATGGGCAGTTTCCAATCAGACCACAATGTATGACTAATCAGACAAGAACAGGCTGTCCAAAGGTCACAGCTTCCTTGACCTTTTATTCCTTTCACCGTTCAGGAAATAGTCAGACATATAGAAGCAAGTAGCTCACTGTTATGCAAATTGGGGAAGCTCATTTTGCTCGACAGCAGCCTGATGTAATGGTGCTTAGTGTTTTTAGCCATACTCAAGAAATCTGAAATATTCAGCAGTTTCTCTTTTCAAAGATGTCTTTGTTGGGAAAATGTAATTTTCCAGTGATTGGGGATAATTTATTCCGTGATCTCGAAAAAATTACTTTACTAATGGAACCATTACACATAAATCAGATTTAGTATCTAAAACATGACAAGGAGTTTAAGACGTTTTCTGTTTCTCAGGTTGTCACTTTTCAACTGGAAAATTATCCAAGCATATGGAAACATCAACACATGAATAGATTTTTCAAAAATGTTCAATGAAAGATCTTGGTTAATAATACAGCTGTATTTTATTGTCTTTTTAAAATTTATATTTATTGATTCTCTAAAACATGACAAGGAGTTTAAGACGTTTTCTGTTTCTCAGGTTGTCACTTTTCAACTGGAAAATTATCCAAGCATATGGAAACATCAACACATGAATAGATTTTTCAAAAATGTTCAATGAAAGATCTTGGTTAATAATACAGCTGTATTTTATTGTCTTTTTAAAATTTATATTTATTGATTCTCTTTTGTTGTTTCCTTTACTAGTGTAAAACCTTTCGATTTTTTCTCTTGACATATGCTATGTAGTTACTTGAATCACTTTTCAACCATAAATATCAAACCTTACTTAAAGCTGTTTCATTGTTTTACTTTTTTTATTATTATTTCTGGAAATATTTGGTCCAAAAAAATAATAATAATGTTCAGCTGAAACACTGACCATGAAAACAAATTCTAATCTGTGAGCTTGTTGATGTACAGAAGTCAGAACAGTAAATGAGATACGAAAAAAAAAAACAAACAAAAAAAAAAACAATCAGAATCAGAATTTCGATTGACCCAGGCATCAGAGGAAAACACATCAACACAACAATTTGAAACAGCAACAGTGGCAGCAGTAGGGTCAGCTGTAAACATAGCACTTAAAGTACATATTATGAGCCTGTAACAATGTTTAGATGAATGTGTTAGTGATTAACATACACAGCGTTTACTCCCCCGAACCCCGTCGTATCTCTGCTGGGTATCAAATCTGGCTCATTAGCAGCTAGCATATACAGAGGGGTTTGGAGCTCCACTGCTGCCTGCTGAGCCTGTAAACAACACTGATGAGGCCGTTGAGTCATCATGAGTAAAGTTCCAGGCAATGAAACCAAAACAAAGCGTGGAGAGACCCTAAATCAGCTTGGTAACAATTTTCTGAATGCTAGTCATTGTGGCAACCCTTTTCTCGATGCAGGGAAGATTTCTAAAGATTTCTTAAAACCAAAATGTGTACAGTGTCTACAGTTAATGATTCTGGAAAGAAGAAAGTATAACATACTGATTTCTTCTAAAACCTTCATGGGTGTATGAACAAAAAAAAAAAAACAGAGGTAGTGGTAGAGCGCTTAGTGGAAGTATCCCAAAGGGACTATTTCAGGAGGCTAGAGGTTGTAGCAGGGGGTTGGGAAAAAATGTAAGTGCCAATCATTTCTGTGTTTGATCGCAAGGATAAAATGCAATGCTCCTTTGCTGGGCTTTGGCTTACAATCAATCAACCCCAAATCTGTAATTTATCGAAATACTAATCTCTTGCTTCACTAGCAAAAGACAAGAGTCTTGAAAACTTTCTATGACCTTGTGGTGTGTGACTGGCGGTTGTTTTCAAAGTGCCGGAGTTTCAGGGAGAATGGCAAAAAGGCTCTAAAGACAAGGCTGCAGTTGAACAGAGAAGGATTTCATTTCAAACTTCAGCTCGTATCACATCAAACAAATAACGACTGATTCCTGTTGACACCATTTCCAGATCGTGCTGGTATCAATACATTTTTGTATTCGATCAGTCCCAATGTCAGACCTTTGATTAGAAATAAACTCCAAACACACCAGAGGACTCTGTACACTATAATCTCAAAGTTTTTCACTCGTAACAGGTTTCTAGTTAAATGTACCTTGATTGATAGATCAAGGTAAGTTCTACTGTCATTATTTTGGTATCTATATGTGGATTTATTTACTGGTTATTAATCAAATAGTGACTTTGTTGGATAGGATGCTTTCTATTGGTCTAGAACTGAGCAGTCATTAGCTCGACTTTTCAGTTGATAAACAGATTCAGCTATCTAAGTATTTTCATTATTAAAGCATCGAAATCATGCTGGAATAGTTCATTTAATAATTTCGTTATACTTTTTAGTATTTTAGAAATAAAGTATGGGGAAGCACGACAAATTTGCATTATTTGCTGCTGTTTCAATTGTAGATTTCCTCCTCAGAATGGAGTCGACTCCTGCTAATGACCTTGTTATTTGACTCCGGAGTAATGAAGCAGAGACGCATCTGAAAGTCTCAGAACGTTAGCCCTCAGCAGATGGAGCTGGAGACCCCTGGCATTTACAGTAGCTACACAGGTGTCTCAGGGAGAGGAAAAGCTCCACAAACTTCGCTTGATCAAAAACAGAATGTAAATTTGGATAAAATAAGAACTCTCGGTTTAAACCTTTGCTTCCAACCATTGCCGGTTTAATTCTCACACCTATTTTACATATCTTTCCTGTAGGGCTGTGCGCAGAGAGAGAGAGAGAAAAAAAAAAAAAGAGCGCCGCCTCACCTCGAAGCAGTAGTCCTGGCCGAGGATGCTGCTGTGCACAGGTTTGATGATGACCTCGTCCTCCATGCTTAAGTCCAGAGCTTCCACGGCGCTACTGGGGCTGAGCAGTGATTCATGGGAGCGAGACTCCTTCAGTCTTGGCATCAAATGCGATCTACAGGAGGAGGGGAGGAGAGGAGAGGGACGGTGAGAACTGAGTCACTGTGCAGACTGTGAGCAGAGGAAGTACAGGAGAGGGAACATATGCAGCTAGCATTCATGGTGAGTGTGAAGACAGAGTGTGAGGACGACAGCGGCAGGCCACTTGCCTCGAAGCTGACGAGCTCACAGCGTGACGGGGCTTGACACTTATTGTATAGAGGAACATGTTGACATACTCCCTCAAAAGAGTGGATGCTGACGGAGGCTCTGAAACATCTAATTTTCAATCTTAGGCACCGATGCGTAAGTTCAATAGCTGGAGAGCCAACCCATGCTATGGATCCACAAATACGAAGCAAATTACAGAATCAATGTCCAAAAACCCAGACTGTACCGTTGATGATAAATTATTATCTGCATATCACTATAATCTTTACTTCTTGGGTAAAATACAACCCATAATTTACCACAAACTACTAAATTTACCAAAGTTTTCTGTTTATTTTACCAATTTTGATTGAATTTTTCTTTTTCTATCTATCCCTAGTCTAAAAAAATGTGCTATGGTTCAAATCCCTTCATGATGTTAGGTTTGAATTTCTTCTTGTAGATTAAAGTGAAAAACACGGGAGAAAATGTAGAAAAAATAATTTGCTGGGAATACCCAATAAAGCAATAATGCTTGTGGAAAAAAAAACTAATGCCTAACTTTATCTGAGATACCATTTTGTATAGGAATGCCAAATTCTGTTTTGACGAAGTTACATTATAAGGCACAAAAAAACAAACAAAAAACGCCCTTTGAAATATGAAACAGAAATGCTGGAGAGGAGCAACAGACTGTCATTTGCCTAATCTACCCCGAGGCCAAGTGGAAACACAACACACCCAGGGTTAATGTCATTTCAAAGGTTCCTTAAAATGAGTCCCAAAGATGAAATGGAGCATCGTTTTAAACAACCCTTTGAGTCTTTCAGGTCGTCTTTAGAGAACTAGCGAATGTCTGTCTATAAAGGACATTTTGCAAGATTTAACTGACCACACATCTTGAAACGTATCGCAGTTGTGTCTAAGACCCTTAAGGAAAATGTTCACAAATTACTGTTGTAGTCTGTATTGATTGAAGTAGAGAAACTTTTTTATCTCCACAATAACCAAGCTGTAATTTAAACTCGAGTTTCTCAGAGTTTTGAACTGTGAAAGTTGAATTTCCTTTCGAATTTTCCTCCAACTGCCTCTTGAAAGGAGTATTAGTCTAAAGCAGGCGTCCTCTAATCCATACCTTGATGGACTATGTCCTGCAGCTTTTAGATGCGTCCCTGATCCAACATACCTGAATCAAATGGCAGAATTACCCCCTCAGTACGAAATCATGTTCTCCAAAATGTGTGTCGTAGCCGACATACATCCTACAGGTCTGTAGTTGAAGACCGTTGGCTTAAAGAGTTTGTTTCATAATAAGTATTTATCAGAAGCCTGAATGGGTTTTCTTCTCGGTAGTAGTGCACTGCTACGCCAGGTTTGCTTGGTCTTCCTGAGGGTATTTCACATAATTTAAGGATTTGTAGGGTCTTTACCTTAACTGACCTTTCTTAATTACTCTACAAACTGAGAAAATGCACTTCTGTTACCTTCTGAGGATCAGTCATGTTAACTTTGTAAAGGTTTTTCATTTTTTCCAAAGATTGCAATTGGTATCACCTGGCCTCCCCGACTGATTACAGCAAACAAGCCCGATCTGTATAGGGCTAATTGAGTTCAATGACCTTGGAAAAACCAATTTTAGAGCTGAAATTTCTTTCTGGCAGGGTATGTCTTCTGCTACTCTCTCCACATAGGATTGTAAATATATAAAAATAAACACCAGATCAATCTTATTCCAAGTGTCAGGAAAAAAAGAAAAGTTAATTACATCTGCTTCTAGTCGGGTTTCTGATTTTTATTTATCACAGTTGCAGAAATTACGAGCTGAGGTGCCAACTTCTCCGTGAGTTACTGCGAATGTTTTCTCCATCGAACTGTGATAAGGACCCCGACATGCATCTTTGAGTGCTTCAATCCCCTGACAAATGCAACCACAGGGCTCAATTCTTTCCCTGTTTATTTTTGCCAAAGAAGATTACCAAACAAAGTAAAGAGCTCTTGACTGTTTGCGGCGTTTGATGCCGTCCTAGTTTCAGTGTGTTCGTGGAGCTGAAGCAGGGGAATATTGCTTCCTCATGCTTCGCATCCAACACTGATTACATGTTTTATGCCAGCACTCACTATTTATATCAAACAGACTTTTCTACATTTTGTCACCTCACAAACACAAACTTCTATACATTTGTGGGCATTTTATGAGCTAGACCAACACGAAGCATTGAGGAAGTGAAAGGAAGATGGTACATGGATGATAAGTAAATGAATCTAGTCAACCCGCGTGAGTCATACTTTCTAGGACTGCCTTTTGCTATAATTATAGCTGCGTATCGTTTGGGGATATGTGTCTAACACCTTATAACTTAGCTAATTATTCAATATAGGATAGCTCAAGGTCATTCAGATTGGAGGGAACCTCTCTGACACCTGGATTTGCTTTGATCCGTGGCGGTATACTTCGGATCTGGTTGCGTGTTCAGTATCGACGTCTTCCTCGAAGGAACCTTTGCCCCAGTTTCATGTCTTTTGCAGCATCTACAATATTTTATTTACTTACTTTTTGTTAAATTGACAAAATGTGGAAAAGCTTAAGTGCAATAACTACTTTTGCAACAAACCGTTAAACTCATGTCCTCCTATCAGCCGCTGACATCACTCATGTCCCGGTGAGTCTCATGCCGATACGAGGATCACATGTTTATTATTCTAGAGGGGGAAGTAAGCGGCAACAGGCCTGCTGCATGACTCTACAGGGACACTGAAATAAAGACAGAGGGGTCAGCTCTGAGAGTAATGAGTGAGAACAATCATTTAACAGGTCCCTCTAAGAACAGATTACACGGTAAGCCAGTGTATCTGCGTGAGCCTGCGTGTGTGATGTACATATTTTCTGAGGATTTTTGAAAGGCGCATTCCAGGAAAAACGTAGTGGATGTACTGGCAGATTAGCTCTTTTCTATATTTCAGCAGCTCTGCTGTAAAATCCTAGGTCGCATGTGAAAGCGGCCGATGACTCCAACTTCTAATCTCTTGGTCACACACACACACGTGTACACGCAGACTCAAACAGGAAAATGTCATCGAGCAGTTGGGTGGGGGGTGGAAGGGGACCAAAACAAAACAAAAAAAAAAATCGCAGTCATATCCTGACAATTCCCCTGCAGGGAAAGTGTGTTTGCACCTTCCTCTGCTTTATGATTGGCTGCTTGGGTGCTGGGCAGAACTGCACAGAGAGCCTGTCAACCACGTAGGAAAAGGAAGGAGAAGGGTTTGTGCAACTGTATTAAAGAGCTGGAAAGGAAAGGCGTTTAGTTGTGTGGCACGGTTCATTTAGGAGGCGACTTGGAAAATGAAGGAGCAGATGTAAATAAAGCCACATTTATAAGGAATAATGGGAAAAATATGCACCTCATAAAAAAGGAACAGTAAAATGCTAATTTTAAGCAAGTTTGAGCAAATCTGAACCAAGATCATACAAATGATGTGGACAGTCTTTATGGGGCAGTTTTTCCTCGTGTTTTTTTAAGGATGCGTTTTAAAGCAACCAGTAAAGACAGAGCTACAGCAAATCTACTTCAAATAAGAGAAAATCCTTTTGTCACAGTACACTTAATACTAGGGTTAGGGTTAGAGTTAATACTAGGCTCATTAATACACATTTTCTTTGTTGACAAAATTCGGGTCTGTGTAAATCACTACATTTTGGTTTATGCATGCTAAGTGCTTAGATCTAAGCTCATAATTTTAGGATTTAAAAACAATAAGGCCTTTACTTTGTAGCAGGATGTCAGAGAAAAACTCTGATCCCACTCACTGACATCATGAATACGCTGGTTCAGCGTCTGTAAGGGACCGAGGTCACACAGTGACCGAAAGCTCTCCGTCATCATCAGAACACTTATAGTAAGAGATCTTGCAACATTTCACAGTCTGGGCTAGTAGACGCAATTAGATGTTGAGTAACGTGACCCAAGAATGACGTCTTAATATTTGCTGTACCAGATTCTGCATAGCTGCTCCAGCAGGTCAGCCAATAAAATCTGAACCAATTTTGCTTGAAACCAGGTAACTTCACCAACTCTATCAGGATGTCAACCGGTATTTTTTTTATCAACAGTGTCGAATACAGCAGTGAATATTTGGAAAAACCAAAACAGATCAAGATATAGGTAAATTAAAACTTATTTCAATGCAGTGGATTTGCTCTAAGTGCGTAGAAACTGCATTGAATAGAACATTGAGCCAAACAGTCAAGACCACATATTTATAAAATCACAGCTTAAGGCTGAGGCTGCAGTTTGAACTATGTGACTGACAAGAAGCAGCTGTAAACATGGCAGAACAGTTTAATTAGCAAGCACTCACATTTCAAGCATTCTGGCATCTTTTTGTGGCCTGATATTAATAGAAATCACAGCAAATAAAGGGGATGCATCCTCAAAAAGGAAAATTATTGCTTCTTACATCGGGATACGCTTCGTCTCGCTGCGGATCGCATTCTAAGGACATTAGTGTCATTGAAAGTGAGCGTGTGAATGGATGAATAATAACGCTGCCCATCATCTGTACGCCGTCGTATTAAACGGGCGCGCCAAAGTGTAATTTGCCGCTTCTTATTCAAATGCGAGTTCTTCGGAAATGGCAACGAGAGATGTGTGAATCCTGCTCCCTTTCAAGCTGCATTGCTTCGTCTGACGCGCCGTCCCAGCCGACCCCCCCCCCCCGAAAGTGACAGGGGGCAGCGAGAGCAAGGGCTTGCTGACTTCATCCCCTCGTTCCTGTACTGTTTTCCCTCCCCAACATCATTCATCCTCGTCACATGGCCTACAATGCCCTTGAAAATCCTTTGACATGCCAAATGCTGTGCTGTCGAATGTGTTTTCTCTCACTCGGCGTTCACCCGAGGTCAGAGCGAATTGTTGCTTTTCATTGGGCAGCTCTGATTCTTTATTTTATCTGTCTCTACCTTCTCCTTTCTTAGCCACCAGTAAGTTGCTTCACCTTCGAGGGTTTTCTTTTTTTTTTTCTGCTAAACTTCTAAATATTTCAGATGGTTCTTCTAGCGATATAGAAGGGCTTGCTGACTTCATCCCCTCGTTCCTGTACTGTTTTCCCTCCCCAACATCATTCATCCTCATCCTGTGGAATTTCAGAAACTACAAGTGTCCCTTGAGAAGAAGAAAGACACAGTTTTATTGGAATGAAATGTACGAATGAAATCTATTTATCTTGTGTCCATGATCCACCATGTTTGGATTAGTAAATATGTTGCATTAGAGCCTTAGAACAGGAAGTGGTTCAGTAAAATATATTTTACATAAGCTAAAATGCAAAATCTTAAAACAGTTGAGACTGAATGTTCAGGTTCCCTCCTCTGGTATTAGCACTGCAGCACAACTATTACAGGAAGTTAGAAAAGAAGCACTTTGAAAGTCCAACGGCCGAGTATGTTTACGTAAAATACTTGACAATTTTTATGTTTTTTAACATACTGAATTTCCTCAGGGGGCAGGGGGATTTTAAACATTTATAAAGGTAGGACACAAGTGCAAGGAATTCAAGTGAAGTTTCATAGACATTTTTTTTGTTGTTTTTACAAAATATTGAGAAAAACACAAGACTCAGGATAAAATGGTGGAGATACAACTGCCATTACAGGAAAACGACAAAAAAAGGAAGTAGATATGGGAGGAAACGGTGAGTAGCAATGAGCGTAAACAAGCTCATCCACTTAAGGAGAGGAAAAACTGACCAAGCAACTAGTGGGATTAATCAGGGGAGGAATGGCAAACAGCTGAGGGAGAGTTCTGGTTGAGGGAAGGTAACAGATATAGAGCTGGAGAACAGCAGAAAATAGAAGTAAACCAAGGAAAAACCCTAAAACTAACACAAGAAGAAACATTAATTGGAGGAACCTAAACTCTACATGCACTATAAATAATAAACCAAGAAGCAAACACTCAGAAGAAAAAATAAAGGCAAAATCTAAGTAAAGGAAACCGAAGCATAACAGAAGACAAAGTTCTAACACCAATACCAGATTTTGCTCTTGCTCTACACAAGCATTTGTTTTGTTCAGTTCATTTAGATATTTCCTTGAATCATTATTGCCTGTGTGCTTGTTCCTCTGCTTTTTTTTAACATCAGTAAAACACTCTGTTACATTTCACTCCAGGAAAAGTAACCTTAATATAAAATGTATTAAATACAACATCCACGTAGCTTCCGTCCTACATTTGTCTTCAGCGGTGTTTGGAAAAGTCATCTTTACCAAATGCGTAACACAACTGAAAATATGCCTATAATCTAGGTTCTTCAAAGTAGCCACCTTTTGCGTGATTACTGCTTCGCACACTCTTGTCGTTCTCTTGATGAGCTTCAAGAGGTCGTCACCTGAAATGGTCTTCCAACAGTCTTGAAGGAGTTCCCAGAGATGCTTAGCACTTGTTGGCCCTTTTGCCTTCACTCTGCGGTCCAGCTCACCCCAAACCATCTCGATTGGGTTCAGATCCGGTGACTGTGGAGGCCAGGTCATCTGGCGCAGCGCCCCACCACGCTCCTTCTTGGTCAAATCGTCCTTACACAGTCTGGAGGTGTGTTTGGGGTCATTTTCCTGTTGAAAAATAAATTATGGTCCAACTAAACGCAAACCGGATGGAATAGCATGCCGCTGCAAGATGCTGTGGTAGCCATGCTGGTTCAGTATGCCTTCAGTTTTGAATAAATCCCCAACAGTGTCACCAGCAATGCATCCCACACCATCACACCTCCTCCTCCATGATTCACGGTGGGAACCAGGCATGTAGAGTCCATCCCTTCACCTTTTCTGCATCACACAAAGACACGGTGGTTGGAACCAAAGATCTCAAATTTGGACTCATCAGACCAAAGCACAGATTTCCACTGGTCTAATGTCCATTCCTTGTGTTATTTAGCCCAAACAAGTCTCTTCTGCTTGTTGCCTGTCCTTAGCAGTGGTTTCCTAGCAGCTATTCTACCATGAAGGCCTGATTCACACAGTCTCCTCTTAACAGTTGTTGCAGAGATGTGTCTGCTGCTAGAACTCTGTGTGGCACTGACCTGGTCTCTAATCTGAGCTGCTGTTAACGTGCGATTTCTGAGGCTGGTGACTCGGATGAACTTATCCTCCGCAGCAGAGGTGACTCTTGGTCTTCCTTTCCCTGGGCGGTCCTCATGTCAGCCAGTTTCTTTGTGGCGCTTGATGTTTTTTGCGACTGCATTTGGGGACACTTTCAAAGTTTTCTCAATTTTTCAGACTGACTGACCTTCATTTCTTAAAGTAATGATGGCCACTTGTTTTTCTTTACTTAGCTGCTTTTGTCTTGCCATAATACAAATTGTAACACTCTATTCAGTAGGACTATCTGCTGTGTGTCAACCTGACTTCTACACAACGCAACTGATGGTCCCAACCCCATTTATATGGCAAGAAATCCCACTTATTAATCTGACAGGGCACAACCTGTGAAGTGAAAACCACTTCAGGTGACGACCTCTTGAAACTCATCAAGAAAATGCAATGTGTGCAAAGCAGTAATCATAGTAAAAGGTTGCTACTTTGAAGAAACTAGAAAATAAGGTGTATTTTCAGTTGTTTTACACTTTTTTGCTTACTACATATTTCCACATGTGATAATTCATAGTTTTGATGCCTTCAGTGTGAATCTACAATGTCAATAGTGATGACAATAAATGAAACTCATTGAATGAGTAGGTGTGTCCAAAGTTTTGGTCTGCACTGTAGATCAGATTGTTCAAGGCATTTAGCTTGCTAATCCATAATATCCTGTTTATGCGAGTACAAATATGGAATGACAACATATTTCCATTTTGTCTTGGCCACTCTTTAACACAGGAAAACCAAGAGAACATTCAGTTTATGCCAATGCTCTTTGTTCCTCATAGATCATTAACAATCCTTCTTGCTTCATGCTAGAGAGCCTACAGGATAAACAAATTAGGATAAATCAAAGAATCCATCTAATTCAACTTTCAACTTAAAACAGCTTGTACATTTTTGTCTATTTTAGTTGACATTCATTGGCTATAATGAAACCAAGAGCCACCTGGCTGGAATTAAAGAGACGGGATCATCTGTCACTTAAGCTGAGCTTTACGTCCTTTTAAATAATTTCACAATCTGAATACAAAGAAGCATAAACAGACACATCAAGCAGTGAGCTTTCTTTTTCTTACTCTTCGACTTTGAACAGTGCAAAGATCTGTTGCACAGCATAGAGATGGTATGCAGACACCCTGCCATTATACAAGTCTGTTTCATCTTTTCTTTTTTTTTTCATTGAAGCTGGGTCCAATATGGCACACCTGCATGCCCCAGAGGGCCACTGTATGTTTACTGCTCTGTTTTAACTCCCTGCTGACATCCCTTTCCCCCCTATTTGCTTACCACAGCTATCCTGCTTTCATAGAGATGAGACCAGACAGGGAAAAAAAAAAAAGTAGTGTAGCCCACCCACCATGTGTGAACAAGGCACACGCAAAAAACAACATAGGAAAATATTTCACCAACAAAAGCAGCAGCGAAGGAAGACAATAGACAGCACAATGTTAATCAGAGCTATGAGGATAAAACAACCAGCAAGCCTGACATTTAGCTGAGAATGCTGCGTAAAGCCTATTTGGTAAATATATTCAGCATTTTGACACGAATAAGCTGGAGAAATCATTTTACTGGCAGCATTTGTCTTTTACATAACATTGGTAGAACAGAAAACACATCTCATAACTTCTCTTTGAAGACAAACATGGATTAAGTACCATAATATGCATAAATATATGAAATTCAGTGTTTATTTGTCATCTTGTCTTGTAGACATTCCAACTACTGCAACATGAGAATAACTTATCTCAAGTTAGAAGTTTTTTGCTCACTTTAATCTTATTACTATGGAATATATTGACTAAACCAAACAGAAAACACACAAACTATTTTGCCTATTTGACAGTACAAAGTTTGATATAGCATGTGTTTGATCCCAAAAGTTGTTGGAAAGGGAACTGCATAGTTTCGTGTTGAAATGTCGGAAGATTACAACACTTAAGTGTTTTATCCGTCAATTCCTTTTCACGAGGGAAAAAATAGATTTGATAAAAATTGCGATGCAACATGTCAGTTTTGGAGACGTTACACAAACTTCTGGAGTGTCACATGACCTCAGTGGGCGGCTGCAGATGTCACTAAGTCACTTTGGGTTACTAAAGGTTAAAAGTGCACAAGCTGCACAATGAGGAATTTTTCAAAGTACTGAAACTGCTTACTAAGACTTCGTAATTCATCTCTTGCTTTCTAGAAAACAAAATGTCACCCTGAAAATTATAGGAAAAAAGGGCAACTTATTAAACTTATAAAATACATTTATTCAATGGCAAAAAAAGAAATCACATGTTAAAAATTTGAAAGTTGTTCTCGCACTGTTTTTATGAACAGAGAGGATTTGGTGGAACATAAATTCCTGTCACATTTTTGAAGTACTTTCCCCCATTCTTAGTAATGTGTGTATATGGGGATCACTGCAGTAAAATTCAGTGTTAAGCTGTGTCATGAATGATCTACTCTTTTCTCTTTACTTCTCCATATCACCTTTTTTCATATTAAAAGGAACTGTTTCTAAAGGTGTCTATGCAAGATGGCCTGTGTGCTTTCTATGATAGAATAGCAACATATAAAGATTGCAGGCATCAGCCATCATGCAGCCTGTAGGAATGAAGCAAAGATATTGAAAGGGAAAGTTAGTATGGAACAACTAACTACTTGGGAATGTAATTTCAATACTCTGAGAATATGAGTAAACAGTTTGTACAATGTTATGAGAGACAAAGTATTGTTTGACTATTTGTCATGTTTGAGTCTTTTAAAGAGCTGCATGTCGTATAAATTACAAATGAGAGATTTAGCTCTCATACAGTACAACTTTTTGGCACGTAAGCGAATTATGGCAGTCAGATTGTGTAGTGATCAAATTGTATATTCTGCAGTATCAAAAGTATACTTTATTTTCCTATAGAATTATTTCTTGATTTACAATTATAACGAAACACAGATATGCAAAAGTGTGACTGGAGAATTCAAATTCTGCGAGGAGATTCTGCAATTTATACCTTTTCAGTGCCGAGAAGCATTTCAGCAATTTTCCCAAGGCAAAAATACGACATGACACAGATGTCCACTTCTGAACTTATCTTCAAAATGGCAAAAGACACAGGCACATGCTATTCAGGTAAGGCAAGTTGGCATTCTTAACAAGTTAGAAAAGTAAAACAAAAAAAGTTTTGTCTCTTGCAAATAACTATTTTCCTGTAACAATATAGTGAATGTCAAAGATAAATATATATATATATATACAGTATATATATATATATATATATACATTCTGATCTCTGTTTGTAAGATTTCATTTCTGTGGTCTACATCAAAAAAAGATATCTGGTAGTAAACGAAATGCTCCCATTGAGCAACAAAAGTAGCATTACCTAAAAAGTATCCAACTACATAAGTTTCACACAACTTTTTGCCAAAGGTCTATTCTCTATTGAAAGGTATCATAATAATCTCTTCAGTCAAATAACATTATGAATGATCTGCTATGCACCACCAAATCTCTGCATGCGATGGCTATCAAATAGATCACAATCCAAATTCTTGTTCTTTTTTTTTTGCTTCTCCAGTAGTTGCACATTTTTTCACCCAACTAGTATCTGTTCAGAATCTCACTGAAATCTCAAGCTCAATATCACATAGTCATGACTGAGTTACAACTCACGGCTGAAAAACAGAAAAAACAAAAACAAAAAAAAAAAAACCAAGGAAAAAGGTGAGCGCAATTTGCAGGTGCAAAATTAAAAGAAGCGTCTCTTCCTTCCATTTTTTTATACTCTTCTTGCAGAGTTACTTTTTTTCTGAACACCTGGTTGACTATTGATCTTACCCCTATAGATGCACGGTAACTACTTAGAAATTTATGTCTGCGTCAGGTCCAGTCCTATCAGCGCAGAGTGAGATGGAGACAGACGGCGTTCTGCCGAGGTTCGATAGAAACCCGGTTATAAACGAGAGCTCGGGAACGTGCGGAGGAGTAATGGATTGCGAGCGTGTCTGCGCTGCTCTCTGCATGCCGTTAAAAGAGTCGATCTGATAGCCAGTCTGGGACATAATACAGTCTGAGACATTAGGTCCCATATAGGCTTCATTCCCCCTGGGGTCTTTCAATACCCCAACTTGCTGGATAACTGAATGCGCCACACCAGACCATGTTCGCGCCTGACGCTCAAGATAACATGAATTAATGTAGTGTAACTCCAAATAACAGCGGCTTTAAAGTCTGTCAAAGCGGGCCGCTCCGGCTGTTTATCAGGCGCTGCATCGGCGCGTCGCAGTGCATGTGCAGTCGTGTTAATCTTTGTAGAGTAAATAACAGCCTTTTTGCGCTGCTTACTTGGCTGCAATAAACAACATGGAACTTGAACCAAATGGCCTAAGTTTAATATGCTGACATAACTTCATCCTCCAGAGAATGGCGGTTTAAAGAAAGAGGAGGCCGGGTGTGGAGTTGTTGTTTTTTTTCCCTGTTGCTCCAAATACTCCCTTGGCCGGTGTTTGCACATCATTTTGGTTTGATGCAACAATCAATGTGCTCTCTGCTTGCAGAGCAGCAGACCAATTTCTTGTTAATGTTGCCCTCTACTAAACAAACACACTCATCTGAACAGGCCCAACGCGGGTTAGAGAACAAACAAGCACACTCGCAATTTTGCGGCGGCCTCTGAATTACTGCAGTCAAAACAAGTGATATTTAGGAAACTTGGATACATTTCCTTGAACATATTTAGCAGTTCGGCTAAATAAGATGCAATGTCAGATGAAAAAGGAAAGTTACATTTGTACACTGTGGTTCAGACTTGGTAGCGTTTTAATGGTTTAGAACCAAACAGCCCAAACTAGAGAGGAATTGTCATTCAAACACATTCCAGGCTTTCCCCATGTCTATCAACTATCAACGAGTCCTACAAAAACCAAGAGTGAATTTGATAGCTTTAGCTTAGCAAAATGCAGCACATAAGGACTGTTTTTGCAACATGTCATTAGAGACAATTGCTAAATATGCAAAGTCAGAAGTGTCTTTAGAAACAAAGAAAAAATCATGCTGTGGCATCTGGACCATTAATGGGGAGTGAATTTGAAGGGAAGCAGTCACATTGCTCATGAGGACCATGTGATGCTGCTAAAACTTTGTGTAATTTTGCTAAAATGAAAAGTTGGTAGGGTTCTCAAGCATATACACAACACTGATTCTATTGTGAAATGCAAGATGTTAGATTGTGCCTCAACCAATCAGCTTTTACTGCAAAGCAACACTCATTCACCCTAAAGGAATGAAAAAGAGAGGACCCAACTCCAACAAGATGAAAATAAGATTCACCATTAAAAAAACAGCACTGTATGGTAAATACAACAAGGAACATGTAAGATCATATGACCATTATTTCCAAAGCTTTGATGACTACATAGAGGAAATGAGTGTCTGCAGATTAGCTTGGCATGGGACTTGATTTCTCACTTGACCTGAACATATTTGGTTTGCTTGTTGACGTTTGTAGGGTGAGTAATCCCGCTTAGTTAATTTTTTTGACCTATTCCAACCTTCGTCAACCATTTGGTCCAACGGCAGACCAGTCAGGTTAAAGCCATGGAGGAGCGCCCTTTTCGTTCATCAACCTCCCATCTGTCGACTGACATCCACACAGTTGGCTGACGGGTGGCAGGAGAATACAGACAATAAACACAAATGTCTGGCTAGCAGCGAAAAGTCAGGAATAAAATGGAAGTTCGAGGGGAGGCAAGGGAAAGAGACAAAAAGGGGTTGCTGTCAGATGCTACTGGTGCAGAACGGCAGACGTGTGAGCTGTGCTGACATGTAGCTACAGGCTTCGGTAGCCAATCAGGTCAGACGGGGGATCCAACAGAACAAAGTTCATTTGATACCGAATGTGGAGGGGGGGGGATGTCTAGAGATGAAGACCAATGCAGAGGCAAACACGAGCGTCCAAATCTCTAGAGGTTAATCCGGTATCCTTTGGACTTACACATATATCACAAGCAGATTAAAGCTCATAATCAAAAGCGTTCTTTCCTGTTCATCAGTCCTTGGAAACGGTGAGTTTTGATTGGCTGCGAGGGAAAAGGAGCATAGAAATGTATGTTCGTACCAATGCCCGACACACAAGTTGATGCATGTCCAATGCATTAGTCAGACAAGGTATCTGTCCTCTTTTTAGGTTTTCTTGTCACCAGTCTGATGCGCACGAAACAAAAGAGAGCTTACAGGGAGACAAAAGAAAAGACGGATGCTACTTTAAGAATCACTGTGCCAAAGAAGGCTGAAGCTATGGTTCGACTGCTTTCACGAACACAAAAAAAATGAAAAGGAGTTAGATCTATAGAGGGAGGCAAACATTAACTAAAGATAGAGCAGGGCTCTGCACAAAGCCAGCCTTTCATTTGCAGGGAGCAGGGAGGCATTTGAATGAACGAATGAGACGTGTGTAAAAACAAGGACAAACCTACACAAAGAGAGAGAGAAAAAGCATTCACAGGAAAAGGATGCTGAATGATCAACCCTGCAGGCCCCAGGATAGGAGCCCGTCGAGTCGCCTGACTCACACTACTGGCAGACATGCCGTGCTCTGGGATGAAAGGCTGGCTAGTAACTGAGCTCAGGTGGTGGAAGAACAACGCAGCCACCGAGCCAGGCTGTCTGGTGTTAAAAAAAACAAACAAAAAAAAAGAAACACACACGCACACACACCTACGCAGCTTGATTACAGCGAGAGCGCCGACTCTCTTCTAAGCAGGGAGCTAATTCGGTGCAACATCTGTTAGGACGCTCACTGCTGGAGAGAAATACGGAGCGGCGCGAAGCTGCACCAGCGCGGGCGGACTGGGGCTCAGCTCCCGAGTTGAGAGTTGATTGAGAGAGAACAGAACAGCTGGCTGCAAATGTGATCAAACCAGCCAACTGCAAAGGACATCAATACCCGGTGACGATCTGCAAGGGCTGTTGCGTTCTTAAACATGTGTGATCATCTCGCACATTATTTTTCTCTCCTTGAGTTTTTGTCCGACAGCTCATTCTGTTTCGCAGAATGAGCTGTCGGAGCTGTCTTTTTTTTTTTTCCAAGTATTTATCCAGAGGTTTCATTAGTGGCAGAGGTATTCCGACTTGGGGATTCGGAAGGAATACATCAGCAGAGAGTTTGTAATGAGGTCATAGGTCACACTAATGAATGACTCTTTAAGCCGGAGCTAAGGTCAAATGTCATGCTAGCGGTCACCAATGCATTATTGATCCAACTTAAGACAACAAAAACCCTCGAAAATGATGGATCGTGATCAATACACATTGATAGTCACTCCGGTCTGGTGAGATTCTTCTTCTTCCAGGCACAGATGTTGACTTAAAGCATCCAAGGCCATAAAAATATCTAGAGACAGTACTAAGCTGATTAAACATTGAACCAGACTCTTCTTTAGAGCTTCAACTTTAAAATTGCTTCTTATAGCGCCTTATGTAAGGGATTTAATAATTTATTACACTGGGAAGATGTTCCAGGCAAGCAAATAAAGGTACTTAGACCCATTACAGCTTCCACCACCACAAAGACATATTGATATTTCCTTTTCTCTGTGTCCCGCTTGGCTTCATTACTAAAACTCAACATTTGTTTTTCTTTTATTTTCTTTCTATTTTTTCCTTTTCAGCTTAGGCACAGAGAAAAACAATTCAATACTGAATGTATTTTATTATTCTTTAATAAGTTACAGCAGAGAAGTGGAGTAAACTGAACACTGAGTCGAGTATCAACATTAGCATCGACTTAGCCTAGAGGACATATTTCTGCTTTTGGTACATTTATTTGCAGCACGTTCGCTTGTACGTAGGAAAAGTGAAGGCCAAAATAGAGGAAGAAAAAAAAAGAAAACTAAACTTTAAAAATTCACATTTTTAAATGTGAATTTTCACATCATCACCATGGAAAGCAACAGTTAGCTTCTGCAAAGCAGTCTTTCAGGTGTGTTATGTTTCCATTATCCAATTTTATGTCATTATGGAAGCATTTTTTTCTTTGGAAACCATCTTTATAAGTCTGTTTCTACCAAAATCTGGTGCTACCATGTGGAAAACTGGTAAAAGCAACAGTTTTCTCAGGCTGCTATGGTATTGGTCCTTAAAAAATAACCATTTACCATTTTTAGTTTTTATGATGCAGTGTCTGCATGTGGATGTCTGGTGCAAATAAAGCATGAAAAAATCTGCTTTGCAAAATGTTTGTCCTGGTGTGAATCAGACAGATCACTGTCTTTTCATATTAAAATTCTCTAGGTTTTAGAAAATGTTAAACTGAGAAAATTACAGCAAAAGAATCTTCAGAAACTGATATCCTTGAGGGTGAAATAACTTGTAACCCCCGCACAGATTTCTAATTTTAAGAAGTCCTATTTTATTCCATTAACAAAAATAGCAAAACTGAGCTATGTGACAGCCAATAAAATAATGATTAAGCCATTTCATGATTTTATAGATTGGGCGAGCTTATTACCCCTCCTTCAGCAAAACACTGTTTGCATCATAAAAAGACAAAAAAATCTCTCCAAAAGTGCTTCTGACACCAATTTGTCTGTGAAGCACCTAAATTCTGCTCAGAACCCCCCCCCCCAAAAAAAAAAAAAAACAGAGCAGAACGAAAGACAAGGACAAGTGGTCGAAAATGAGGCCAGAGATGAAATGGTTATAACAAAATGAGACAGGGTGGTGGAAACGTTGGCCTAATTAGGGCCATAACTGTCCACTTAACTAACCTATCACTGACTTTGGGTCGTTCAGCAATCCTTACAGTAAAAGCCTGAGGGTCTGTGTGTGTCAGCAGTTTGAAACAATGTCCTGTAACATTAGAACCTGAGGAGGTGGAGAAAAGTATAACATCTCCATGGCTCATAAACTGCTGAAGTTGCGCATTAGCATCACTAGCCCATTAGCATTACTTACCCCTCTCTTGTAGACGTGTGTGGAGGCAAAACGAGGATAAAAATATTCTTACGTTGACAAAGTCTTCCTTAAATACAAGTCAATTTAGCGCTGTAATATTTTACTGAAATAAAAAGTAAGCAGTATCTTACTAAAATTTTACTTTTAAGTAAAAGTTTGTTACGCTTTTTATAAGCAGAAGAAAGTTTTATTTGTATTTTTTCAAGGGAAACTATTTGTATCAAACTGTTTTCTAACTAAAAGAGCATCCTAATATACATGTATACATATACAGTATATATATATATACAGTATATATGTATATATATATATACATATATATACTGTATATATATATATATACAGTATATTATATATATATATACATATACTGTATATATATATAAAATGCAGCAGAAAATAACTGTTACCAAGCGACATCATGAACATGCGGGAGGTATTATGTGTAATTTTAGTGGGACATAAATCCAAATATTTTCAGCCAGCTGCTGTCTTCATGGTCCTCTACCGCCGATCATCTCCCAAATCTCGGCATCCCTCTCTGTCACACCAAACAATCAGATCTATAAAGGCCTGGTTTCAAGGCTGCAAACATTTTGCATGAAACAGTTCCAACAGTTTCATCTCCTTTTATTTTCAAATACCAGACAAAGTGCCAGACTCAGCAGAGCTTCTCTGGACATTCGGGCCATGTCGCATGGTGGGAGGGTGCTGCCATTCCTTCGCCTGTTGGTCTGCTGGTGGAAGGAAGGCCAATTTTTCCATCGCCCATCACTTTCATTAAGGCAACAATGTTAATACCTGCCTAAGCAAGATATTATGAGTGGCAGTCAATTGCAGGTTTGCTACCAGAGAAGCCTAACTAACCAGACAACATTAAAAATGCCAATGCTAATCCCAGAAGCTAAGCTATTTTTACAATAAGAACATTAAAACTACCTGCTAAAAAGTTAATACTTTCAATCAGGGTAGTGTAATTTAATTGAAAAGTAAAAGACATATAAAGGGTATGTTGCTACAACAGTGTTAATCAGTGTATTCGGTTATTTTAGCAGCAGTAGGACCAATTAAGGAATTTCTTTGCCTGTTTTTAATAAAAACAGCAAAATCATATTGCACACAATCTGTTTTAAATTGGGGTTAATACAATATTACCATTCAGCAATGAATATATTTAATCAAGGTCAATATTCTGTAAAACGTAAAAATAAAAAACCCCACACTGTACCGGCCAACTCGTATCACACACACAGAAGAATGTTTATATATATTTTTTTTTCCTCCGAGCTTTGCAGTTCCTCTTTGTCTTTCCTCATTAGCCATTATCGATTCGCTATGTAGCCCCTTTAGCTGTAGAAGTAAGAAGTAAAACCAGCAACTGTAACAATAATAGGACTATTAGGAGCAAAACAGCACCGCATTAGAATTGATGAGTCAGCTCTGGCTGAGAATGCTCCAAGTACACCGGCGTCAGGGAGAAAGCATGTCCATCTGTGCCCATGTGCCAATGGGCCAGCTCGCCTGTTTAGAGGACACCGTTGTATTTATAGGAACCTATGCCTGGCAAAACAAAAAAAAAAAAAAACAACAACAACAACAACAACTGCTGCTACATCATTTAGAACAAGTTGAGGAAATACATCAATTAGTTACACATCTCTTCTCTTCATCTTACGCATAAACAGTCTTGGAAGTGGACGGGCAACATGTGGAGGAGATGAGGAAGTGCAGTTTTTGACTTCTTGACCTGAATATTCAAACATCCCTTTGGCAGCGGACAAAGAAGTAGGCGAGCACTAAAGTTCACTGGGAGGAGAGGGAGGGCAGAGAGCTACTTCCCACACGGCGCGGCAAAACTCCATACAACGATATCAGAAGACAAACTCTGACTTTCTTTGTTTTCGTCGGTGCATATATAATTACAGGAGCTAAACAGATGGTGTGATTTTAGCAGACAAACGGCTTTAAATTGTCAATACCGAGCGCTTGTTTGCAGTCAACAGCCAAGATTCGCCTCGGGCGATGAATTTCCTTTTTTCATCTTCGAGTCTAAACATGTCTCTGTTTTTTTCTTCTTCTCGCAGCCTTCCCCAGCTCCTGAGGAGTTCTGTACTTTTCCTCTTTTTAATTAACCATCATGGCATTTCTTTGCATGTATAATTCATGCAGCAACTACTTTATGACATTTAAGGCAGCTAAATCCAGGCTGGATGCAGCCCGAGTCGATCGTGGGTGGATGCAGAAGCACAGTTTTTTTTTTCTCTCTCTCTCTCCTCTTTTCATAAACCACAACAGCTGGGGCTGCAGCTATTGCCAGCGACAAGCACACAAGTGTGAAAGAGGCATTTAAAAAAACAGGGGAAAACACTTACGATTTACTGAAAATGTGAAACATGGTCCCGCGGATCCTCTATGAGCTCCAAAACACGCAACCGAAATTTGG
Organism: Poecilia picta; assembly: GCA_033032245.1. Lineage (NCBI taxonomy): Eukaryota > Metazoa > Chordata > Actinopteri > Cyprinodontiformes > Poeciliidae > Poecilia > Poecilia picta. Next base: position 22,620,579 of record CM065364.1, read on the forward strand.
ATTTGCATTTCTCATGGCTTCCCGAGCAACTACTGGATCTCTGGGAACAGAGCTGGAGCCTCTGCCCTCTGACTTACACCACAGCACTCCCTAAGGATGTCTGCTGGCCCCGGACACACCCCTCTCTCCACATCCCAGTTAAAAAGACAGCGCTGTTATTCGGGACAACCCGGTGTTGTAAGACTGTGGTAATACGCTGAGATTAGGTCACCTGTGGAGGAGCTTAAAATTGCAAGCTGGCCCGCTTGCCGACTTCAACACGACACCTGCGTCTTTTGTGGTTTCATTCAAATTCCCGCAGACACGGCGGTGTTACCTCCCCACGGTTCTATGTTTAGCTTATAGTTTTGCTGAGCTGCTGCGTAATAAGCGAAAAATGTGGCAGTGAAAGAAGAGAAAACAAGAAACTACATCAAAAGGTGAAAGAGGTAAAGGAGATGAGGTCGTTTAGCCTCTAAATCTTTCTAACTACACTGGATCCGTCGAATCGAGTCTTTTTTCTTGTCATCATCCACTAGTCTTTCTTGCCTCTTCTCACGCTGACAGAGGCTCAATATTGGCAGCCAGGAAGTCAGTCCATCCTCCCCCCGCCCCTCACTTCAAGAGGCAACAATGGCTCAGCCCTTTTTGGTGCCATGTGGGAAAATGTTGCTTCCTTAACCGAAGAGAAAGAAACGAAGGAATAAGGGTAGAAAAATGGAAGAAAACAAGAGCGTCAAGGGAGGAACTCGGATTTGGGGAAAGGAGAAGAGAAAAATAAGGCCAGCCAAGTTTGAGAAGGACAAACATTGTGAGGGTTGCTCTCTCCCAGTCAGGAAGGAGTGATGTCATAATAATGTAATTAGAGCTGCAGAATGAACCCAACCCAGAAAAAGACATGGTGGAAAAAATCCCATGGAAAGTGGTCCTTTTGCATGGAGTCCTTTATCATTTTTCAGCTTTTTATTTAGCTTGTTTATAGTAAAAATGGAATAATTATATTACCATCCTTGGGAAAACCCCATCAACTTATTTTGATTAGTAGCTTGAAATGTTTTTTTATTTTTTTATCCAGTTCTACATTTTGAGAACAAAATTCCTTAGCATGTTGTGATAAGAAACATCCATCATTGTGAAACACTGTGCTGCTTTTGATAATCACCGTGTGTCATAAGGAACAGTGAAGTGAACGCAAAAATCACTCATTTTCAACTTTAAGTCCTAAAAAAAATCTAATTTTACAACTCAAGCTACAGTCTGACTTTTTTCTTGTTTTGAAATGAAAAAAAAAAAACAAACAAAAAAAAACCTGTTGGATGTTGGACACTGGCCTGTCCACACATGAAGAAATTAAGGATATTTTGTGAGTCGTCGCATCCTCTCACATCTGCACTCCTCTCTTGTATAGTGTAAGAATATTGGGGTAAAAGACTGGGGTAAAGAATACAAAAGTTTTTGCTTTGATCATGTTTTCTTACTTCATGATCTCATACCGTCTGGGGATGAAAGATCAAAGCTCTATTTATAGTCTGTGAGCATTCTCGGGTAGACAAATCAAGAAATAGGTTGGACTGCCTTACCGGTGGAGTCACTCCAAGTTAGCGAATTGCTATTGCCACATACACTGTGCAGCATGATATTAAGTAGTGTCATTTTTGCTGCAACATTGGAGTAGCACTTGTGGACATTTCATTGTATTACGTAGCTACTGTAAGGTGTGATACTATTGCCACAAAGCATTAGGTGGCAAACAATTGGATATGCAGCGCTATCAGATACGTAAAACAAGCTATGGACTAGTGTTACATACTTAAAGTTTATTATTTTCATAGAGACGCAACTAAACAATCAGAGTGTTATCTTTCATCTTCTTCAACAAAAGGAGCTAATCTCAGATTGGAATATAAAACTAGTCTTATCTTAATAGCCGATATCCCTGCTTTAGGGTTCCACATGTTGCAAGCTTAAATGACTGGCGGACTTGGGAATTACAGAAGAATTCTATTATTTCACTTACATTTCAACAAAACAAACACTTTATTAAAAAGATAAATCTGTTTCAGGTAAAATATAGTTTGTAACCCTACTGCATTGGATTTAAGGTCCTGTTTGCTCTTATCTAGAGTCAACAGGCCTACATGCCACTCTGCTGTGTGAATGGTTGGGTAAAGGTTAACTGCAAAGCCAAGGCGAAACTCAGAGACTAAACACTGAGGGAAGGAGGGTGATTTCCTCATTCCTCTGTTCTGGGCTGTGATAATATCCCACATCATGAGATTGTTTGGAGTTTTGGGGAGTAAGTGAGTCTATTGTATCTTTTCAATCTAGTTTGTAATCACAAATGTAGGGCGTGGAAAGGATGGAAAAAACAGCCTTCTGGACAATGTTGTGCTGTGCTAAACAAGTTGTGTGGCTTCAAAAGCATTGCAGCATCAAGGCATATATGCGCATTAGTCAATGGATAACATTTTGTATATGAGAATGAGCTCACCTATAGTTGTTGACAACAAGAGCACGGCACCGTGAGGCGAGATAAGACTCATTCAGCTAGCTTGTTTGTCTCCTGTCATCATCTGAGCGGCCTCATCGCTGAGATCTTATTCCCTTGCTAACCACCAACCTGCTCGGCATGACAACACCTGCGTAAAGCGGAGGCACAGGAAAACAGGAAGAGACCAAAAGAAACATGATGGGTGGATACATAACATTCCAGACGAGCTCCCACAAGTCTGCGTGGTGCAGGGGTGGGAGATGGACACGAGGATATAAAGAAGAAGTGTGTATCCCAGCACTTATCTGGTATCCAAGAATTCAAAAGGTAGCCTGAGAAACAACACTGAGACTCAGAAGTAATTATGACAGTCCTAAAAAGGTATTACTAAATGATCAGGCAGGAAGCAGAGAGCTCACCACCACTGGGAAGCAAGAGCGAACTTAGTATATATGTACATAAATCAACTATAAATCAAATCCTTTTTTTGTCAAATTTGTATTTGCAAATTTGTTTGAAATAAGGCCGCGCTAAATTCATAAGATATAAAATTAGTATAATAATGCCGTAACATACGTTACAATCATCATATTGTCCTCAACAGTTTGTTTAGACCACCGCAACAATCTCTTTTTTTTCTCCAAGTATAAATCAGACCTTTTTTCTCGTCTATTTTCAGAAATCCAAAAGTTTCTTTCTCGCACAACTTCACCGACTCCCAAGGTGTGTGAAAAGTGTCAAAGATCTGGTGAGGTGAAAAGCTCTAAAAATGCTCGAAATACATCGAGACACAAGCCCAAAAAAGTTTGTCAGATTATAAAATTGTTTCCTTGAATTGCAAGTGTTGCTGGAGGCTTCACTTCACATTTTTAGCTTTCACACCAATCAGGAAATGAAACAAAGGTTCATAAGAACAAGGAGACAAAAGTCTTTAAAAGGAAACCAGCATAGAGTCTTCTTAACCGGCAACTCAATCAGTCCACCTCAGATTTTTATGCAACAAAGCCGAGAAATGGCTAGAAATTCACCAAAAAAACTCCACCAGAATGACCAGCGACGTGTTGCTCTGAAATATCGAAACCCTATTCACAACAATCAGTGAACTTACAAACAAAAGGATGCAAAATTAGCACTCTCTTCAGGAAGGAAGTGGTTATTGACGGGACGATATTCAAAGTTAGCATTCTCAAAACTGAGGTGGATTTTATGAAACACAGACAAGACTGTAGATCAGTGTTTCTTAACATGGATTCGATCAAACCCCAGGAGTTCGGTCAGTCGGTCTCAGGGGTTCTGCCGACTTGTGTAAAGTCCTGATGACGCCCCGCTTTGCCATCACTTGCTGCAGAGGATCACGTTACATTGCTTAGCCAATCAGAGCTGCGGAGGAGCCCTGATTGGAGGAGCTCCACTCAGCATGGATTTGAACTTGTGTCTTTAATTACTTCAGCAAAGCTCACAGTTTTTACCAAATTCTGTAGCTTTCGGTGTACTTCTAAATCTGTTCCTTAGTTGCATCTTTTCGGGGTTAGTACTGCCTCTAGTGGCGTGGGGTGGTAACACAACTAATATAATTACATTACTAAATCAGAATACCGCAGAGTCTTAATTATTTATTAATTTTTCATTCTCTTAAGAATGTAGAGCTAATTAAATAACCTAAACAAGACCTTAATGTGGTTCCAGTTTCTCTGTTGAAACTGTGGCTAATTTTAAATACCTTGGGTCGTTCCTGGACAGTCAGCTCAACTTTGCTGAAAACACTGACTATAATATTTTGAAGAACTGTTCTCAGAGACTCCACTTTTTTAGAAGACTTAGTGATCAGGTATTAACTAGAGTCTAGTTAGTGTGACCCAACTAGAGTCTAGTTGGGTCACTCCTATGTCTTGAATTTGGGGAGAGGGGGCAAATATTATTACTATAGAAGGGTTCGGTGAATGCGCATATGAAACTGGTGGGTTCGGTACCTAAAAAAAGGTTAAGAACCACTGCTGTAGATCATTTAGGCAGTATGTATTTTTAGGCAATAAGTGCCATTTTACTTCACAATCAAGTAACTATGTTACGTTTAGTTGTTAAAAAGGTGCCGTATATATCAAACATGACTTACAAGAAATTAGACTTGGCAACTTGATGCCTTGAAATTGGGCCTTTGTCTCTTTAAGAAGCTCTTACTGTTTCTGACATTCTGCCTTCAAAACCTTTCCCATTATACGTATTATTTTAAATTTGCTCCCTTTCGTCACGGAAAAAATGACATTTGTAAATACTGGAAATTTTGTAACTCTCAAAGTCGATGTGTGGACCTGCATGTTCTACTTCCTGAGACTAATGTTCCGAATCAGCAAGACTAACTTTTGCTAATCACTACAACAAGATGCTAAATGCAGCATAAATCATAAACCCCACATCCACTTTATTCATTTTGACAGTAAAATATGAATTATAGTTAATTGTTTCCTGCTCAGAGAAAGGACAGAGCCACTAGCAGACGTTGGTCGAAGAAAAGCAGCAATAAAACTGTAGTCAGTGAATCTTTAGAGGTAATTTCAATGCAATTTAGATGAGTAATACTTCACATGAAAAAAAAAACTGTTGTTCAGACTATGGGACGTATAATTTAACTAAATAATCACCATTTACTGTATAACAAATAGGATGGTTTAAGTAATTGTTAAATTTTGTATCTTTATTGAATCTTCTGATAGGAAATAATAATGAGTGCCTAACTCCTCAAAATTCTTACGAGTCCAGTTCAAAACAATTGGAAACCTAGTGTTTCGGATCTTTTGATAGCGTTTTAAAAAGATAAAAAAGAAACTGTTGTTCAGTCTCCTCTTCCACAAGCTCACAGATGAAGAGAAACAAGTGGAAGTGGAACCTCTGGAGCCATTAGAGCTCCCCATCATTCGTTCTGCCACAGCTTGGCCTTTGTGTCATTTGTTGAGGCAGCCAAATAAATAGAGGAGAGATGAGGCAGTGACAACGACTTCACAGAGTTGATTCGGGTAGAAACATGTGAACAGAACAGGGATGAAGTGCAGAGGGCTGCTCTCTGAAACCGTTCCAACCATGCCTTCGGGGCAAGTATTGACAATGCTGCTCCATCACGACCATATGTTCCCATTTCATCCTCTCCCACAAAGAAACTATGTATATATATATATATATATATATATATATATATATATATATATATATATATATATAGGGTCAGGGTGGTGAAATCACTCTTTGAGTCTGCCCTAACCCAGCCCTACCTCTATCCCTTACCCTGCCTACCCTATCCATCCATCCATCCATCCATCCATCCATTTTCTTGACACCCTTGTCCCTTGGTGGGGTCGGGAGGGTTGCTGGTGCCTATCTCCAGCTAACGTTCCGGGCGAGAGGCGGGGTACACTCTGGACAGGTCGCCAGTCTGTCGCAGGGCCCTGCCTACCCTAATATATATATATAGCTTATATATAGCTACCTTCATGAAAGGTAGCTGGAATACCTTTTATGAAAAGAAACCATGCTGAACAGTTGTCTGAACAGCTTGATTATCTTTGTTTAAACATGTTTGATATATGTCTGTTTTTTTTTTTTTTCTTTGACGTGGATATTTCATCAGATTATTTGACTCAAACAAAGGGTTAGAGAAAGCTTAGGAAAAAAAACTAGAACACACAGCTAAATGTATATCATCTCTTTTGGCATTTAATACAATTATAATAATAAACAACAATCATATAATTTCATAATGATCCACTTTTACCTATAGAGCTATTTTGTTTATATATGGAGATATCTCAGTTGAGCCTGTTTGTTCTATTAAAATTGTTCACATGTGAGAACTAACTTTAAGCTGTCACCACTTTTTCATTTTCAAACATCTCAGAAAGCAATTATCCCTTCTTTACTCGGTACTAACTTCCACAATGAAGACTGTTGTGGTTTGTGTGATCTTGTAATACTTGCATTGCACCAATCTGAAAATATTCTTTGCGTTTCCAGTTGACCAGATGATTTTTTTGTTTGGTTCAGACTAAATGTTGAACTGTGCCCTTCCGAAACCAGAAGCGGACCACCAACCTTCAGCTCGTCCATCCAGCCACTCCCTCCCTCCCTCCGTCCCTTCCATGTCCCTATGTCTGATCAAATGCTCCGCTCCACTTCATCAGCTCCCAGTAAATCAATGTACATCACAGAGATGATCCGCAGCGTGACAGAGTACTTAGAGAGACACAACACTCCAAAAAAAGAAAAAAAAAAGAGGAGGACAGACAGGAAGCAGAGCATTGGGAGGACAGATTACAAAGCAGCGCTGTATTCATTCTTGCATAACACGTAACACACTAAATATATGGGCCAGTACTTAATCACATCATCAGCCGAACGTCCCTGTGGTCATTTTTTGAAGTGAGAAGAAACCGTCTGGAAGGTGCATAAAAGGTTTAGTCACCCAGAATTAACAAGTGCGGAAAATACTAGAGCGTAAACAATTGACGATTGTTGTTTTGTTTTAGTCTTCTTCCTACAGCGACTAGTTTCTTCTACCCTCGCGTCACATTTGGCCTCGCTGTCTCACCCCTCCATCCCATCTGCATGGCCATGAAGCTGCAGAAATGACCAACATCTCTTGTTTACTTGTTAACAAGCCGTGAGCAAACACACACACACAACACACCAAACACACACACACACGCACACACACACACACACAAAACAAACCCAGGCTTCTGGTTACAACATGTGAACAGGCATCAGTATGTACAGTAACATTAGCTCATGCGTACGAACTGATATACCGTCCTTGGCTAAGTGGAGAGGAAAACAATGAAAGCTCATAATGTAAACAGCTGTACAGTCCAGACATTGAGTGATCCAAATGTTTTTAGCATAATATGCCGAATTCAAGCTGTTTCTTTTATTATTATTAATATTACTATTTCTATAAGCCTCAACAACACAAGACACCAGCTAAGCTCTGAAACCTACATCAACAGCATGCTGCAGCAAACAAGCGCACGAATTAAACAACCATCAGACAACCATTACTGCTTTGTCAAAACAGAAAATAGCTTTCTCAGGGGAATCGGAGTGTTTTTCAAATCCAAATTGGATTAATTTAAGTCTTTTGAGTAAAACTTGAAACTAAATTTACCCGCTTATACGATTGGTGCAACATTTCTTTCTATGTTCCAAAGACGTAAGAAAAAAAAAAGTGAGATTTCACTGCATTTTCACAGAGGGAACTCCTGGCTCAATTCGTCTGTATCTAACTGTGTTTCTGTCCTGGAGAAAAAACACTGATGTAGCGTGGAATTAACTGCTTGCTTGTTTTTTAAAAATGTACTTCTAGGTCAGTCCCTATGTGCTCATTTTCTTTTTTTATCCTAAACAAAACTACTAATGGAGGTATTACTATAAATAACTTTCTCTCTTGTTTTCCTTTTAGAAAGTATGTGTAGTCTATCATAGTCCTGTATTCTCAAATAAAGCCGTAACAGATGGCTGCACATTTTAATCCAGGACAGGGTGGATGTGGTTCCTTCCTCCTGTCGCCACATGCTTGCTCAGAATTAGGCAAAAAATAAATAAATAAATAAAAAATTATATATATATATATATATATATAACTAACTAGTTTTAAATGATCAGCTAATTTTCACTGTAGTGTATTAAAATTTGGAATAAACAGAACTGTATGTTATTTGTCTTGAATTTGATGACTATATTGGATTGAAATTTTTGATTTGAAATTCATTTGGACCAAACTGGATTCAGTGCAGTTGGACTTGTTTTCTGAAGTACCTTGAGACGACAGACGATCTTTGTCGTCTAAAATAACTTTTAGATTATTTTTTTCTTACTTTGGTAAGTGGGTTTTATTCAATTAATGTGCTTATTTATAAACACAAATCAAATCACTTTTGGTGACTTTAATCAGATTAGCTCTCAGCGGATCAGGATACGAAATTCAATTAAGTTGTCAGGTTGACTTGAATAGAACATAAAAACCATCAGTTCAGGGGAAAAAATACAAATTGAAGAAAAGCAGTTTAAAATCTTGAATTCCTGATTTTCTTAGAGCACAAAAATACATATTTCCCTCGAAAATTATATTTATCACTCTAGTTTTTTAATGGTCAAATAAATTCAGTGAAACTGCATTGACTTAATCAAATACAATATACAGCTGCTTATCAATTTTCTGCCTGCAAGGGTCTCCTTTTACTATTTACATTGCTGTGAACGTCTGAGTAGCCTGCATTTATTGGTCTATTTAGGTTCCAATCAATATCAGCACATGCTGATAAAGACTCCGCAATACATTGCAAAAAATTATTCTTGATGCAATGCTTATTTCAGAGTTGGATGTCTTAAGTTTGAAGAAAAGCCCTCAATTTCAATTTCACATCATCAAAGAAGAAACACTGCATCATGATTAAAAGCCACCAACAATAGACTTCCCTCAGTGATTGTTTTTTTTTTTTCGTAGCTAATCCACTTGGACCGAAACTGTTGACCAGAACCAGCAGCTGACCTCACAATGTGGCCCAGTCATCTGATTTGCGTTAGCTGGCTGCCCCTCCGTCACACAGGCCAGCCTGGTGTGACATTCCCACATTCGAGTTCCACGCTCCCAAATGAGCAAATAAAACAGAACAAAGGCACACAGTGGCTTTTTCTTTTATGGCTTCTATAAAAAATCTGTCACGATAGCTTGCCCCGTCTGACCATGCAATGCAAACTGAGCAGTTGCATAGCAAACAACGCACTCCCGGACGTACAAAAGATGCGTTTGCGAGTCTGTGTGTGTGGTCAGGACGTCGCTGGTGACAGAGGAGGACACAGCGCAGCTGGAGCATCACCCGCACACAAATTCACAGGAGTGGAAGCAGTTTGGAGCGAGCCGCCCGCATCCGCATCTCGGTTCGGGGCCACACGCGTTCGCACGAAACTGCCCGTCTCGCAATGGATGACAAGGCATGATGACATGTGAAGAGCCGGATAACACTCACCAGGCATAGTCAGTCTTATAACACTCGCAGAGTTGAGGAAAAATAAGCAGACTGAGCCAGAATTGGTGGTGGTGGTGGTGGGGGGAGGAAAAGAGGAGGAGGAAAAAGCCAGAGAAAAATGAGGGAAAAATGTAATTTCAGAGCTCCATTCCCCCCCACTTATTTATTTTTTTTGCTGTTGATGCAGACCTCCTTCCAAACGTCTCTAGCTGTGGTCCTCTCCTCTCCTCTCCCTCTGACCGACTGTGTCTATCTTTCCTCTTTGCTGCTCCTTTAAGACGAGGGGTGGAGAAAAAGCACCACAAAGCTCTCCCTCTCCTCCTTTTCCTTCTCCCACCCTCCCTTCCTCACCCCTGTGCCGAGCATGCCCTACTTCCTGTGTTGCCTCCAAAATCAGACGCACGCCCTTTATCTTCCTCTGCTTATTCCCCCCTCGCTCCGGATAAAGGAATCCTAATGTGCACCTCCAATATTTATTTGGAGAAAATGAACAGGATTTGTCGCGCCTCCCCCCCCCCTCTGAGCAAGTCCTGCTAAAGCCCCTTCCACTTACTCTCAGTGATTGACTGCACCTCCCACCTCTTTCTCTTCGCAAGGGGAGGAGCCAACGGTCTGTTTGTGTGCGTTGTGGAGGGGGAAATCACAAGTGTGTGTAGTGCAGCCTAGCTTGCCCCCTCCAGTGTGGCTCCAGTGGGAGCGAGAGTGTGCGTGTGCGTGTGTGTGTGTGTGTGTGTGTGTGTGTGCGTTCCACGTCCTGCTGGCTCTGCTGCGTGGTGTTTCCTCTTTGCTGTTGTCGCCGCTGTCGGTGGGAGGATGAGGGAGGTACATGTGCTGCCAACCATGCCGTAATATGAACAGATCAGCTGAGAGACTGTATGGTCTCAAGCTCTGGGAAAGTAACTTAGCCAATGAGTTCAGCCACAGGCTTGATATTGGCGAGACTGGAATGTAAGTGGGAGGGTTTTGAGATCAGATTGGTGGGCTGGTAGGATGGTTAAGAGGAAAGCTTGAGTCTATTTCTGGAAGTACGGGACTGGCAGGGCTGGCATAGGGAGGATGAAAGATAGGGCAGGACACCCTGATAAGAAAAGGGCAGCGCAATGCTCTCGCACTCCCTGGCACATCTGAAGTGAAGTCATCAAATATGACATCACTCTTACTTCTTCTTCCCCTACCCTCCCACAAACACATGACACATACACACCAGACCCTGTGCGAGTTGGATGATCACACAACAGGATGTGTTCGCACCGAAAACACCTACTTTACCGTTCATGTTCTTAAAACAATAGCAGCCGTCGCTGACGCATTGCTGGTGTGAAATGAACAAATTGTGCAAAGTGCAATGGACACCTGTTTCCTTTTCAAACAACAAAAAAAAAAAACACCTCAACATTTCAAGCCTCAAGTAATTTTTATCACATTACAACCACCACCTTCACCGTGCTAATAGGAGACTGAAGTCTGACTGTGAATAGAAAAGAAAAGAATACGTGGTTCTGAAAACGTTTCACAAAGAAAAGTCTGAAAAGTGTGTGGAACGTCGGTTTTTTAATCACCCCTTTCACAAAACGATTACTTTCTAAAACCCAAAATGGTGAGAGCGTCTCTGACTCACCCCTGGTCATTCATAAATTATAAATCAATTTTCCCATGTGAGGCTTCAAATTTTAAAGCCAGCATTGTAGAAACCAACGAATTTGAAAACTGAGCTCTACAGTTTGTCATGCTCATAACCTAACCCTAACCCTTAATAGTACGTTCACACCAAGCGTTTCGCGCATCTGGTTTACATGCAAAGTCTACATGCAGGCACGTCGATGGCGCATCAGATGCGTCAAAATCTCTCGTTGTTTTCCGTCGCCACCCCGGTTTGTTGTTCAGGCTTGACGCATCAAACGCTCAAAAAGTTTAAAATTGTGCTGCTCTAGATGTGCTGCAATGGAAGCTCGACGCACCTCCACACAGACTTCCAATGTAAACCAGACGCACCCGACGCATGAAACGCATTTGGTGTGAATGCACCATAAGAATCACACACCGTAAGTATTGAAAAAGAAAAATGCATGGCTATGTCTTTAATCCTTCATCCAACTGGACACACACATCATTTTGAGCCGTTTCTCTCTCTTCTATCCTGTCGTCTTATTAGTGTAGAATCAAGAACGGAAAATTCTTTCAGGTTTCCTTAATCCAATTAGAGAAGCCTCCAGCTACACCCTACCCACACTGAAACCAATTATATACCACCGCCCCACTTTTATCGAGCAAATTAGCTGCACCTGGAATAGGCCAATTCAAGCTGCCACAGCTGCTAAACTCAATCAACATCCATTGAGATTTGACGTTGAAAGGATCTAAAGAAGGAATGAGTGAGATAATCTCAAGATTTAAATCCACCAAGCTCAATTCGCATTCAGTTCAGAGGAAAAGGCAACCTGTGACGTAACATTTATGTTTTTAAAGCAAGCTGAAGCAAAAGCTAATTTCAACACTAACATTAAAAGAAAAATCTTACCATATTTAATATCAGCCTTCAGCAGTTGTATTCAACTGTTGATGAGCATCATAATTATAAGTCATTAACTTTGTGATTTCTTTAACTTAAAAATGTGAGCATCTAACCAAGACACAGGCCAACTTTCAATGTTACCGATGGCAGAACAGTCTTCTTTTATTCTTTCATTTTTTTTATTTTTAAGTGTGTCATCTGTCTTGTTCCTTATCTTTTATGGCAGCATCCATCTTTTCATTTCTAATTCTCAGGGCAGCAAACAGGCACTTCAGCGCTTTTTAGGTCCGATAGGGGACGAGAATGTCAGTTAGTTTAATAGACCGTGTCAGTCATGGAGGGGGAATAAAAGTTTTACAAGTCTTATCTTTCCTTATGTAAATCTTGTATTATGTAAATGAAGGAGACAGGAGAGGAGTCTGCGAGGTGAGATGTAGCTGTGACTTCAGAATCCGTCTCATCCAACCCAGAGGGGAAGCTACGTGGAGCGAGATGCTGAATTAAGAACATTTGCCATTCAGGGAATTTTGCTAATTTCAAGTCAAATCAACTTTGCCTCTGAATGGAAATAGTAGGAATACAGATGGCAGAAGTTTAATTACACATGGGTCAAAAACAAACCAACTACAATAAATCTTAAATATGGAACTATTTAGAAGTATCTGTAAATTTCTCCTGAAAGAAGATCAATCATTTCCAATTATAAAATAGTGACAATCCTTCACTTGATATTTTATTGCATTTTACAACCACATACTAAAAAAAAAGAAAAACCTCCAGAGATACAGCACATTAACGACAGTCACCCACATTTGTGTCTTACTTTTTGTAGTGCTCAGGACTTAATAATAGTATGCTTTACACAAATAATTTTTATCACATAGAAACATGCCTGACACATATGCCATAACATACTACATGTTTTTGGCATGCCCTGTTTAAAAACAGGGCATGCCAAAAACATAAAAACGCAATAAGAACAAGAGATAACAGTGTCAGTTACCCATACAGTTAAAAACTGGTGAATAAAGATGAGTAGACAAACACTAAAATAACTTGAGGGAAAGATTGTTTTATAGCTTCAGAAAAGTGAAATCTGAGACCAATCAACCTCCTCTTGGTTTTGTGGCGATTTAGTCCCTAAATTGCCACGATTTAGGGACTGAGAGCCAGTGCAAGCAGGTGCTGTGGGCAGATGAGACCAAAATGTAACCTTCTTCCCTCAGTCGGAAGCGAACTTTATCTTTGTACTGTACAGTGTGTTAATGCTTTGAATCAAGTTGAGTCAAAAGAACATGTCAACGCATCAAATGTATGATGCCTGCAGATATTATATGTAGGCCTTTCACAGTAAACTACAAATAAATTCATCGCATGATAAATTAAAGCAAGCTCAATAATTTCTATTTGGACAATTTATCGTTTTTCTCTTTCTGCTAAAATCTGGAAGACAAAATTCTCCAGTGGAGTGTTTTGGTCTCAACTAACCCTTTTTCGAAGGACAAATTTGCTTACAGAGACTTCCTAGTTTATTTAGTTTTTTAATGTCTGTTGTATTGTTTACTTATTTTGGATACTTAAAAGGTCTTCCCGTTCCTGTGTTAAATGTTTGTTAGGATTTAAAGTTTATCAATCTTTAAGAATGTGTTCTTAAATTATTATGCCATTACCATTGCATTACTATAAAATGGTCTCAAAACAACATTATACTGTAGTTTACGGCAATAATGTTTGGTACAATTAATCATCCAGCAAAATTTGCTATCCTGACAGGCCAAGCTGTATGCTAACCATTTTTCTAGATAAAGTTTCCTTTAGAGAAAAAAAATTGTGTGTCGCAAGCGTTCTCGCATGTAAGAATGTCGTAGTCTAAGCATGCCAGTTGTTAGCCTATCCATGCTAATGGTGTGGCCATTACTCATCTACCAGTGCTGGCCTGTCATCAATAAGATCAGTAGCTGGCTGCAGAAATGATGTAAGAACTGCAGGATGGCAGTAGCCTTAATTTTGGCACTGAATACAGCTCCATATAAGGGCTTAACAGTATGCAGACAAGCTAATTTAGACATTTGAATTAGCTGCGTTGGAGCAGGGGCACATTTAAAACATGCAGGACGTCTGACATCATTCTTACAGTTTGACCTCAATGAAGTAATGTTTGGAAGACACACAGTGGGAGGTGAGAAATAAAGGAAACATGTATACCAGCATTGGGTGCAAGTTTATAAGAAGATATAAAACTCTTTTACCTTCATTTCACAGTTTAGGCCTGCCGTGCTAATCTTTAAACAGCACGTAGAGTCACAGGGAGGATTGTTTTAAAGACGTCAAGCCAGCAACTTGGATCAGTTCCTGTAAAACATAAAACTACTCGCTGATTGAGAGCCAGTTTGGTCGTGAAGCTCAATTTAGCAAAGTCGGTGTTGGGCTATCACCCACTCTCAAATAGAAGCAGGAATGTTACTGACCATACTGCTGGAGCTGGAAAAGTGATTTTCAGGCCTGAGTTTTTCTTCTGAATTAATGGATTGGAAGATGGTGGCTGGCAGAGTCAAACCTCTGCTTCATTCTCTCAACCAGACTTAATAAAATCCACGTTCACGTGCACATTTCTAACTCATGTAGGCAAAAGAAAACTTCAGTTAAACATCCTGTCAGTCATAATCAATAATATTAATGACTCTATTACCACTTCCATTGTGAATGTGACGCTATTTCTACGCCTCCTTTAAGGCCGACTGAGAAGTCGGCCTTAAATTTAAGCTTTTTAAATTTGATTAAAAGTCTGTGTGGGTTACTGAAAATAAGGTTCAGCAGGACATAACCAAAAGGAGTAAAATGGAAGGTAAGGGCTTTTCACAAAGGTGACTGTAGAGAAAATGCATTAAGCTTATCACCATGGCAATCCAGTGGGCCCTTAAAGGACTTGCAATTTTTGAAGAGAGGTTATGTGAGGTTATTGTTGGTAATAGTTACTTTACCTGTTGAAGATAGATGTCACACCACTCTGAGTTTGTACAACAGGGAAGAAAGACTTGAAAGGTTAACGGCTGGACAGACGGATCATTGTTTTTAGCTGCTTTAAGCTATTTTAAAACAATTCAAACTGGGAAAAAAAAGTTTTATAATTTTTTGATGGATAATACTAGCTGGCATTAATCTCTTACAGCTTTGTAAGAGACAGTTCACAGCTGTTTTTTTTGTTTTGTTTGTCTTTGTCAGCTACAGAGTCCAGTGTTTCTATGTGGGATTACTGTAGCAAAGCTTGCTGACATTTTCACACTTCTGAGTAGGCTGGGGATGTTGAGGATTGAGACTGGCTATTAGTCTTGCAATGGCATCAGGGACAGTAGGCTGCTGTGGTTTTCCAGGCTCGGTTCGATTTGTCTCCGAAGTGAAACCTCAGATCTGGACTGACATCACGCCCCAGTTGGGCGTTCTACTCTAGTCTGTATTCTGCAGGTGCTTGATTTTTGTCAGTTACAAGCAGACATTTCAAGTTTATCTGCAAAAACACAAATGGAAATAGAAATATACCAGCCATTAATTTAAAAAGATTAAAACTATCAGAGGTTCTAATAAATAGTTAACATAGGTCAACACATTTTTTATATATATATCGAGTGGCCTACTAACATCAGGGTTGCTGCTAGCTTTGATTTGTAGTTAGTGTCTGACTTCAGTGGCTGATTCACATGTATGAAGTTAATGTCCTATTTATCTTTTTGACAGACTCACGACTAGCTGATCAGATAAATTGAAACAGCAGACATCATCTACCAAGATAAGTTTGCATTTTGACTCGGATGTCATTTGGTTAAAAAAAAAATAAAAATAAGCAGGACGTTCAATGATCTCTGGTGAAGATGCAAATATTTAACATGCTGTTATAGAGAGTAGATATGAACATCTTCAGCTTGAGTTATTTGAAACTGCTGAAACGAGGAATCCCTTTGCCAGGCTATTAGCCTTCCTTCATTTTATTGATTTCTAGAAAAAAAAAGTTAAATTTAAACCAATCCGAACCATACCTTTCATCACCGTAGCGTAAGACTAACATCACAGAATGCATTCTGTGACGTCACTTAGAAGCATTCACTCCAACTCCCTTCACAGTATTGTCAACGGATAAAAATAGTCAACTTTGATCAGTGCATACATCTGCAAACAGTTTCACAAAAGGATGTAGAAAAGTTCCCAATTAACTCCTGTAGGATATATGTGGTTGAATCCTGAGGAAAATGCACTTCCAAAAGACATTACGATACTACCTCTGCGTGCATGCTTTTCTCAGAGGGTGTTACAGTCAGCTGTGGAAAATGAGCTTCTACACCTTCTACTATTAGTAATATCTCCTTATAACAGCCATCGAAAGAGCCTTTGACCAGTTTAGGGTTGGATTAACGACTAAATGAGTGTGCTGCATGCCTACTGAGCAGTCTTCCTTTTTTTTTTTTAAAGGACTGGCAGAGCACCGCTTTGATGGGGCCCTCTGTATTCTCATCACGCTCCTGGTCCTATCCATTATAGCTCATTACCCATGGAGGGACTGAAAGAGCGAAGACCCCCTTGGCACGCTTGGCCCCTGCTCACAGAAGCCCTACGAGGGTTAAACATCAACAAACCCACAAAAACCTCACCAGCTGTGCAAGGTGCCAGCCCTACAAGCTATAGCCTCGGGGGGTCACTGTGTTGCAAATCATGTGATTTGTAAAAAGATCATATGGTGATAAGGAACACGCCAAGGTTTGGTTTGACTAAAGTATCCATTTACACTTAGGGTTAAATGAGGTCTGTTTGACTTCAACAAACATTTTATACTTTTTATTGTAAAGCCCATTTGCTCTAACCACTGATATGAATCACATTTAAAACAACCTAAATTTCCTTCACTGTGAACAAAGAGTGAATACGACGCAGATCGGTGGGAAGCGCCTGACTGATGGCCTCTGAATATGGTGGGTGGGGCGGTGGTCTTCCATCTCGACGGCACCAAGAGGAAAGTAAAGAACAGTGCATATTATTTTATCAAGGTTATGATGTTATCTTCCTCTCCAGCTGCTCCACAGAAAGAAAGAAAGAACAGGCTAAAGGCTCAAAGTCACATCAATCAGTGAAAAGTCCCCCTTTCAGGATTTTTGCAAAAGTCCTAAAAGGAACAAAAGAAAACGTTTGTGTATTTTGAGGGGATTCGTACATCTGCAAACATTTCCAAAGGGATTTTTTATACCCTGTAGAAGTTTAGTTCTTTTATTTCAAGCTGGCTCTTTGTTTTGGTTCTGTGACACAGTTTAGCAATACTAAGACATAGTGCACTGTGCTGACATCACGGAATTGCTAATGTTCACAGAGGATGAATGTTTCCATAGAACAAGAGTTGCCCTTTGTTTCTAAAGCGGCCTGAAAAGCAGGACAAGACACAAAAACATCACAAATTTAGAGCCGGACCTTCATAAATCCACATATTGCTAAAGCAAACTAAATGGCTAATTTGTGCCTGGATATCGAAAAAAAAAAACTTTATTTTTTTATTGCTTTTTATTGCTATAGACACACTAGTAAAAGCTTATTAGGCACGCAGCAACTTAAAATGTAAATTATAAATTGACTAAATGTGAAACTGTTAAAAAGAGCAATTAGATATTAAGGTGAGTGTTTTTCACTTTACTTGAATAAATGTACTCTAATTAAAGCTGATGTTAATCCAACTGTTGCATTGTAAGGTTCTGCTACTGCAATAATACATTTATTTATGTCAAGGCTTTTCCACCTGTGCTGTTGTGCTTTTCCTGACTCTGTCCATTTGTTGACTCTACAAGTCACTGATCAAGAGATTGTGTGGAATGTTCTGAAGCATAAACATTCACCTATAATACCGATAAAAATAACTTTAAAAAAGAAAAGAAGTTGGACTAAACGCTTAAGGACGCTAGCGCAATTAAAAATGCAGAGCTCTGCAACAAAGAAAAAACATGACATATCCATCGCTTCAAAAAGCACCGAGGTCTCCATAGGAACTTCGAATAACATTGCGTTAAAAATTAATCTCATCTCCAAACAATCTCCAACAGAGAGAAATAATATTATAATCATCCCCAAATTAGAGGCATTAGAGCCCGAGAGGCTGCTGATGAGTTCATCATTTGGGTCTGTGTGGGATAGAGGCTAATAACGCACAGTGTTAGGTAAAAACCTGCTCCGTGAAACCCATTATTACCCCGAGAGCCACGTTTCATCGACACAAAATCATGCCGATGCATGGCAAATGAGACGGCAAGAGGGGCACGGCGCCAGAAAGAAAAAGGAGGAAGAAGTACTATCGCCATATCTAATTATGCTGTGGCAATAAACCTAATGAAAACGCTGATGTATTTTTGTTTTTTTGGCTTTTGTTTTTTACTGACGTAGTGAAAACTGAGCATCTGATTGCTGACATTAGGTGTTTTTTTTTTTTTTCTCTTGCTTTCCTGGATCATTTCCGGATTTGATCTTTATTTATTTACTGGTGAGGATTATGAAGGAAATGTTCAAACACAAACACTAAATAACAATCCACAAATTGATGACGGTGGGGGGGGATGAACCCAAAAACTACAGATAATACAGTGCATCGCAAAATTATCATAACGTCTTCACATTTTCCAACAGCGCAACAAAGAATTATTTAATTGAGATGTACTGCAAAAAAAAGACACAATGCAGCATCATTTTAAATTGGAAGTAAAATGAGAAACACAGTTTTCTGAAAAGAAAAAAAAAACTGCATGGTCTCCGTCTCTGTCTTACACTTGATCATTCACTGAATGAATGGTCATAAAGATATGACTGATTGGGATGCGTAGGGGGAGCAGAAGAGAACGGAGGAAATGATGGGAAAAAGGAGCAAAAGAGGTGGGATATTGTTGTGGGACCACCTGGGGAATGTTTACAGAATCTAATAACTCTAAATGTCATCACTTTATTGGATTTATGGATGGATGTGTCTTTTCCTCACTGCTGTGCTCTTTCCATCATTCTCTCTCTTTTTATTACTTCCACAGACGCCCTACCGCGTGACATCCAGTCCACAGAAAGCTGAAATAGGGGGAAGAAACAATCACCCAACCCTCAAAATTCACATTAATGCTTTTTGGGCTGAAGTCTATTATTCTAAACCATGTTGTTTTGATGCACGGCGAGAACAAGTAAACATAAACCGAATTCATCACGGATGGCTTACTTATCTGATTATGTTCTTGTATGATTCACATCTTTAACTGGAGGTTGAACAAAATGCCTGTTGTTGAAGATTTTACTAAAGGACTCAATCTTTACAGAATACAAGTCATAAAAATATTGATTATTTTTTGTCACAAGGAACAGTAAATACTTACTCTGCAAGTCATTATATGGGCTCAGGAATAGTAAAAATGTTTTTTTTAATCCAGTGCCTTGCAAAAAAACATTCCTGCCCCTTGACTTTATCTCATACCACCAACAAAACAGAGACGTAATTAATTCGGGAGGTAAGAGTTCTTTCTTTTTTTTAACAATAACAACCTGTAATCATTTGGCATCCATTTGTGTTAAGCCCCCTAAAATCCATTTGGGGAATCCTGATTCAGGTGAGGCAACTCTGAAACATTCAAAGCATGTTCATTTATTAAAATGAATTTCTATCTAATCTGACAGAGATGGAGTTACTTTCCCAGGAAAAATGAGGAACAACCTTTCAGATCTTTTTTTTTTTACTATTATTTTTGAAAACCATCTTTTGTCATATGAAAGCCCTAAAAATATGGTAAGGTGTGAAATTGTAATCTGCAAAGATGTGAAAAAGTTCAAGAGGTTTTAATGATGTCTAAAAAAAACAAACCTACGTCAACAAGGAAGCCATTTGAGCATATTCCTTCTCCAGTCTGTGAATAAATTTGTGGAAATAGCTTAGTAAATTTCACTATTAAACAATAAAAAAATCATTATTTCCCAACTCGAGTTTTATTTAAACGACTCTAAAGCCTTAAAAGAAAAAGACAGATAAATATTAATTAGAAGTGATCTTTCTTTCCTCAGACAGCAAAGCATTAAAAATTAACGCTGTAAATTACGTTATGGTTTCAATTATGGTTCTCAAACGCACTGCTTGTTAAAATTACTGCATCCACAAGTGGCTGGTGACCTTCTCCAGTGGTCAGCAGCTGAAAGGCAGTTCACTCTGGATAGGTCACCATCACATAATATACTGCACACTGGGACACCAACATTGCATTTTTATGTTCAGCTGGCTAAATAGTTATAATATAAGTTATCAACACTTTAAAACCACTAAAAACTTCCCTATGATGTATTATTATATGTTAGATTTCATCAGGAGTGAAAATATCTGTCATTTTTCAAATATCACTGAATGCTAAACATTTGTGTTTTTAGTTTTTGAATCAACTTCCCGTGATATCATGACATTTTTAATTAATTCTATATTACCAGCAGGATATAATATCATCCTATTTTTAAGTGTCATTACTAGTCGTTTTAATGTTGAGATCTCTACCATCATCCATACAGCCCAGTTTTTTTTTGTTGTTCTTTTGTTGTTTTTTTTTTTCAAACAACAGTAAAAATACAGCTGGTCACTAAACAGATACTGCTCTTACGTAGGTAATCAGATAAATCTGATCCTGTTGCTGTCTTTGAACATCCAGACCTGGTGTCTTACTGTTACAATAAAAAACAGGGCTTCCTTTTTACAGCAGCATTCTTTCCACAAGGACGCCCGAGTCATTTCCGAGAACCTGTCGCTGTTACCAGAAGACACGAAACACACGCCGAGTGAGATCTCTCAGTCTCCAATTATGAGATCGAACTATACCTAATTACCATGCATAATACGGTGCATGATGGAATGGAGAGGGAAGCATCAGAGAAATGTGAATAAGAATTCCCATTTAATATTCATGACTTAAAACAATGCTGCTTGTACTGTATGGAAAGCTTAAGGATCAATTCCACCTTTTGTCTTCTGATAGCAACACTGCAACATCCAGGCCAGGGACAATGCTGCTGTAAACCAGCAATCCTTTATGCTGCATCAAATCCAGTAAGGAGGATCACTCAGACGGAGGGGGCAAGATAGACACGGACACATTAACCTCCACTAGTGCACCATCCAAAGATAATA
This sequence comes from Poecilia picta, assembly GCA_033032245.1. Lineage (NCBI taxonomy): Eukaryota > Metazoa > Chordata > Actinopteri > Cyprinodontiformes > Poeciliidae > Poecilia > Poecilia picta. The sequence goes on from CM065364.1 coordinate 22,641,731, forward strand.
TTTTATAACTGCAGAGGTCTAGAAAAACCTCTTTGCATTCATAAGGGGAATCTTAATCAGTCTTAACAAGTTAAGGGCAAAAGATGAACAGTGCCATTTGAGTTTCTGCCCGTGTCCTCACATTAGATTTTTTCTCCAATCTCTGCATGCTAAATACTCTTTTTTTTTTTTTTATTTAATTGTAACCTTTAAATACAGTGTTTAGCTGCGACATAACACAATAGATTGTCTAGTTGAATTAGTTGTTCTTCTGTCAAAGGCAATCATGTCAACACATGTCCATACGGTCATTGCAAACCTGCCACCAACTTCGGACAAACATCAGCGTGCTAGCAGAGTCACCAACCTGTCCACCTGAGGCAGAGGGTTTGATACACAAGGCTGCCTTGTAGGGATTCTACCTGAGCTTTTCATTTGTCCAAATAGACTGGTTTCCATGCTGATAGACTGCACTCACTGTTCGAGATGCCACTGGAGTCTGAAGCTCCTGTCCGATACATCCCAGACAATGAGGGTGTCAGCATTGGCGTACCACAGGGCTGTGTACTAGACCACCACCACAGCGGAGCTCAACACTATAAAAAAGGTTTTCCAATCGCGCTACAGTGGTTAGTCTGATCTTTGGCAGAGATGACTTGACTTACATAGAGGAGGCAGAGCTGCTACCCATGCAGTGAAGTGATGAAACCAAGTGGTTAGTTATCTTAAGTTAAAAAATGAAACAAAATGTCCCTCCCTTATCAGGACAGACTGAGAACATTGTCTAACCATTACGGTTTCAGAGTGAGGATAAAAATGCAACTCGAAAAGAAGATTTTTCAGTAATTGCTCATCAGCTTTATAGAACTTTAGACGAAATATTAGCAAAGGTGATAAAATAACAAATTTCTGAGCCTATTGCCCTCAGGTAATTAGTACCATATAAACATCAACATCCTTATTGTATGATTTACAAAGATGGGAAAAGTTCTGTCCACACATAAAAATTCACTTTTACCATTTTAATGGATACTATAATCAAAATAATAAAAAAAATAACAATTTTAGAGAAGATTAAAAAAGTAACAAAGACGCCCTCAAAACTTCCTGATTATATCTCGTAGACCAATATTTGTCTGATTATAAACATTCCAAATGAATGGGGTGAGAAAATTAGTGTTTGCGCGCCCTTTCCCTGTGTTGCTGCTTTGTTTTGCTGGAGATAAGTGCGCCTGCCGAGAGTCCGGGCCCTGATTAATACGGATGAATTTTTCATTCCGAGTGTGCAGCTGCTCCTCCGCAGCGTGTCCAGCTTTTGAGCCTCCTTCAGGCTACCTGGCCTCAGAATATCATTGTGGTGAATGCCACACGCAGTCAAAATCGCGTCTGGTGTGTCGACACCCGAGGCCATGTGCTCCGCTTCCTTCGAAACAATTAAAATAAAACGATTGCAGCTACACGGCTTAAGGACAAGCGACGCATCCTTGACAGTCAACGGCTGTGCACTTGCACACGTGTAGACCGTCGTGATGAGAGATTCCTTCTCTACTCGATTTCCCTTCCCCTCCTGTATCTCATCATCTCTGAGTTTCCAGGTTTTTCCAGAGTCTGTCACCTTCTGCGGTGTTTTATGCCCTGCGGCGAGGCTGCTCCCAGGCTGACAGCGAGTATCCCTGCCTGGTCTGACGCCGCTCTCTGTAACTCTGCATCTTCTTCTACAAATTTATCCAATGGTGCAATTTGCTTTTTACAGTTTTTTTTCTCTTTTTTTCTACATCACAAAACCACTTGTTTATAAGGACATCAATCGTAATGAATTCCCGCTTTTTGTGGTTGAGGTGGATGTACATTTTGTGGGCCGTTCTGTGTTGGGAGAGATAAGACACCTCCAGGACATTCCAATTTCCGCTCCGGTGTTTGCCTTCCTCTCTGTGTGCTTTATCAGAGAGCTGCATAAATGCTGATAGTTTGGGACGCTTTACTAACCGATAGAGAGAGGGGGGAAAAAACGATGGTCGAAACAGAAGGTTGATGAGTCCAAAACATCAGATCAGAAACAGAATGGCAAAAAAAACACACACACACAAGCTAGAATTGGTGAGGAGGATAGGAAAAGACAACGGGAGAAAAAGCAAATGAGGTGAGCTCATTCGGTCTGACTGAAGGACAGAAAAAGCCCACTGTGTTCCACACTTAACAGTGGCTAGTGTTCCCATGTGATAGTCTGACAGTGACGTTAATGCCTCATTAAAAGTGGGAAGCGAGGCGGTAACTCATCTCTAAGTTTTGAAATGGAACGCCACAGAACGGCTCCTTCAAACACGGCGCTTTCTTTAATTAAACCCCGCATACGAACACCTTGGCTTTTTCCCAGAGACGGAAGAAGGAAGGAAGAAAGGAAGAAAGAAAGGTGAGGGCAGAGTCAGCTGTTAGCCAAGCATGAGAAAGAGGCCCTCAAAAAGAGTGAGCAGAAAGTGTGATTACGGGCAGCCAGCGATTGCTTGGACTAGAATTCTGCTTTTTTTTTTTTTCCTCATTATGAACAGTGGGAGAGAAGGGAAATGTTAGCCAAGCAGCTGAACACCTGCAAAAATTAGCAAAGGTTAGCACCTGCTGCCAGGAAACACAGCCAGAGGCAAAAGGCTATTAAACGGCAGCTCTAGAGGCAAAGGGATCAACAGAAAGGATCAGGTCAGAAAAATTCCCCCCCCCCCCCCCCCAAAAAAAAACAATCTTTTTTTTGTTTTGTTTTGTTTTATTTTCTTAACTGAACGTAAAACATGAAAATGCAACTGTTTCTATTACTACTGTGTTGTGGATGTTCTCTAATCTAGAAAATTCCAAAATTAACACTGGACAGACATCAAATGACATGTGGCTGGTTTGATGCCACTCATAGTGTATACTGCACTAAGTGGATGAAATCTACAGATAAACTATATGTTTGAATCTTTTATAGACATATCTTATTGTCTATGCAATAGGACAGTAACAGGAAGGGATTGCAGAATCCTTAACTTGACGTAATTAGCCGGTCATCTATAGAGCTCACGCTTGACATCTTGGGAGATTATGCATGTTAATACTCCCGACTCTTTTATGTATTTCCAGTTATGTAGCTGTTTTATGCGTCATATATACCCGGCGCCCTGGAGTTTGTCAGGCACCTCTGAGCTCAAGTGTCACGCTTTGTGAAGTTATGCTATTGCATTGTTTATTCATTAGAACATGCAAAGTATTTCCAACAGTTTGGTTGTCATGTTCTTTGCTGTGACAACCTCTTCTTTTTTTTTTTGTTCTTCTCTTTAATGTGACAGCGTGACACAAGGTTTACTCAATCATCCAAACCCCGGCGTAGCTATTTTGGGACGACAGCTGTTCCTAAAATACCTGCAATTGCTGAGTAAATGTTCTGTTTCTGCAATGTGTTTGAATGTTCCCAAAGGCAAAACAAAGTCGTCTGACGCCGACATCCGAGAGTCTAGCCCTCCACTACCGTCTTTAAATTTGTCGATCATCATAAAGTACTGTTCAAAGCTCATGCATCCCCAAAAGGATGCAAGAACCACGTGCATATGCAAACAACAAGCGAGCATTTACAGAAGCTTGTAGAAGGAACAAGACCTCACCTGTCATTGTCCACGCTCCTGAAGCCGGGAAGGATGTGTCTGAAGCTGGAGTTCCGGTCAAGCTTTGGTTGACTCTTGGTACGTTTTATGGAGCCCTTCAGCCGTCGACTCAGAAAGCCCTGATGGAGGAAGACAGTCAACAATTACAGTGTCGCCGAAGTGTCGGCGATGTGGTTGAACGTGACGGCACGGCAGTAAAATATGAATACAACAAACATGTATGCTCAGCATTTAAGAATCTGTGAGGCGAGGTGCCATTAATAGCTGAAGGGTAATGAAAAAATGTGGCTCGATAAAAGCCGAGCTCGGAGTGGAGGGGAGATAGAACTGAGGTGGAATTACCTCAAATTATGTCAGTTCAGGTAAAAAAAAAAAAACAAAGAAAAAACAGCTAATCGGTTCTAGGCTTGTCTGGGTGAAGTGGAAGGAAATTTAGTATGCGTATTTCTTCTTAGATTTGCAATTCAGCCCTGGCAATCTCTATGGTAACTATCAAGTGAATGAAATGAGTGGCGTAGAAATGGCACGACTTTAGCCTTTTTTTTATTTTATTTTTTTGGACAAAACATTTCTTTCACCCACACTCTGCATTCGGACGCACTCAGCTCAGCTGTTACCCGTACTTGTCAAGCTTTGGGCTCCAGCCAACAGGATTCTGAAGTGCACTCCTCAGTGGGAGACCTGGTGCTTTACTGGAGATTCTTGGACATCTCAAGTCCTTCCTCACTGCAACCAAACCGCACATCTTTGGGTTCTTATGAGCTAAAAGAATGTTCTTGCAGGTCCAATTTCCTGGCATGTGGAGTGTTCTTTTGGATTGTAAGGTGACCAAGTCAAGCACGCAAAGATGATGATTTTAAACCCATGCTCTCAAGTATTTTACGAAGACCCTTGCAAAAGTATTTGTACCCATTGAACATGCATCACATTTTGTCATGTGCATTTCAAGATGGCATATGAGTGAAGTGGAAGGGAAATGATACAGAATTATCTAAATTATACAGCAAATGGAATAAGAATCTGAAAAGAACTGGATTTAAGGTCAGGTCTCTGACTTTGCATCCTTAGAGATTTTAGCTAAGAGTTGCTTTGTGCTTAGCTTCCCTGTGTGCCTCTGCTAAAGTAAAGCATTTCTACAACTTCTCCACAACTTTACCTCCGACCTGCCCGGTGTGTTTGCTCTTCACAAGGCTGTCAGTCCACTAATGTTTTAATCATAGGTGGGCTTTTTCAGTTTCCCTCATGAAGGCTACGTTGCAGAAACCATTAGCCATGAGGCTACAAAAATCTCAAATGTGTAAAAGAGTTTTGTGTCTCGATGAAAAGCTTTTGCAAAGAGGTTATGCAGTGGTTTGCTCCACAAAGCAGAACACCAGGTTGAGATTTGAGTCAGACTAAGTTGAAAAAAAAAGCATCACATACCCTAACAGACATGCATTACCCAAAGTGCTTTAACCTTCCGTTGTCCTCATACACGTCACCCTTCCACATGGCTGTGATGGGCAAATTGCCCAGTGAAAGAGACCTCCCTCCGCCCCGTTCGGGCCATTAGCACACTTGTGTAACAATTACCACCTACAGTATGAATAGGTCTCCCCAGGCTTCGATGGACTGTGGATAATTGGAGAGCGACTTCCTCACAGCTTGGCAGCTGATCACAGAGCAAACCTCAGCATCCCGATGAACAACACCTGTCATCAGGAGGCACTCTGGCCTGAAAACAAAGGACGCTCTCATGCCGGTAACCTGAGCTTCACGCCAATAATGAGTGTGTGTATCATCGCTGTGTACCAACACATACTGCTGCGATTCCTAATTACTTGGTAATTTTGAAGGAAAAGATTTTTTCATTTTTCTTTTTTGGTAAGGCAGGATTACTGCGAACAAATACACCGATATTCACAGTATTACATTTTCCCTGTTGATGCACGTTCCTGTCCAAAGCTGCAGTGCACGAATAATAAAGCATTGGCTACGACAGGGAGCTGAAATAATAACTTGTTTTAAATGAGGAGGATCGTGGAGAAACAAGACCAGAGGAAATAGTGCAAAGGAAGCATGGCGTCAACCCTGCATTAAGTTCAATTTGCCGCTACAGAAGTACTCAGCTTACTCAGCAACTTCAGATGCGACTCTGTGGGAGCTTGTCCAAAACTTTCAGATAGCTTCTAATAATCTGGGAATCGAGTATTTCTAAGTATTGCAGTTTTAAATCAGAAAGAAGTTTCAGTTTAGACCAACTCTGTGCCAAGGAGAACTGTAACACGCAACAGAATATGAACCCCATTTTCCATCTTTGGAAAAATACCTTCACCTAAAGCTGTAGCATGTCTATTAGCAACAGAACTACCGTTGCATCATTTGCGGTTTTTACACAGAAAAGGTTCGAACAGCAGGAACAGCAGGAGTCAAGCCATTGCTGCTTTATTTTGTGTTTATTAGAATTTCCATAGAATTGGGTTTTGGTTGTATTGTAGTGGAATGAACTGCATAGATCCGAGTTCGATATAGGCTGATTGAGCTAGACATGTTTATGATGCTTGTTTTTAAACCAGAGCTACACGGACAATAATCACTGAACAATTTCATAAACACAGGAGACTCAGCCACCATTACACTGCTTTTTTTCTTTTTTGTCTCTTTTATAATATTAAGCAAGAAAATGTGTAATTAGCAATGATTTTACTTTGTTTATTATTATTATTATTACTATTATTATTATTCTGAGGATCATCTACAAATACCATGATAATTTTACAATTCAAAAGAAAGCCACAACCTAATCCAACTTATTCAATCACAAAATTTGTTGCATAATAATATATCCCATTGAGATGACCATTAATCACTGAATAATATCTGGCCCCCTAGAGAATCACATAGTAACATAACTACTATTATATGGCTATTAATACACGTATGTATGCTCATTAAGTGTGGGAAATGAAAAAAAAAACGCAGCGAAGATGCAATAGCACACAAGGAATTTCCCACTCTTCATCCCAATGCGCATTCACTATACATAGGAATATGGTCACATATGAGGGGAGATAAACATTGTGACAGCAGGACTATGATGAGCTCCGATTACAGCTGAACTTCCGATTTTGTCTTCATAAGAGATATTAAATGATCCCACTGAACCCTCTGGGATCAGGGTTACTTTTGCTTTTTTAATACTCAAAACTTTGACAAAAGACAAAAAATAAGAAGAAAGAAAACAAGAAATTACATGCTTCTAATTCTTAAATAAATCCAGACTTCTATCAGCCAAAGATGTGGGAAGTAAACTGGGTTACTGGTGTTGCTGCCAATTCTGTTGGATTGTCAGATGAATGACTGGGACTGAGTCATTACATGAGTAGAGCTAAATATAGCAGCTTAAGCGGAACATTTGCTCTGTCTTACGACATCAATATATAAATTTTTTTTTTTTTAAGAGTGTGGGCATGTGGTTTGAAACGAAGAAATAGAGGAGTCGCATCGGCTCCTCCGTAACCATGACGAGATTAAGACCCCCTGACTTTGACTGTTTGACACGGAAGACAGTGCAGATGAAAATTTAATAACGCCCAAACACCTTTTTCTCATTTCCGCATATCACTGCTTCCGAACTCCTCGAAAAGGCAAAGCGATTCCGCGCTCCTTCCCCGCAGCCCCCGGAGAGCGCGCCGGGCTGCTGTCGTCGGCATGTTCGCGGCTCACAAATTAAAACGTTGCTTCTTTTTGCATCCTCACGAGGCGAGGCGATGAATAAAACTCCCAATTCAAGCACAGAGAGGGGCATTAATGAAAGACAAATCAGAGATATGAAGCAGAGTGCGGACAGCTGCGTCCAACTTGACTTTTGCGTTTGCTTTTTTTTTTTTAAACAAATTCAGCATAATTCAAATCAAAACTTTTTAAAAAAATCACGTAAAAATAACCAAAATGAATTAGGAAGGGAGATGAAGTCAGCCCAAAAACGAAACAAATAGAGAGAAAATTGACTGACAGTGAGGGGCGACAAGCAGCAGGAGGATAAATGAAATAATTTGAGCACAACGTGGAGGTGGCAGAGCACAAGTCAGCAGAAGAAGCAACAGAATGAAACTAAGCGACGAGGAAAGCCGGGAGAAAAGTACAGCAGACGAGTGACAAGGTCGGCGGCAGATAGGAGCACAGCAGAGCGTGGGATTGGTAGCAGAGCAAAGTGTAACAAAGGATGGTCAAATGGGGCAAAGTATAGTTTTGGGCTTCACTCTGACGCGGCCTGTTATTGCTCTTACTCTGAATAAGACGCCTATCACACCGGGCACCCTGGGACACATAACAGAAAACAATAGCAAACATGAAACAAAAAGAAGAACCCAGCTAGACTCGGCATGCTACATGTAGCACGGCTTCACAAACCCTAACAATCTGTTCAAGGTAACAAGTACCACACTGGTTCAAATGCAGTCGCTTAACTGGCCCAGGCTTTGGTTTTATGGCTTTGTGCACGTTTAAGTGATCTGGGCTGTTTCACGCATTATTTGACAGTTTTTTTGTTTGTTTGTTTGTTTGTTTGAAAAGGACTTAAATCCAACAAACAAACCTGTAAAAAAACTAATCAGAAGTACCCTTCACACAAAAATGCAGACTGAGAACAAAACTAACTTTGCACAATGAATGCTGAATTCCTCTGACTCTGTCTTATGTTATATTACACTCTAAGTTGGGTCTAAGTCACAATATAACAGAAGGAATAAAAAGTGTATTGTGCATCTGTCAATTTGCAAATAAACAAAACTAGACTTGAGGTAACTGTTTCCCATGCTTATGTGAATCTCAACAAGCCGTTTACTTATTCCACATTCCTGCGGCTGACAGCGAGGAGGCAGGGTGGGATGTCATACAGTAAACCAATTCAACATGAGCATACGCACAGAGGGGCACCTGCTTCTCAACAGCCTGTCTGTCTTTTCTTATTGCGCTCACTCCACAACAGGGAATCTAACGGGCTTCAGAAGTATTGTATCAATATTTTACTGCACTATCTTGTTTGCAGCTTAACCTCTCGACTGTGTGTGTGTGTGTTTGTGTACGCGGATGTTGCAACCCGCCCCAAAAGCTTGATTGCAATCTCAGGCTGTCCATGTTCATTAAATCAGCACTTAAAGGAGTTCAGCTGGGCTTTATTGCGGGGCCTCGTTTTTGTCATGAAATTAAAGCAAATGCTTTGCAACCAGTTAATTCTATTCCCTCGGCTCGCCAGTTCCCGGCCGCCCTTAATGCGGCCTGATAGGATCGGAGCCGGGACAATCAGCCGGGCTTTCTTTGCTTCTACTGTCACATCTCTTGTTCTCCTTTAGCATAAATGGATAAAACCAGAACACATACCTTCCCAATTAGACCTTCTTCCTATTTATCGGAGAGAAAACGGGAGGTAGGTAAGAGAAGGAGATTCAGTCACCCAGGATAAGTGAAGCAAAAGAAACTGTAACTTCTATTTTAACTCTTTATCTGCTTAATTATAAAAGACACTTTGAAGGGATTTCCAGTTTTTGTGGCTTATGGTGCTGATGAAATAACAGCATTCGAGAACAATAGAGGCGTGTGTGAGAGTGTGTGTGTGTGTGTGTTTGCAGATATGAAACCCAGTCCCTCCAAATGCAAGACAGAAAAAGATTTTGACGGATTTAGCTCGAGGCCTTAGAAGGAGTGCTTTAGAGATCATTATAACTCTTGTTGTCAGAGTGTGGAAATTTGTTTCTGGAATAAAGAGGAACGACGAGGAACGGTGGCCATTCACTCAACACCCAACATCCTTACTAACCACATCCTGCAGCTGTGGGGGTCGGTCCTCTGCACCGACCCGCATTGGAAACCTCCTGGTTATTCCACCAAATACTGATTTATGAACTCTTCCTGAATTAAGCATTAGTATTGTTGTTTCAAAATGAATATCAACTTGTTTTCTTTGCATTATTTGAGGTCTGAAAGAACAGCATCTTTTTGATTGTTTTGACCATTTGTCATTTCCTGCAAATAAATAAAAACTTTTACTCAAACATATAGCTATTCATATACCTACAAAAAGTAAAATCAGAGAAACTGATCATATGAAGTGGTCTCTTAATTGTTTTTCCCAGAGTTGTATGTGGAAGGCACCTGAAAGTGTCATGGTTTGATTGCTGATGCAATACCACTACATACCACTAGGGGGAAGCATATGGGAAAGGAGCCCACAGGAAAAGTTGAACCATCTTCAAGAGAATTATGTTAACTTTGGGCAGGAAACAGTTATTTAAGCTCATCAATATTAGGCTCACGGCTAGGGGTCAAGAGGTCATGTGACTGAGGGTGACTTTGCAGCAGATCGCCTCCAACTTTCCTTTCCCTGAGAAGCACAAGAAGCCGCTTCAGAGGCAGCTAATCAATAAGTCAGCCCTTCCATCTGACCCTTTACCTCTCTTACAAGCCTGCAGTTCTTTGTTTCTTTTCATAAGTGCTCGTTAATTCCTGTTGAAATCAAGATCAAACAAAGACTCTGCTCACATGTCTCTGGATCAATAAGATCCAGAAAGGACCGAGACGAAATGTAACACAAGTGGCAAAAATGCTGCGTGTTCTATTAAGAAGGAGTCCACATCAATTACAGTTCATATCGACTTTCAAAAAAGTCTTTAAAACACTTGTTTTTTTCTGTTGTAATGGATACCGTCATAACTTTTGGCTCCCAACTGAGTCCATTGCTGTATTTGTTTATCCTGTGTAAACTAAGGAGGTGACATGGAGTTTACATGTTTATGAGACACAAACATCGTCGCTCCGCTGGCCTGACTTTGAGCAGTTTTACATTTCACCTCCGGGTTGCCATCTCCCTGCTTGTTAAATATTAATTGAAATACGCGATGCTAATTGCTAATTATCTTTAAATTGATGACTCATGGCAGAATTTTTTGCTTCATTAACTGGCTGTTTATCTACTGAATTAAACATGACACAGAGCGTTACAGCGGGCTGATGGACAAAAAAAGAAAAAGCAAGAGGGGGGGGGAGAGTGCTCTCTATTTATGTTTGACAGCAGGAATGGGTATCTGTGTGGGAATTTAAATGACTGAGCTTAAATAAAGCTTATCGTGTAGGCTGAAAAACAACAACAACAACAATAGAGGCCTGAGTGATGGAGGCAAACCAAATGTGTGCTGTGATGTCACAGTTCAAAAGACTTATGATTCGAGTTCATCTGGACATTAAAACGGCCTTTTAAAATACCAATCTATGAGATGATAAAAAAAAATCTAACAGGTAACAGAGAGACAGAGAACGGTTGGTAGATTTTAAAAAAAGCAGCACTCACAGTACTCACGGTGACTCTGAAAGGGGTGGCGGCGGTGGAGGTGGTTTCCATGGCGGTGGCGTTCTTGTCCGAGGAGCCTGGCATGCTGCGGCGGCGTCCCGTCTTCTCTGGAGGAGACTCTGAAGACACAAAGAAGGTTTTTATTACCTTAAACTACAGCAAATCTTTTAAAGACACAGTGGATTAATTTATGTATTTAACAGCAGCATTTTAGTTAAGTTTTATTTTATGTTTATTCTAACATAAATCTAACTACATGCTATTCTTTTTTTTATTTTGCATTTAAAGATTGAAGTGGCTTCGATATTGTTGTGCAAACTAATTAGGAAAAAAAGAAGTTCAGTAAATATACAAGTTTGTAAGCTTCAGATTCCATCTTCAGTCGCAAAGAGAGAGAATCTGTCATTTCAAAGTATTTTAATATCAAACAGAATAAATTTTTTTTCCTAAATGTTTGTAGACCATTCTAACGCATAAATAAATTTACATTTTTATGAGGCATGATCAAATATTTATTTGATATACACTCAAGAGGACAACATGCATTCAGGTATGCATAAGAAATCATTTCCTGAGAGGAGTATACATAACTGCATAACCGTAGTTGAGCACTGCTGCTGTGCATCATGGGTCATGTATTACAGCACAGCCTAACAACGTATGAATTTATTGGTCTGAACTACAGCATGTAGCCATCTGTGATTTGATGCCTAATCCTGGAACCTGTGTTGCATTTTTAACCCCCCTTACCTCTCTTTCTCTCTCTCTCTGTCCATTTTCTATATGAATATTGTGAAGAAGCTCTAAAAACACCACAAAATAAAAGTGAAAAAGGAAGAGTTCTTAAGGTTGTGCGGAAACTCTGCAAAGAGCTTGTCCTTTTGTTGGCTGGAGATGATTTTTGCTCTTCAAACTCCCCACTGATGTGACATCCTCCGTTCAGGACTATCTGAAGAATTACCATTGTCAGACGAAAAGAAATAAACAACAAACAATGAGGAAAAAGTATATAAAAATTTGAAGAGGGTGTCGAGCTGTGACCTGAAAGACAGATGTAGCTAGAAGCCTGAGCGTTATGCACCTGGGTATTCAAAGAGAGTTGGCAACGCTTCAAAAGGTAACTTTTATCGTATTATTTGTTTGGCTGTCTGATTTCATTTCTGCAGTCCAACTTATGTTGTACATGTCTTTGTACAACAAAAGTAACACAAAAAAAAGTGTACGGTTTTAGTGTCAAATAGTTTGAAATGATACTTTCCAGTTTTTTGATATAAAAAAAAAACCTTTTCCAAACCATCTGGACGAACATGTGTTTCTGTATTACAGTTTGTTAGTCACACATTCTCTTTCTGAAACGGTTCTGTCAGCAAGATGTAGAAAAAAGGAAATATTCAGAAAAGAAAGATAAAAAAATAGGAAAAAGGCTAAAAAAAAAAACCAACAATATGGTGTCTGAGCATTATGAATGTGTTCTGAGTGCGTCCAGGAGACACATGGGGGTGGAGGGGGGGGTGCGTGTGTGTATGTGTGTGTGTGTAGGGGAGCTACAGATCTGGACATGCCAATGAGGAATGTTACAGTCATCCAACATGCAAGTCTTCACATATTTCAGTTAACTCAAGACTCCAGAATACAAAGAAGAAAAAAAACACACGCACACAAGCATCGCAATATTTTAAATGTATGCCTCGCTTAATTTGTATTAAAATACATCTAAATAAAAGTGCAGAATCACAGCCACAAGTTTTGATATGGTGAGAAAGTCTGTCCACATTAAAGTCTCGCATGGCCCCAGCATCAATCAGGCAACGTTAAATTATTTTAAATATGTTTTGAGCAGTCAGAAAACACAGTGAATTAATGTTGCAGTGTGTGAGGAGGGCGTGTTAGTGTGTTATTAATATATCCTTATTATATAACAAATCCTTGCTCACACGGACACGGCGTAATCTTTTGTCTTTAGGAGGCGTTACACTGGCTTTTGTTTATTTCTTGCAGACTTACAGTAACGCCGCCTGCCAAGATCGGACAAATTCACAGCCACGAGTTGGTGCCAAACCACTGAAATCTTTGTGGATTTCCCATGTTATCACAGGGCAAAATGGAAATGACAGCTAGGAAAATGTGTCATCTTGTATATTCGTAACTGAAATAATTTACGCGTTTCTTTCCAAATGCATAAATTATCTAAAGTTTGCCCCTTATATGCTGCCGTTACTGTTGCAGCGCTTTGACTGGACCCTGGCTGTAATGCAACATGCTCTGTCACGTAGCAACCACAACTTTCTGTGTGTTTTTGTGGGCATGGCACGGCCGCACCTACCAGGACATACACATCCACTTAAACTGACAAGCCGGGCAGAGAGAGCAATAATCAAGGAAGCAGCTAAGTGAGCCATGGCAACTCTGGAGGAGTTGCACAGATCCACGGCTCGGGTGAAAGCAGATCAGTTTATTAAACATTTCTCAGTCCAGAAACGTATATATGTTGACCTATTTTTTAACTTCAGGTAAAGAGCTAAAGAGCAGGCAAAGTACAAATCCATACATTTTCTCAACGCAAATACAGATAAAATGACAGATGATACTCTGTGGTATTTGTTTTTTTACTTATTTATTTTAACTCAGCATGTTGAGGCGTCTCAATAATCTCAATTTGTTCTGCCTCTGTACGGAGGATTTGAATTTACGACGTAAGAGGTTGGAAAGAGGACATTTCCGACTTAATGTAGAACGACAAAAACTCTGGAGTTGGTAATAATTACTCAAGAGTTTATAACAACAGATTTGGATGTTAGATTTTTTGCGAAGTCTCCTCTGAAATCAAAGTCAGGCGCTGAGGAGGGTGAACCCCATCAAAAAAAAATCCATCTTTATCTTCAGTCACGGCGCACAGTTCACGCGGTGATTGCATTCCTGTCGCTTTCCCTCCTCGCAAACCAACAACTACGGTGGCGACTGAGACTTCCGCTGCCATGACAACAAGACTTTTTAATCCTTTCAAATCAAAAACTCATTCATGAGCAAATAAGGCTGATTAAGGTAATTATCAGCCCTGACGGAGGAAAGTCTGCAATGCAAATTCTCACACTCGGCCTTCAGCAAACTCGCCCCTCTGGGGGCTTCATTTGGCGACGGCGGAAAACTCCCTGCTTGTGCACAGCTGGCTGCTGTTGGCGCGCAAAGGCAAACCAAACACATGAGCGCACATCATGGAGCTGTAAAAAAAAACAGGACTGCTGAGTGCAATCGCGATACAGGTTTCCACACGCTCCGGCCATCTGACTGCAATAAATGTCCGCAATAAATTGCCGCTGCTGTGCGAGGCGCTCCCGTTGTCGACTCAGACAGCCACCCAGACAGAGAGAGAGACAGACAGACGGACGGAGAGAGAGAGAGCAGACTCGTTCTCAATAAAACCTAAATTAAAACGCAACATCTAATGTGACTCCTGGGGAAAACCATCAAGGAGTTTGTTTTGTCGAACACAAGGGGTTTGATCTCAGGGAACATTTCCTGTTTATGGAGGGTGTGTGTGTGTGTGTGTGTGTGGTGTGTGTGTGTGTGTGTGTGTGTGTGTGTGTGTGTGTGTGTGTGTGTGTGTGTGGCAGTTGTGTGCGGCCTTCAGATCTCAGATGGTGTGTGTGTGTGTTTAGAGCACATCTGCAGTTTAAAAGGGTCAGCGTGTCCATAGGCAGCTGTTGTTGTTGTCGTGGAAATTCCAAGCGTGGTACCTTGAGATCGTTTACTGGATGCTCCCAGTCAATCCCTCGCGTCGTTTCCCTGATCTTACAATTGCTATTCTCCTTCAGTTGAATCAATTTTTCCTCCTGCTTTAAGGATAACCTCTGTCCTATGTCCCTGTCCCACACAAACACAGGCGTCCTGCAGACAAAACTAGTCCAGCTACCTCTCATCTCTATCAATTTTTGGAAAGGAAAGTTCATTTTGGGAGTCCAAACAAAGGGAGACGTCTGGGATTTCCCCCTGATTCGTTTCTTCAGAAACCTGATGTTACATTCATTTTAATCTATTGATGATGTCAGCTTTATTGCCACCTATTGCTTTTAACCGGCATACCAGCACTGCTGTTGCGACGTCTGCTTTTTTCTTCCGCATAGACATATATATATTTTTAAACATGGATAAGTGCATTTTGGGTGTGTGAAAAGTGTTGCTTTTACTCTCCAACGCTGCACATTAGAGTCTCTGCCTTTCAGAAACGGCTACTGCAAAACCTTTCAGCCTCCTACAGGCTTTTTGGTCGATGGAACTGAAGAGGGCATGTATCGCGTTTGGTAAAAAGAAGGAAAAAAAAAAGATGGTGGCAGAGAAGCCTGGGAGTTAAGCCTGTGAGGACTCACTTTTAAAGAAGAACATCTGACACTCTTTCTCCGAAGAAAATATTCACCTCCCTGCTGCGTTATATATTTCTTCATTAGGTATGAAGATGGTAGCAGCAGGTGGCTAAAATAGCTTAGCAGCCCGAATGCTGGAGGGGCTACAATCTTTATGCTAATCTGAGCTCACCGCCTGCTGTTTCCAGCTTCATATTTAATGTGATGACTTGTTTTGATATTCTGTTGAAAGAGAGGTGAGTAGGAACATTTCTCTAAAAGCCTCAAAGAGAGTTTAGGCTGGCAATCCACTCCAGAGTGAAGGTAAAGCATTCCTTTTTTTTTTTTCTTATGCAAAGTTGTAATTTTCGATTTAAATTCAGTAATGTACCACAGGTCAGAGAGTGTATATCCTGAGGACTTCCTGAAAGGATGTTCTCCGCCAAGAGACTAAAACCATCAAAACTCTCCCTCTCATGTCTGAGCAGGACTTGCACTCGTTCTGACTGCTAAAAAGATAAAAGAATATATCCTCCTCATTCAGAAACGCGTGCGGAAGCTCTCCTGTTCATCGCTTCGGTCCCATACGTGGCAACATGTTAAAAGTAATGTAATACTTTCCAATATCATGAATTAAAGGGTAAAAACGTTACAAGTTTGATTCTGTCAAAGAGATGTGCTATTTGCTCATAAATGTGCCCTGAGAAAACATGCTGTTGTGTCTCTTTGAATTAGGTTTTTTTTTTCATCCTTTTTCACTTAAGGTACTGGCTGTGCTAAAAGGCTTTGAGATAAAGGATGAAATTGAGAGGTGGCTGTAACCAAGATGTTGTTGGCGTTCAATCTTAACACACTTTCATGTAGAAAAGAATATTAACTAGCTACTCTCTGCAGAACATGCTTGGTTGATTTTTTTTAGATTTTTCTTTTCATGCATCTCGAAGGAAATTAAAAAAATTGAGTTAAGCCAGAATTGCATCACATTTTCTTGTGCTGGTTAATAACTCCTTTGGGTTTTGTTGTGATGCCAGGATACGGAAAACTACACTGTGGCTTCGGTAGATGTTAGCAATTTGTATCTTTATTAAAATTTCTTGGCGTCCTGCAAGAGTTCAAGATGTAAGACATCTAAAAACACAAATACATTCATCATCGTAGAATCAGAGTACAGCCAAGTAGCAATTTAGTCTTTTTGCTGGTTGGCAATTAGCACACCAGCTATTACATAAAAATGAGATTTCAAAATAACTGTGCAAATGGTCATGAACCCCAACGGAGAAAGCACAATCTTCGCCCCGGCCACTTAAACTCTTTAGAAAGCCTTGATGTTGTTTTCTTCATGAGTGACTGTACAACCAACCAACCAACCAACCAACCAACCCACCAGATCACAAGAAAAAGTGAATTGGAGTTGTACCAAAACAGTCCAGGTAAGACACCCTGAGACCACATCTTTATTCCTGCTGACTCAGCCCGCGCCACACACCAACATCCTGTCAGATAGCCAGTTGTGGAACAATAGGAAGGCAGAATGTCAAACAAGCCTGAACCTGACAAACAACATAAAACAAAAGGGGTAACGGTGAGAGTGGTGATGTGTTGTTTCCATGACTTCACCACAGCAAACCACCTTTTTTTAAATGAAACGGTGGACAGAACCATCCTGATTCCGTTTCTCCAAAACATAATATGGTGTTTTCTTTTATTTAATAACTTATTTAAACTTTGAACATGTCCAATCTTATTTTGTTTCTCTTTTTTATTTCATTTCATATCTTTATGTTTTAAGTGGTCAGTGTTTCTTTATTTTTCTCCACATTGCCAGACATTGTTCACTGGCTGTTTTTTTTGTTTTTTTTCCCAGCAGCCAGTTCCCCATTAACTCCAACAGGAAGTGTCAAGCACTTCAATTGCTAATTAATTCACCGTGTTCTTCAGCTGTCAACCATTTCTGGTTGCCAGTGGAAATGTTTTAAAGAGCATTTAACAGTTTACCATCATGTGGTGAGATCAAACAAGAGCTAAAGGTGCAATAAAGTCCTCCTGAGCCTAATTGACCAATACAGACGATGAGAAACGCTAAGCTGTGGTTGTAGATTAAATGTGAAATCTATTACTAAGGCAGAAAAAAAAAATGAAATTGAACGTTTGAGCACAGTCTTGTGTCATCAGCAGCAGTGTGACTCTGCATTTCAAGATGTCTGTCCCCTCAGGACAGAAAGACGACGTCCACAGAGCATGCAGACTGGAACAATGAAATGTGCAGGAAAAAAATATAATAATAAAAATAAAATCACAGACTGTCAGGTTGTGTTTACCCCCGTTCTCTCTCCCTAGGTGAGTATCTGTCCTCACTCTTACCTATGCACACTAAAGCTCCACTTTTTTTTGTTGTTGTTGTTTTGTTCCCCCTCTCTTCGACTACGTAACAACCGGCTGGCAGCAGCGATAAAATCCAGGCTGTCTGAGGAATATCTGCTGCGAATCAATTTCAGTCGCGCAATCCTCTGAAAGTCGATGGAGCCGTTTTGCATGCGCCGACTTGCGAAAACGCCGAACCCTTTTCTCTCTTTTTGGCAAGTTACAACCACAGGCCTTTAATCCGTTTCATTAATATTTCCTGTGGTAGATCAACACAAATGAGTGCATAATTGCAAAATGGAACAAGAGTGAATGAATACACATCTGAAAGGTGGAACAGTCCAAAGCATAATCACCATCTAAGTTTGGCACAGATGCGAATCGGACAAGATTTGCTGCCCACCTAATCTGAAAGGAGAGCATGAATCACAAAAGCAAAGCTACTTTGAGAAAAACAGCACGTCTGGAGGATGGAAGAATTTGTTGACCTGACTTTTATTAGTCATAAACACATCTAAATGTAGCCTTCAAAGAAGAGGAAGGGGAAAAACGTTGATAAAAATAAAACAAAAAAAAAAGCTAGCTGACGTTTTTCACAAGCCGATATCGTTTGTGAAAGAAGTTGCTTTGGTCAAACGAGATCAGAATTATACGTTTTGGTCAGAAACTAGGTCTACACATCACCTTGCACATTATCATGGCACACAGTCGGGGAAGCATCATACTGTGTGGTGCAGTATGGGTAGGGAAGCTTATGGGGAGATAGGTGGAAATAAATATCCTGCAATACCGGAGGAAAACTTGTCTGAACTTGCAGTCGGTGACAGCGGGGTGGAAGTTCACCTCCCAGCAGGACAACAACTCAACAATGCAGTGGTTCAGACCAAGACATAATAATAGACACAAGGTGACTCAACAAGGATTGGCTCAGCAGGCTGAGGACAAATGCGTGTAACATTGTTACTACTTCTGCTTAACTTAAAGCCAAAAATTACATTCTGTGAACTACAGTGTGTCCGTCTTTCATATAAAATCCACATAAAATACATAAAAGTGTGTGATTAATATAAGAAAGTGTAAAAAAGTTCATATGTGTACTATATGAATACTTTTACAAGGTAGTGGAGGCCAATTTTAAGCTCAAATTTGTGAACAAAACAAACAAACGTGAGAGCATGTTCGTCTTTCCATATGAGTGGAAACCAAATTGTGTTAGCACCAAGCCACAAGGCCGGCGCTGGACTTTTGACCTCTGGGATGCGGTATTTACTCAGCGCAGAGGTGATGGGGTGATAAAGAGGTGCTCCTCCGTCTCCTTGGAGCAGCTCTATGAACACGAGGGAGCAAGAGAGTAAAAGAGCCAACAAAAACCAGCAGTGCATACATAGTCAACATTCACTTAACTTTCTGCAAACAGAGCGCACGGGCTCAAAATAAAATAAAAATACCACAGTAAAGGAGATTTACGCTGAACAGCCACTGATTCAAAAGCAGAAAGAGCAGAAATGGGAAGTTAATAGCTGACATTTAGAACTTCATTCTGCCCCAGTGGCATCTAGCGAGAAGGACTCCGCTTGGTGTTTGGTTTGGCTCAGGCCTGTCTTTGTCTGCACTTTGTTATGGGAAGTCAGAGGGAGAAGAAGAGGGGCACAGAAGAAGGAAGTTGCTGTTTATGTAGAGGGCGATGCAGCGAGCTGCATTCCTTCTGCTGCTGCTGCTCAGAGATCCGTCTGACTTCATCACTAGCTTGTGAAAATGTTACTGAAACGCCACAAACACACTTGGTAGCAGTGGATGACATTTCCATTAGCAACGTCTAATGATTATTTTTTCTTTTTTTTAAGCAAAAGGTTGTTTTTAAAAGTAAAACTCCCACCATATCTGGTTTATAAAAGCATCCGCCCACAGCTTGTGCTTTTATTGACTTTGCTGAGTTAAAAACAATCAAATAACAACTAATAATAAAGATATGCTTTTGTTCATAAATGAGCAAGCATGTAATTCCTGCAGTTTCTGCTGGAAAGACAACTATTATATCAAAATACATGAAGAATATGTTTGTTACTTTTATGTGTCGTAGTCATAGGAAAAAAAATCATTCTTTGGACTTACTGATATTTGGACAAGGTATTGGATATTCTCACGATGTTTTCGTCATTGACCCTAATTCTCCATTAGGCTTGAAGGAAGAAAACAATGTAACTTGATGATCCTGTTTCCCTCTTGTTTCCTGTATCCTTCTCATCCTAATTTGACATGTAATTCCACTTGATTAACTTCATCCACAGCTCCAAATTTACTGGTTTGGCACAATCTCAAATATCCAAAAACTGCAGCAGAAACCCTCCCAAAAGCATAGCATTCACTCCACTATAGAAATTAGCAACAAAACCTTGAGCTGTCACAGAAAAAAAACCAAAAAAAAAATCCTATCGGAAAACGTGAAGAAGAACCGGACCGGCTTCCGCCGACACCTGCACGGCCTTTCCGTTCTGTTCCATCCAGAGCCCAACATTAAGACTACAACATGAGTCAGGCTGCTTTCATTTTCCTTACAAGTGTTTTGATTATCCTTTCAGGCTCAAGATGTATTACGTGCAACTGGTTAAAATCACAATGATAGCAAATTATAGCTTATCGTCACGCAGTTTATGAACACTCAACAGTTTAGTCAAATTTGTGTTCTGAAATCAT
Source organism: Poecilia picta (assembly GCA_033032245.1). NCBI lineage: Eukaryota > Metazoa > Chordata > Actinopteri > Cyprinodontiformes > Poeciliidae > Poecilia > Poecilia picta. Next base: position 22,662,055 of record CM065364.1, read on the forward strand.
GACTGCATGGATGCTTAGCTGAACAGAACAGGAAAAAGAAGCAGCAGAACCGAACCTGTTATCCTGTTTTAGTTCTTAACCAAAGAATCGAATGTGATGAATTGATATATTATGAGTTTTGCACCTAAGTCTCAGTTATTGTAACTAAACTATTACATTTGACAGCTGGTAGTAATTAAAAAGAAAATATGAATTAGGTTTTTTTCTGCTTTGATACACCATAGCCGAGTAGAAAACTATTTTTATATGAACAGTGGTTGCAGTATACAATAAACATTAATTAATGTCTAGTGAAAGTACAAAGTTATACTTAAGTGTTTCAAATTTCTAATCTTCAGTAAGACAATAAACCAACTAAGACATAACTCAATTATATTGGTTGGTTTCAAAACATCTGACCAATCAGACTGAAAAAGGGAGATATGTTTTATTTAGTTTTTTTTTAAAAAGACATACTGGTAATTCATTAACACAGTTACAACTTTCTGATGTTCAGTAGAAGAAAGAATGCTGACAAAAAAAAAAATAAATAAATCGCACAAGCTTGTGTTAGGCTACTTCCTAACTTCAATGCAAAGTTTTGTGGCAGCCATGTCACCTGGCGGTTCTGGTTGGTTGTTTTCTCAAATCAGCACTCCGGGGCGACGGGGAGATTTTAGAGCATGTCCTGCTTCCCTGTGCTGACACACTTTATGGAAAAGCAGATTTGCCTGTGAGGGTAGGACTTTGCACCTATAGCCTCACAGGCAAAATTACAAATGATCATGGCATCACTGTGCTTCATTGAAGCAGAAAACCAAGGTGACCTTAGCCAAATGGAGAAGCTACGGACAATCGTCAAGCAGAAGTTAATGGACCAGAGAGTCAACTATGTAGATAAGCGGAAAGCTAACATAAAAACATCTTCTGCTTCCTCACCTCAACACACGCAGGCTGACTGAATCCATGGCACTCTGCATTGATGCAGTAATTCAAAACAAGCCTCCACCAAGCAGACACTGCACAGCAGCTGGGCGCACATTTTTATCAGCCAATATTTCTGAATCAAATGTCCTGATTATAATCATCCTCATGTAATATTGAAATTTTCCGAGAAACTGCTTTGTAAACTTCTCTATTATGAACAAATCAAATCTGTTATGAACAAATCTGTTAAAAAACTACATGAGCTTGACCCTTTTTAATTTATTCAGATGCACGTCTAAGAAACATGGGGGGGATTCAGAAGAGCTTGGACAGCACTACACTGTGAATGCGGGATGGTTTTTCTATCCTTCGTTCCCAAAGCTGTGAGACTTAACCGGCTTGACTGGTCAGCTAACATAAGCAACATGAAGGATGTGATTTGGTGTCAAAAATATTTCAGGCTGGTAAAACGTACCGCGGTAGCATCCTTGTTTTTACATAAAGCAGGATTTCGCTGTCACCTACTGTTGTGCAACGGCAAAAGGCAATTCAATAATGACGAGTTATCGCAGTATTCCTGTAGTCCCACAGCCATTTCTCTGAAATTGTTCTTCGTCTCTGGAATGTAATCCGTGCGGATTTCTATGGATTAGTGGGATTATCCTGCACCTGTCCTTCTGTTATTGGACTCTTTTGGGTGCTCAGACAGACTGTGTCATCTGGCCCTTCTTGATGACTCATGCTGAGGGGAAAGAGCACATGCAAGGGCACAGATTTCAGAAATGAGAGTGAGATCACAGAGTAATCCCTGGTTAAACACTGAGATGATGACAAAATTCTGGTGGTTTCACTTCAGCCACTTCACAGCTGAACTAACCTTTCCTTGCCCTTCTTATTAGAAATTCCTCTATTGGTTTTTTGTGTACTTATGCACAGCTGGAAAGCGAACACCTTTCTTCTGTGCTTTTATTGGCTCAAAGTCAAACCAACAGTCAAGCTGCCTCCATTGGCAATCAAGGCCTTTGTTTATCCCAATCCATCCTTAAACTTAGAGAGGCTGCTCTAAAACAAACCACAAAATCAGATAAAGACACTTATCTGTTTCCGAGCAAACAAGAAAAAAGAAATGACTCCATCACTGAAGATGTTGAGGATTTAAATACAGCGCCACTTCCAATTGAATCACTTGCTTTGTCTCTATCTTATTAATGTTTACAGCAGATTAAGACTTTGGGAGTCCAACCAAAACTGTTTGTTTCTTTCCTTTATGTGTTTGGGTGCGAATGCGAATGAGTCACGGTGATTATCGGTGATGTTTCCACCACGTTCTCCATATCAGCATTAATTCTGTCCGTATTTCCCATCAGCCCAAACATAAACACACTCGCACAACACCCAGACACACTTGACTGAAAGTCTAAACACTCCACCTGACAGAACAAAAGCGCGGTGTAGTAGCACCGATCACAAGTGTTTCTTGGTAACGACCCATTGAGGATATAATTATGCATAATAACTGTCAGCAGTGATGCATTATTGAGCCGTTACTGGGAAAATCAAATAGTTTTCCCCAAGCTGCAGACAGCTTGTAGAAAAGTATTTGTTTTGTGCCAGTTTAACTTTGAGCGATCATAGTTGGTGCCCTAACTTGAACTCTCATAAAACAGTCAATATACCCTGAAAGCGTTAGCAACTGCTGTATGGTTTCGCCTCATTGTCTTTCTTACCAAGTACTTGTCGCGACTACAGCTTTGTCTACCTCAGTTTTTCTTTTCCAACTCATTCTTTTCCTTTGGTGAAGCTCTCAAATCTGTTAAGACAACACATAATTCTCACTGGTTGCTCAGAATATGGAGGTGCGCAAGTTTTGCTAACGAAGGATGGCAGCCCTCGTCTTCTGAGATGTCATAAGTTTAAAACATGTCCACATGGCAATGAAAAGCTTTGCAGGAGGAAAAAAATGGCTGTACATTTTAAACTTATGTTTTAATAGTGTTGTAATCTGCCATAGTTAAACTGGAACACCCCCCAACCCTCCACAACTCAAGTAATCCTCCAAGATTTCAGTGTGGACATACCACTTTGTTTTCTGTCAGTATGAGACTTTTGTCCACTGCAGCTATTGAGTCAGTGTACAGTGGTCACCACCTGTTTGTGGTTCAATATTTGCAGATTCACCCATGCACTGATTTTTCTGTGGAGTGTGACTTGTAGAAAATCCTGCCCACTGGCAGGTTTTTTTCCCCCTTAGAGCACATCTTAAAGTCTTCAAAAGAAAATTCATTTTGGGAAGTTAAACCATTTAGACACAATGCTATTTGACAAGGCTGATGTTTGTAAAGCGGTCAATACAAAAGCATTCTCTATTTTCCTTGGCACTTAATGGCTGAACCTCTGAGAACAGACTAGTAGTAGTCTTAGCACTACTACTAGCACTATCCTAGTAGTAGTGCTAAGACGGTTTCCACTGTGCACCTACATTAATATTTAGGCATATTTTGTGTGAGCTATTCAAATAGGTAGATATGAATACTTGTAGGGATTTTGTGTATTCATGGATTTTAGCGATTTGTAAGGCACTGTGGCTTCTAACCCATGAGAACACCAGAGGTCCGCCATGTCTAAACTATTCACAAGTGTCAGTATTTACTCCAACTCAACATAGACAAGACTGAAACATTTTTCAAATCCATTCATCCATCTGTCCATCCATCCACTACTTGACATTTTATGATCCTATTCTCCTATTGTACTCTGTTCTGCCCATCCTCTATTTCTTACTACGAAGTAAACCCTTCTGTACTTATGTAATTAAAAATGTTTTCATGTAGTTTTCATTGTGTAAAATAATAAATGAAATGCAAAAACAAATAACTAACACACCTAACAATTTCATTTAATGTACATGCATTGTATTTAATTAGTTTGGTCCATTTTGGCCACTCAACCCTTATGAAACATGACACATTAGGAGCCAAAATAACCCTAAATGACCTTCTGCTGCAGACACAGAGACCTAAAACTACTCCTAATCACAATTAATTGTGAGTCAATCACTAAATCAAATTATCTGTTGTTAACATGGCGAATTTGTAATCAGTATTAAATGTATTAAATGTACCACAGCCAATATTCTATTGCATACCTAAAAGAAGTAATGTATGAAATGACCAAAACCATAAAAATACCAGATGGTGAAGCAGAGAAAAGACCTGCATCAATTTGAAACTAAAACAAGAAAAGGCTTTTAAGCTAGGTAAATCAAGACTGGGTTATATTTTCAAAAATGTACCACCAAGACATAGATATGCACTGGGGAGCAAATTGCTACATAGAATTGCTGTCAGATAAAAAAAAAAAAAGAAATCAGAAGACTCAACAGCGGGTTGACTGGCAGACCTCAAACAGTTCCCAGGTTTTCTGAAGATATTTTAACATCTTGGTGTTGGTCTAAAAGTAAAATTTTGGGAAAAATGGTTAGCTGAGATTGTTTGAGGGGGAAGAAACGTGTTTTTTTCTAGACACTGACAGGTTTGGTCAGGATGTTAACATCCTGTCAATACCAGACCAACTTAAAAAAGAAAAACAAATCCAGGCCATCTGAAGAGATCAACATTTCTATTATACCTCATGCTTGATGTACTTAGTCGTAATTCATTACCATTTATACTAAAGGTTCCTCACCCAACAGTTAATACATATCCACATTATGCTGTCATGACATTGTTCCAGTCAAGGTTTAGACCTAATGTTCTGACCCAAACAGCGCTAGACCTCGAGTGCAAGATACAGGATCACACTGAACATTTCCCTCCTGCTATTCTCCTTTTTGTGAGATAAGTAGGGTTTTTGCATGTCAATGTCACCGTCCACGGCAAAGTGGAGGAAACAGATCCCAAGCGGTGTTCAGGGGTGAGCCAAAAGCACACAAGACCTTCCATTCACAGATAACAATGAGCGTGTATGCACATGGTATGAAAACGAAAACACATGAGCTCATGCAATCTGATCTACGAAACAGGCAGCCAGGCTTTCATAAGATACTGCAGCAGCTTTCTTAAGATAGAAACACAGAACCGGGCCTATAGCGCATTTCTATATTGTCCTGCTGTGATGAATGTTGGTCTCAGCATTATACAACTTGCTTCAGGCGAACTGAAAACGTCTTTACAGAGGAAAAAAATGAAACCTCTAATTTCTTTCCCACACACTTATTTCGACCGGTTAGAAAACACTTTGAAGTTGGATGGAACTTCATGCTGCAATAGCTTTTGTTTATGATGTATTGCAGCCTTGGAGGAAACTAGATTAGACTGACGTTGAGACAATTCAAATGTCCACACATAAGACATAAGAGATGCAGTTATTCATGCAGAAGGAGCACCGACCAAGTGCTGAGTTCATAGAATTGAAGATACCTCTTAGAAACCTGACATTTTGGTTTAAAATATCCTCTATTATTCATCTAATCTATTTTATTGATCTAATTTTTCCAGATTTCCATTATCTGTAGCCCATAATTATCCAAAATACAAGAAATAAAGTCTGGCATGTTTCACCTATGTGTAGTGAATCTATATCAGAGTTTCCCTCAGTGCATTATAAGCCTGGCGGGCCAGCAGGCTTTATTTGTACGTCCAGCAGGCTTATCATTGCTTATTTTTTTTATATTTTTTTATATTTGCATTTTCTTAGACTTTATATCTGGTGTTCAGATATTAATCTTCCAATCATAAAATAACACATAAATATCAAGTGATATTTTCAAATTTCAATGTTAAACATTCTTTAACTCAAAAACACAGCAGGCTGCTAGATGAATGACTGCTGAGCTCCCCGATCACCGGGGTTTTCTGGGGGGAGCCTTGTATATATTATATAAATGTCATTTTCTGAAAGGAATTCACATTCTCAGATACATCTGTGAAAATATTCAATTATTGTTGGGTTTTCTGATTAGGTTTGCATTGGCCTGTGTATTTTCAAGAATATGCCAAAAGTGTTTGAACTAAATGAGATAGAAGCAGGACTCGTTTGGGTTACATTCACCTATATTTTTGTGAACATTGAGACATACATGTTTTTAATTTTAGCTGATGTAACTGCCACATTTCATGACACATCAATACGAGTTGACGTCGCTTTAAGTTTACAGTATTTCATTTTTGCATGTTTCTTGGTTAGTAAATTCAAAGTAAATTCAAAACAAATTTGCCAACATGTATGACATGTAAAAGTATGTATCAATGTTAATCTTTGCCAAATTGCATCATATCACAACAAATTTCAGTGCATTTTGCTGAGATTTATACTGTATGAAGACAGACCAACACAGGGTAGCAGATTTTTCACAAATGATGTCACTGATGAGAAGCTCAAAGAAGTAGCAGACTTTGTATATGAACTTTTTACAGTACTGTCGAGAATTACTCTAAGTTAAAAGGAAGTCTAGGGAGACAGTAAAATTTTATTACTACAAAAATTTTCCAGTACCACACAAACCAAAAGAATTTTTTTCTTTCTGAAAGAAACTTCTCCTTCATCTGGATACAAGCTGCTCTGCTGTGTATTACTGTTAACTTGTGCTCACCGTGTTAAAAGTTTTTGTGGAGCGAGCCTGCGCTTACCCACAAAGATCAAGGCAAGAGCGTCTCTGCGAGTGTTTTTGTGTCCAGGCTCAAAAACATGTGTGCACGTGCGTGTGCTCTTTAGACCAGTGAATGATAGAGTGGGGAGACTTCAAAGCTCCACTTTGATCAGAGTGAAGACGCTCAGCGCAGGCAACACCACGTTCTGCTCTCCTCCTCATGACTGGGGACTGATTTTGCCCATTTCTGGCTACAGAAGCGCAGCCACAGTTTCACTTTGAAGAAACTGATGAAGACTTAATGCAAAGAGTCGATTTGATCCACATGCTGAAAGTTTATATCGATTCTTGTTAAATAAGTCTATTTCTCAGGACGGTGTTGAAACAGCTCAGCGTTTTTATTTTGTATAAGTGACTTCATCTGGTAAAATAGGTTTATGGATTCGTAAGCCCCGCCTCTCGCCCAGAACGTTAGCTAGAGATAGACACCAGCAACCCTTCCGGCCCCACTAAGGGACAAGGGTGTTAAGAGGATGGATGGATGGATGGATGGATGGATGGATGGATGGATTTATAAGCCTGGATATAAAGGTGTGTGCTTTAAGCGTGATATTTTGCTGATGCTTTTCAGTAATAAAATAATGTGTTCTCAAGCTGCTGTTTTATGTTGAAAGCATCACCTAATATTGGCTCTCTGAGATTCAGCTAACAAGATTTGGTTACACAAAAAAAAACTAAAACTGTTTGTGAGGAAGCATTTTGGGTACTCTGTTAAAATACACTTTAAAAGAGTGACAGACAAAATATGACAGATTTGTAAACATTGTGGAAGAATAAAAAAAAGTTTGAGACTAGTGAAACTGACGTGTGTAATTCCGCACTGAACAGAAATTCATTAAAACATAGATGGACATTCACTATGTCTTTATTCGATAGGGCCCACCACCCAGGGCGGCGTAGCCTGGTGGGTTCAAGGTGCACTGGAGAACTTCTAATGTAGTATTGCGCCAAGGTATTCACCAAGTAATTTTGGTCTGATTTCCAGTGTAAATATCTTACTACACTTGAAATAAGATAAAACTAATTTAAAAGTAACTATTCAGTGAGATGTTGAGGCTTCCTTCCTTAAAGTTAATGAAACATGGCTTGTTCTATTGACAGACAAAAAGACTTTTGTCCACTGCAACTATTGTTGCGTGGGAAAATGTCTTGTTATAAGTTAAAAAATCTGCCAATGTAAATGGAACTTGTTTATAAATATTAAGGAATTATTTACTTTAACAAAAAGCCTCTGTATCTTGCTAAAAGTTACTTGTAAGTTAGCAAATTTGAGATGGGACAAAACTAAGACACTTGCACTAAAAACTAGACAAAAAATACTTGGTAAGATTTTGTGTTTTTGCAATGAGGGGACTGAGACTGACAAAGGGTTGACTTATGAACATACTAATTAGAAAAAAAGCATTTTTATACTTTTTATAGACTATAAAGCATAATTTATGTTTCATGAAGCATTTCTTTGTGAATAAATCAAGTTGGTTGGTTGACATATTGTCTCATTTTGTCCATTTGAACTCCGTTTTGCACACCCATATTTCTTTCAGATCTGGATGTAATGGGAAAACATTAATATTTAGCATCTAAATCTAGTTTAAGATACTAACTAAAGATTTCCTTTTGAATCAAATGTCAACCTAAACATTAGAAATGGTCTGATGGGTGGTCTTAATTACACAAAACTCAAAATTCAGTTTGATCTTAAAGGGAAATTAGTCAGAACTGTTTGTCTTCTGAAAGTTTGAATCGATCCACAGTTGAGAAAAACAAGAAAAAAACATGCAGTTTCGTCTGCATGATTCCCTGATCGGCAAGTTATGGCAGCTAGCCTGGAGGGGGGAAAAATCAATAGGTTCAATATTCAGAGATACTTCTTTTTCTTATAAAAAAGTTCAACAAAGCCTTGGGGATAGACTTATCACTATAATGTAGTAGTTCAAATGCAGCCTGCAGCACCGAAAGACAGAAAAACTGAGCAATGTACAAACAGATTGCCGGAGGAGCCAGACTCAAAAGAGAAGAAGTATTTATACACAGCAGAAAACTGACTTTTTTTTTCTTTTTTGCTGCTGACACCAAAAATACTTGCAGGCAAAGCGCCCAAACAGGGTGGAACTCTGCTAAACTGAGAGCTGTCAAGAAGCAGTGTCAGGGCAACGTGAGAGCAGCATCGCTTTGTGAACGGTGACACCAATCTGTTATCTCTCACCAGAGCTCACAGTCAGGCATCTACGACAAAGTGCTGTGGACTTCTAAAAGTAATGACACCAAAAAAAAAAAAAAACTAAGAAGCTGCCCTTTGTACAAAATGTACATTTTCAAAAAAAAAAAAGAAAAAGGAAAAAGAGAACTGTCTCTTTTTAGTCCCATGCCTCAACAGGGTATATTCTTTTTTTATATTCTGACAAACAAACCTAATATGAATCGGAAACAAACACACTGCCAGGAAAGGTCACGAAGCATCGTGTTTTTGGCCAAACAGCAGCTGTATTTTGTCATATTCCTGAGGCAGCAGCTGTATGCGAGGCTCAAACTGCTCCTCAGTGGCTTTTTAAGCAGCAGTGTTTTATTACCCTTGTTGGCAGACGGCCTGGTGCGGCTGCGGGACCGGCTTCGCTGACGCTGCAGTCGGGATTTGCCCAGGAATCTGTAGTAGTACGAGGGTCTCCCGGATCCCTTCCTGGTGACCCCGGCCATGCTGTCAATCTCGAAGTGAAACCAGCTGGGCTGGAAAACAAGTCCTCTTCTTGTTTGTGTTTTTGTTGGGGGGTTTTTAATCGGTGTAGATAAAAGCCGAGCCAAGTTCTTGCGAGTGCAGTCGAGCTGAGTTTATTGGAAACTTTTCCTTCAGGATCCTCTTGCAGAATTTCCCCGTCTACTCAAGAGTCCTCGTGGGTCATGTTGTATGTTGACATCCACTCCGCTGTGAAACAGTTTCCTACTGCCAAAAGAGAAAATTTAAAACCCATCAAGCATCCACTGAGACCAGTCCCACAGGCTCTGGGCACTCTCCCCCTCAGTGTTTCCCACAGTGGGATCCCAAAGGCATGCTGTCCGGGAATGATGTGTGAGCTGGAAACCTGAAAGACAGGAAAACTGCTTCCACTCCCAGAGCAAGAGTGCTCCGAAGGAATTTTATAGAAAGTCGGACAAGACTAGTCCCACAGTTTTATTAAGGAGTGAACGGATCCACTTGTTGCAAACTTCTGTACTTCTAAAACCACATTCCCCCTCACCTCTTGTGACTCTGAGTGTGTGTAACAAGGAGGGGAGGAGAGGGCGTGCTATGTGGCTGAGTACAACAGACAAAACTTTTGGGACATCCGCAAAACGCGCAAAAGATAAGGGCTTATCTGGAACGGAGTTGCCGTGACTGGCTCCAGATGCCGGCACGTCATCGTTTTCTCCAACAGCCGGACTGACCAATAACAGGCTCACAGGTGGAAGAAATCGTCCGGTGCAGCGTACAAAACGGATTCTTAAGAGGAATCACCACACCCTACTTTAAGTGACTCCTAATCCAGTCTGAAGTTCTACTCCTGAGTTTTGATTCTGTCCACTTTAGTTTGCCTCCCCTGGCATGAAAGGAAGAATGGGAGTGACCGCCTTCTCACAGCACATGTAAATATGTTGTAAAGAGTGTCCCACAGCCAATCACAGCGGGGTCTGAGGAAGAGTGTCAGGAGGGCAGAGCATAGTCCAACAAGGGGAAAAACAATGTGCATCAAAGGCTGTGAGGTGTTCATCTTATCAGGATTTCAATCTGAGTCCTTATGAATTATAGTTGTTTTTGAGACTACATTTCCACTTTTCTCACTTTTGCTACCTTCAATTTTCAACGGAAAAGCAAAAATGACTCAACTCTACAGGTTGATCTTTTAGAAACAAGCTGAAGATGCAAATTTTAGAGAGAAAGAGAGAGAGATCTTTGGCAGCAGACCAGCAACTCAAATCCAAAGAGGAACAGAACATCAGACTATCATTTAAAATTGTCATGTCACATTGCCAGGGTTTAAAGTTCATATTCTGAAGGAAGAAAGGAACTGAGTTACATTGTTGTGTTGAAGAGGTTGGCCAACATGGACCTCTCAAGCAGTTGGCTCATAATATTACATTAAAAAAGCATATAAACGTAGACAAAATTGTTGGTTTCCCTAGGTTAATGACCGAAAAGACCATAGAAATATAACCTTACTGAAAATTAACCAATGAAAATCACACATTGAACAGAATAATTTAAAAAAAAAAAAAACTTATGGAACAGAAATGGACAAAAACTATCGATGATAATTTGACCTCACGGATATGTTGAACTAAGGTGTGTCCTCCAATTAGCATTGCAGGTGTTTCCAAGCATGCATACAGTGAATCTGCCTATTTTAAAGGTTACAAGTAGTCACTGTGTTGTTTGGTGACATGGTACCACAATGGACATGGACCACAGGAAGTTAAAGAGAGAGTTGTCCCTCAAGATTAGAAAGAAAACTATAGACAAGCATGTAAAAGATAAAGGCTGCGAAACAGTCTCTAGGCAACTTTATACATATGTGAAAAACAAGTTGAAATGAAACCTTTGTAATCAACATTTGCACAGTTCCTACCATGCATATATCTGCTGATTGTACCTAATCAAAACGTCTCCCTCTCCTCTGCTCCCATCGACATTAGATTTCCTTCCTTCCATGGCTGCTCAATTGTTCATCGCGACGCTTGTTGCTACTGCGCGCAGAGGGAACCATAACACCGCCTTCAGTGCAGAGTTTCTGTCATTACCTCAGCCCATAAACCTCCAGCGACATAACACAGTAGTGTGTCTGTGAGTCTCTGACGGAGGCTGGGCTCTTGGCCTCAGCGTCCACCAAGAGCAGTCAGAATGTCCATTAAGAGTTATGCATCAGCAAAATTTGCCTCTAGAGCCTCGTGTAGAGAAGCAAACGAAATATGAAACATTTTGTGCGTCAACTTTCTGCCGCTTGGGTCATAAGACACCCACAAGATATGCTTCTATTGTTCTTTTTGTGGGGAGAGGAAAAAAGACAAGAAAAGCAAAGTCAGATAAATACAAACAATGAGGTTTAGAATTGATCTCAAAAGGCATATTGGAATGTTGTCAGCTGACAACAAACTAGATATGCATGGTCTTTCAAAATTGTACCAAGGTCTGTGAAAAGTCTAGGAATTTGAGAAATACAAATTGACGTTGTGATTTTTTTTCCCCCCAGGTTAATGTGGCATTTATCATTTATATTTTTTTCTGAAAACAAACACATCTTTGAGAAGGAAAACGTTATTACACCACATAAATCAATTTCAGTATTCAGTCATGTGAGCACATCTGCCATCAGCGATAGTGAATCTGTTAAACATGAAAAAAGCTAAGCTGTCATAGGTAACTTCTCATCAGAGTGGACAGAAGTCACTTGTGGGATACCCTAAGGTTCAGTCCTTGGGTCCCTCTTATCTACCCTAACTATGTAAATAATACACAGATTTGCATTATAATGTCAGCAGGTGACCACAAATTCATCCAAGTACTGAGCTGCTTCGTACAAATCAATGTATGGACTGTAACTTTTTTCAGCTGAACAGAAACAAAACTGAAGTTATTATCTTTGGATCTAAATGGGAGCAATCAAGAGTCAGCAACAGTTTACAGACAATAAACAACCAATCATGCATAACATCTGGGTGTAGTGATGGACTCAGACCTGAAGCTTCACACACACATAAAGACAAATACAAAGTTGGCCTTCTATCACCTGAAGATCATTTCCAGAGTTAAACAAGAGCTAGAGAAACCCTCCCATGATTTTATCATTGAGACCTCTTGTAATCTAATAGTTGTTTGCCAACCTCTACCGCCATTTTGCTTTTCACAGTCACAAATTTCTCCATCTCTGCTCTATGGAGGTAGACACGTTTCAAAACATCCGAGTTTGTATCCTCCGCCATCATCTCTGTTTGCACCGGTATGTCCATGTGGCCTTTCTAAAGTTGGTCCAAAACGTTTTGTCAGTGTGGGTGAAACTTGAGCAATAAATTCCAGTCAGTTCTTGTAGCACAAAACCTACAGGTGTCTATTAAAAGACTATAACTCTTCTTTACAAAAGAACTTTCAAGTCACTTGTGTTTTTTTTATTTGTTTTGTTTTGTTTTTTTATTTTGGAAAGACATAGTCCAAGTGCAGGACTCAGTCAGGATATGCAAAACAAAGTATTAGTTTAAAGGTTTTCACAATTAGGCAATTGTGCATCAATCAGGTTGATGCGCCTTTTAAATTCTACTATCAGGAAAAATAGTTTGTTTTTCAGTTGAACTGCACAAGGTACAAATCAGTGGAGGTGGAAAAAGCTTAAAGATGACTGATTATGGTCTCACTGTAATTTTTTAACGTTTCCTTTACCTGAAATTTCACAAGGAGTTTGTACAATGTGAATGATTGTAGCTGCTTTTAATGAAATGACTGCTCTGCATTTTCCCAACCATTTGCATGTAGGCCTCTGTGGGAATTTCTACCTACAATGGGTTTCTGTTAGGCTGAGAGTTTGCAGACAGCCAGAGCAGAGTGTCAGGGTCACGTATAGTTTGCGTGCTGATACCATCCTGCTGCTGGCTTGAAAACAAAGGTGCTAGTTAGTGAGGAAAGGAACGATGAAAAGGGAAGGTAGAGTTGACTGCAGTCCAAGCTAGATAAAACTTAAAACTTATGCTAGTATAAGATGCAAAACCGTTTGCAGCCATTTCCTAAAATGTAGATAATTAAACACTTTCCTAATGAGAACTTGGACAAATAAGAACAAAATGTTCCTGTGTCTTTGAATGTTGGGAATAACATTGTCTATATTGTCAGACAGTAAAAATAGCATGGCAGCATCTAAAAACTCACCAGTTTATGGAAGCACATGAAGGCTTTAAGGCGAACACAGCAGGAATACTAAAATGTAAAATAAACATGAAAACTGCCCAAAAGTAACAGAGTTAGAGTTGAGGACGAAGGATGTACTTCCTCTTGACTCATTTTCACTGCCGCTCATAGTAGAAGAAGAGTATAGTTTAAATTTACTGTTTCAACTGAGAGTTTCAGCTGAAAAGACAGTGCACGCATTGCGAGCGCAAAATGTGAGCCGACTCGCTTGATGCGGAGACTGAGACGTAAAAAGGTGAGTTAAGAAGATCAGCATTGTGCCCCGACAGCCTCCCCCCCCTGAGAAAACACAGCCACCTTTCACCTTCTGGAAACCTGCGTTCTCCACTGACTGCAGGGGCTGCACAAAACTCCCACTTCCCTGCAGCTTCTTATTTGGTTTTATAAAATAAAAGTTGAGAGACTTTCAAGACAGTTGAAACATGCATAGAAAAATGACCTAGAAAATAATGCAGTTACTTGTGACTTATGTAAACCATAAAAATTGACTGTTGTTTTTCACACGGGTAATAAATAAATACAGACTTTCAAAAGAGTCCAACAAATTGCTCAAAATTATAGTGTGACTCATGAACGGGTAGATGGGGACATATCCAGTTTAAGAGCAGCAGCAGCAGCAGCAGCGATTGAAAATAATTGTGGAACTAAATGCAGCAATAAAACTCAAATTCGAATAAATAGCACATAAAGAAAACTATGAGTGTTGTCACGACCAGAAGCGGGAATCTCAGCAGTGACTCTGAGAAAATCTGTTGTTAAAGACAATGAAGACCAAGTTGTAAACAATCATTTTATATTTGCAACCCGCTTATTTATTTATTTTTATTATTATTATTATTATTATTATTATTATTATTATTATTATTATTATTATTATTATTATTATTATTATTCTATTTGGAGTTTAACTGATCCAACCGCAGCATAAAGAAGGGCTTATGTTCAGGGGTGAAAGTAGTTTTATATTCTTGGGGGTACTATGACAAAAAAATATATATATATATATAAAAATTGTATTCCTATATAAATATATAGGAATATTATATAATATTATTATACTGAACATCATGGCATTTTGTTAATTTTTTTGTTGTTCTTTAATAAAGTTACGAACGTTTTAAGCCAGTCAGAGGAGGATGTGCTGCTCTCAGCCTCCTGGCTGCGTTCAGTTTGTCACCTGATGCTGAGATCGACTCCAAACCTTCTGAGATCCACATATTGCACCGCTGCTGTAGCAAAGCACAAAGAGTTCAGAAACGATATGAAATGGGAAAAAAGTTATTTATTAACTGATTAAGTCGTGTTTTAGATTGTTCTTGAAAAACTAATCACTCATGGCTGATTAGTGGGTGAACTCATGGCTGCACAGTGAACCCATTGATGTTTTACAGCTGACAGCAGCTCCTCTCTCATGCAGGTATGCAGGACCACAGCTAAGTCTTTTAGGGGTACGCAGTACCCTGCCGTACCCCCTACTTTCACCCCTGCTTATGTTGCTCAGTGAAGTCCAAGTGATGTGGTTTTGCCCTGACAAAATTATAGATTTGGAGTCCTTAAATGAATCCCCTGACCATAAACGGCAATCATCCTGTAGTTCTGCCAGCATTTAGTAGATCTCAGTAGATCCGCTCTATCAGATACGCTTTTGTTCTGCAAGAAGGTATAAAGACATAACTGTCCTAATCAACAGAGGCCATTAAAAAGCCCTAAAACCAGAACATTAGGTGCCGTGGTGGAGCTGACGGACGTATCGCAGCACGTGAGACAGAAATGACTCGGCTGAAGTCGCAAAATAGATCATTTTGAGTAAGTAAACAAAAGAGATTTTTGAGGAGACCTGAGAGAAATCGCGAATAAAAACAAAATGTCTTACCTTTGGAGCAGAACCGAGGAGAGATGGGTGAAATCCACATGGCGGCAAACAAAAAAGAAGGAGAAAAAGGCACATATTAGACCAGCTGGTATAGTGTCCCTATTTACCATCATTCATTATGAATGTTTGCCTGTAAGCCTTTCATGAAAGACTGTTGTACTTAGGGCACATTTAATCTATGAAGCAAGCGGACTGCACTGTGAAATGAAACAAAACAAAAAACCAAATCTCCTTTCACTCTGCATGTTTAGACACAGCTCTAATGAGATGACACAGGGCGGTTGTATTGTAATACCGTTTTAGTTTTGCCTTTGTTTCTCTGGCAAATATTTCCACATGTTGGGTGTACAATAGACGCCGAGGCAAATGGTTGAATCCCAGCATAGAACTACAGTAGCTTAGAACTTTTCTAAATTGTTTACAATCGTAGACACACAACTGATTGAACACGGAGCCCGGCTCCTGTTTCAGAGCAAACAAAAGCACAAAGAGAGTCGCATTGATTTCTAACACAGCCGACGCTATTGTCTTTTTTTCTTCTTTTTTTTTTTCTACAGGTTAGCAGTCACACAGACTCGCATCTGAAGTGTAGACCAGAGCAGCAGAGTCACGTTGATCCAACCTTTTCAAGACATGAGGGGTTGGCTTTCTGGAAAATTCTCATTCAGGGCTTGAGTTTGAAGATACAAGTTCAGTTAATGTGTGTCTACAGCAGCAGGCGGACAGTCGAAATGTTTAGTTTTCTTTCTTTCTGCCCCTCCTCATCGGACACTTGATTTATGCGGAAAATAAAAATGTCAATAGAGCTGAGAGTCAGCTTTATTCAAGCATCGATCATTTTCTGAATGAAGAGTTGAGTACATTGCCAAAGTTTTTGATGTTGTTGTTGTTTCCCATTGCCACCAAAATTACTGCCACCATAATCAGTGACTCCAGTAAATGAATGGGACAGCGACAAGGTCCTTTTGTCTTAGCTACTCTTCGAAATCAGAAAAACAAGAGAACGCAGCATTCAGATGAGACTGATGTAAAATAATAAAGACAATAGCTTCTCTTCTAAACTTACCGGGTTTAATATCAGGACAGTAATTGAAAAGTTTCCAATACATAAAGCTATAACAAACAAGGACGGCCACGAAACTAAGGCGATTTTGTTGCCATAAACTTTGAGCAGAATAATGTAAACAAAAACAAAAAATCTCCAAAGATAACTATTATTAGACAATCTGTAGAGCAACAGGCTGTTCTGGAGCAAGCGCTTCATGTCCTACAATCACATGTAAATTTATTGAGCTGGTTGGACTTTATCTAGAAATATTCTGGCTTGACACATTGAATAATTAAGTGGAAAAGCACCTCAGGTAAACTTGGTGATTCTGTCTCCCTGCCCTCTGATAAGACCCTGGAAACTTGGTTTCAGCACATGGCATCATGAGCTTTTAAAATGCAGGAACTGATCAGATGTACTCCACTATGACACAGGAAATTGGCCATCTCTTTGTCTATGAGAAGGAAAATGATTGCAAACGTATCCAGCCAACATTAAAAAGGCTGAATGCTTTATGCAAAATCAACATTTTTCCTCTGTTGTAGGCAGGAACGGAAAAGGATCCTTTATGAAATGTTGGAGATAAAATGTGTTTAAATGTCCCCACATTTTTCTAATGGAAGCTTAAATGCCAAATCAGAGCCGTGCCAACACTGCCCCCTTGTGGTAAATAAATAGTTGTACAATCCATCCTACATTAGGTTTTTCACAATCGAGAACCATTTGAGATTAAACTGCTGCAACATTTTTTTTCTCCCCAACAAATAATCCATGAAGTGAAATAAAGCTGGTTTATATAAAAAATACACAATTCCGCATAGTTTCATAAACTCAGAACATATTATGTGAAATAATATCCTTCTATTATCCCAATATTTGTCCAACTAAAATCTTAAATCTTCCAGTTTTTGCTCTTGAAAAATAATCCAAGAGCAGTTAAATAGAGCTTTAAACTGTCACATCTGAATAGAGAACGTTAGCACTGGGTGTAGAATGACTTTTACACACGCAGTGTCAAAATGTTGTGGAAATGTGCAAATATGTTCAAAGTTCACAGGTGTTTTTGCTGGTTTTCAACATCAAACTGAACTCAGCTAATCATAAGTCAATGAAACGTTATTCACCTCTAAGATCAGACTGGTTGAATCATGTAAACATAGAAATAAAAAAAAAATAAAGCTCAAAACAACTAACTAGAAACTTGTGCCTTGAGCCAAATTGCTGCCATCTATCCCTGCTGCGTCGCCTTCATCCTCTAATTCATGCGTCGGACACCCACTCAGCCCCTCCCCTGACTAAAGGCCAAATTGCAGAATGTCCTGTCCTGAGCAGAGCTCATTATACAAGGCTGGAGACAAAATGAGAACAGAGGAGTCAGTGTGACAGCGTTGGCAGGAGACAAACAGACACTTCAATCGGAGGACGCGGGAGAGGAGTGGGGGCAAAACGTCTTTCTTCTGCGGCTAAAGGAATAAGGAGGACAAACAAGGAGGAAAGGAGAGAGCGGGAAAGATGAGAGAGATGGCGCTAATTAGCAAACACATGAGAAGAGCAAGAGAGACATCTGACGGGGGGGTATCTTTATGAATCAAAATGTGCTAGAAAGCTGCTTACAGTCCGGTTTTAGGAAAAACACGATGGTAGGTTTTCACAATAAACTTGAGTTCACAAAAAAACTTTTAATTGATGATGTTTCCAATGTCATCTCTCACCAAAATCCTTGCCTATGTATTGGTTCTGTTGTGATCTGGCTCTCAGTCAAAAATCCAAGCAAGACGAGTTTTAGGTGAAAGACTAAATCTCACAAATTAAAAGAGGTGTGTATATTAATACCCCTTGATTTTTCTTTTTTTGTTAGTTTTTGATGCAACCATAAAATTTTGTTGGGATTTTTATGTAATAAGTAGCACATACCGGTGAAAAATATGTATCAAAAATACATAGTTTTAAAAATGGTTCCAAATCAGATCTGAAAAGTGTGGCAGAAATGTGTATTTCAGACCGAAATCAAAATTCTGACTTTGATTTAGGTCTGGACTTTGACTGGGTCATTGCAGCATATTCACATACTGTCATCTAAATCATTAGTCTTAATAAAATTTTAAAAAATCTGTAAATTTTGCATAATAAATAAATAAACAGAAACTGTGCCAATACAGAAATGAGAAATGCCGTAACTATGAAAATAAGATTCATATTTTAAAAATGATCACTAAATAAAATGTTGTTTGTTTCTTTCAAATGCTGCTCAGATGACTGGAACGAGCCACACACAAAAAAATGATTTTATTAAGCAGCAGGTTATTTTCCGACGCTCAAAGGTGCAGCACTAAGTAAAATCACGCTCCTGTTAGAGCCCCGCCGCTCTCAGTGTTGTAAGATCAAGTTACCATGACGACTGTGCTCTGCCGAGCTGTTGGGCATGCTCATCTCTCCTTGAGGCTATATTTAGCAGCGTGGCCGTAATAAAATGTAATTGAATAATGTTAATGTGATGTGGAAAACTTAACTTATTTATGACTCCAAGTTTTAAAGGTCATCACACACTCTGTCACATCTCTAGTGTCTCCCTCAGATTCAGAAGAGTTTCTTTTGTTGTTCTTAAAAATCATACGTTTTCTTGACAGAAGAAAATTCATCAGTTTGCAATACTGTGAGGAAAGTGACGTTTATAGAGTCAGTTTCCCTCAAAAGGCTCAGAGCTTAAAATAACGTCGCCTAGTTTCACTTGTACCTGTTCATCTACCAATCAACACGTCCGATCAGCTCCACGGCAACAATCTACAGCTGGATCTATGCAGCGCCAACACACACCACACACACACACACACACACACAGAGACAGAGCAAACATGTGCTCAGCGTGTCAAAGGGACAAAATCAGGATTACAATTTGAAAGGCCCACATCTGTTGTTGACATTAAAGTGATGCTTACGCAGAGAAATCACCTCCAAGAAAACAAAATGAATAGTCAGCTGTTCAACTGACAGGAAAATGTCCAAAACAAAACAACAAATAAATGCAGGGAACCGTCGATATTCCACCTAAGACGCAAAGAAAACAATCGCATTGTTATATTTTCAGAACGTTCACAGCATACACTCATTTCGTGAGTATCCATTTGATTTATTTATTATTGATGTGGAAGAGACAAGATGCAAAAAGAAAAAAGAAAGATGTTTTGCTGCAATGAAAATCTTTGTAGTCTGACACACACAAGTTTTCCTCCATTAGCTTAGCATTAGCTTGCATTCAGCTCCATCAATCTCCCCAGCAAATCTAATGAGTACGACTTGTGTTTAGAACGTAGAAATAACTAACTCAGTTCAAAGTGTATGAATACTTTAAGGCACTTTGACAATCTGAACAAGTTTTTTTTTTTTCTTATGGCTGTAAACTGGACACAAGCGAGACAGACTCTATGGAAAGATGTGATCTGAACTCTTTTCAGCATGATGCAGTGGGAAAATGTCCTTTTTCTTCTACAATCCCAAAGGTGTGGTGTGCATATACAGCTGGGCTGCTGCCCTTAGGGACAGCACAGGATGCGGCGGAAGAATTAGCATACACCTCCCTGTGGGAATAAGAGCAGCTGGGGATGACTGTGGCAGGCCGATTTATCATGCAATAACACCCATGATACTCACAGCAGATAGTTATAATCTATAAACATTTTGGATATGAACTATTAACTTTGAAAAAGAGGCGGATATCATTTAACACATCTGCAAGATGCAAGAATCTCTTTGCCAAAACCGCATTGCAGAAAAGTGCAATATTCATTTTATAGTAGATATATGAAGAATCTGCTGAAATGCGACAAGAGCACGAAATGCCTGAAGGGTAACAGTGATTTTACATTTTTTTTGTAGAAAACGACATCAATCTGAAATAATATTTATGAAATTATGGGTATGTACTTTTAACCTAGACAACTGCTAAGGTTTTTTTCTAATGCCAATTGTGTCAATCTTAAAATTTTCAAAAGTTAGAACACTCTTGACACAGTACATTGAATTTCTCTGTAATTAGTGTCATTTTGGTCAGGCAGATTTCTTTTATCGGCAGAAAAAAAGTAGAGAGAGGCTGTCAACCAATCAGCCTGAGTTTAGTTTTGCTAGAAACGTCTCCCTGTTGAAAGTGAAATTTTCTTCTTTCCTGTTTCCCACTGCGCCAAAAAAAAAAAAAGCTCAGGAGAGAAGAAATTAAAGGACATGCTTTGACATAACATTTACTTGAACACACATCTTTGGGGCATTGGTAATGTATTATGCACTGAATATGAATTGACTGAATAACAATTAGGTTGTACTGGCATTAAAATCAGAACTTGACATCGTTAGATTGAGTGCCCACAAACTGGACCTGTATAAATCAAAGCGGTTGAATCTGGGTTGTTTCTTCTTCTTCTTCTTCTTCTTCTTTTTAAACCTCGTGGGATAACCTTCGTTGTAACTTTGTGCTCTGTAAATAAAAAAGAAGTGTTCCCTGAACTGAAAAGGTAGCAGAGTAGGTTAATTATGTGTCAAAACAGTCTGCCGTAGTTCGATCCGAAGGAAACTTAGCGAAGACAGGGAGGTCACTGCGGCAAACCCAAAATAAACTCAAAGGTTTGAAGACTGCCCTGAGACTTACTCGTCTAAATGGGCAAACACGGTTAACTAACTCTGAGTTCAATAAAATCTGCTTAATTGTTGTGCACAAATTGTTTCTCGTAATGCATCTGTAATTATCCCCGCTCTGCGAGGACATCCTGGAACTATTTCAGAAAGGATTAGAGGACAAAGGGAGCCAGGAAGCTGGTTTGTAGGTTTGTAGGTAACAGAACGTATCATTAGAGAAGTGAAGATGTTTTGCCTCAATTATCCTCCTCTTGGTTCATTCTTTAGTTGTTTTACTGATGCTCTTTATATTTATACCTCCTTTCTATTCTTAGCAGTCAACCCCCTCTCCCCACCTCACCCCACCATTTCACATTTAACGTTTCACTCTCACTTTATTTCTCGTCAATGACTCAAGTTCACATTCGAATCCCCGCAGCAAGATGAAAACTGCGGTCCATTATTTACATTGGAATTTAGGGAATTCAGTCACAGCTCATGCACAAGGACTGTTTCTCTCCTTTCAGTCACAGAGACGCCATTGTCACGTAAACAATGGGTCTAAACTGTTAAAGGACCATGCGAAACGTAAGTGGGCTGCAGAGTGAGCTCACACAGAGAAGAGCAGGAACTCAGACGCAACAGATCCGAGAGTTTGGCTGAAATGGAAGGCTACTGATAATCGCTGTGACTGGATTTTTGGGGGGGTTTATAGAAAATTTGGCTTCTCTGGTTCATATTATGTGCAGCAGAGTGAAGTAGTGAATGAGATATACAATGTTCAGGGTAAAGAAAATTAAGCATAATTTTTATGCTCCATAGCTGGACACTAAATGATTGCATCAGTCAATAAAGCCAACAATGAACAAAACATGTTCATGTTGTGTATCAGAAAGATTTGGCAAGATAGATTAACTAGTCAATGCTATATTGGAAACTTGGAAAGCTAACACTCTCTTTAGCACTGTTAGCAGGCAATGGTTAGCTAGGGGTTGTGGAGCACAGCCACCTGTTAACAGCTTAAGTTCCCAAATTCTTGAGACATCCTCCAAAAACATTCATCACTGCCTATTTTAAATCTTCCAACACCAAGCATACCTTAATATACATAAATACATAAAGTGGAAAACACCCTGCCACTACAGAAGCTAACATCCATGGTTGCTAGCTTTTCTCCGAGCCAATCAGCACCAAGGAAAATGAATGGCACTGCTAAGTTTTATATTATTTTGCGAGTCAGTAATATATGAAGTAGTATTGTGGCTAGGTATTTCACCTTTCCAAGTTGTGTTTTATTTTGAATAACTCAAATATGTTCTGCGAATATGAAATTGGAAATACAGTGGAGAATTCACTATGCTAAGTTCTTGAAATATGAGGTTGAAGAAGAGTCATTTAGTTGAATTCACAAATTCCATTTATTAATACCAAAATACAGCTGGTCCGTTTCTCATGCTACCTTTAGGAGTTAGCAAGACAAAATGGCATCCAATAAGAGTTTGTGATCTGCTTTGTTAGCCTCTATCTAAGCTACTAAGAGTGTTCCCTCATGTTTCATATCCTCTAACCTTAGCTTTGAGGGTGTTTCCTAACATGTCATATCCTTTAGCTTTAGCTAAACTGCTAAACTACTTAGCAGCTAGCTAAAAGAAATAGAGGAAAAACAGAGACTTATTTATTCTCAACAATACGTTCAACAGAATTTGAGAATACGCCATCACTGAACTACTAAATATGTTAGGAGTGGTCCACTGTGGTTCATACAGCTTTCAATTTTATTTTAAATCTTGTTTGTAGCAGAATAAATTTAAATATATTTTTAGTACTGACAAATTACTTACAGATTACCCTAGTCGACTCCCTGGTGCAACACTGCAACTCAAGAACTACTTCCTTTCTTCAGAATAAAAATATCAAACAAATCTGGGTGTAAAGCCTAAAGCACACTTTCAAATTTAATACCATAGAAATCTGACAGTCACTTCAGTAGATTGGTGTTGCATAAAATGCAGGATGCAGTGGCTTGAGAACATTTTCCCTTTGAGAAGTGGCAGAAAAATGTTTTGCACACCGAATTAGCCAATACTCTGCTCAAAGGTCACTGCTTTTGTGACAAATTATGAGAATTTGCTGGGTTTGTTGCCCCACGGGAGAAGAGGTATAATCACTTTTATTGTTACAAGTGCACAGATGTTTTGCTCCAGTGCCAGTTTCAAATAATGGCAAACAGCCATTAAAAGAACAATGAATTTCCATATGTTACCGCTCCTTCTTTCTAAACTTTCATAGTTAAAGAACCTGCAGGGCACGCTTTCACTTCAACACCAAAAAATAGACTCAGGAAGGAATAAATGTCTGGTTCATTCATCTAATGTCAGTTTAAAAGCAGCTTAAATACAATTTCTTTTGGACTCTGACCATGACCCCAATGACTGAATTTGCACAGACAATTGTTACGGCTTCAGTTGTTCCCTGCCGTTTTCCTTGTAGGGTTCTGCAGACAGGTCTCTGCAGGTGATGCATGTTGCCCTGATTGGTGTTCTGCAGCTTTAAAACTGCCAGACATGCAGCAGTCAGGAGGCTTTTTCCTTCTCTCTCCTCAGACCCCCATTTGGTTTGGTTTGTATCTTTTAGTTGAGATTTGTTAGGTTTGTTTGGCATTTGCTTATTTCTGGTCAATTGTAGGTTTTGCTTTAATCTATTTTGGTTTCTCATTTCAGGCATTCTTTTTTCAGGTTTATTTCTTTAATATAATTTAATAAACTCTATTTTTCATTAAGTGATTAAATCCTTGTGTGGTCTCCTTTAATGTTACCCCATCAAATGAGCCTGGTGGACGTAACACAATTATGTATTCCTTAAAAAAATAACTGCAAATTTGTCAGTTGTGTCTCAGAGTTTCTGATTTATTCATCAGGTTTTGGCAAAATTCACTTAATGAAAAAGTCAATTCATAAGAACTGCTGAATTAAAAAAAATATGGCTTACAGGAAACAAAACATATATCGCAGCATAACTTTCTCATAGTATTTACCTCAGATTTCACAAGAAAAGAGATGTGTTTCAATGAATAAGGCTTTTGTGATGATCTTGCCTTGAATCAACATCTCAAAATTAAGCCACAAACTGTGTTGTTATAAATAAAACAGTGGTCAGCTCATCAGCTGACCTAAATATTATGAAGTGAAGATCAGTAAAACTCTTATTTTAAGTAAAAAAGAAATTAAATCTCCCTAATTTTTAACTACTTTATCTTGCTGTCGCCTAAAATAGTGCTGAATTCTTTCTTTCCAGGGGATTGTAAAAGGAGTATAACTGTATAACCACAAAAAACAACTTACAGCGTCAATAACTTTGACATCAAGAACTCTAAATGAGTGGATTCATACTTTGGAATGGGACAAATATAATGTGTTGTGAAATAAAAGCAGGAAGTGTTGGCTCAGAAACCGCTGGCTTACGTATCCATCCTGGCAACCCACATTCAATTCCTCTCTGGCACCGTCGCAGTTGATCTCACTCTAAATTTGTGCTTGTGTTTTTTTAGAAAACAAGATTAGAGAGCAGCGTGGTGCTCTTAAATTGGAGACAAATGATCAGTTTGGGGACACCGACAGGAGTGAGTGGAGTGGACTGACGAGAGGAGTCTTCATTTTCTTGGCAGGGAGGTTTTTGGCTTTCTGACGCTTTCTGCCGTGGCACCGCCGGCAGGTGAAAT
Source organism: Poecilia picta (assembly GCA_033032245.1). Lineage (NCBI taxonomy): Eukaryota > Metazoa > Chordata > Actinopteri > Cyprinodontiformes > Poeciliidae > Poecilia > Poecilia picta. The sequence continues at coordinate 22,686,771 of CM065364.1, forward strand.
CCCCTAACAAGTACCAACACGGACACATAAAGGAAGACGGATACATAATCAAGTGTGAAGAAGAAACATAACGGAGGCAAGCAATTAAGCTGCAGCCGTCTAACGCATACCCTTGATCTTTGGTGTTGCTCAAAAGCATCATTGACACCATCAAACGACTCCACTTTCATCTAAGCAGAGAGTTACTGTTTGTGTGTTGCTATTAAGAGAGATCGAGGGCAGGACACAGGAGAAGTTCGACTAACTGGGACAGCGCAGACTCCTTCGGTTGTACAGACACAGTTGTTGCAGCCGAAAGGCCGAAATCCTTAAACCCGGCGTCCCGTCTGAGCTACGCTTTTAGCCTCTATTTGAATTACGCAAACTAAACAAAGGGCAGCAAGAGTGTGATTAAAATAGTTGTGGGCCGGGTTTGTCGGAGTGTGTGTGTGTGTCTGTCGATTTTAGAAATGGGATGTGGAGAGGTATGTGGCAGGAAACGAGGTAAGCTGGAGGGAAAGGGGAGCCGCTGGGAGTGGAGTTCAATTTCCCCTTTTTCCTGTTTTGCCTCAGCATGCGAGTCACCTTCTGACATCACCTACATGATTCCTCGCACACCCTCAGTGTGTGTCTGTGATGAACCCACGGTCTACGTGATGCAAGGTCTACATAAGGTAACAGACTATTTTTCCCCTTTGAAGTAAAGTCATTCATCACCTTCCCCCCTCAAAAAAAAAAAATTAGAATGTTAAATTAATCAGCAATTTGTCTTGACGATTTATTTTCTGTGCATGCTATCAGAACGACAAGTTCAAACTTTCTGTGACACATCCAAAAACTATATACGGTCTTACATTCAAGAAACATGAAAAATATGTCAAATAGAACATTAAAATGTCAAAAAAAAATGTTTTGTGAAAGTGGGTGAATTGAAACGAGCTGATGTACAGTATTTGCTTCTTCAAATGTAGATTCAATTCTTTCTGTTATCTGTTGGTAACTGATAGAAAAATCAAAACAGCTATCTGCTGACTGCAGTAATAATCCAGTGTTTAACGTACATTTGTTGAAGCTCTAAGTTGAGCTTTGGCTGGTTAATGGTGCAGCAGAGATCGTGGCAATAGGTAGCCATGGTTGGACATGTCCATAATAATGTGATTATCTGAACAGACCGCCACAAATAGATTTAGTCACTTTAAAAATACAGCTAACTACAAATGGTTGTTTTCTTTGTGTGCTTTCTCGCAGGAAGCAGCAAGCACAATCAATCCCGCAGCAAAGCCAACAGGATTAAGTTGGATACAAAAACCTCAACTGTGGTTTGAGTTTGTTGTTGTTTTACTCTACTTTTAAATATATGATTTAAACACTTTTAAAAAACAAAGTTTCAAGGTAGACAACCATAACAACGGTTTATTGCATCTTCACTGTTTTAGTTTTGCTCTCACAGTCACCAAACTTTGTTTATTTATTTTTGATGATGTCACTGAAGATACAGGAAGTGCTGGATTGTCAGGAAACAAAATCAATCAAGCTTTCTTTCCTCATCAGTATGCTACAGGAGACATTTACATCAGACTGGAAGTGGGGCCGTATTTTCTTGCTGCTGCCTGTTCTTTCGGAGAATTTCAACAAAGTAGAACGAAAGTTGACGTGTTTTAACACCAAGAGTTTTTAGAAAGGCAGCTCGTTTTCTACGAATTGTAGGTGTTTGTCAGTCTGACTGGTTGAAACTCTTACACAAATACTTAATCTAAGCTCATGCTATTATTATTACTGTGTGATCCTTTCCAGTTTCCCCTCACATTTCCCCACAAGGCTGTTTTTTCTTTTCTTTTTATTACTTTTTTTACAGAAAAAAAAACAAAAAAACATCTGATGCGGCAGGTGAAGATAATTTCAAAAACGGTTATCCCAGCTTTCTTCTTTTACCAACACTGGATATACTGAAACCTCAGTGGGTGGTCCACATCCTTATGAACAGACAACACTCTGTCACACCAAAAAAGTAAGCAATAAAACAAGAACGCAAGTTCACACAATTTAAAAAAAAATGCAAACGACTTTTAAAGGAACATTGATTTCCCACGCATGTTTCTCACACATTCTCAAACAGGAGAGAATGATTCAATTTGTACTGAACAGAAATCCTCAACATCCAAAAAAAAAAAACACACTCCAGAAGTCTCTCGTCATGACTTTTGAGTCTTCGCTAACGCTGCCAACGTGGGACGCACTGGCATCGGCTGTGTCAACTCCTGTGTGCGGCGTGGCTGGGTTCAGCGCAGCGCGTTTGCTGACACGGCAGTGCGTTCGGTGTGCTTCTAAGCCTGCATGAATACGACCAGATGCGCGGTGAGGCCCACACGCCCGCGTAACCACGGTTACAGGGGAGCGACTGTCAACTCGAATTCGCTTTGAAGGGAATTTACCCCCCAAACAACCACATGTGGATTGCACCTGCATTATTAATGAGAAGCCATATTTCACAGTGTATTTATGGTCTTATTATGAAGACAGAGCTTTGAAGCAATTCTATTTCCTCTGTAGAAACACCTGAATGCAGCTACGATGGGAGAAAAAAAGCTAAAATACTAATTAATACACATTGGCAGCTTTTTTTTTTATTTTGGAAAATGAACTCCAACCCACAATGTGTTTTAGATCTAAAACGTATCGTTAGTGTGTGGCTTCCACTTTGTAATACCTTCTGAATAAAACTGAGAAGGATGGATCAGGGTTTATGTTTTCCACTTAGCCAAAATGACCAACGTCATATTATTTTTAAACAATGACAAATCCTGAAGATAAATTCATCCTATATTGTGACAGGCATTTCATCAGCTTTTATTATTTCAACAATGAGATGTCCGACTGAAGTAACAGTCAAATATGCGATGGGTGAAGTAATCAGACAGAAAGTGATGACTTGTCTTGCACATGGGAGTGTTCACTGTGACACTCCCATGCAAGATAAAGGTAGTAATGTTTGAAACTCGTATTGCAAGAGCCATAAAAGTTATAATGTTAGTAAAGTAAGACGCCTCAGGGGACTGCAGATGTTGCCTTCTGTGCGGGCATCATGTTATGAAACTGTGAAACTGTGAAAAAGTAAACGTCATATTTTATCCACAGCTGTGCGGTGCACTTCCACCACTGTTAAAAAAATACAAATAAAATCTCAGTGTCATATAAAAAAAGTTTGTTTTCCATTGACATTACGCGATGCTTGAAACTGAAAGAGAAACTGACGGATGACCTTTCAACGCCTCTAAAGTTTGACCACATAGGGCTCCCATCCAGCAATGACATTTCATACTTTGATAGTTAGTTGGACATTAAAAGATTTAAAAAAACGTGTAAAATGAAACAAGAGCTTGATATCACTGCCAAAGTGTTGTATTTGCACTCCTCTATCCAACCACACCAATCAGAACTGAAACTATCAAGATTCAAAATATGTTGTCAATTCAAAGTGCTAGAAGTAGATGCAAAAGACTTTCAATTGTCTCTCTCAAGGAACTTAAATTATATTTTAAAATTACAAAACTAAATGTTAAAGACATGACAGTACTTGATATTTCCCTGTCTTTCTTCACATTTATATCCATGCTTTTGAATATGCTTACAATGGTAAGATAGGAAACATTGACAATAGCTTTACAAATGCAAATCAAAGCTAACATTAGTACACTCAGGTGAGCACCCAGAAACTGTCTCACAGAGTCCTGACGTACATCTTGCCAAACCTGTTACATGTCTTCTGTTCTACCTACACGTCGCTGCATCCCCACACCTAAAGTGCTATGGATACCGGATCCGATCCTGTGCACTGCTGTCAAAAAACGTCTTCTGGGGTTTGTGATTCATGACTGTGTAATTACATAGCCGGGTATGGCAGAGGCGGGCAGGGCCTGGGGTTGTATGAGGGAAAGGGGAAAATAACAGCAGACCCTGTTCTGGGATAAGTCAGAGAAACACAAGGGTGTTTGCGTGGACAGTACCTGGATATAAACTCAAATACATGTTGTATTTGTACTTCAGGTCAGGTTCCAAGTCATCCAGAAGTCACTGCTTCCACACATGGAGAGGTGAGGTGAGTCTTGGGATTCCCCCAGAGAAACCGACCCAAGTGGTCGGGGAGAGGGACGTATGGGTCTCACTGCACCCGTGACCCGACTCGGGATAAGATGGAGATAACGGATTGATGGATTGGATGGAAGTTCCAACCAAGTTGGTGAAACGACGACAAAACATGGAAGTGAAGTTAAACAAGTACATTCAAGACGAGAGAGATAAAGTCTTTCTCAACGCTGAAAAGGAATCTTGACACGGGGAGTTTCACAATCCCGCTTTTTTTTTTATTTGATCAGCTAAATAAACTAATTACCTGCTGCGCCCGACATAACCGATCTGAGCTCACTATGCAACAAAGCCAGTATGTTGCTTGCAGAACTTTCTTTCAGCACTGCAGGCGTATTTCACAAGAGTGCACAACGGAGGCGTGTGGGGACGGAGATGGAGAGATAGAAGTGCTTTGTAAGTAACACCGGGATTTTATTATCACTTAAACCAGTGAGGCAAGAGTTTATCACACCAGTCAATCACAAAGCATTCACAACCCGCAAGGAAGCCGTTCCACTTTTCTCCGCTTAAGAACACTTAGTCTGCTTCCAGCGGCTGGGGAGCTGAAGATAAAGGTGTTACCAAACAGTGACGGTCCATTTTAGCTTTTATCAGGTTTGTTGCCCCACATCTAAAATTCACAAGCACAAAACAACAAGCTGCCGTTCACGACGAATGCGACCACTCGGGTTGCAATTAAAGCACAAAAGAGTCAAGCGACAAAAAAACGAAAAGAAAGGAAAAAAAATCCAAACTTGTAATTGCTTTTTAATTGTTTCATTTCCTTTAGCAGCAGTTTGAGATGGTTGATGGATTTTTTTGTTTTGTTTTGTTTTATGCTTTTTCACGCACCGCGTGCGCCGTTAATTGGCAAAACAAGGTGAAACAAGCTTTTTTTTTATGTATCCATCTGTAAATGGAATATAACAAGAAATGTGTTTCAGAAATACGTCTGTGAAACACAGTGACAACAATTGAAACCAGGAGAAATTACACACAATGTATCAAAAGACACAATCTCTTGAAGATTAAGTGAAACTAAATTCGTCCTGTTTTGTGTCAGGGCTGCCAAAACTATTTCCACTGGCTACGAGCCAGAACAATTTGTCGTTTTAAACCCACCGAGTAACAAATTTGTCATTTTGTTTTCTAGCTTCAACTTCCTGGCTGACTTCTCAAGATGCTGACTAAATACTTCCACAGCATTTCTTCCTGATGCCATCTATTTTGTGAAGTGCACCAGTCCCTCCTGCAGCAAAACACTTAAAGGGGCAGCATTATGCATTCTCCAGTCTGAGGAACCTACATAAATATGGATGTCCTTCTGAACTGACAGGCTTGGAAAAGGGCTTAATAGCATCCATATTAGCTTATGGTAATTCTGGAGGAGCTGCAGAGAGCCACAGCTCAGGTTGGACAGTCTGTGAACAGGATGGTGGAGATGTTTTCTGGAATATCAGAGGATCAGTGCAACAGGTTGAGTTTCCTTAAAAATAAACTTTTTAATAACTGGCATAATAATCAGTAATTACTGATTACATAACAATGTCTGCACTGTTTCAGAACAAAGATCAGTTGTAAATGTATGTCGCTGTCTTTGAATCCGTCTATGTTTGGAGTGATTATATACTTTTTGAATTTGTCTTGTACAGGGCCATCTATTAACCCTCATTTTGAATTATTACTGTATTTATATATTACTTTCAAAAGAAATAGGTAACTGAATTTGCAGCTAATAGTTGAGAGTTCCACATATGGTAAGAAATCCTGTTTGCACTTCTAATCACATGAGAAAGTTTTAACGTTTTGGTGTACGAGGAAATGCTGAGTCTCATGAACGAACTAGCAGTTTTATCACGCTAAACATACAGTTGTTATGGCAAGACACGGTGGTGGCAGCATTATGCTGAGGGGATGTTTTGGCAGAAAAGTATGATGAGAAAATAGATGGAAGCTAATTACAGGGCAATCCTGAAAGAAAAGATGCGCACAAATTCACAAAGTATGAACTTGGCAATACAAATACATGTTATTTTGAATTCTTATTCAAATATGTGTTTGACAACCATGTATTTTAGCAATATGTGCAACCTTTTGTTTATTTTTTATGTAAATTCAGAGTAAAATGCATTAAAGTTCAGGGTTGAAGCATGAAAAATTGTAGAGAAGTTTAAAAGTTTTAAATATGTTTTTAAAGCCTTTTTAAGCTGTTCTTCTTCTCAGACTCTGCATCTCCACTCTGTTTAAGCACACATCTGCTGCAAAGAGAGGTTCAGGTGTCCGTCCCAAAGACACCTCCAGACTAAATCAGAGGCCTGAAAGTGGCAAACTTCTTCTTAGCCCCAGCTGCCCACACAAATCAGCAACCAGGTCATCCTGCAGCCAAACAACAGCTGCAATCCGCAACAACAACAACAAGAGCGTCTTGTCCAGACCGGCTGCTGACCTCCAACCTTCCCGCGTGTCATCCCTTCCCTCTCACGAGCCACACTGATCCCATCCCTGCCGCCTGGACACAAACGCCGTCTCCTCCGGCGAGGAGACCTCCAGTCCGGCAGTCGGACCGTGAACTCCCCTCTCGGCATTCCCACTAATCCCTCTCCTCCGGCTGCTCTGAGTCGACTTCCTTCCCCACAGCTGCCGGCCGGCCCCGGATTGCGCTAATAATAGGACAACAATGTCCAGCCTGGTTCTCCGGACACAAAGCCCTGCACCGTTACTTAAATAAGACGATATATAAAGTATTTAAGCTTCTACAAATCGTACAGTTCAGAAAATTGAATGCCTGGTCCCCGTTTGGATGCAAGACAAAATGAATCACAAACACACTGCAGTTTAAGTCGACTTTAAGCACCGACATTTACCTCCAAAGAAATAACTTTCCTAACTGCTGACACAACCCAATCCCTCCAGTGAGTAGGTAATAAGCTGCAGCATGTAAACACATGTTGGCGGTGGAGTTACTATGGGGCTGCACACTCAACTGAATTGCTATCTGCAAGGACACTATAATCATGCCGAAGCTGATAAATGAAGACTTAAACACTGCCTCTGCCTTTCCCACAAACACACATGGAAAAAAGAAAAAAAATCAGGAATGTGCATTTATGATATGCATTTTTAACTTTTCTTCTTCTTCAGAGATCGCACGCTACACCTCTTTGTGTCTTCTCCTCATGGGAGACACGTCTCCTTTCCAACCTGCTGCTTTCTCTGACAGATCGTGTCTTTAATGCTCTTTCCGATCCCTGAGACGGGAAAAACCTAAAAGCAAAAAAAGTTGTGACTCGTGCATTCCTTCGTCTCACCCAGCCGTTGGGCTACGATAGAAGAGAGAGAGGCGGAAAAGGAGAGAAAAAAAATTACAAAGCAGAGTGAAGGGCTCACCTCAGACAAGGTCCCACAGGCGCTGAGAGAGCAGAAAGAAAATCATCTTCAATACAATCCACCAAAAAGATAAATAAATAAATAAAAAGCAGAGAGCAACAAGTAGTAAGTCCGAATTATCCTCCTCCCCTCTTCCAGGGTCCTGATCTCTTGCTGTGATTCAGCTAGGCTACAGAGGCTGTAGATGAACTGGAGAAGTGTAGTGTGTGCTTCTCCAGTAAATGTGTGTGTGTGTGTGTGTGTGTGTGTGTGTGTGGAGTGTGTGGTCTTGTGGACTCCTGCAGGGGTACTGACTCTTAGCTGTGTTCAGATCCTCCCCCTTCTCAGAATCACTAAGAAAAAGAGAGAGAAATTCTCCTCTTCTCTCTCTTTCTCTCTCCCACACACACATATACACACACACACCTACATACACACACACACATATGCAAAGACACACACCAAGAGATCCAGAGAGTCCTCTCTTTGTCTCCTGTCTGTGTCTCTCTGTGTCTTCAAACGTCTGAAACTCCCCGCTGTACAGCCCCTTTCTCTCTGTCTCTCTTTCTCTCTCTCTCTCTCTCTCTCTCTCTCTCTCTCTCTCTCTGTCTCTCTCTCTCTCTCTCTTCCCTCTCTCTCTCTCTCTCTCTCTCTCTCTGTCTCTCTCTCTCTCTCTCTCTCTGTCTCTCTCAAAGGGAAAGGCGAATGAGACATGTGTGTGTACGCTCAGGGAATGCCGTCGTACATCAGCGACTGGGAGGAAGAGGAGGAGGACGGAGGGGTGGGGTTTAGGCTGAATTCCTATACTTCACTTCTAACCAATCAGGAGCCCGGCTGCGGCTGACCGAAAACCGCGGGGCCAGGCCAGGGCCTCACTACTCAGCTCCAGCTTTAAAGCATTAGCTGGAGTTTGCTGGTCATGTTGGCTACTTTTCTACAGAAGTGATGGGGATGGATGACATGGTCATCCTGACCCGCTGCTTCTTCTTCTTTTTAAAGTCTTTGATCATCTTTGTTGAAAGAGAACATTAGCAAAGTTGGTTTTTTTGTGTTTCTAAGCCACATACACTTAAAATGAGACAAAAAAAGTACAAGTACAAGCAGATTTTTTTTTCACTCATAACTAGTACTTATTCATCAATATTAAGGGAAATTTTGACTCAAAATAAACTTCTATATTGTGCTGAAAAGTTAATTGTTAGCTTTGTAGTATTTCAAGCATGCCAAGATATTTGCACCAGAAAGTTGAGCAAAAACACTCAGTAATATTTTGCATTTTTGCAGTGCAGGTTTATGATAAACATAAAAAGGCCTATGTGAAACTCACTGCGCTCTGCGAACATAACAAGCTGCATTTACATGCATTTTAGATCACAACAGAAAGCAGTGCACAAACTGAGCAGGTTGCATGTGAAGCAGTAAAAAAAAAACAAAAAAAAAACATGGTGTTGAGATGTGCTTCCTTATCATCTCCCAGTTCACTCTCCCCATCTTGTTGGTTGAAGAACCGTCCTCTCATGTTTCTGCTCTTTTCAGACATTTGTCAAGCAAGGCATTTGTCCGCAAAAGTGTCGACAGATCACCTCCCCCAAGCCCCCTGACCCCCGCCTCCATCCACACACACACCTCCTCCTCCTGCTGCTGTTCACATATTTTCCTGACTGTTTTACCCCAGACACACACTCCTCAAATAGGGATGTTTTGCATTGCGATAACATTGTAAGTTGAAAGACGAGCACAAGATTCAATGTAATGTCATCAGTGGTTTTATATTCAAACAGAATAACGTGGAAATGGCCAATAAGACTTAGCCAATTATCTGTTTTCACAAACCAGTCTCAAAGAAACAAGTTTGACGCTCGTTGGTGCCCCTAGTGGTGAAGATGTGTAAATAACCTTAAAGCTGTAGCCACTGGGATTTTTCCAGGTCTCATCATTGTTTGGAAAATATCCAGATAAAATGCACAAAAAACTGGTCATACAGTCATCCTGACCCGAAGACATGAGCATTTAAAGTTTGTGATCTTCTAAATTGCAAACTAATCTAACTAACTGTAAAGCATTCACCAACCTAAAATCTCATTATACGATACGACTACTGTCTACTTAAAAAAATTATCCACTTTTTTAAAAAAAAAAGTTAAAAGCAACACAAACTATGATTATCAGGGTTGGATGAGGACCCATGTGTCTTCTGCCTCTGCACGAAGAGAGAAAGATAGCAAGGAGGTTAAAAGATCTCTAAAGCTAACTAGAAAACAGAGCTGCAGCACCTACTGCGGTATGTTCACATAATTGCTGTAAATATTTTAGAGGAAAACTCCCCGCGCTTCCATTAATTTTACATGAAGTCATGCATTTTTTAAATATATATAGGTACTTGTTGCCGGTTTCAATGTAAAAAAACAAAAAAAAAAACAAAAAGTAACAGTCACCTAGAAGGAAATCTAGGAAAATAATAGGGTCTACCGGGGGCTTCTGAATGCTATACAAGTTTAGCATATATATTGCTTATCACGAATTTTGCCCGCACTTTCTCACAGTCGAATAGGAGAATTTTCCATAAACTGAAACATAATTGAAAAACACAAGTTTTGGTACTGATGATATCTTCTGCTCTGTTTAAGGCGAGATAAATTTATCCACTGAATCCTGCTGACTTGCTGCCGAGTTGTGGTACCGGATTTGTGCTGCAGTAAAGCTTAAACGTTTCCAGCACAAAACTGCTCAATTGTCCGCTTCTTTCATTGTTGTTTATTTTTAAACACATAACCACACAGTAAAAAAAAATAAAAATAAAATAGCTGTGGAAAAAGCATGGACTTTGAAGTCGTTAAGATTTGGAGACTGAATGTGTGTGAATCTGAGGTGGAAATTTGGGAATTTTTAAATGATCAGTATTACTGAATTATTATTATTCCTTGACTGTTTCAGCCGCAGCATTAGTTAGCAAGGCTTGGGGGGAGAGAATTTATTTGTAGTTTCTCAAAAAATAATATGTTGAAAATTATTTACAGACATAAATAAATAAATAAATAAATAAATAAATAAATAAATAAATAAATAAATAAATAGCAAACGCTATTATTGAAAAACCCATTTGTTTTAGGACCTTTATAACTAAGTGAAACACACAACTTAGATGTTTATTGCAATTCTTCCACTTACAGCTAATTGAAACATGACATTTAAAACTAACATATTGCATCAAACCAATAAAAAAAAGGAATAAAAAAAACTAGACTTGTCGTGACGTTTTTCCACTTTACAGAATATGACTGTGTTGTTCTCAATAATCAAATGAAGAGGGAGACATAATGTCAGAACACCAAATCAGCTTTAATAACCTAAGTGACCCTCTATTGGATCAGGAATGTCTTGCATATTTGATCCAGTTGGGGGAAAAATGTGTTGCTGACATGCAAAAAAAAAAAAGAAGATTTTGCTTATGATAAAATGTAGTGTTATCATTGGAATATAGTACAATATCATATTTGTTTTGACGCTCAAAGGAACCAGATCAGCATCAGAAACATAAACCCGATGAGGTTTCTGACTACCAAGACTCTCTGTCTGACATGTGGCATGTCCACTGGGTAACCTGCCACTCAGCCAGCGACAGCTGAGAAAAATGTCTTCTTTATGCAGCAGATGGATATAGAAAATGAATAGATTGGCTTCAAAATAAGCTTAGAAGGCCTTCGTATCTAAAATCCTCTGTGGTGAGCACACAGACGTGTGAAAAAAGCCTGATCTGTGTTTCATAGCACATCAGTTTAAGTTAATGCAGGTGGTACAGAAGGCTGGTCGGTATTTCAACAAAATTCTCAACTGAAAACAGAATAAAAAGAGAGGGATTGAAAGATCAGAAGATGAGAAAAAGAGACTCAAGTGAGTGATGACTTTGGTATGTGGGCTATAGAGTTACAAAGGGACGACAAAGTGAAGCACCGCAGTTCACTCCTACTGACAACTCGGACACACCTCTTCTTTTATCTCCTTCTTTGTTTGTCCTCCTTTCTGCCTCCCTAATCCCTCATCCGCTGTCGCTCTGTTTATGCTCACGAGTCGGTTTCTGTGCGTCTGTGCCGGAGAACGCGTGAAAAGCACGGAGAAAGGATGGCGACAACTCCATTTTAAGTTGTGCTTGTTTAGTCTACTCGTTTACTTTTTGCTTTGTTACCTGCTTGTGAAAGTTGGGTCACACGGGAACGCAAAGCGACAGAGGCGGGAGAAAACTCGAGAAAATAAAAGTAAATCGAGACTAATTTGAATCTACAATGAACCCAGCAAACAACGTTCAAAAAGGTCTCTGCTAGAACCGAATGTAATGCATAAGGAAATGACCCTCCGGGCCTTGGAATGCTGAATCGGAGAGAAATTATCACATAAAGCAGATCCAAGTTAAATCACAGCATCTGCCTTACTCTTGCCAGACACACAGAGGAGCACAGGGCGGTGAGGAATACTTACATTTACCATTTTGGAGACAAAGGGAATTGTCTATGGGGCACTTGGGGGTCAGGTTGCTACCATCCCTCCAATGCCAGACTCCTGCAGGAACTGCAGTCACTCACAATGCAAGAGGGGTGGAATAAAAGTCTCGAGAACTTCTATCACATTTCATTTCGTTCTCCTTTTCCATGTGATCTCCGACATCAGTCACTATCAGCCAAGGGACAAATGTTCAACTCTGTGTGAAAGCGTTCATGCCAGTGCAACTTCATCCGCATCTTGTCGCGTTGCAACCGCAAACTCGCCATCAGAATCAGCTTTATTCACCTAGCTTACTGATTTATAGTGGTTCCATATTTGCAAATTCACCTGTTTGCTCATTTTTCTGTGGAATGTCACTCCAAATTATTAGCAGGAAGGTTGCCCATTGATGTTTTTTTTTTTTTTTTTTTAAGATTTTAAATAAAATGCAGATTGGGAAACAAAAATTCATAGGTACGGTGCTACTTCACATGCTTTTGGCTAGCATTTGCAAAGCAGACAATATAGGGAGAACCACTCATTTTCCTAGGCACTGATTGTCTCTACCATCATGAGTCCGTAGAATATAGAGATATAACATCTGTGGCAGGGCTACAATGGCTTCCACTGTTGATATTAATGCATATCAAGCGGCTATAAGCGTTTTTAGAGGGCGACTGTGGCCCTTAGCCTTTGCAAATACTGAGGTTCCACTGTAATTGATGCGTCTAAAACCTATTTGTGTTCACTGACTTTAGAATCTGCCTAAGTTGATGCTTTTCTAAATTAAAAGTATCCTAAACTGATGGTTCTTTGTAAATAAAGTGACTTGGCTTGGATTGGCTACACTGTTTTATCATTGTTTAGCGATGACAGTCTAGTCTACCATCAGAACCAACCTTCTTGGTTCTTGCCACGTGTAGAATTACTGAAATCATTTTAATCCACACTGCTTTTACGTGCATAACATTTTCCAAAAACATTTGTTTTTTTCTAAGTTTATTTACGTTTGATCCAGGAGGCTGCATCTGTCCGTCAAACTGCTCATATGTTGCCAGGGAAACCTGGTTTTAATATTCAATTTAAAAGCTTCTGTCCAAATTAAACTCGAGTGACTAACCCAGTTCTTTTCTGAGCAGCTCTCCATCTTGCGCTTTATGTTGCTTCTTCCACAAAGCCCTAATTTCAGGCTCAGATTACTGTATTTTCCCACCAAACTCTGGCAGTGAAATAAATACCAGAGGATTATGGCAGATCTGTGACTGGATAAGCCACACAAACAAGACGGAAGGGTAAACAAAAACACTGATTAAAATCAGATTTTCTTCTGCTTCTTGCCTCCTACTTATCAGGACACGATTAGCCACCCTCAGTGTGAGAAGAGCAAATTAAAGGAAGATTTACAGGGACACGGAAAAGCACTGTTGCAACACGAGCGCGCCGCTGCGTACGCCACTGAACAACACGGACAGAGACTGCTAAATGCATGCACACATTAGGTTACCATGTAAACATGTTTAACATCTCCACCAGAAGACCCATGTGGATTCTAGTTTTTAGAACAAGACATTGTGTTGTAACAGACGCTTCTTCTTTTTTTCTTTTTTTAAATGTCTTCTGTTTTTGCTTCCCTCCACAGCGGGTCTTCACAGTGACTGACGGTCTCCCATCAGGGAGCTGTGCCACCGCCGCCGCTGGCCACAAGACAGCTCCCTGATGTTACTGCTTAACTCTGCCTCTGCAGCGTTATTTATACTCCGCCCCCCCCTCCCGTCACCAGACTAGTTTTAAGTGTTTAATGAACTTTTCACGTGTCGGCTACCGATGTGGATCTTAAAGGTTTTCACGTGTCGTCAGAAGACGTCGATACATCATAAATCAACAAATCTAATATTTACCGGTGGTTACAGTGCTAGTCGCAAAATATGGCAACCAGAGTAAAGACTTATTTTTATTTTTCTGGGTGTGTGTGTGGTAGCAAGAAAACCTTGTCTGACCTGATTTGTCATCAAAGTTATTTGGTATTCAGATGAATACTAAATAGCCACTTGTTAAGGTGGCTGTGCCAAATTTGTTTTTGGTCAAATTCACTTGAATTTTGTGGTCTCCAAAAATGTAAACAAAGGCAAAAATACTTTTTTTATATATTTTTTTTAAGAAAACTACTTTGCATCACACATTTTCAATTTAATGTAACTTTTTAATTCATTTTCATATTCACGGAAATTTGTACAATTCCTGTTTCAACTGATTCACTTTCTACGCCTTTGATGATGATGGTCGATGTCCAATGATTCCTTCCTGGTTTTTAAAATTTTAGAAAGATATGAAATATGCACATTAGAGGTATCGAATGTGCAACTATCTCTTCAAGAAATCCAGTCCCAGCTTTGGTGAGACTAACATGTGCAGAGACAGGAATAATTTTATTTATTTATTAACCAGACTGTAAGAAAGTTACAGCATCATAGTTATTAGCCATCTGCTTCTTAGGTTCTTTTATTCTCTTAAAGTGACCATAACATTTGAATTTAGACCACTCAACTTTGATATTAGAAAACTTTACTCAACCCAGCAGCTTGTAATGGTTTTTCGCTTTAACGTGTCTCATGTCGGCAAATGTCCTGTGTTGGAAAATAAAAAATAAAAACATGTCATTCTAACTTTAAGTTCCATTATGTCTTCTAGCTCCTCATGAGTGTTCACTTTATCAATGATTCCATCATTGTCACTCATTCCAGTCAGAAAAACATGAAAACCGCTCCTCACAGATAAAGTCAAATAAAATTAGGACTCAGGCAGTTAATGCATTGCTTTTTAGTGGATCTGTGATGTGGCTGTGCTGGTTGCTGGGAAACTAAAACAAAGTTTGATTTTCTTTTCTTTTTTTTAATGTCATGCAGCAGTCGTGGCGCAGGAACTGAACAAGTATCAAAGCGAAACCCCAATACTATTTCTGATGAAGATGATGGAAGAACAAAGGGAACACAAGATGCTCATCTGGTTGCTAACGTAGCGCCACCGTAGCCTCGGGGTTCTCATGACCATCACAGCCTTCTGAGCCTCGGTGTGCTCATCTCTCAGCGGTCAGTGCAAACAGATATTTTCAATTCTGCGTGCATAATTCCTTGCGACCACAGCCACAGACATGTCCACCCAATCCACTGAAAAAGAATAAAGTACTTGATGGCAAGATGGTGACCTGATAAACA
Source organism: Poecilia picta (assembly GCA_033032245.1). Taxonomy (NCBI): domain Eukaryota; kingdom Metazoa; phylum Chordata; class Actinopteri; order Cyprinodontiformes; family Poeciliidae; genus Poecilia; species Poecilia picta. Next base: position 22,701,929 of record CM065364.1, read on the forward strand.
TGCTGATGTTTTTTTGTTTTTTTCCCCCGCTACAAGGATTAAAACTCACTAATTGTGAAAATCCGGAAACTCGGCTTTCAGCACTGAATTCGTAACAGAAGCTGTGAAGCATCATGTCCATATTTTTTGAAGTAAAGTGATTACATGTCGGACTCAAAATTCTTCTTGATGAAATTAAACACAACTACAGTTATTGAATCAGTAAGGGATGTTTTTTTATGAACCGCTGCCGATTGTAGAAAGACTACAGAAAGATGCATCCCTCTGAAAGACTTCCTTGAAGATAAAAGATAAAAAGCCGTAATTAGAGCTGCATTTGGATTCAACTGCAAAGTTATCACATGAGCTCTATAAATAAAAAACACAAAAAAAATTCTAGCGATCACTTTTCCTTCCTTTTTTCCTTTTACATCATGAAAATTGCCACCAGCTTTCAGATGGTATTGATTTAAAGCATTTTGCATATCACACAGAGTGCTGCTGCTCGTGGAGAATATATTACCGTTTCCCCTGGCTGGAATTTACATAAAAATACACAATCATAAGCAGATTTTCCAGTAAGCAATATTTAGTATACTGTGGGCAAACCTGATCATCTCAGCAGCGTTACTATAAAAGTAAATCTTCCTTTGACTACAGATGCACAAACTCTGCCGTTTGACTTGTGCAATAAGTGAAATGTGTGCAACTTAGTGTCTCACTTCAAGGCCTTCTCCCTGACCTTTTAGGGCAAGCCAAGAAAATGAATTGAAAATTGAGGTATATACACAAAAGTGCATGCACATCCTACAGTTTGAGGCACACGAACACGGTTGCAATTGGAAAGAGACTAAACATTACATTTCATTTAGAAAACATCTGTGCAGGCCATTGCCCTCACATACACAGAAAGAGAGAGAGAAATGGCTCTTTTTAACTGGGATGAACTGCCCGTAAAGCCTGGTGTAAAATAGATTACAACTTCTACACTGACATCCCGGTTCCTAAATATACGCTGAGCGTGCCACCCAAAAGTTTTACCACATGACAACCAAGAAGAAATCCTTTATCCTGAAAACTGAGTATCCTTTGTGACAAAGCCCCGCAGCAGTCTGAAGCACAAGACCATAGTTTCATGTTGACGATATCTGGGAGTTTTTTAAAGTGTAGCAAGAAACACTTCAAATAAGAAACAGAAAAAAGAAATTAAAAAAAGGAGAAAGCCCCCCTTGTCTCCAATAAAAGTGCTTCAACCTTCCCAGCTGGTTTACTTCTTCATCTGAATAGAATCTCAGACAAGTTAAAATGCAGAGTCAGACTAAATATGTCCACCTGTCTTCTGCTTTGCTACTTCAGGAAGCCCTCCACCTTTCTCATCTAGGACAAAAACACACACACACACACACACACACACACACACACACACACACACACACACACACACACACACCCACACAGGCAGACCTATTTACATGTCAATGAAGGCCACGGTGTGGAAACTTTCTTTTTTCTCTCCTCCTTGTTCCTTTTTTCTTTCTGAAACATCCTCACATCTCTGCAGGTTTCTGTGAGATGTTTTCACTTTGATTCCAAACAAAAGGAGTTCTGCTTGTTAAAAAAAATATAAAAGAAGGAAAAGAAATGTGTTGTGAGGTTTTCAGCATATCCTGCAAAAAAAAAAAACGGTTTGGTACCAGAGCTCACTTTGTAGACTATTCTGATAATTATGGATACAGTAGCTGATGTTACAAACGTATCAGAATCAGTCTGGGATGTTTTTTTGACTGGATGTTGAAAAAAAAATAACAAAAACTGAAACAGATTATTCTACTTTTTCTTATATTGTAAAGATATTACACAAAAGTGAAAGTTTTGCGTAAGTACATTGAAGAAGTGTTCATACCCCTATATGAAACATTTGCTATCAATACATATTTGTCTCTACCAGCGTTGTAAATATACAGATTATGAGATCGAATGTAGAACAAATATTCTAAAAGAAGACTACTACATTAATCCCAAAGGGAAATTAAATAAATTCAATTATGATTAGAAATCTTCAAGTTTTGCAGTCGATATGATTTTTAGATCAACTTAGATCTGGATTTTTAACATCCCCCCCCACCTGCCTGCTACAGGAAAGAACCCGCAAAGCATGATACCCCACCGTTGTGTTGCATTTTGGCTAACTGTGTCAGTTCGGTGTTGCCAGGACGACAACACGATGTTCTCCAGTCTTTCAATGTTGTAGATAACTTTGCTCAAATCTCTGGCTTGCTCACTTAAATAAAATGTTGTACCTTGATGTAAAAAATAAGAAAAAAAAAAACAATCAGTCTTTCTGGCTTTAAAAAGTGCTGAAAAACTACAATGATTCTAAAAACACAAGCTAGAAAGATGTATTATTTCATGACGCCCAAACACTCCCCCACGTGTCCCTTCTGACATTTAATCAAAACCTCTTACAGTGACTTTTTCAACAATTAAAATTTAAAAGGACAACACAAGCAACTCATGTTTCAACCACTGGAAACGTGGCCATTTCATGTCTCTTCACAATCTCTAGTTTTCCACCACTGTCTTCTGTATCTCTGGCTGAAACCGTGAAAGAACGCCTTGACAAAACGCTCACATGGTTTTCTATGTCATTTTTATGTGTCACACCTGAAAATGCAGCATCTCTGTATGGCCTGTCTTCACCTTCTTTCAAATCTTCCCTGTCAGACAGGCTCTACTTTGTGACATTTCACAGGATGAATCACAGTAAAGAAAAATCACACATAAAGTTCACCAGAGTTCTATTCTCTGGTAGCCTGGTAAAAACAATTGCTTCCTGAAAGTTTTAGATTTGATCGTCAACATTCGCCCGTGACGTGTGCAGCGCACCAGTTTGACATTATGAAACTAAACCGGGACAACCGCCCTCCGATGCGAAGAGAGAAGCGCCGATCCAAACAAGATGACTGTTAATGTCAACTCAACATTTGTGGAAGCGTAGCCAACACGGACTGAAAGGCTGCGCATCGTTCACAACCTTTTCTGTTTGCCCACTGGCCCGTTTGAAATTCAACCAGAGAAATCCAATTCAATGGAAGAAAGCTCAGACGGAGCAGTGAAGGGAGATGAGAATAGAGCGGAACTGTATTGGATGGCAATGACTCGGCCTAATCCTCAGGTTGTCCAGCTGGATGCTCAGAGTGCTATGTAAATCAACATTTCCAAAAAGGTTTCCAAATGACTACACTGGCAAAGATTGATTGGTATACGAAGCAGTTTAAGTTCCTAAATAAGTCTTAATTGTTGGATATAAACCATCAACACCCTTCAATATATCAAGGACTCTGTGTTCCCGCAAAGTAAGCCGAACGTAAGAGGAGGTAGCATTTAGTTTTTAGGTTCCTCAGCTTTAACTAGCTCCATAAAACCTGGATGTGCAGAAGCTCGTTGCCACCTTTTCAAGTCTGCCATATATATGATTTTATTTTATTTTTTATCAGTTTTCATTATCAGTACCACATTATTTGTTAAAAATGTGCATTTTTATAAAATACTCCATGTTGCCTAATGTATTAACGAGTGAATTTTAAGAAACCTCCCCTCCTTTCAACATCAAACTACATTCATCAAATACTGCAGCTCACAGGATCTGGCAAGAAGAAGAAGAGGAAGAAGAAGAAGAAGAAGAAGAAGAAGAAGAGCCTTGCCGGCAGATCGGAGGACTGAAGTCCAGACATGTTACCCACCTGATTTGACCAATGCAAAAATGGAAAAACACTTTACAGTATCGATTCTCTGTGTTTTTAAAAAGCGGACACTGTAAACATGCTGCCCACTAATACAAGTTAGGACGCAGAAAACCCCTGCTTTCTATCCACTCTGAGCTTGAATTGTTCCGAAGAAAAAAAAGATTGAGCGATTGCTTCTGTCTCTAGAAAGTTATGTTTGGAGCTGTGGGTTGTTTACCTAAATATGTCTGGGAACTAAAACAAAAATTTTCAAAACAATTTGATTTTCCTTTCATTTTACAATTATATTAGTTTTTTTTTTTTTTTTTTGCATTAAAAAGATAAAATGTCAAAAAAAATAAGTCAACGGGGCATGAATACTTTAACAAGGTAATCTAAATGGCGATGGGTCGGCCATAATTTGATATCATTCGATCACGTCCGGGTTCACCGTTGCTCAAACGTATCAATTTTCGCTCTCTCTCACACACATTCTCGCACCGCTGCTGCTGTTTGCAACAAACAATCCTGGATTTATCTTTCCGTGTGCATTTTGTTGTCTTGTATTACATATCGCCTTGCACAATCCCCCCCTATCCTCCATGCAAAGTAGATGAATTTAGCTGACTGTTTTAGCAACGAACTGTGACTGCATCCATTTCCTGCTTCTGTCAGAAGATTGTGCTGATGCCGGGCATCTTTTGTCACTTAATAGTACTTAAAAAAAACAAACTGCATTACCAAGCTAATTCAGAAGTTTTCTCAAACAAAGTACTGAAAACAGAACATAGATTAAAACATGTGTTAGGGTTTGATGCTGGTAACTAGATTTAGTCTCAACTTTTAACAAGATCACTATGACGATGTTTTCCACCGGCTGTATGATTAGAATCATTGCCCCGTTTTCTTTTCCAAGGTTGCTGCAAGTTTACCTCCATCCACATTCCGACTGTCCCGGATGAAGTACGCCATCCCCGCAGCATGATGCAGCCACCACCTCATTCTCCCTTCCCCAGCTTTTCAGTTTCTTTGTGCAGATCTACTACATTAAGACCAAAATCCCATGTCCAAATGATAGGAATTAGACGCGTGTCATTTTCTTTCAGGGATCCTTGAGGCACACAGGTGTGGAAAAGTGGGTTCTTCCTTATCTGACTTTGACTGTTTGGAGAAGTCTCTTATCTCAAAGGACGGATAAAACCCCGTTATTCTGCAGACATCCCACCTCCCTCTTTTTTCTCTGGGACTTCTTCTCTGCCATGGCAGACGGCCCAGCACATAAAACAATGTGGCTTAGACGCTGGCAGAGAGAAACTATGGCCTCCTGGAAATATGCTCTCTGTTGACTCATTCTCTAAACCGCATTCTTCATCAGCAGCACAGCAGAGTCCTTCCCGTCGGCCATGGAGGCAAAACATCTTTTCTGGCAAAAGTTAATAAGTGTCTTATTTTTTCTTCTTCTTCTTCTCCTTTTTTTTCTTTTAGCGTTTTAACTATCAAGTTTAGGCGCTAACATTCAGAGCGGTGGAAGACGAGAAGGGAGAAAGAGGGACCGGCTAACAGCGGAGTCCAGACCCCCTGGGTTTATTTGTGTACATAACTCTCTCTCTCTCTTTCTATTTCCCCTCCCCACTTCATCCAAATCCCACTTTTCATTCTTTCGTGCTGCTCTTGGGTTTTCTTGAAGCACACAAACACCCACGTACTTCCGACGCCGCGGTGACCGCGAACGAATGGATTCGCACGACCGCCAAATTATCATGCCGCGTTGGAGCAGGACTTCCACACCCACGGCCCCTAGCATATGCTAATTATTCTGGTCGAACGCGGAGAGGAGCGCTTCCAGTTTTTACGAGGCTCGAGCTCAAACACAAACCAGAGAGCTTCCCAATCCCACACGCACTTTTCTCACACTTCTGCACTTTCGAACTGCAAAACGACACGGAGGAGACGACCGCTGCAGTGGAATGCTTTCACCGTGATTTCATCGTATTGTCCTGTAATCTTTTAACCTCTTCACCCCCCAGTTCTCAATCAACAGACCAGACTAAAGTCCTATTCATGATGTCCACAGAGGGCCAAGTCAACAGTCTGGCAATAAAAACAGGCTAACTGGAAAAACACATGACCCAACTAACTACCTGTCATGCTCAAAAACTTTTTTGTTTCTCTGCTCTCCCTTTCAAGTGTTCTCATCTTGTCTTTTTCATCCTCTCTTACCATTCGGTGCTTCTTGATTGGTGCTCGTGTCAGGCTCCATGGTGAACTCGCAGGGTGATGGTGAGCGCCCAGATCAACACTCCCACATCCTGACAGAGACAAAACTAAAAATAAAACAACAAAAAAAAGAAATTCTCGACAAATGATCTTCAACCGGTGCAGGTAGGGTGATGTGTCGTCCTTCCGCTGCCAACTTTAGTCCCGTTGCGGTTTTCCAGTAAGAGCTACTGGGACTGGTCTGGGCCCCCGCCGCCTGCCAGCTCAGCTCAGCTCCAGCTTGTGCTGCTGTGTTACATCTATCTGACTGAGCCCCTCTGTGGAGAGCCAGGCAGCGAGAGCATAGCAGAGCCCGGAGCAGGAGGGAGGAGACTGAGGGGCAGTTTCCACATGGAGCGAGAGAAATCTGGGTGGAGGGAATTGCGGCTGCGCTAAATGTCGCCTCTTCGATCAGACTTTTCCACTTTCTTTTTGAAAAAATAGGAAGATATCGGTGTGGCCCTTAAAGAGGTAGTATCGTGTAAAATTGAATTTGAGCTTTATATCACGGCATCGGAAAGATTCCTTTGACTCTTTCATGCACATTTCAGAAACCTTTTAGTCTCCCGTGGCAACCGTTCAGCTGTGCGAAACACCTGGGTGGACCTAGCCCCACCTTCGTGACACGGCTCCTCCTCAGAGCTGCGGTTTCCAGGCCTCCGACTCACAGAGCAGTGCTGCCCCCGTGACTCCCCCACTCGGCTCCTTCAGACTAGCCAGCAGCTATTGGCAAACACCTGGTGGAACTGTGCATCTGCTGAGCTCGTTGTAGGAGCCGCTTCTCAGTGCAAAGCCGGTGAAAACTTTATCGAGGAGCGATGTGATGACTTCCTGAAGGCGGAGTTTAAGAAAGAGCAGGCGTTTTTAAAGAAACCAGTTTCATTGTTTGGGCCACAGTGAATGTGTAAAATTACAAAATAACATTTCTTTTAAGTTATATTTGATATAAAGAGCTTTTTTAAAAACAACTACGGGTAACAGTTACTGGATTGTGCTATGAAATGGTATTATGTGCTTGGAAAATACGTCATATTGTTCCTTTAAGCACCATTGGAAGTGCTGTTAGCAGTTTACTACAATCCACGTGGGAAACACAACAAACATGTGGATAAAGTCAAAGTTGGGTTTTCTTAAGGAACACTTCTCTTGAAGTTGTCGGCTCATTCAAATCCGAGGACTCAGATGGCCATGGGGAAAGAGAACACCTTATTCCTTCGTAATATGTTTTGCTAATTTCAAACGTTGGTTGTCCTTGATGGATTTATTGGTGTATTCTGCATCTTGCGGTCTGATTTCATGGTGAACTTGTTTTGACGGTAAGAACTTGACATGTTGGGAGCTGTTTTAATTATTCATCCAGTCAAATCATTTCAGAACATTTTTCAATATGTTACCAGACTGCAATAATCTTCTTTCTGAAGGCCTCTGTCTGCTCTTTGGGTCTACGGAGCTCCATTCCACTTTTCACATCAGGAGCAAACCTGACCTGAAATTCAAACTGAGCAAAAATAATTCAAAACGCTGAGTAATGATGTTTTATTAACATAGTATGATATTCCTATTTTCCTAAGTAGAAATGCAATTGTTTTAAGTAACATTTCAGACAAAAAGTAAGGCTTTTATATATTATCAGAATTTTTGAGGAATATTAAAATTCACATCCAATCATTAAAAACTGACAAACACAAAAACAAAACATGCTAGCATAGTTTGATTGTAGCTACAGGTTTTCCACTGGTGCATCTCTCAACACTCAAAATCAAATTAAATGACAAAATCTTCAGGGACTTTTCAAATGTTCAAAACAGCACAAGTTTAAATGCTATTCTTTATTATAGTATTGGTAACATTAAGCTGGAGTATACATTTTCACATACTTGTATGCCACCCTTTTTCAGAGCTAATAGTCATTTTGCGCTCTGGGAGAAGGATTACAAGCAGGAATTAAAGACACACGAGAGGAAGCATTTGGGCTGCAAGACGAAATCCTTTAAAAGCATATTTCTGTTTAATCCCTTATAAACCACGACAGCTCACCGCAAATGAAAAAACCGGGAAAGAGGTGCAACGTGTGACCAATAAAACAAGTTGTCACAAATATTTAGCGCTCTGTCATTTTCCTAAAATGAATGCGTGTTCTCGTCAAAACCTTGACGAGTTCAAAACAACGGAGGCGACAGGTGCTCAGAATTCAGCCTGGAGATCAAACGAGATGAAAGCGCTCTAATTTGTTTGAAACCTTTTCATGAGTGTGTAGTTTTCCTTTCTTTGCGCTGCTCGTTTTGAACGGAAAGCTTGAGCGGGTGGGACGCACGGCGACTAAATTGCAAATATTGTTTTGCAGGGAACACACAAACCCACGCAGAAATACAACAGTTGAGATGCTTGATACAGACGAGTAATATATGCAGTAAAACCCCAATATAGTCATACCTCGGACAGATGTAGGTTTAAACGAATCTTAATTTTATAAAAGGTATAACAGCTGTGAGAGATCACTGCAAAAACACAAAATCAAACCAAGTATTTTTGTTCTAGTTTCTAGTGTGAATATCTGAGAACATCAAAAATAAGAAAAACAAACCACAGTAATTTTCAGCAAGATACAGAAGCTTGTGTTATGTCAATAAATCCTTAACATTGATGAAAAAGTTCAAGTTCCATTGGCAGATTATTTTACTTATAACAAGACAACAAGACATTTTTCCCGCATCATACTGTTGTATGATGCGGGATAACGCATCATACCAGAGTGATCACCATTTTGAGCAAAATAAATGCAGAAAATGATGATCACTCTGGTATGATGCGTTATCCCGTTGGAAGCATTCTGTGGTCGTAAACGGATGGACCAAAATTTATCTCAAGCTTAAATGCAAGATCAGACAGAAAGAAGGATCAATGCAGGATATTATGTAAATTTACAGTAAATTTCACATTTACTGTAAAATTACACCTGAAAAATTATATATATGTGTATATATATATATATATATATACACATATATTTGATTATCCAAGTAAGATAATCACGTCATGCAAACTATAGCACAAATTACACCTTTTTCTTCAATATTTTTTTCCTTCTACTCAACTTTACACAAAGCAGTTTTATTTTTTTACATGTATTTACTTCACATGCATAATTTCTAAAATTAATCAAGAGTTTGTGTATCGAGTCACACAGACCCAAAACTTTAGCCCCATTTTAAAATTGTGATGTGTTTCTTGTCCTTTACGGACCACAAGCGTAAAATGCTTATTATAGCAAACAGTTTCATCCAATATTTGTCCAGAAATCAGCTAATTATATAATTTTGCAAGTTAGCTATATAGGGGCCAAGATACAGAGAGCAAAAAAAAAAAAAAAAGAAAAAAACCGGGACAGAAATTCAAACAGGCCATAAACTTGCATCTTTGAAAAAAAAAAAAAAACACCTGACTACCAAATTCACCTGCCAATTAGCACCACCTTCTTTCCAAATCTGACTTTATGTGTTGACTGTCAACTCTGAGCTTTACATAAGATTCTCTATTTGGATCAAGTTTATACACTTAAACCTAAAGACTGCATGCCAACAAAAACTTTGACATCGATTTCTGAGTGTTGAAGTGTGATGAGTGCAGAGCAGCAGTGAGAAGCAGCAAGCTCTCCATCTAGTGGATAAGCAGTAGAAACAAAACACGACACAAATCCCCTCGCTGAGCTGGGCAGCCAATCGGCCGTCCTTCTCTGGAGGGACGTTTACCTCACCGCCTCCACTCTGTTCGAATCTGACTCAAATGCATGGAAAAGTCGGATTTCAGTGAATCAAACAACTTTGCTGACACTCGAAGATGAAATTGCCTGTGAAGCCAGTGAAATTCTTTCCAGAAATAAAAAGAAAGAAAGAAAGAAAAAAGAAAAACTTGAGATAGCTCTGCGTTAGCAGCGGGGAGCTTTGGGGTGCTTACCGCTCTCAGTGGAAAGCTGGCTGTGGAACTCTGGAAACTGAGTTTCCACAGGAACGCTGATGGTGCGTCGCAGGAGATGGGCCCTGGCTGACGCAATGCGCCTCCCCTGCAAAAAAAACCCAAAAAAACACACACCATCAGTCATCTTAAGACAGATAAACCAATATCACAAAATTAAAGAGCCACCAAAGTACCACCAAAGACAACAAGTCCTACATTGTAACCAACAACAGTTACTAAGGGTCTTATCGCTGTTGCTGTGGTGATTCTGATCACTGCGTTGGACGCCGTATTGGGTCGACGCCTCACAATGGCTGTCGTAACCCTGATGAATGAGTGTCTGTTGTTCTGAGTAGAGCAGACACTAAGCAGCGCATCAATCTGTGTCAGACGTTTCTCTTCCCGTAGCTCGCATTGAAGATGTTTGGCTCCGAACGATGATTGACAACACAAAAGGGAAAAGGAAAAGAAGGGCTGTGATGAGACAGCGGCCTGGTGTCCTCCTCTCGTGGCGATAATGGCTTATCGAGCACGCTCACACCTCCAGGCTCATCGCGGCGCCCTGTCCGCCTCGTTTTCTCACATCCTCCGATACGACTGCTGGGTCATTGTCTCCGTCTGATCCTCTCCGCGAGTTTCTTTGTGCATCGGGGAGACTAAAGATGCCTGTATTGTTTCTCTGAAGTTTCTTTGCTTAGATGTCTAAATGATCTACAACTCACAGAAGTAGACCGTGGCGTCACCAGTTTTGCACGTCTAGAAAATAAAAACCTCAGCTCTAGCTCCATCTTATTGAATGGAGAGAATCTGTGAATGTTCATTTTCAAAGTGTGTTGAGGGTTGAGGCTACGTTTGAACGGCAGGTCTTGATGCTCAATTCTGATTATGTTTTTTTTGCTACTAATTTTTCTTGCTGCCGATTAAACCTGACAGCAGTGAGAACTTCGAGAAGTGTCGGCATCGCAAAGCAGCGCAAGTGATAGATTTGTGGATCAATTCTAAAGTTTATCCAACAGCATCGTCACAAGATTATAGAAACTTGAAGGAAGCTAATCAAAAGAACCAATGGCCTTTTTGTGTAGTATTGACTGCAATTTCTGAAAAGACGCTTTAGAAACAATGGGTTGCTTCTCTGAATTAGCAGCACATTTGGAAGTGGCACAGACTGGATTTTGTTGGGGGTTAAAAAGAAGAATTGGGTTGTTTAGACTAGAAAAAGTTGGATGTAGATCAAATCAAATGTCATGTGTATAGCATACTTCAGCAACAAGGCATTTCAAAGTGCTTTCAGGTCATAAAAATGCAAAAACACAAAGACATAGAACACAGTCAACAATTGAAACATTACACATCGCATTAAAACGAGCGTGTTTGGGTCTAACTTACATATTGTGTTTAGGCATAGCCTTAGCGTGTTAGCTTTCTGCTATTCGTAGCGTTTTGGTCTCCTCAGAGCAGAGAACCTTCCATGTCTACATAACTTGTGGAAAACTTTAAACTGAACTTATCTGTGTTTTCTTTTAACAATGCTGATTTTTTTTTTCTGGACGATTTGTCCTGTGCACCACTAACAGTTTAACAGGCCAAGGGCCCGTTTCTTGCCTTATTAGTTCAGGTGGGCAGCCATTGTTTTTTGGGGGGTCTTTTTGTTCGCAGTTGTGCCATACAGTTTCAGTTTTTGGAAGATAGATTCAAAGAAACTCCATGAGACATTCAAACTCTGGGATATTTTTTTTTTTTATTTTTTTTATATAACTTCATTCTGTTTTAACTCCTCCACAACTTTCTCCACTGACCTCCACAACTTTCTCCACTGACCTTTCCTGCTGTGTGCTTTGGTCTTTTTTTTTTCTATTTCCCCGATGCTCTCTCTTAAAAAAAATAACAACCTCTGAAACCTTCACAAAAGGTCTCCATTTCTAGTGAAATTAAATTGCACACAGGGGGATTTTTATCTACTCATTAGGTGACTTCTGTGGGAGGATCACTGGAGTTAATTTAAGGTAGCATCTGAATACAAATGCACACCACAATTTTTAGATATTTAAGAGAAAAAAAAATAGAAATTCAAGTTTCATATTTTTTTGGGGGCGTAGGAGTGGGGATGAACTTTAAGCAAACCTTGCGTAGGTGTCTCAAGGGACACTTTGTGGTTCTAATGCAACAAAATATGAAAACAATATCAAAAGGGGATAAATAACCCTTACATCTATATGGACTACAAAAAAATCAGTGAGCTTTACGGTTATATCAGCACTAACTCTACGCAGACATCGGAATTTGTGGCTTTTCTTTATTATAATGAGATTTTTATAGTCCATTATTCATCCTCTAATCCATTATTCATTTTTTTTATACTTGGTGACAGATAATAATTTATCTCAAGTGTTGGCGCATCCTACGTTCCCAGGCTTGAAATATTGAAGGAGGGGGAGAAAAAAAAAGGAAAAACATATCAGATACTGCACGGTGGCATTCGTCATTAGAGATAGCTTGATTCTGATTCATAATTGAGACGGCAGAACGATTCCAGGCCACAAGTGAAGAAGATGGAAATATATCTAGATTAATTAAAGAAAGGAGAGAAGCGAATGAGAATTTCAGGAGCGCGAATGCCTCAGAGTATCGCTGAAGACAGAGAATGAGACATCAGAGGGTCGTGAAGCATCGCAGTGTAATGATGTGAAACCAGAATCAGAGCAGATTGATATGGCAGAAAAACAATGTAAAAAAATAATGCAACATAATTCGCACACTCACACCAATATTTACGAACAGTGAACCTCTGGTTGAATTAAAAATTTTATTTTTAATCACAATTTTGACAATGATCCCTGTGTGTTCTGCTATTTGTAGCTAAATAGGCAAAAGACAAGCTCATATTAGCCAGATAATGTTGGAGCTGTTGGGCGATAACTCCCTTTTGTTCCAACTGCCGTTTTAGAACAATTTTATCTAATTAAGACACATTAGATATCCTTGTTTTTAGCCATCTGATGTAGTTTCAAATAGCTGATTTTGTGTTTCATGCAAATTTGCGACAGGAGCAGCAACTTTCTTCTTCTACCCACCTGGCTGGCAGCTTGCGGCACCAAGTGGCCGGAGAGGGCATTACATCGTTACTCTGCGGGTCAGAAAATACTCAGATCTCCTCAACACTTTCTCTGATATCTCCTTTAAAAGACTAATAGTATTAAAACTACAAAAACAATACCATACCTTCACACTGGCAGCTGGCCCAAACCTGCTACCAACTACCAAGAAATACAACAGAACAGAAAACGTAGAGGCAGATTGTACATAAGATAAGAGATAAAATGGAGCCGTTAAGCTGTGGGGATAATTTTTTTATCACTTTTGCATAAAAAAATAAGAAACTGATGCAAGGCATGATATGGCATAATAATTTACTTTTCATTTAGCGAGTGCTCAGAATGTTTTCTTTTTAGGATGTCAGCCGTTTTGTTTGGTTCCCTTAAAACAAAAAAGCAAACAAAGAAGCAGGAGCTGCACACAGATTTTCACAATCCAACTGTCCTTGAGCGAAAAAACAAAAACGGCTCATTCTGAAGCTTTTCAGATTTTTGAAAGGATCTTTCTGACATACAAAATCATAATAACTTGATGAAAAGTGCAACAGGATTCTGTGTGTGTATATATATATATAAACTAATTTGCTGTGGAAAGTCCTTCATTTTGGATACAGCACTTGAACTTCAACACAAAACCTCTTAATACTGTAGAGTTCAAGCTTATTTCCCCCCCCCCACACACACACACACACAAGTATTGAGATTTTTTTCTTATCAACACTCATTGAGATTCTGGGTCTGTGTTCTAACTTAATTTCAAAGTGGAGCAGGATGAAAGTGCCATTGTGAAGGAGTACATCAGATTCATCCAGAAAAGGAAGACACAAAGCCGACACGGAGGGACACAACAGATGAGAAGCTGTGCTGTCTGCTCTCACCGCCTCCTGTTCGTCGAGAAGCAGCATCTGACAGTCGGCCACCGCAGAGAACTTTGGGTTCCACGAACTTCTCTCTTCGTACGAATGTCCGCGTGACATCCGCTGCTGCTGCGGGCGCCGCAGATCTGAACGGGGGGAGAGAGAGAGAGGAAAAGAAATGTAACAACAAAGAATAACAGCATCTGTGAAGAGCAAAGAGAAAAGCAAAGATGTTCATGTGTATGTTCATTGAGGATTTTAAATGTCAAGATTTTCTTTAGTTGTATTTTTTCAGCTCCTTTGCTTAAATAAAGGCAAGAATCCCCTTTATTGTCGGTATTTTAATTGATTATGTGTCACTTTCACCAAAAATATTAGTCTGTTTGATGAGTATGGTCTCTTAAAAATAGATATCCCTTTCTACATTTTGCATTTTTTTGTGAGTTATAACCTCCAATCCACCAAAACAAAAGACAAATTCTGGCAATTTTTTTTGCCCGGTGCCACAATGGTGATGTGCAGAAGTCAAGATATGAGGAAGCAGCAGGAAGATAAAAAATTTGAAATAAATAAAAGAAAACGAAGAAGTAACAGACGAGATGCTGGTGGCGTAACGGGGCGGTTTGACGAAGAACCGACCGGACAAAAGATATTGATGCAAAGAGTCAATTGCTGAACAAGGATCAGGTTGTAGATTAGAAAGTAGGTGCAGCTTTGAGGGAAGTCAAATAACTGCAGCTGAACTGAGGAAACGTGTAAAATGCCTGGTTGAATATGCAGGGAACATTGAAAAACTAAAACAGAAATGTACATATATCAGACAAGAGCCAACAGGACAAATTGTCACCAAACAAAAAGGCTTGACGAGAACACCAAAGCAATAAAAATCCAAGCAGGATATAAAATATGAGTTTTTAAAATCAAACAAAATACAATAGAACCACACAGCTGAATAAAAATACATAATCTTGAACCAAAACAACTAAACTGACTATGAAAAGCAAAATTAAACTGATGACAGTAACCTAGAACTAGAGCTGGTAGCTGCGTATTCTGGGCTCCATTTACCTCTAAAACTGGGATCTGGCAATGACAACAAAACAAACTGCAAAGCAGTTCCAAGTCTGAACATCTGTTGGATTTACTAATTGATAAACACAACAAACGGGCTATTTATTATTAGCAATAACAGTCTCGGCTACGGTGCTGAGAAAGTAGCGTTTGCCCCAGTAAGGATTTAGTCTCATTCTGCTCCTTTGTAGCTCTCAAGGTAAAAACTGATGTGCAGCCGTTGGCACCGACAGAAGCAAATCTTTAGCATCACTGTGGGAGAAATTGGATCCAATCTTTATTTCATCCATAATGCAAGTGGGTTTTTTTTCCCCTCCAACCATGAACAGCCTTTTTGCCAAAATGTCAGCTTGAAGTACTTAGACTAGTCCTCTCCAGCTTTCAGTTTCCTCAGATCGAGCTGTCGGTGTCCTTCATAGCCAAGGTGTGCTTGAGCTTAAGATCAGAGGTCTTTTGAAAATCCACATTTTCACATAATGGGGCAAATTATTGTACAAAATGTGCATATTTAAAATGATTTAAAAAGCTTTTTTTCTAATAAAAATTACAACATACTGCGTATTTGATGCTGAGATGAAACCTTAGTGAAAGTCTTTCTTTTTGCGTTTTTAGCTGAAAGAAACATAGTTTTGAAGGGAAACAAAGCATCCTGGAAAGCTAGCAAACGCTAGCGCAGCTTTGATCAAGCACATTAGAAGATATGGGTGTGTAAATACTGAAACATGCTCTTGATCAATGGATTCAAGCACCACTAAACATAGCTAAATTAAATTCATCTTGAATAAATATGCACTCATGAAAGATTTCCCATAATCTAAATGTCTATAAGAAAAACAGACAAAAACTAGACTAGAAATAAAACTTGACATTTGGAGTGGCTTTCAGCGGTCATGAAATTAAAGGTAAGTTTATTTTTATGGTTTGTATAGTAAAGAACTGAGAGCTCTCAACTCATCTGTCAGTCTTATGACAGGCAGAGGGTTCACATTTTGCTGCATTTTGTCCCAATTCTGTATTAAATAATTAAAAAAACCTCTCAACATTGTTTCACATAGCAACCTACTCAAGAGCATAACCAGAGTTATGCACAGATGTGGTGGCACAGATGTGGTGTCTCGTATTCCATGTCTGTAAAAACTGCTAATTGGAAAACTCTTCAGTTTTTCTTATGCAACCAGCAGAGCAGTTCTGAAGTTTTCTTCCCTCTGGCTATTGTTATCCGTGAGCTACTTACGATACAGCACTGCTGTTTCAGTTGCTCTCACACTTCTTCACATTTCCCGAAGACAAAATAAATAATCCAGGTTCCAGTCAGGCAAACTTATAAATACACATAATCCAAAATTGAGGACCGAAAACGAGCACCAAAGAGAACCGTTGTCTGTGTGATGTACAAGGTATTTACACAGACATGCATCAACTTAGAACAGTTTTCTTGTTGGCTGTCCAAAAGATCATACCACCTTAATGGAAATAATTGCATTTTAATGAATGGAACCAGACAAATCAGTGTGAATATTTTATTTTCCTGGTCATAAAACCTACATCTCTCTTTGGTACTACTATGTCTCAGAAACCCAATTCACACGTTCAGGGTCATGTAGCTCTCAGTTATGAAAGACATGTAACATTTCTTATTCATTTGGATCTGGCCACAGGCGAAGGAAAAGCCTGAAAGCAACACAGATCCTAGGTTAATAAAAGAAAACCATTTACCAAGAAGCACTTAAAACTAAATTTAGGACTTTTCTAGTTGTTGTTTTTTTCTTTCTTTCTTTTTTGGTCATGGCTCTACGTAGCGTGTAATTGTTGCTTGCCCGTTTCAAATTATACCAATTAAATTTTCTTTCTAACCTTTTATCACTGTAAAAGTAAAATAAAATCTACCGTAGCAGTTTCTGCTAAGTCATTAAGATATGACATCTAAACAGATGCCTTTTTTTTCTAAACCATCTGTTAATGTCTAATCACCCTGTTTCCTCCCCCTCAATGATTCTTGAGAATAGGGACAAAACAGGTCCTATGGATAAAGCACAACATTTGAATAAAATATACACAAAATATAATTTTTTCAAATATCTGACTAAACTAACCTTGGTCATGTGAGCACAACAATGTATATTTTTCTTGTGTTTGCTGAATATTTTTTATTTT
Source organism: Poecilia picta (assembly GCA_033032245.1). NCBI lineage: Eukaryota > Metazoa > Chordata > Actinopteri > Cyprinodontiformes > Poeciliidae > Poecilia > Poecilia picta. The sequence continues at coordinate 22,719,017 of CM065364.1, forward strand.
AAACATTGTAGTCGGTGGATGATGCCTGTAAAAGCCTTTGTCCAGGAGCAGAACTCAATATATTATAATAGTTTAAAACAATTAAAGAAATACTACAATTATATATTATGACAAGTATAAGTAGTCATATTAATAATTATAAAGGTATCAATAAATTTAATTAAAAATCATTTTTATATACTTTCCAAATCCATTGAAATTTGTCCCTAGATTTTGTCAACACCGTCAGAAATGAAAATAATGTAAAAAAAAAAATCAGGCATTATTGGGGGGCACCAGAACTTCTGAGGACCCCATGGCCACTTCCTGTTTCTTCCTTTGCTAAGGGGGCTAGTTAGCTCTGGTTAGCTTATGTTATTCTTTAGCTTTTTCTTCTGTTTTATTCCTAAGTTGTTTGTCACAACCACGATGTGTCAACACCATAACTGACAATTTACAAAACTATGATGAAATTTTGTGAAATAAAAGCTTAATTCTGGTAAAATGTAAAGATTTCATGGCCCTGATGAGCTACAATATGGCCTCCTTCAGAATAACGTCATATAAATTGAGGTAGTTTGGCTTTTTGTCAACTCCATCAGATGTCAACTCCATCAGAGTTTTTGTGACTCTTTCAGTGACATTGTTGTCAAATCTCACTTAAATGTGCAATTAATTCATTTTAATGTATTTTACATTAATTGCATCACTTCACATGTACCAAGTTTTTCATTCTACTCACTAGTTTGTCACCACCTTCAGTTCTGTGTCCACTCCGTCAGATGGACTTTTTGTTGTTTTTTGTTTTAAATAATATTTACTTTTTTCTTGAGAAGCATTTCTCTGTAAAATGAGTAAAAAAATATCACTAATAGGGTCATTAAAAATTATTTTTTATTATTTTTGTCAGATGGTGATGAAAACGTATGGAGTTAGATTTGTTTCACAATTATTCAATAAAAAAAAATCATCTCAAACAAAAAAAAAGTTTCAACCAAAAAAAAATCATCTCAAACAAAAAAAAAGTCATAAAAACTATGTAATCATAAAAATATTTTTTTACGAAACAAAAACATTTTCAAAGATTTTTTTTTTGATTGAAGTAACTAATTTTTTTATTGAATCTTTTTTTTGGTTGTGCGTTTTTTTTTTGGTTGAAACTTTTTTTTTTTTTTTTTGGTTGAGTGTATTTTTTTTTTGGTTGACTCTTTTTTTTTGGTTGAGTCTATTTTTATTTTGGTTGAGTCTATTTTTTTTTGGTTGAGTCTATTTTTTTTGGTTGAGTCTTTTTTTTTTTGGTTGAGTCTATTTTTTTTTTTTGGTTGAGTCTATCTTTTTTTTGGTTGAATTTATTTTCTTGCTTATACAGCTTTATTTGCTTTGGGGAAACTTACATGAACTTTCTGGGCGGGGCTTAGCAATGTAAGACGTGTTCCGATTGGTTAGCGCTGACTAAAGCGGATGACTCCCTGAGATCTCAGAACCGTCCTGAACTGCAGGGCTTCGGTGACGGACACAGAATGTGGATAAATGGTAAGTAATGTTCGCAAAATGACACCGTTTAGCAGCTACTAGAGTCTCCACTCTGTTTCAAAGAAGAAATCTTACACAACGTATGACGACAGTCACATATTTTATCTGCCGCGATCCCCGGTAGCATATTATGCTAACTAATGTTAGCACTAGGTAAAGTTCATAAACTAGGCTTGAGTGATATTCGCCTGTCTTTATGTTGAATTCGTTAACCAGCAAACCTCTTGAGTTTCATTTAGCGTGGAAAATACCAACTATATCTGGAGGAAACGTGTTAAAAACTGTTGTGTAATCCTCCAAAAAAAAGAGATTCAATCAAAAAATTAGTTACTTCAATCAAAAAAAAAATCTTTGAAAATGTTTTCGTTTCGTAAAAACATATTTTTATGATTAAATAGTTTTTATGACTTTTTTTTGTTTGAGATTATTATTTTTTTTTGGTTGAAACTTTTTTTTTGATTGAATAATTGTGAAACAAATCTAACTCCATAAAAACGTTCTAGGTCAGGTCGATTAAAAATTTATTTATTATTTTTGAATGTTGCAGCTGGGAGCCTGTACCTTAGCATCTTTACATTTCCAAAACATTATTTGTCATATTTGCATACATAAGGTTGAGAAATAATAAAAACAAAATGGGTAAATTAAAACTCATTTTGTCCCTATTCTCAAGAATCACTGCCCTCTATTTCTTAACATTGTTGACAGAAAATTGGAGAGATTACCTTCCTCTTCTTTCTGTACCTTTTCAGTTTTCACATAGTTACAGATAATAAAATAAGAAAGCGCAAAAGTCTGATTAGAGAAGTGAAATCAACTCGTGTGCAGTACGTTATGCGTAGGCGGCAAACAATATATTTAACTTAGTGATGTAAATGAAGACGAGCTCATTTGCATAGAGGCATTGTGGGGTCAAATAACACCCCAGCTGGGTGTTTATGATAATATTTGTTATCATAAAATCCAACGAATGAAATCTATACAATTTAAATCCTGGGGCTTCATGTTGTTTATGAAAAGTGGGTTATGTTTGAAATCTTAAAAAACATAATAAAAACCAGAAGTTAGGCTTTGTTGGCGTTTTCTGTGGGGTTTTCTAAGGATGTCCGTCTTTATTTTTCTCAGCTCTTGTTTTAAAAGTAATTACCACAACAACTGTGTTTGTGGAGAGATTTACACCGATGTGATCCAAGATTTAGAGCTTATTAAATGTACATGAAGTCTGACTTTGCAGACTTTGTTGTTTTATTGAAGGAAATCAAATTAAAAATGCGAAGTAGAACTCCGTCAAGTCAGCGGACTTCCGTCATTCGCTTAATCTCTTTCTTGTTTATCTCTCTCGTTCTCATAATCCTCGAGCTTTAGGTTTAGCTGATACTGTATAGCGTAATTTAATCAACACGGGGGATTATGAACCTGTCTCCACAGAAGCTTGGTAAAAAAAAAAAAAAGACAAAAAAAAAGAGCAGCACATCCTTTTCAAAACACAACTTCAAGCTGATCTGCAAGAAACTCGTCGTGCATTAATTTGACGTAGAACGACACGGTGACGGGTTTTATGCATCTGTGAATAAGACCTAAGATGTAACCTTTAGGATTTCTCAGCGCTTAAATTATTTATTTTAATCTGTCCTAGCTGTAGCTGTCAGTGGTACGGGCCACCGTTCTTACTGAGGAATACATTACTGTTATATTATGCTGAAGAAATACCGGCAGAATTTATGTGTGGCACGCTACATCGTTACGTTTTCATGTATTGCTTCAGATTTATTTAAGCTGAAAATAAATATAGGGCTGCGATGTCAGGTATAACGAGCCAATTAAAGCAAGCGGTAAAGAGGTGATTGATTTTTGAGCGAAAGTACCATCTCAGCAGAAAGGGCTGCGTTTTTTTTTAATCAGGAGAAACGAGCGGTGTTCTTTGAACTGAGATTCATAAACACGGGTGGCTTCGGAGACACGGCAAGCTCTACGGCGTTGTTTCGAGGTTACAGTAAGGGATGCGCTCATTGAGCCCCATGGAGAGATCGATGCCATGAGTGAGTGTGTGACCATCTAATTAAAGCTTTGACACCCTCCCCCCACCAAACGGTGAGATGCCTTCCCAAAAACAATCCATAAATCACCAGGTAAGGATTTACTGAGGTAAACAAAAGCAACTTAAAGTTTGGAGTAGAGCTAGAAAGGAGGAGCGAGATCCAGTAGAACAATACAGGAAGAATATCAGGCCAAAGAGACCTTGACCATCCTCCTTTTATTTGCCACATCATCGGCTCAGGAGATGATGGTGATCCTTTCACATCCTTTTTCTAGTGCATCTCTAGGAGATCAAATACAGATGCCATCTTGATTGAACGGAAACAAGGCAGCAGACCCAGATCCAGTTAGACCCGGATGGGACGAGCCATTTGGGAATCTGGAGGACATCCTAACCCGGGAGAAGGTTCCGGTGCTGTGGAAGACTTCCTCCCTAAGAAAGCTCACCCATCAGAATTGCAGATGAGTTGCTCTGACATTACACTTAAAAAAGGTTCTAGAGGGAGTCGTCCTCTTGTTCCACTTGAGTCAGGGAAGAAACCCAAAGAAAGGAACTCTGCTTCCACCATAGTGTTTTACTCTGTCTGCGCAGTGATTTGCAGAAAGGCTGTAAATGTATCGGATGATGCATCCACAGTTGTCCGGTGTATCAGAAGTTGACACGATGCAGAGTACAAAGAGTTAGGGCAGCTCTAGAGTCTATTGATGAGAGATATTGTCTTGTAATAATTGTTTGCTTCTTCAGTGCTGTCCAATGTGGTTTGATGGACCAAACATAATCATCAATGAGAACCAAAGAAGTCCATCGTTATGACAGATTAAATTTAGTCAATGTTACTTGTGTTTTTGGTGTCGAGCATAATCTGAGTATTTCATATACAATTCATGAATGTTGTCATTTCACATGCAGATGATCAAAATTAGGATTAATGGGGCACAACTAAAACTACTAGATTGCAGTAAAGTGATTCCAATACAATCCCTTGATGTGTGTAGAATATGCACCAACAGGCATTAGTGTGACAACTGCACAACCATGCTTACATTGAAATAGGAAGTGGTTATTTTAGAAAATTTTGTGTGAAGTCATTATTGGTATCAGTTTTCTCACCTGAAGATAGATGTCACATCAAAGTGAGTTTTTGTAAATTTGAAAAAAAAGTCCTCAGAATGGTGGATGCTAACTTCTAGTCAGATATACTATATAGACTCGGTTTTACCTGACTTTGATGCTGTTGCGTCCCAATGACATGAAGACGTTTGTTCAGGTTTTAGACCATCACTGTTTGGTATAGTATGAAGTTTTATCCGTCGACCCCCGCTGGCGTTTTTATTTTACGTTAGTGTCATTGAAGATGACTTGCTCCTTTGTTTTCCGGATCTCAAAGTTGTTCGAAAAACTATCCGGATGATTAACTGGTTCACTGAATCTGCTGTTGAGACTCGACAGATACAGTGTGTACAGCTTGATGGCTTCCACCGTCTGTGCGATGACAGATTTATACTCTTGGTAAAGTGAACTTAGCAATAATAAAACTTCACTTCAAAAAATATCCAAGTCGTGTTAAGCTTTTTCACACTGTTAAGAAAATGTATTTAAAATATGCTAGTTGTAAAATGTAACCTGATTTAATGGAAAATGGTCTAATAATAGTTTTGGAATTAGAAACTTATTTTGGCTTATTGACCTTTACTTTTTGGTCTAGAGTAAATTGTCATACAAGGTTTCAAATTAGGTTTTTTATGTCAGGATATCACCAGTGGAAGTTCCAGCTGTTTCACAGTAATTTGAGAAGGCCATAACCCAACGGGGGATCGGAGACATCCTGCTTTTAACTTATTTAAAACAAAAGGAGAAGCCACGTTTTTGTCTCTGAAGGAACTGTAGGGATTTTCCGAGTTTGAAAGGGGTCAGAGACAGCTTTTGGTTGGTCGAGAGGTGTTGCACCTTATTTGAATAGAACACACCTACCAGTATAAAACCTTATGCACAAAGGAAATAAGCCAGAAATAGTCAATTTTTAGCACCATGGGCTGACTGTTTCTCCGAGGACGTCTTCGTCTTTTCCTTTATCTGTCTTATTCTATCAGGTGACTAATGAGTGACTGTGTTTCCTTTAACTTTCTGTCTTGTGTTATACTGTCCACTGATTGGATTAAACTCTGAGCTCCTGTGACGTCAACACGTAGCGTGCGTCTCTGTTTTCTGCCACACGGCTGCGGCTCCGGCTTCGGATACGAGAAAGAGCCTGGGACCAGAGGAAAGCCCGGGCCTGGTTGTTTTTTAATAGTTAATTTGGTTTTCCTTAACAACACCCACACAGGTTCAACTCGTCTTTGTGTTTCTCTCTCGGTTTCCTGCATGCTGCCCACTTGTAAAACTGTTTGTGCGTTCACACTGACTTCACCGAGCAGGTAAGGTTGTTGTTGTTTTTTTTATAAATTTTTGCTTATCTGTTGTTTCAATAGAATTATTTTTGCAGTTTATGTGGTGTTAAGAGAAGAAAATTACTTGTTGTATCCTCTCTACGCACGGGTTCAGAAAAAATGCTGTGCGCAAGGACTGAGACCACGCAGCGACGACAGCGTCACAATAATCAGCATTTATTCAAGACAGATGCAAACTATCACCAGAAAAGCACATCACAAAACATCAGAAAACCTCAGAGCACAAACAACACATATATTTACCTGAGAAGAGGAAAAGACAAAAGATGACAAACATAAAGCAAGAACGTCCTTGGAGAAGTTGCAAAGAGCAAAATCTGATTTGTTACTCTGTGTGTAAAGTTTTATCCTCTTTTCTTTAATTTATTCAAATAGGGTGGAACTTTGCCCATCCAACCAGGACCTGTCTCTGACCCTTCCTCCGAAGCCATTTTGTCCCTGTTGTCCAAGGAGAACTTCTCCTGCTGATTTTATGGCTTTCACCAGGATCTGGCTCCTTCCTGAGCCACGAACAAAGCACCTCACAGGTCCCTGTGAAACTCTGGTTTTTTCTCCCTCCTGTGGTTTTATTATTTTATAACCTTGTAAATGCATTTATCTGTGGTTTTAACCCCAGGCCCTGCATCTGAGCTTACTGACACAAAAACTCCTATTTAAGTAAAAGATAAAGCCAACTCAAACACTACAAAAATGGTTATATAAGCAAAAGATTCACTAAACTAAAACACTAGAAATGGTTATATGATTGAATTCAACAAAACACTAAACAATGATTATATTTCCTCAACAGTGGCCATTATTTCCACACTAATATCAGCTTTCATAATTGTGATCCCACACAAATTTAACTAAATTTATCCCTCAAATAACTACAAAACATAGTGGTGCATTTGCATCTCATGAGAAAGAAGTTAATTTCTTTTTCTTTGCTAGCTTTTCTTCATGTTCCACCATTACATATTATCTATAATCTGTCATGAAGTTATGTTACTTACTTAAATTAACGGTTACATAAGGTCACACATCTTCCATTTGTATGTATGTTTTGATGTAGGTTTGTTCCGTTTTATTTGTGATTGTGTGTCAAAAGGTTATAAAACCAATATCGCCACCATTTGAGCCATCCAATCAGATTGCAGCTAGGTGCTCCTGCCTAACTCAGATTTTTATTTGCATGTACCAACAACTGTGCCATTATGCTCCTCTCCCTACTTTAACTTCTGACTGAGCAGATCAATAACTGGACAATATTAGCATTTTATCCCTCGGTCAATAGCTGTGACTAACAAAGCAATAATAAGCTCCGGTTTAACAGGCTGGACTAGAGCACTTATATCTGGTATTGACTTGATGTAAAAAAGCAAAAACAGATTTAAGTCAATACTGCGAGTTTGGTGGAGATGCCTGTCTAACATTTTATTTGAAATATTTCAGTTTAATGCCCACTGTGGTGAGTCAACCCTAGTTGGCGCTCTTAAGAAAGAAAACTAAGGACTTAAATAGAAACTTTTTTTATATTACTGGGTACTTTCACTGTATTTGAAAATGCTCTGGAAAATCTGGAGGTTAATATCGACTTCCCATCACATTAAAGCGTGCGCACCCACAGTGAGACTCCTACAGAGTATAGATTTTAGCCTCCTTGCTCACCTGAAGCTAAAACCTCAAGGAAGCTTTGAGGTTTTCTACAAGCTGGTACAAGTCTGTTGACCAGAACAATTCTCACAGAAAACATTTGCAGAATTTATTTTTAAAACCTAATGTTTTTTTTTGGGGGGGGGGGAGTTTAAGCATGCTATTAAATGCTGATGAGTCGTTTTGCTCGTGTCATTTAAATGTGACCAAAGTAAAAACTATGCACAAGAATTCATTTACAGCAACTTTTCTTTTTTGAAAAAATATGATATCCACTGCTCCTATAAATTACAAATACAATCATGTTGAAAACGGTGAAATAAAAATAAAAGAAAATGTGACTAAGTCTTTATAGGATTCAGAATTCATCATTTCAGTTCACAGACGTTGAGAGTTTCGAGAGAACGCTTTAATCCAACATGTCCACTTGTTAAGTTCTCTGAAAAACAACTGGACTGTGAAAACCAATGGACAAAAAGACACTGCATGCAAGGCTGTGTCTGAACGTGATGAAGGGAAAATAATGATGTTCTTGAGAGGGTAATTACTGAACAACAAAAACTTTGCAAGGCAATATTTAAAATTAAAAAAAAGAAAAGAAAAAGCACAGTAACCGCTGGCATAAAAACCAAATTACGTAAAATATGACTTAGACTTCAAACAATACTGTGATGCTATTTTTTTGTTTCTCCCTTGATTTGACCCAGTGTGTAATTTTCCTAATATCTCTCACTAAGCAAAGGAGCTCAAATATAGATGTGTTTTGGGATAGTCCGTCATATTTTACAGTCAGTTTTCAATAGATTGCACATTTACCACAAATTTTTCCAATCTACCAGGGCGTTTATATTTCTTGAGCGTCATTATCAGTGAGAATTTCCCATTTAAATCCAAGATCAAAAGGTCTTGTCAGTAAATTAGAAGATGGATATCTTTTCTTAAAAACCTTATTTGTCACTTCTGCAAACGTCTAGCCTTTTTGGGGGGTTAAAATGTATAATAAGCTTAAGTAAAAACAATATGTTTGTGCTAGTAATCATTTAAAACAAATAAGACATCATGACCTAATGGTTTAAAACCAGCAAATATTCATACTGTAAAAAAATTGTAAAGTTATGATTGACTCATTATAATAAGCTATAATGAGCTGGTATTAGGGAGTTAATTTTTCTGCAATCAACTTAAGACATGTTTACCATAACAGCAACAGATGGCATTCCTTTAATTGGCACATTGTTGTTTCGGAAGCCTTTTGTTTGTTTGTTTGTTTTTTTTTTCAGCCAGCTGGCCGAATATTCACAGCAACAGGTGGTGGAGGGGCAGCATATCTCTATAACAAAAAGTCAGGAAAAAATTAAGCACTTTCTCTGCCACCTTGTAAACAAAAAAGTAATCTGTAGGAGTGACATAATCAAGTTTGTCACTTTGGATGTCATGAGAACATCTTTAGTGAAAAAAAAGTTTTAAATATCCAACCTAAGGGTAAGTTTAAGACAGTTTATTGCCTTTACAGTCAAATTTCTAATGAGAATTTACATCTATTTTATTATTAGGGTGATATCGTGAAAACTAGCTAAAAATGAAGCCGTTTCTGTCGGATACCTCAACACCCATCAGAAGTAGCTCCACGATATACAGCCTCATTACATATTACGGTTCCCGGTCAGAACAGTTAGTGTGTTTTCAGAACATTTCAGCATGTACTTGCAGACTTGCTCTTTGAAGGTTTTTTTTTTCTTTTCCCCAGAAAGGGAAGCAGAGGATTATGCAACATTTCTAACACAGGGAGACAGTGAGTCAGTGTTGATCATCACGAGGAGCGTTTACACCTCTTTCTTGTCTGCTGAGCTTCATGCACTCTCACCGGACATAACCCGTTTATCACCTTCATCGCATCAGGCCAAGCGTCGACACACAAACAACAAATCAACACGAAGCGTCGTGTAGCCAACCCACACCTTTTCATGCGCTGTCACATCTTGAGGCGTGTTTTTTTTGTTGTTTTTGTTGTTGCAGTTTCTAGGGCTCATGTGAAAAAGTGATGGGAATCAACATAAATGCACATGCAGGCAATGATTTCAACCTCCTGCCTCCCTCAATAACGAGCCAAAAGAAAAAAAAAGAAGCAAGGCGATGGGTAACGGGCGACGTGTCGGAATCACGCCGACATGTCAGTCAGTCAGCTGTCGAGAAACACTGGCAGCTACATCATTAAATCCGTTCCAGGTATCCTTCAGTGTAATATTAGTCTGAGAGGCCGAGGATATAAACAGAAACAATACGTTTGAATCTGGTTTGGGTTTTTAATTCAAATTTACTGTGATACTCTAAACTATCAAGGCAAAAGTGATGCATTTTAATGTGCCTTCAATTAGACTTTATAAAATAGAAATATTTCATAGAAATTTTATGCGATTGACCATCACAAAGTTGCATCTTATTGGAAGGAGAAAAGTGAAGCTTAGGAGTTTTTCAACAAACATTTTCACCCAAGATGACTGTGTGTAATAATATAGCTATCTGTCAAGGCTACTGAGGTTTACCAGAGGACATTAGTGAACCAGAGACGTCACAAAGACCAAGCAGCTCAGCAGGCGGGTCAGGGATGAAGCTCCGGAGAGATTTATAACCACAGGAACCGCACAGTTCAGTTTTGGGAGTCAATGTCCCACAGCTTTTAGATCTGTGTCTTGTTTTGCACTTCTGAACCGATTACATTTCTGCAAAACGTGACTATTTCTTTTTGGTGTGTTGAACCCACAATCTAGATAACAGTTTAATTTCACATCATTGTCGACCACAAAGCATGTGGAGGAAATAAACAGAAAAAAAAAAAAAAAAAGATCTGGCCAGAGGAGAACGAGCTTGAACTTTTAGCCCAAATTGAAAATGCTGTGTGTGTGTGTGTGTGTGGTGTGTGTGTGTGTGCGCGCGCGCGCACGTGTGGTGTAAAACTAAAAGTGCATCTCATCCTAAAAATGCAGTGAAACACAGTGGTGGCTGCATCATGCTTTGGGGATGTTTTGTTTAATTAGTGATGAAGATTCAAACTGACAGTAACCCTAAATGTACAGTCTTACCTACAATGAAACAGTCACCAGAACAGCACGTTAATGTGGAAAGAAAAAAAAATGGCCCAGTTAAAGTAACATTTTAAATCTGAGGACTGGATGCTCTCCATCCAATTTGACTGAGCTGCAGCTCACAAAAAGTTACTATTTAGCTGTAAAAAGGCAAACAAGAATTTCCAGTCTGTAAAATATTAAAAAAATATATATTTTTTTTCCTATTTTACAGTCATGACACGATTTGTGCCACTAGACAAAAAAAATTCAATCACTTGTGTAATTGTAGTGTGGAAAAATAGACATATCTGGAGAAGTTGGAAGGGTATAAATGATCTTCATCACCGTCTGTTTGGTGATGAAGAGCCATTGATTTGCACCGTGTACTTCTCCAAGAACAAAAGCAAAGCAAATCCACAAATTGCGGCTGAGCACTTCCATTAATCAATCTGCCTCACTGTTCAGCCTAGATGCTTACAGAAAGAGTCAACCTGCATCTGGGTTTATGATCGTCTTCATCACGCATACTCGGAATTAAAGCTCTACGTTACGGCGGCAAAACTACAGCAGATCTGAGTTTAAAGAAATTGTTCCTAAATCTAGGTCACGAGAACCAAGTACTCCCCTCATCCATACGGAGTTTCACAGCTGGGCTTTAAGGGACCAGCCAGTTGTATAGTAACAGCAGCTACTCCACTTTCAGCGCTACCATATGGAGGAGAGGCACAGCAGCAGCAACACAACAACAACAAGCATTATCACCTCCTGCAGAACACCACATGCTCTCATAGGTGTGTGTGTGTGTGTGTGTGTGTGTGTGTGTGTGTGTGTGTGTGTGAGGTAAGGTGGAGGGGGGAAAAAATGAACACACAGATTCAGAAAGAAGATTAAAAAAAATGTCACAATTCAGAAAAATGGATAAGAGGATGCTTAAATATGAAAAACATTCTTTTCTTCTTTTTTTTTTTTTTTTTTTTTTTTTTTTTTTTTTTTTGTTATGGAAAGATGACAGGTTTGCTTACCTGAAGGGGAATACGACAACATGACTTCTCTTCTTGTTGCCGCTGCATCTTTGAGTCCTCGCTCCTGGAGTCAGACGACAGCGCGCCGCGCTCGCTGCGTGTTTCGGTGACGGAGTCGAGGAGCAGCTCGTGGGGGGGTGGGGGGGGGGGGGGGGGCAACATGCGCGAAACACCAAGCGAGACGCGAAGGAAGCGATCCTCCCAGATTCCCTTGGAAGTGACTGCAGCCGCCACACTCTCGTTTCTCTCATTCTTGTTCTCTTTCCCTGCTGAGGTGTGTGTGTGTGTGTGGGGGGGGGGATAGAGAGAGAGGGGGGGGGTAGAGAGAGAGGGGGCGGGGGATGTGAAAGCACATGTAGCTGCGGATGGAGGATCTCTTGACGCGCACGCAGAGTCAGGAGGCATGGGGGAGCGAAGGGAGCCGGAGGAGGCACTGAAAGGAAGGAACGAAGCAATTACCTTTTTAGAGTAGTTTACTGGCTCAGGCGTGATCTGACCCCCCCCCCCCCACCCCACCCTCCGACCCGCACCCACCCTCCCACACCGAACCTTGCGCACGCTGAACAATTCGGAGTTACATGCACAGGCGTTGATCTGCACCCCCCCCCCCCCCCCCCCCCACCCTCCGACCCCCACCCTCCCCTCCCCTCTCCGTAACCTTGCTGCACGCTGAACCAATTCGGAGCTTACATGCACTATCTCAAGTTTAAGTCTGTGTATGACAGATCCAATCTTCTGGGAATTTGCGGAGCCGAACGGCAGCAGGTCAGCGTGTCTGCAGAGAGAAGCATCAGAAATTCAGAAAAATAAATAAATATATAAATGAAAAGCAGTCAGCTGCAGGAGTTAGCAGGTCAGGAGGAGTGTTTCAGTTCCAACAGGGGTGCAGTGTTCCTAAGACACTAGAAAATGGAAGACCTGCATCATATGCATTCATAATGGGGGGAGAAAAGTGTGTCACAAAGGGTCAAAATGAACAAGTGGACATTTAGTTGTCTTGGGATACACAGAGCTATGGATAAGAATTTTTGGATGGATAAGAGTTTGTCCCCTTAAATACTTTCCACTGTGTTTGTGGTCACATTTTTTAAAGCTCATTAAAACAAATGGCTAAATCCAATCTGGCCTTCATGGAATAGTAAAGGCTCCACTGCATAAGCAGGTACTAACCCGGCATCAGTCTTCTGCCTCTACTGGCAGCAAGTGGCTCCCATCTCCGTGGAGAAAATCTGCCCCACATTTCTTTGCAGATTTGTTTTAATTCAGACATATTGGAGGATTTATGAGCATAATCTGCCTGTTTTAGGTCATGTCACGCCATGTAGATCAGTCATTTGTCTGGACTTTGACATTTTAATAACGTAATCAAAAGGCAGATTTCGTAACTCGGAAGGCAACGTAAGAAGCCAGATGATCTGTAAACGCACCAAAAGTATAAATACCTTTTTTTTTCTTTTCTTTTTTTTGTGACATGTCTTGCCGTCTGATGAAATAAAGTGCTTGGGTTTATTGACAACACATGCATGACAGTTTTAGACTGGTTTAGTTTGTAAAGTTAGTAAAATAAAAACATTATAATGCAGTGTATGCAAATATCTGGTTTTAGCTGCATAATAGAAAAACAAGAGATCAAATTCCAATATAGAGGTTTACCTATGTCGTCAATCAAATTACAAGCTTTAGATGTTTTTAATGTTAAGATTACAAAATGCACGCAAAGCAACTTAGGTTGGAGAGTGGAAGAGACAAAACCCAAAAGACAACAACGAAGGAGTAAAAAGGTTTTGAAAATTCAGTTAACAAATCATTCACTTTTGGTAACAATACCGCAAAGTATAAGACAAACAAAAATCTGTTAAGTATCCAGAAAAGAAACAACTAAACCGGAGACAAAACCTGGCTTTGTTGGAAACTTACACTCAATTAGAAAAGTGTGAAAGTAAAAGAAGAAAGTACAAGACCACATTTGTCCAGGCTGTGCCGCTCACACTTAAAGAAAAGCCTGGACAAGCCTCATACTGGAATAATACATGTGAAATGACAAATCATATTTTACTTTCCTTTCATGCTGTTCAGAAAAAACGTTCATTTTGAAGTGAATGTCCTTACAATAGAAAAATCTGTACTTCTCTCCAGGTATTGGAGTTTCACCTCCAATACTTCTATATTTCATTCTCCTAGGAATCAACTGACTCAACAAAGTCAAAGGGTTTCTGTTTTCCCCTTGGCTCTCTTCTGAACTTCCTTGGCCTTCCTCAGTCCATTCATCAGCTGTGTTGACAGTCTTATCACTGCACGTGTACAAACTGTTCCAATTCTCCTTCTGCAAAGGGATGCGATTCGTTTGCAAGTCCCGTCACGCTTACGCCTTTCGGCGACTCAATGGATTCATTTGCAAATTTGCAAAGGTTTTGTGAATACAGTCGGTCTGGTTTGACAGAGGACAATGGTTCACAGATGTCTGCTGTATTTTTAATATCAAGTCACAAAAAAAAAACAGGCCTCCATTATGAGCAAATGGAAATTCATCATAAGCTATAGTGTGACAATAAAAGAACAGGAGCCTGACATCGTTTTTTTTGTTGTTGTTTTCTGCAGGTACGACGTGCGTCTGTGCAGGACGTGTGTGTGGTTGACGGTGGGGAGTTTGGCCTTTGTGCTGTTCTTTCAACGGACATTCAAATAATTTCTTCCTGAGTGATGTCGTGGCTGGAGGTAAAGGCGAAGAAGCAGAGACGATTCGCGTGGTTCTAAGCTGCCCTGGCGCAACAGTGTGCCGGAGAGAGATGTTCACGGTTTCTATGGAACCAGTCACTATCTCCACAGCACGGGATGCAACGTGGACAATTGTCAGGTTCTGCACCTTTGTGTCCGTTTGCTTCACATTGTCTTCCTCTTGTCAGCTGTGGACAGGTGGAGCACCACCAGGCAAAGATATACTTATCCACTCCTCTTCATTTCATTTGGAGCCTCTGCATCATGTCCTTTAAAGATTATTATTTTACTTGTGAAATGAATAAATATGACGCATTTTTAAAATTTTCTGAACAGCATTGACGTTCACAAATTCATACCAGCAGTAGTTTTTTTCTTAACAAATCTCTACATAATGAGATTTTAGGTAGCAGAGTGAGGAAATGTGTTAAGTCTGTCCTTCAGTAGCATAACTAAGGGTATATTTTTGTGCTATATCTTAAGTAAACCCTAACAAACAAAACTATTTGCTGTAATAAGTTCATTATAAATGTTCAGGTTAATGTCTTACAACCTGAAAGTGACTTACGTTGTTTATCTTACTGTATGTCTTGTCCACATGTGGTACAACACAACTGTCCTTGTTTGGTGAACGCAAACAGCGCCACCTAGTGAACATTTACTTAAACAGCACTTCACTCCATAATAAAAGACCTTTTGTTTTGAATTTAAAAAAATAAATAAATAAAATCATTTTATTTTTTTCGAAATTGCTCTTCCATTTTCTATTCATTCCTCCAGTATTGGCTTTTGGCATCATAAAATGGCTCTCCATAATTTAGTTACTCAGTCTGTGAATGCTTATTGTCGTATCATCTATGGCGGCCTCTGGTGGTGTGTTTTATTGTTGCACGTAATTTGCTTTTGCACTGCTTTTTTTAATCCAAATATTCTGATTAAACTTTTGCAGCACTTTATGTCACAATTCAGATTTTGTAAAGGACTCGGTACCCAAAATCATTTGTAATTAGGATGAGCCTTCAAAAAACAAAAAGAAAAACAAGTAATGTGTACTTTTTTTCTGCCATTTTTAGGTGACTACCTGCTCTAACAGACCTGAATCAAATGGCTCAATCAGGTAGTCCTGCTGGTGACATGTTTTCATTAAAGTTTGCAGGACGCTGGCCATCCATTTTAATAACTTATGGAGTGTTTTCAAAATATAAGCTCATATATGAACTTTCTTTTTGATAGGGTAACAGTTCTGTATTAAAAGTCCTTATCGAAAATCATGCATGAATTCTCATTATCTGTAAGGCATAATATTCAACATGATCAGAAATAAAGGGTTAAAATGTCTTTTTCTCTAAAGATAGTACATTTGTTTACATTTTTTAACTTGAAATAGTTAGAAAAAAAAGGCTATGGTATTCTCATTTATTTAGATGTATGTTAATCCTTAAAACAGACACACAACTTTCATCATAAACATAATAATCCACAGGCATAACCAGCAACAGCACAATCCCAAGAGGAAGTGACACTGACTAAACTGTAATGTGCTGTTCTATGAACGAAGGTGGTAAAAAAAAATAAATAAATAAAAACTTACTCCCCACTGCAAAATGTATTTTCACCGGAAATAAGTCGTTTGAACCAAACTTGAGTTTATTTTCTCATAGCCGTACATCTCCAATCTGTTGTGATCAGCTTCATTTACAGAAAATAAAACCGTTTCTTATCCGTGCACAAACATAAAGAACAAAACAATAAATCCAAGTTGCTTTATTTTAAAAACTAAATTACATGTAGACCCAAACAGATGGCGTTCACGGGCAGAGTCCTGAGAATAGTGTGCAAATGGACAGATATCTGTCACAACTAACAAGTTGAAAAACAAACATGACGGAGTCATCCGTAAGGTATTTGGGTTCGTCGGTTCTCTCGATTCACATTATAAATTGCGGTTCACAGTTTTCAGTTACAGTTTTGTGAAAAAGTAATTGCATCCTACACCTAATAGCTGGTTGGGCCACCTTTAGTGGCAGAAAACAGTGCCAACACTGACATAACTCACAAAGAACCTTTTTGATGGAATGCAGAACTTTGGTCCACTCTTCTTAGCAAATAAGACAATAAAACCTTATGTTTTATTGTTTTAACCACTTAGAGATAGACTTGCTGGTGTTCTGGATCATTGTTCTGATGCATGACCCAAATGATGTATTGTTGTCTCTGTATTACGTCTTTATCGGTTCATTTACTGTTCACCTTTTTGGTCTCATCAACACCTTTTTTTGACTGACAAATTTTGTAATTTTAAGCTCCATTGGTTAAAGCAGTGGGATTTATTGCCATGCCCTCTACTTAGACCAGTGGTTCTTAACCTTTTTTGAGGTACCGAACCCCCCAGTTTCATATGCGCATTCAGCGAACCCTTCTTATCCACCCCCCCTCCCTCCCGCCGACACACAAAATACTTTGCGGTATTCTGATTTAGTAATGTAATTATATTAGTTGTGTTACCACCTCCACGCCACTAGAGGCATTACCAACCCCGAAAAGATGCGACAACGGAGCAGATTTAGAAGTACACCGAAAGCTACAGAATTGGGTTAAAACTGTGAATTTTGCTGAAGTAAATAAAGACAAAAGTTCAAATCCATGCTGAGAGTGGAGCTCCTTCAATCAGGGCTCCTCCGCAGCTCTCATTGGCTAAGCAATGTAACATGATCCTCTGATTGGCTAAGCAATGTAACGTGATCCTCTGCAGTAAGTGATGGCAAAGCGGGGCGTCATCAAGACTTTACACAAGTGTGTCTTTACCTCCGCAACAGAGGCTCCGCCGAACCCCTGAGACCGACTCACTGAACCCAGGTTAAGAACCACTGGTCTAGAGATTTTAATTGTTGGTGTGTTGCTGTTTTCATTATAACTTGCATTTTTAAGATTTCTTATCCTACTTCGTGGTGTCAGACAGGTTTTACTCAAGTGACTTTTTTATTCTGCAATTTTAATCAGGCCTTTGTGTGAAAACATGTAAAAATGTGATACGAGTCAATTCACAATTGAAGAAAAAGATATATTTTGTCAAATTGTCTGGTTGGGTTGGATAACTTTTAAATGAACTCAGTATTGAGAACTACTATTTTATTTAATAAAGCAATGTTTATATGATAACAAAATGTGATGATCTGAAACATTTTTAAGTATGACAAAACAGGCAAGAATAAGAAAGGGCATACACTTTTTCACAATCCTGCATCTCCAATCAGTGTAGGGTGATAATCACACAAATGATTGAAACGGTTACGCTATTTGGCAAAACTTTAGATTTTCTCTCGTTTTGTATATAATTCATAAGACAGAACAGCTGATTGGTTACGGTCTGCTTTCAGGAGTACTGCGTGTTGGAAATTTTCTTCCACAGTAATGTCTTCAGGTTGTTAAGAACCAGCGAGTGGTGCACTTCCATCTGGCTCGCTAACCCACTGAGTGTCACGCAGGTGCGTAGCTGCTTCTCCAGATCGCCCCGCAGGTCTGACGGGGCCCCGAACAGCAGGTAATCCTGCAGGAGCATGCACACCTTGGCGAGGTTAGGCTGCACGACCTCCGTGTTGCACTGCTTCACCAGGCGATCGCACGTGGCGGTGCAGTCTTTGCCGTAAGTGCAGTCCACGTTGTTCTCGCACCGCCGGCCCTTCAGGAAGGCCCGCACCACGGCCTCCGACGCCACGCTGCGCAGGTTGGCCATCTTGCAGTCGTACTTGACGTTGTAACCCACGTGGTGGGGGCTGGCGTCGCAGATCAGGAAGCTCCCATAGGATCCGTGGAACACCTCCTCCACAAACTCAAGCAGGCCGATGGTGATGCGGGCCCTTCGGGGCCAGGACGGCGCCAGCCAGTGGTTCAGACCAGAGCTGAGGGCTTCCGGGACAACCGCCTCCAGGTAGTGAGGGACCTCCAGCCTGTAGAGGGAGCTGTGGCTCACCCGTTCTGTCACGTACAAGTCTCCACAAAAGCCCAGAAGCTTCGGGGTGTGCTCCTTCTCCTGCAGCGCCACCATCAGGAGGAACTCGTTGATGTGAAGCAAAGCCCAGATGGACTTGGCCTCGGCGAGAGACACTTTGCCATCCTGGTTGACGTCAGCGAGAGTGATGACTCTGTCCACCAAGGCGCTCAAAGATGGTTGTTCCCCAAGATTAGCCTTCAGAAAAGAAATTGGACACCCGGTAAGAAAAAGAGCACATCAAGAGCTCTTTTCCTTCTGTGCATCAGTAGAATGACTTCTATTTCCAATGAAGTAGTTTGACGTAAATGGTACCTTAAGGAAACTGTGCAGCATCTCTTTGAATTCGTCCATTGAGGTTCCACGAGTCGGCTTGTCGAATAAGCTCATTTCTGGTCTCGGCAAAGTCTCTGGGACTCCATCTATGTTCACTGGATCCTCGATGCCGCATTTGATTACCACCGGCCTGTCCTTCCAAAGTCCAACGTAGACCTGAAAGAGCAAAATCAAAACTAGAGTTAATTAGAAATATGGAGAACATGTTGAAGTGGTAGCCGACGATTGTGTGATATACCCAAAACCGCATAAACTGTGAATCAATATGCATTTCTTAGCAGCTTAAAACTGCTGTTTTACAGACATACACAAAGATACATTTCATCAAATAAAAAAACGCATTCAAAAGCAACAAACCAGTGTGTTTATGTTTTACCTGATGGGTGGAGGAGGTGGACATGCAGCGGTGCAGCGTCAGAGTTTTTTGATCACACAAGGCCTTACATGACGAGCCTGAAATGATGCCCCTTCTGTAGTGATCACACTGTGAAAACAAGCAAAGAAATACCCAATGTCATGCCACAGAAAACAGGAAGCAATCCAAAGTGAGCTGAGAAACATCAGCCAATTTAAAATCTCTATATGTACGCAGTCTACAAGGTCTACTAAACAAAAGCAACAATTGCATAACTTTGCGCCGGGTCCTCTTTTCAGCGGTGTCACTTCCTCTTAATGCCCGTCTCACATTGCGTTTTTTCCCACAGGTCACTGATTCTGACCAAAACATATTGGTTTGACCGGTACTTGAAATACGTGTGCAAACCTTTACCTCAAGAGTAGAATTACACACACAGAGAGTCAACCACGTCATAAAATATTAAATGAATAATGATGCCCCAATGGAAAAGTTTTAATTTTCCGATGGCCTTTCCAAAAGCCTTGATTTTACTTCAAGGCTGAGGTGCTGTCATTATCGGTCGCTTATTTTTATTTTTATAAGCAGTTTATTCTGGATCATTTAGTAGAAAGGACATTTCACAAATGAACTTATTTTCACGACTATAAGTGCATCAGCATTATTGCCAAGATGGTGGAATCTTTGAAAAAGTCATTGGTACGAAAAAAGTCAAGTTTAGATGAAAAAGCTGTCAGTGAAAGTAAGTAAATAAGATGCATATCACTCTAGTATGATTTTTTTATTTCTTCCCTTGACTGATTGTGATCTTCCTGCAGATGTGCTGGAATTTCCCCCAGCTGGTGCCGAGGGCGGAGGTCACGTCACACATCAGAAACTGCAGACTCAACCAGACGGAGTTAGAATTAAGGGCAAGCAAAGTTTGTTGAGCCTGAATGAAACATGAGTCATACCGAAAGGAAACGATTCTGTTTTTTCTCTGAGCCGTCGATGTCATTTCTCACTGCAGCAGCAACTCACATTTAAAGTTCAAGCAAACATTTAGAAAAATGCTGGTTTTAAATTTTTTTAAAAAATGTTTTATGTTTTAGTTGATTTTTTTTTATTTTTTTTTTTTTTTACATAAAGCGTAAATTTGTCACTTAGTTAGAAGAAAAAATTGGAAACTAAGTTTTGAAAAAGATTGAAAGGAAATCATACCAGCCAACCCTTTAAAGCAGAACATTTAATAATTTATGGAGTTTTTGGTGTCATTCTACATGTTGAAGGGGGAATTTGTGTAGTGAAATGTTCAGTGATTAGTACAGATACACCAGCACACAATGGATTCACACATTTTTATTTTGTCATATTTATTCCACTGAATCCAGGTACGTTGTTATCCCTCCCTTTTTTAATTGTCTTATTTTTAAGACCCTTTTAACCTACTTCGTGTTGTCAAACAGGTTCCAGGCTTGATTTAATTGCAGAGGTTGGTTCAGATGTCTTTATTTCTCCATCTGAAAACAGAGTCTTGACTGGTTCTCTCCTGTTTGCACCCTTTCAAACTATTCTGCAACATTTTGGCAAAGCTAGCTAGCTTGCTCATTTGTTCCGAACAGCCTCAAAATTCACGTGCACATTGTCAAGTCAAGGTCCTGCTAAACATTCCCTTTGTTAGCTCGACAAAACATCGGTTCATTCTTAATATGTGTGAGCGTGACTAAGAGTATTCAGTGCAGCTAAGTGGTGTCATGAATGAAATGTCACATGCAAAAGCAAAATACATTCTTTTTTATATTTAATCAATTTTTTTTTTTTTTTTTTTTTACTTTGAGTTTACTTACGATGACCATTTGACACACGGTCCCGCGACACAGCTCAGCGTACGAGGCATACTGCATGTAGACGAGCCAGCTGATGATGAGAAGGCCGAGCCAGGCCAGGAGAAGGTACTTGACCTTGATGGCCGGGAGACGATTCTATGGAGCGCAGGAGAGGACAAAAATGTGTCCGCTTAATTAGAAATTCACTACAAAAGCTCACAGGAAGAAGAATGTATTGAAAGGCAACACGTATTAAAACAGTTTTTTTCCCCAGCAGTAGCCATGCGCTTGGAACTTTTCCACAGCATGTTACGAAACAGCCAGCATATAATTTAGGCTAAATTGGACATTTTCGCCAGAGTCTCTAGATTGATAGATCTTACAGGGTTGAATGACAACAAAAGGAGGTAGTGTTGCGTCATAATCGAGTTAGTCAAACTTACTTTGTTTATGCTTTTTTTTTTTTTTTTTAAATATGACAATAAATGTAATACTCAAGCCTACATCTAGAAAAATAAAACATTTTTTTAAGTTGGAGCTCCATTCTTTTTTCTTTTTTTTTCCACTGGATGGCCAATGTTTTTCTTTCTCATCGTCGTTTCTGGTTTCTATGACCTCGTAGCCTCAGACCTCGTTGACCCCCAAGTGGGGGCCTCAAAACTCATCTTTGAGAACGTCTGAATCACAAAAGGCTGAAATGCCGCTTCCTCGTTTCTAGCCAAATCAGTGCTGGCTCAAGGACTTCATAACTGACCATGCCAAAACTAAGGCAGCAACGACGAGTCACAACTTCTCCATTCTTTCTAAACAGACAAGCTGTTCAAAACATGTTTAGCACAACAATTTCTAAACTGGCCCCTAAGTAGTGTACCTCCTCTTCTCCTTCATTTCCTAAACTGGGGCCACAAAAGCTTAGCGCTCTCTTCACTCTTGCCTGCATTTGCATCGTTTATTCATTTTTTTTTTCCCCTCCAAGTGTTTGTGAGGTTGGGTTGGGTAGGATGAGGAGAGAGGAGGGGGGGGGGGGGTAGTTTGCGACATTTTGGATGTATATCCACGCATTTTATCTAACAATGCTCATCGAGTCTCTTCTTTGCGTGTGTGTGTGTGTGTGTGTGTGGTGTGTGTGTGTGGAGCAGGTACCTACCTGCAGGCCTTTAGACAGAGGGCAGAACCGCGTCAGTCGCCGCAGAGCCCTGGACATCCTGAGCGGCAGCGAGGAGGAGGCAGAGGAGCGACAAAGCGGGATCCCGGTCGGATCACATCCTCCCGGCAGCTGCACGCCAAGCGGCCGCACTCATAATTATGACGCACTTTATGCCGCCCTTACATGTAATATGCCTTCTGAATCAGGGTCATTTTGGTAAAAAGCAGAAATATCCGGAGCGCGTCCTTGAAATAGAGGAACTTCAGCCTCCATAAGGGTTTTTATATATGCATATATATACACACATATATATATATATATATAATTAAATCTCAAAGACAGAAGAAAAGGGATGTCTCCGCTTCCAAAATCCTTAGAAGCTAAACCAGTCTCTTCCTTATCCCATCAAAAAATAGCAACAATGATGCAGGCGGTGTGTCGCGCGATGCCCTCTCAGCTCAGCTCTGCGCTTTTTTAAAGGGACAGGCGCCAAAATGTGAGAGATGCTTTTATTTCCGCCGACATATAATGGCGAAAGATCCATTTATTTATTTTTATTTGAAGCGGGGGTTTTGTTTTGCTTTGTTATTTTTTTGGGGGAAAATATAGTATTGCCCTTACATACACGTACATATCAATAAATTGTCCAGCTACACAACTAAATTAAGTCAAATTCTCATAGACCTTTTAAAAAAATAATCAATTACACTGAGTGATGTTGCAAGCGTTTTTGATTGATCATTTTGATCATTATGGCTTTTCAAAAAGAAAAAAAAACATTACTAAACATTACTAAAAAGTGATTTTCAAATGTAGTCCTATTGAACAGTGGTCCCCAACACCCTGGTCCTCAGGGTCCACTGTCCTGCATGTATACCTGGATTAAATTCATAGGTCATTAACCGGCTTCTGCAGCAATTACAGGAATGCAAAGGAGGTAATGCAATCATATGAATCAGCTGTGCTGGAGTCCGGAGTCATCAAAACCATGCAGGACAGCGGTCGCTGAGGACCACTGCTATTGAATATATTTATGCTCTGTACAGTAAAAACTCTTTATGGCGTCAATGGAGATAGGCCCAGGTTTATGGCGACCCTTCAGCCCGTCTCCATTGTGGACTCTGGGGGTCTCTATGGACTTTACTGTGCAGATTATGTATGGCATGTGTCAAACTCGAGGCCCGGGGTTCAAATGTGGCACGCCGTGGCTCTTTACGAGGCCCTCTAAACTCTTGAGGCCCACATTAACAAAACTTCAAGATACCTGCAGTGTGCTTAAATATTATTTTACAAGTCAAACTAGATCAGTTTGTTTTTTTATAGTGCCAAATTGCATCAGTGTGAGAAGATGTTGAATATTAATCCATTTTCAGAAGTAGTAATCGAATACAGTGAAAGCTATATAATTCAGTTTGTTAGTCTTATCAGTACACTCTGCCACAACAGGTCCTTTGAGGAAGTTCAGCAGGCAGTGACCAATACCTGTTAAAACAAGCAACTGCTCTAACATTTGTTGTAGGGTGTGCCTTGATTTCCCAAATAAATGCAAATGTTGCTGTCCGTCTTCTCCTTAGCTTCTAGCATCGCCTCAGGCCAAGGATCGGCTCAACCGAAGGAGTACAGCAGCTTGCGTACAGCCGCGGCTCCACGTTATGAACGTCCACCCCTCTTTTGAATGAGATGTCCTTCACAATCCTTTCGAGCCTGAGGTTTGTCGTGTCAGGTGTGCAACGTTCTCTTTTTCACGCGGCACCGTAAACAGAACGTCTCCTTCAGCAGCGACCTTGCAGTGGGCAGCGAGTCATTGACCGCTCTGGATAACTGCCATGTCAGCAGTCTGCACGACTGATGCAAAGTTTGGCTTGTCGTTAGCTTTAAGCTAATTGAACAGAAAAAACAAAGTGCTTGAAAAATATCACTCTGTCTTCAAAAAAAGTCTGAATTCCATTATTGAAATGAACAAACTGCAATGCCATTTCAGTGGCATTGCAGTTTGTTGTTTAATAGCTTTCAATCCACCAAAAAGGTGAGTGCACCAGTAAAACATATTTTGTTTCTGAATAAACTGATAATGCGAAAGGAAAACATGACAAGAGTAAAAATATATAAAACTTTTATTGATTTAGGATGATAGATAGATAGATAGATAGATAGATAGATAGAATAGATAGATAGATAGATAGATAGATAGATAGATAGATAGATAGATAGATAGATAGATAGATAGATATGTGGACTGGACTTACGGTACTCACAGGTATTAGAGATCAAAAAATAGCAAATAAATCAGCTCTAAAAAAACTTCTGTCTATTGTAATAGTTTAAAAACCAAATAATAACAATAATAATATTGATTTAACACACACCGTTTAAGCCATATTGTCGCTATAGCAGAAGCTAATATCGACCGTCTTCCTTATCTCTGTGAATTTTCCACTAACACCGCTTTGCTGTTGTCTTCAAATGATTCTCGTCAGAACTGGAATCCATTTGGAGGAGCATCTGCGGAAACAGAATGAAAAGGGAAAACTAAAACTTGGCACTTTTCTGTTTCACATTAACAAGTATTGTCTTGGTTGACTCAAGAGCCTCAAGCTCATACCTGTCCCAGCCGAGGTGGACCGTACCGAAGGACCAGCTCCTGGTTTTTTTTATTTTTGATAAACAAAACATGAGTGGAAAACAATTAACAAAGAACATTGTTGCATCTTTTTTGTGTGTGTGTATGCGTGCAATAATTAGGTCTAGCAGAATCACAGTTGCGATCATTATCCGGCCCGGTTCCATACTCAAAGCCCACTGAACAACGGGGGAGTTAAGCTATCGAGAGCCTGTTTGCTTTCCGCCCACCTAATGCGCAGCAGAGCCACTTTAGGCCGAGCTGCGTCTCAAGGGGCGACGGTGACCGTTTATCTACGGCCGTGAGCCAGTTACCGTTCAGTGAGATGAAGTCCTTCAGCGCTGTGAGTGAGGGTAAGGCGACGCATCTGCTTTATGGCACGTTTCCCTGCAAGAGAAGCAGCACAGCATGAGATGTTTTCTCATTTAATAAAAGAAAAATATATATATAAAAGTATTCATATTAGCTTGAGTTTCCAGATTACAACCAACAACCTGGATGTATTCTAGTTCTAGTAAGTCACAATATGTTGGAATTAATATGGCATTGACTGGTTGAGAAATTGATTTGTCAGTGATGGTGGCAAATATATTTTTCGTGACAGATCAAAACAATAATTGTCAGTGGATAATTAAGAGAGAGAAAAAAATAAAACTAATTTTGTTCTATGTTCTCCCTTAAATAAAATCCACCACACTTTTTTTGTGCTTAAATATAATTTTATTAATCAAATCAAAGCAGTTCTTGTCTGCATGCTGGCAAATTACATCGACATGAAAACGTGCTGAACATCATTTAATTGTAAGACACACTCATCAATAACATTTTAACAGTTTGTTAATGTGTAGGTTTATCAGTGGATTCTCGTATAACCGCCCCTTTAAGGTCATTCATTGCCTGGATGAGACCCGATTTGACACTGCTCTAGACTAACAGAGTGGTGGCAGCATCATGCTGTGGGAATAATGCTCTTTATTTTGAGCAAGTCGGCAAGAGCGGAATACAGGGTAAAAAGAAAACCTATCAAAGGGGGCAAAAAACCAAAGAGTTGTAATGTGAAACATTTTTTTTAAGCAAGTTCACGGGGTTCATATTTTTTTAAAGGGACATTACAGGAATTGTGCAAGAATGCAAAGTATAGTCCCAAATGAAATCTAGCAAAGATCTAATGCACTCCGATGTCCCTACACTGCCAAAGAAATTATAAACAAATAAATAAATAAGTTGAGAGTAATAGGGTTTTATTTTAAACCTATATGGAGCCAGAGAAGGTACTGGTGTGAGCAGTCTTTACATTTTATAATTGTAACATAAATGTTGTCTCACTTCTTTTTAGATTGATTTGGATTCATTATTCCACAATCATTGCAACAAAAAAAAAAAAAAAAAAAAAAAACTTTCTTAACAAGGGGTGCAGTTGGTAGAGTTGTTGCCTTGCAGCAAGAAGGTTCTGGGTTCGATTCCCGGTCTTTCTGTATGGAGTTTGCATGTTCTCCCTGTGCATGCATGGGTTTTCTCCAGGTACTCCAGTTTCCTCCCACAGTCCAAAAACAAGATTATCAGGTTAATTGGCCTCTCCAAATTGCGCCTAGGTGACCTGTCCTGACCCAGCCCCTCACCTGGAACATCAGATGGAGAAAGACACCATCAACCCCCCTGACCCCAATAAGGGACAAGGGTGTAAAGAAAATGGATGGATGGAACTTTCTAAACATACTTAAATACGGTGGCGGACTGCCAGTCATTTCCTCTATTTTAAAACCACTGGGTTCGAAGGGGCCACTTCATTTCACTTCACTTCATATTTCTGTTCACATGGATTTATAAATAGGAACATTTCAGCGCACACAGCAGCTAGTCGATTCTGTTACTAATTTAATAGGTGAAGTGATATGTGCAGGTCTAAATAAAGAATACAAATATGAGCAGCTAAAATAATTAAGTACACTTTATCCCAGATTAAGCAACCTGTTGTTTACGTGCTTAGCAACGAATGTTCTATTTTTCAAAGACAATACAACCAAGAGAGGAATTAATCCTGCACGACCAACTGTTGTACGTGAGCAAACTTCGAGTTTAACATTAATTACATGAATATAGGAAGATTAAACAACTAAATATAAATTGCGCGGACTTATTATTCTCAAAAGTTTCCAGCCGGTATTTGCAACATGTCACTCTTACAAGCGACGTGCTTATTGTGTTAAATGTAAATCTGCGAGAGTCGGGGGGGAACCGCAAAGTTCCCTTTATTTGACCCCCATGCTGACCTTACTCACCTCGCCGTCATTTCGCCCATATTTCAGCCCCCTGGTGGTTACAGAACAGAGTTTAAACTACGGAAGCCGGAAGCAACCAAACAGTTGCGACAAGTCGAGCACTGACGCCGCAGTTTTTACTATTAAACAGCAAAAACGTGGATAAGTGATTATAATCATTATCTAAATCCAGAACAACACGCATAAAGAGGCATAAGATAAAATTATACCTGACAAGGATCAAATATTAATTATTTTTGCTTCTATATCTGCATAAGTTCATTTTAGCAGACTTAAAAAACAAGCAAAAATAATAATACATTTTTAAGAGGCTCAAGGAAAATTCCAGAGCTTATAATGTCAGTTTGCTTAATCCACTCCAAAACTAACGTGAACATCAATATTGGCAACATTTCAATCATTTCTCTATTATTTTAGGTAAAGTTCTGTTTATGCCTTTTATTTACTCAACTCTGCACCAGAACCTCTGAAGGTAAAACAGATCCTAACGACACACCAGTAAGGTGGGTTTGTGTTGTTAGACATGAAAGTCTCACATTGCTATTTATCTTCCAGACTCATAAAATTGCACATTATTTCATCATTCTGACCCCCACCTAAAAAAATATTTATTTAATCACTGAAATCCGAGTTGTTACTCATCTTACTAGGTGAAAAGTTCAGAATTTTTCTCTTTTGAAAAAAAAAAAATTAAAAATCTTCTAGGTATACGTTATCTGCTTAAAGCTGTAGTGATTACTCTAACGTATATTATGCCAATTTAGGCAGATTTTCAATTTCTTATTAAATCACTACAGCCTTGTAGACAAACTATCGTTCCAGCAGTACATATTCAACGTTGTATGTTATATGCATCATTAGAAATACATTTTTGCACTAGGTATTTATTATTTAATGAAAATAAATCAGTGCAATCTGATTAATCAGGAATTGTAAAACAAATAGACATTTACTGCAGCATGAATTCTTAGATGTCATCTGGAATGGCTCAGCATCAAAACACATCGAATATCTGTTATTGTATCAACCTCCCAGACCATTCAGGTCTTCTGGTTCTGGTCTGATCTGGTCTGCATCCCCAGAACCAGAAACACACATGGAGATTCAGCTCCTCTAATGTGGAACAAACTCTCAGAAAACTGCAAAACAACCAAAAGACTGAGTTCCTTTAAACCAAGGCTAAAAACCCAACTGTTTCCATCTGTCTTTGATTAATAGTAAGTGGAACATTGATCAACAGACTTGATGTGTATTGATGATGGACTTTAACAAAATGTCATGTTTATTGGTTGTTTCATAATTGGAGACCGTATGATGTTTTCATGATGTAAAGCACTTTGTGCCGCTTTGCTGAAATGTGATCAATTTGACTTGAATAATTATGAGAAAAATCCTATTACAGTAGCAAGATTTCTTTTTAATGAGCAACATACACACAGTCCTGTGAAGCCAACCATACAAGAAAGAAGTTATGACACAATACGAGCTGCAGTTTATCTTTTTCTTCTTCTTTTTTATTAAACTGCATCATCATCATCTCTCTGTTGAACATGACTCATGAGCTGGGCTCCGACGGCTCCGACAGGCTGCGGAGGAGCTCCGTCTGTTTTGTTTGTTTTTGGCTCTGTTGATGACCGTCTTGAACAAGCGGCAGTACAACTCCATGGCAACCGGAGTGTCGTCGTTCCCTGGCACGGGGTAGGTGATCAAGCTGGGGTTGCAGTTGGAGTCCACCACGCCGACGGTGGGAATGTTCATCTTGCGGGCGTCCCTGACGGCCACGTGCTGCTGGAACACGTTGTTCAGCGTGGACAGGAAGACGACGAGGTCGGGCAGCCGGACGCCGGGGCCGTACTGGATGTGAGCGTTGGTGAAGAGGCCCCCCTGCCAGTAGCGCGTGTGCGCGTACTCCCCGCACTGCTTGGCCGTGTTCTCCACCAGGTGGCAGAACTGGCGGCGGCGGCTGATGAAGAGGACGACGCCGCCGCCGTACGCGGTGCGAGCCGTGACGTCCAGGGCCCGCCGGAGGTCCTCCGCCGTCTTGTCCAGGTCGAAGATGTCGTAGTCCAAGCTGGAGTCGTACAGGTAAGGTTCCATGAGCCTAGAGGAAGGAGCGCATGCTGCCATCGTGAGAAACACTCAAAAAAACGTACTTTTTTTTTTTTTTTTTTAGAAAGTTAATGCTAATTGTTTTCTGATCTAAATAATTAAGTATGAATGTTTTTTTGTTTTTTTTTTTGCGATGCTCTATACATTTCAACATTCTTAGAAGCTCCACTTGGTTTCAAAAGAAAAATAAAATCACATCCTGTCATTTCGTACCGTTTAATTTTAATTTCATTAGTCAAAGTGGATTTTTGTTTTCCCATTTACACAAACACACAGTGTGCAATCTTTCAGCCATGCACTCCTTTTTATTTTTTGTACACATCCATTCAGGTCAGGACAGAAGTTCTTCCTTTCTCCTGTACAAAAAGCACTTTGTGACTTTGTACAATCATTCTAGGAAGTTAACAAGGAATTGTTTTGGCTTTCAAAACAGGTCTGTCTTCTTTACTAGAATTGCAAATGAACAGATTAGTTTCATGAATATGTTTCAGAGGTGATCTGCATGGTTGCTTTGGTAACTAAAGGGACATTTAACGCCACTGTTAAGGAGGAAAGGTAGATTTCTTTAAGTCACGAAACGCAACAAAAAGCGCCTGCATCTTTTATTTCAGCATATTGTATGTTCCGCTGGTACTCTAAGTGTTCCCCAATGAGGAATTTTAATAACATAAAAATGGCCGGAATGATGGCCATGCAACAGTAGATTAGAGTCACTTGGCTAAACTACATGTTTGTGACCCAATGACAATTTGTGTGATGCACCATCACAAAGTAGACCATGATTTTAAAGAGGAAATTAAATAAAGCATTTTTTTGTTCTACAAGTAAGAACCTTTGAAAGTGTTGGTGTCTGGTCAGTAAGGACGTTCTAGAGGTGTTTAAACCAAGGTCAAGTTTCATAGCAATTGTGCAAGTTTTGAACATCTGATGTAGGCCAGTTCAATCCATGTTAAATAATAGAGCATGAAACATTCGACAAAAAGATGGCTGTTCACTTCAAATGAGAGAGAGCTGCAGAAATCTAGAACTCAGGTGTGAGAATCTGATGACAGGATGACTATAGGTCATGTACCCCATAAATCAGGCCCTTACAGAACAGTAGGGAAGCTGATAACATATTACAAGAAACACACTAGCATTACCCTTGACAGTTAGCAACAAGCCAATTTCACGCATAATGCTATGTGGAAGTTGTATGGAGCTCAACACTGGGGAATCCTGGAACAGAAAAACTGAGGAGGAGATTCATTTTTAGCAGGACAACATACAACCTGGGCTGGTACTGAATGATTTACATCAGATTAAAAATGGCCTAAAACGTATTTCAACTGTAAATTTTGGGGAAAACTTTATTTTGAAGAACGTTAAAGCTGTGCAAATTTGGCACCCCGAAAAGACTGGTAGCTAAAGTACTTATTTCTGCATTTACTCGCTTTAACATTAAAACAACACACCTATATTCCAACTGGTTTCTGTACCTTTACATGCCCAAGTCACATAATGAGGTTTATATTCTACAGAATAATCCCATCCTACACACCTGTGCCTGCAGCCTTTCTTGTGCCCAAGATGCACTCTGGCGTCGAACAAGTCCTTCACAGTAAACAGCTCCGACACCCGGAAAAGGTCCCGTTTCTCTAGTGGCAGATCCAGCATTTTATCTGAAAGGGGTTAAAACGGGCGTTAGCTGGAAAACTGTTACCCGTAAAGACATAGTTAGCAGGCAGAAACGCACCTCTGACGGAGGAAACTTGCGGTTCAGGTGATATAATGGAAGATGCGGTGGCAAACTGATGTCCACTGTTGGATAATTTAACTGTGGGACCCCGAACATGGCGCAACCCCAACAGACCTGGACGTAAGGCATAAATGAAGATTAATACTGGACATGAAGAAGGAGAAAGACTGAAAACGGACACACCTGAAGTAGCTGTAGTTTCCTGTTCTGTCCTGTCGCAAAACGCTTACAGGAGAAACCGAAGCAGTTTTCGTGTACATACCCTTTGTAAGCGCCCGAGTAGCCATGCTTCACAGCGAAAGAAGGTCAACAAAGTGCGCCTGCGTGATTGTAGTTTATTGTGCCGTAAAGGGGGACGTTTTGTCGTGTCACACCACGTAAAACTACAACTTCCACAGTGCTATTATTTTTGTTGAACGTCAAAATTTTGTGACGAACAAACAACGTGACGTCACTAAAACTAGTAATAACAAAACAAAGAATTACAAATGAAACATTACAAGCATATGCTTGTAAACGTAATACATTTAAATGAAAAATAATTTTTAAATAATCAATGAATAAAACAGACTAAAATATTTTTTTGGGGGAAACAAAACTCCCAAACAAACAAAACGGTAAAAAGGACAAAACAAAATTATGAGTCATGACTAGCAACTGGAAAGCTAAATTAAAGTAAAATAAAATCTTAAAGTAACTTAATACTAATGCAAAAATGTTCCAAATTGCAAAAAAAGAATGTCAACATAAAGCAGTGACTAAAATTTAATATTTTCAGTTATTAATATGAAATAAAAATACATGTACAAGTATACCAAACAGAAAAATGAAAAAAACTCTTAACATGGACAAAACCAAAAAAATGGACACCATTTCCTATTAACAACTGAACCTCAACTTTCTTTAAAAACGCAGAACTTGGAAAAAAAAAGTTATATTTTTTTCTACATTAATGAAAAACTCATACTTGGATGCATAAAATTGCCCATTATCATAAACTTAAAATATGAACAATCAAGACCTGCCAACTTCAAATATAACATACAACAGGGAAAACCAAAAATTATCCTGGTAAATTGAGTTGCCTGCCTCCTTTCGCCTGCAAAGAAAAAAACAAAAGGACAGACATTTTGGAGCATTTTTATAGATTCTGATCTTCACTGGAGAAACTGCTGCTGGTAAACAAAGCAAAGCTTTTTTTTGACATGCTGCAGGGTTGCCGTATGCTCAGAAGAAGTGAGAAGACAAGTCCCCTGAAAGCATGATTAAACACAACTCTTATTGTATGATTTTGACGACAAATCACTCAAAATTTGCATCTTTGGAGAATTTGTACCTTCATGCATTTCCTAACCAGTAACTTCCAGTTGGACACCTTGGTTCTGTCCTCTGACGTAAGAGCTATGCATGGACTTATAGTGAGGCCAGGATCTATTTCTCTGGACAAAGACCTGAATGAGGCAGAGCAGAATGTCGGTCAAACCACAAACATCTTATTCCTTTAACACGTCATCTTTAACGGCTAATTAATCTGAATCAATTGCAACAAAACCTGATTATGTTCAGACTTGACTCTTTATTTCACACTTAAAAGATACAGCAAAAGTTGTTTTTTTTTTCAATCCAAAGAATGAAAAAAAAAAAAAAGTTAAAAAATATTTACAAAAAAAGTCTGGCAATGCACAGCATGTTCAGTAATGATTTCATTTTTTTTTTCAATAAACAAAAATAAATAGCTTTTTGTCACAAAGAAAACCTTTGATATGACAAAGAAACGAGCACATAATAACGTATCACATTCAGTAAGACAGAGGGGGTCGATGGCGAGGTGTCAGTGGAATCTGGAACAACAATCTTCATCGTAGCGGTTACAAACGTCTGACACTGTTAGTGGCGTTCCTCGGCAGCAGAGCTGTAAATGACTTTAAAGCATACAATTATACACAAACACATCTGATTGTTTCAAAGCCTTAGTCATGTTGAAAGTATGCCTGGTACCAAGAAATTTCTCATCATTTCCATTTTGTAATGTCCCGTTAACCAGATGCCAGAGTGACCGGTGCTGCACACTGCTGGTCAGCTGGCAGAAGGAAAGTTGCTACACATTCATCTTGCTTACAAGAAAGACAAATGTGTCCCGTTTTTGAAATATTCCCAGTTGCAAAAACCACACACAGTAAATAAAGGCTGTGGATAATATTATCAAACTATAATAACCAAGATGTAGCATTATTTTAGCAGCAGTAGAAGTAATTCTTTCTTTTCTGTTCAAAATATAAGCAATTCATTCACATTACAGATTCTGTTTTACATTTTATTGAGATCGTTTTGCTCAAAAAGGGTTTTGCACCTGGAAGAAATAAAACCTGAACAGATCTTTAGAAGCAAAAATATGTAATGTTTTGATTTTGTGTGGTTATGATGATAATGAAAATGAAGAAATAGTCACGATAAGAATACAAAGAGGTGGTTTATTAACGTCACAGACATGTCATAACCCATTTATCTTGTGTATTTTCAAAGAACTGAAGTCGATCTGGTCAGGCCTTCAGTGTAGAAAAGAGCCACTTCTGTTTTGTTTGTTTTCCTCCACCAAAGCAGTTCTAATGCTAAACCAAGGCAGTTTCTACACTTAGTTTTTAGAGTTAGTTTTATAAACTCAGTTAAAAACCACTTTGGTTTTACGTTTTAAAAAAAATGAGCTCAGGTCCATGTTACAAAAAATGTCCCGTAGCAGATGTTTGTCCTTCCCTCTACTCCATTCTAAGTTTCTGTAAAGGATCACAGAACTGAGAGTTTTAACTACAGAAATTCAGACTTTTCTCCATATTTAGCAAATAAATTTTTAAATAGCTGCTTGATTTCAACAATCTGCGACCGTGAATTGCTCACAAATTTGAGTTGTACAGTACTATACCATATTTTTGTTTTTTCTTCTCATTTAGAACTTCAATTGGAACAAAAAGCACAGAAAATTTTAATAAAGTGAAAATGTAATTTATATTTTAAACATGTGGCTCATAAGATTGTATTTTATGGTTTTCTGTCCTTCTGGGGTTAAATATGCCAAATTTTCCTATGACACAGGCATCCTATTTTGCTAGTGGAAATGGGAAAAAAACTGCTGTGTGAGGCGAGCAATAGCTCAGGTTCAACACTGGAAAAGGTTTGGTGGGGGGGTAAACAGTTGAATAAATGTGGGGAAAAACAGTAAATTCTCTTCCTGGAGAATTTAGTCAAAGGCTATTTTTAAATCAACTCACAATGATTTACTGTAATAATACATTTTTACTCACTGGTCTGTTTTTAACCCAGATTTTGTTTTATTTTGACTTGACAAAAAGAAAAACATTACATTTTATCTGCTGCATGTATGATGAATGAAAACAAAGTAATACACGGTTAATCTGGACTTAAAGCCTGTCACGACTCTTCCATATGAAAGATCTCTCCAAATATACTCGTTTCATGTAATACTTTTAAAATCATTTTGCTACCCTGCATTCCCAAGTGGTAATATAAAAAAGATCAGGCCAATTTTTTTTTACTTTTTTTTTTAAAGTTATTATGACATTGTCTTGGTGTTGCAACTTCTTCTTGTTGTACCAAAACTCCACTGTATTGCTTTTCAAAGGATTAAGGATATGAAATAATATTAGAGCACAAAAATGTATTGGTGCCACTGTGTTACACAATTTATATAAAAAAAGAGCATGTTTTGTTTTGCTTAGATATATTGACAAGTATTCCCTTAGATTCTGTACATGAATGAGCTTAAGAAATATGATATCGATTAGCAGGGCGACATTAGGGAGTTAACATATAGAACTATGATGCAGTTGAGGAATAGTGATCAAAGCAAATACTTACAACGCTGGAAAGCCCTGCATCTTATCTGGATCTCTCCTGCTGTCTGATTCACAATCTGACTCATCTATAAACTCTTCATCCTCTCTGTCTTGATCAGCTCCTTCATCACCCATCTTCGTGCTCTTGCCTTCTCTTTTTCGCTCTCTCGGCGAATCTGTCTTCTCCTTTCCCTCACTCCTTTCCCTGCTTTGAACCTGGACATGGTTGGTCCTGTTAGTCTCCAGCTCTACAAACACACTCTTGTCCTTAGGCACATGCACCGTACTCGCCCGCCCTTCTTCCATGGAGAACTGGGACCTGTTGCCAGGCGTAAGGCTCTGTGTAAAGGTCATCTTTGAATGCTGCCTAGCAGCAGAGAAAAATTTCAAAACGGGGGGTCTAGCTGTGACATTTGCACCCGTCTCTGTAGAAGCAGAAAACGGCGCTCTGCTGCTCCTTGAAGAACACCAGGTGGCGGCGGCAGTCTGTGATTTTAGGTCCCTATTGTCTGATGAAGTGTCTCGTCTCTCTGAGGAGGTGATGTGAAAAGGAGTCCGGCTCAGAGCCCTTGGGTCGGGAATTGGAAGCCCCAGGCTCTGGCGCCACTTAATTGACTCTGCAAGGGAGCGAGCATTGTTGGGACTTGAAGCTGGTCGACCTCTGTCCGCATGTTGGCTGCCATTGATTAGGCCATCTCTGGGAGTGTTGGACCTCCTTTGCTGGTTCTTCATCGCCCTGCGCCATCGGCCGGCTCCAGAAGACTGGGACTGCAGGACTGGACCGAAGAGGTACACGACTGTGGGCTGGCAGACAAAATTTCAGGATAGAAGCTCTGTTGGGCCCCTACTGGAGATGCAGAGACACCACTGACGTGTTTCGGAGAAATCTCAGCCAGCTGAGTCTCCGGTTTGAAGTCTTTAAGTGGAAATTGAACCTCTGTATCTTGAACCACTGGGGATCCGTTTCTACACAAAGCTCCGTCTTTACCTTTGTCTCCTGTGGAAACTTTGGCCTTCTCAGCCAGAAACCTTCTTATCTCTTGCTCGATGCTGTCATCGCTGTCTACTGAGCTGCTCTCGTCGTCCGTTCGATAAAGGGGTTCAACAGTTTGCAGTGACTTGGCGTCTTGTCTTTCCCCTCCCACGATGTCTGCTGTATCACCCTCCTTACATTTATCCGTTTGCTTTTGTTGTGAGACATTATTTTTACTGAATCCACACTTGTCTTTTACATCATCGTCGTCCCCGTGTACTTTTTTCAAAGCACTACACTTGGAGCCAGGCTCGTGTTTGAACTTTCTGTTGGGTAAAGCATTTCCCATCAGCGGTTCTTCATCTTTGATGCACTTCCTGTGTTTCTTTTTTGTGTCTTTGATCTTTTTCTTCGATTTCTTTTTTGTTTTTAGCAGGTCTTTGATTGCAGTGTCGAGGTCCTCGTCACTGTCAAGTGAACTGCTTTTGTCTCCGCTTTGGTCTGCCTGGTGTAACGCTGTGCTTGGTTGGGGTTGACTTCTCTGCGGAAGTGTCAAGGTGTTAGATTCTCGTGCGTGCTCAGTAGTTTCTTTACATTTGTCATCAGCTCCCAACGTGTTCGCCACAGTCATGCTTTTCTCCTTCTGTTTTCTTTTCTGCGTTAAAGACAGCCTTTGTGATTTCTGTTGAGTAGCAGCATCTTTTCCTTTCCCTTTCTCTGGATCAACAACACCACGTGGTTCTTCACCAGCGGGCGGCTGTTTGTGCATTTGGGCTTTCTGCTCAAGAAATTTCCTGATTTCTTGCTCAATTCCATCCTCACTGTCAATGGAACTGTCATTGCTTTCTTCATATCGGTGTCTGTCAGGAAGAGAGGACATTGTGGAAGGTTGAGCCGGAGCACACGTGCCAAGGGCAATGCCCTGTTGGAAGGCTCCAGGCATTACGGTTTTGGAAATGTCCAGTATTGCTTCAGCACACATCAGTTCTGCTGTGGTGTTAACTTTGGAAGGAGCAGCAGCTGACTGCTCTTTAGTCTCTACTTTCAAAGAAGGTAGTCCATTTCCCTTGACTTTGGGGTTGAATGACAGTGACGTCTTGGGTTTGGAAACAAATGGAGCTTGAGTCTGTTTCCCTGGTTTAACTTTTTTTCTCTTCAGTTTGTTTTTCTTCACGTCATCAGAGTTTGTACTTCCAGTGGCATGTACCGCTAACTTGGTAGGGGCTTTCAACTTGCAGAACAGTTGCTTCTGAGGGCTATTCTCTTTCTGTTGCTCAAGCTGGTAGCTCCGGATAGCTTCTTCAATCCCATCGTCGCTGGTGGAGTCAGAATCTTCTTGGAATGTTTGTGGATTAAAGGCTTCTCTTTTGCTCTGCTCATCTTTCTCTATCTGGTATCTTTGAATGGCTTCCTCAATGCCATCGTCACTACTGGAATCACTTAGGTCTTCCTCCATCTTTGGCATTACTGGGTACGTTAGAGTGCTGTTGAAGAACCTCATTGTTTCAGAGGGACTCTTCCATTGTTCTTCAGAACTGAGTAAGCTATTAGCTGAACTTTTATCCACCTCAATGTTTTCATCCCGCGAAGCCTTATTCTTGATATACTTTTTTAAAGGTATAGCAGCTGCTGTGATAGGAGTCTCCGATTTCACACTTACTGGGAACTTTCTACTGGATATGAAGGACGAGTTGCCTTCAGAGTGTTGCTTGGCAAACTCAAAGGGCAATGGATTTTTCCTTGGAATTTTGGACGACTGATGGGAAGTGGAAGATGTTCCCGCCTTGCGTTTGTGACCATCCTTTTCTTTCAAGTACTCCATTATTGCCTCCTCAATTCCTCTGTCTACTGAATCGTCACTGTCGGAGTCGCTGCTATCATGGTTTGTTGTAGAAGAAAAGCGGACGTGTGGGCTTTCAGTGGGCCTTTTTGTTTTCAACTTGGCTCCCACGTAATTACTCACTGCAGCCTTGCACACTTGCGTATGGCGCTCCTGTCCCGATAGCATGTTTGCCTCGATCTCATCGCCCATCTCGAGTGAGGACTGGCTACTCCTGAGGCTCTGTATGATCATCTGGACCTTATTTGAGATTGGTGTGCCTCTGGTGGACAATTCCGTGTCAGAGTCATTGAAGCAAACTGGAAGGCTATAGCCTCCAGGTGTTCCACATCGTCTCCATTCTGTTTCCGTTGCTGCGACAGGCGGTACATTCATCAAATACATTCTAGAGGAGTGTGGAGAGATCCTCGAGCATCAGAGGGCAACAGCCTCCGACAACAGTCACATGGTCCAGTCTGGGGGTGGAAGACAGAAACAGAAATTGTGTCAACAATAAATTGAGGGGGAAAAAATGATTAAAAAAAGACTTTTTGAATATATTTCATTTAGAGGTGAATTTTTTAATCAAGTTTAATAAGTGTATGTAATTAACTGCATTTTAATCAAAAATCATAGTTAAACTATGAAGCGAAGCATTCAAAATTCAAAAACAATTTAGCTGCTAAATTATTAAATAAATAGACATGTTAGTTCAACGTAAAGACATTTATTGTGTTTTGTGTTATTTAGCTTATTAAAACATCAGACTGATAAACAGCGCTATTATATCTGTTTCAGGAATCTTGATCGTTCATGTAACTTCTTATGAAAAAAATACTTCTATTGAAATGTGGTCTGCGGATGCTGACATTAGCGTTGGGGATGTCTGTGCTTGCAGAAAAATATTTTTCACTGACATTGGTATTTCAGGCTAGATAAGCTTCAGTAATAGGCCAACTCCTTTTTCCACAACAATAGTCTTTTCCACCATCTCATATGAGGATTTTTGAAGCAAAAACTACCCCCAGTGGGCCAAGAGAAGCAGCTTTGTTGTATATCTTTATTTGTGAACGTCGCTTGTGCAATACAGGAGATGTGTCAATACAAACGTTCTAGCCAGAAATAATAATAAAGCAAAAATATTCATTGGGTTCAAATTTTTTAACATGTTATATTAAAATCTATATTATTATTTAATCAAAATCAATGCTTTAAAGTCTCGACCCTAAATTCAATATTGATGAGAAATTTAAGGGGCTCTGGCAACACGTGCAACTGATTATGTGATATGCAATTTCACAGCATTGAGATGAGGTTTTTGATATGTTTTTTAAAACAACCTGAACTGTAACAAAGACGGCTTCACAAGAAACAGAACGTCACTATTTTGAGCCATCCATCAGGTCTCCATAACAATAATTTATAATAATAAATTTATTTAAATGTGGAACCCACTGTATAGAAAGATGCATGATATACATGATCAAACTGATCTAGATCTAAACTTGTGTCAGAAAAAAAACGTACTGAGAAACAGGAGATGGTTCGTTGATCACGCAAAGAAAAACTTACGAAAAAATGACAGTGCACACACACACACACACACAC
The DNA here is from genome assembly GCA_033032245.1 of Poecilia picta. Classification (NCBI taxonomy): domain Eukaryota; kingdom Metazoa; phylum Chordata; class Actinopteri; order Cyprinodontiformes; family Poeciliidae; genus Poecilia; species Poecilia picta. The sequence goes on from CM065364.1 coordinate 22,758,076, forward strand.
ACACACACACACACACACACACCCTGCCCAGTTGTACACAACAGTAACGTTGAAACGCTGCACTGTCGCTGCAGGGACAGTTTATTTTCATTGTTGCTCCTCACTTGTGTTTTGGTGGTTTCGTTTAACTTGGAGACCAGTCAGACAAGTTAGGGGCAACGTCTGGCAAAATAACTCGTGGTATGTGATCCCTGTGTTACACAGCATGACAATTTGTATGCACACGAATACAATCTGACAGGTATTTACAACAAAATATGAAAAGAGAACTACAATGAGGTAAATTAAAATAGATACTCCAGTTTACACATATTTACAATGAGGATTTCCCAAACAAACTGCTAATTGCCATCTCCCCGTAAGCACTAAAACACCCCTTCTAAACACGCTTTAGATTACACTAGCATGTACGTTCATCCACTGTTTAGATAGGGTTGGTTGGTTTTTTATCTTCTTTTTTTTTACGCGACGTTGTGTCTAAAGTTTATTAGTTGCCATCGTATTAGGCAGCTCTCTTGGAATACTAATTAAGTATAAACGCAGACTTGTTGATTTTGGAGAACAGTTAGCCTGAGAGGAGCCCAGGTGTTTGGCGTGGGTGTTTATATACACGGAAGCTGACAAATATTTACATAGAAAAAAAAAATTAAGCTTGGAGGTGGTACGCCACCAACGATCTTCCGGTGTAAAAACATACTCAGGACAGAGCAAGTAAAGCTTTCCTGGTCAAAGCATGTGTCTAACAGAAACGTGGGGGTATGTAAAATTGAATAAAACATTGTTTTTATACTACTTTACTTTTAATTAGTCAGTTCATTTGACCAGAGAAATATTTTACAAGCTACACTGTAAGAACTCGTTTCGCACGGGAAGATTATCAAGGTTGCACAGCCTCCAAGCTGCTTTTTTAAAAAAAATTCAATGGGTTAACTTAATGTGAACATGGTGACAGTTTGCAGGTTCATAAAGTAGAATTATTGTTGTAACCATTTTTTTAACAGTTTTTCTAATTTAAAATAACATTCCTGATATTATTTGCACATCTAACATACATTTTGTACATGTTTTTTTGCAGCTCTTGTAAATAGTTTGTTATGCACAGATTTACGTACACATTTTGCATATTTTTTTTTTATTTATTCAACTCAGTTGCACATTTCTTTGAGTCAGAGTACACCATTTGTATTAGCTGCACAGTATTTTACCAGACTATAAATTTGCCCTTAGTATGTTACTCTTATTTCTGTTTTTTGTGTGTATGCATGTGCAAATCTGCATGCTCTGACTTGCAGATTTACACCTTGCTGGAGGTAAGCCTGAATCTCCCTCTCAGGAACAATAAAGTTCACTTCAGTTGAAGTGAACTTTATATCTGTGATATAAGGTTTATATTCTGTCCTATAAACCTTAACGTCATTTCCGAGTCGAGAGTCCACTTCTTAGACAAGCAGTTAGTTTCAGTCTCTGGGCCTAACTAATGTGGATTCTTAAATATAAAGTGAATTAACTACAAGAACTAAGAAATAAACTACCTATAAGCTTTTGACAGAACTTCACCTAAAAATCTTGAACTCACTTTAAAGATAAACAGCAATGTGCCTTAAAATTGCATAAAAGGCAACAAGGTGATATTTTTTTAACATCACATATATCAGATCTAAACTTGTAATCCAGAACGTTGTGTTTTGCTTGGGTGTAAAGGTAAATAGTGACCTATTTCTTTTAGCATGAAGACCAAAGCGGATCAATTACACACACTGAAGAAAATAGAGAGGGAGGTCAACAAAGCCTCCAAAACCCAACTGCAGCAAAGAATGGAATCGTGGGAGCTGCCAAGTCCCCATAACAACCATTAGATGTTATCTATATGCAAACTAGTTATTGAGGCTGTATGTCAGAATACATCATTGCCTGTCCCACCATAACAGTTACATTTACTCTATGTGGACTTTAACGGCAATGAGCATTTTAAGTAACACACACATTTTTTTGGATAAGTTTGAATATGAGGGAAAACATCTGAAGCATACAAGTATAGTAGAGAATCTGTGATCCTGTGGGCCTGTTTCTCTCTCACAGTCCAAAGGATTATAGTTGAAATATCAGGCTTAAAAAAGAAATACGACTTTGCCAGAAAACTAAATAATAAGTCGACAATGTGGTTTAAGCAGCATATTGGTTGGAAATATAAGGTCAAAGGATCATCAGACATGAAATTAGTCATCTTCCATAAGGTACACGTGTTAGTCTTCCTACTAGCTTTACTCCACAGATAAATGTTATGAAAGAAGCAATCCGATCAATGAGTATCAGACTGTGTGTGTGTGTGGAAAAAGAAAGGGAACAGACATGTTCAGTCAGTCATCTGCCCCGCAGAAGAGACGCTGTCCCTAAACCTCCAGTCTGTCCGCGCCGACGGTAAAGCCACCCTTCCAGCTCAGTACGCACAGACAACCCGGGTGACTTGTCCGAAGAGCAAAGCCAACCTGCAGAAGTCCAACCACCACCCGAATGATGACCACAACCTGCTGAAACCAAACTAGCGTGAAAACAGCGACACGAAACAAACCACAGCCGGTCTTTCCAAAGACGCCCAGCTGAAAACTGGCGAGAGGCGCATTTACCGAGTTTTAAAAACGTCACATCGTACAGTGCCAACTTTGTCTGCTATATTACAAAGAAAGTTTTAAAAGGACACCCTCCGACATCAGCAGGCGGCAGTTTTTTATTGCATAGCCAAACATGTCGCCGCGTCTGTTTTTACCTCCCGATCCCTTCCTGGACTGCGACAGAGCAACACCGGCTGCCCCCGTAACCCTGTAGCGGCGCGGACCGCTTCGATGCCCGGCGTGAATCCGTAGGAGACTCCGCAGAGCAACCATGTTTCCTCGCACCGGCCACGGTTGTCAAAACCCACGTTGCTCCCTCGATAACCGCCTCTGGTCGTGAGAAGCGGTCGTTAACGCGTTATAGTGAAAGCGGCAGGAGGGTTTTTTTTTTATTATTATTTTTTAAATAGAAAGACTAGGATGGTGTGAAACAGTGGAGCAATAAGCGAGGTGAGTCGGCGACTTGAAACACACAAGCGGGCCTCCCGGCTGCTGCAGCCCCGGCATTTTCTCCGGCGAAGAAAGCCTTTGTACACAGTCGCGGTACGCCGTCCAACGCTCGGTTGTTTTACCACGAAATACGTAGCATAAGATGTCAGAACATATGTTAGACCCACCTGAATGTGACTCAATGCGAACCATAGGAGAAATGAGTGCTTTTCGTCGTGCCGCTGGTGGAGATATTTCGGTGTCCGTCAGTCAGCGGCTCGCCCGCAGCCTGAGGCTCTCGCTGTCGAGTCCCCCTCCTCCGCTCCGACTACCGGGCGGACGAGCTTCCTCTCACCCTCAGTCCAACCAACCATAGACCCATTCAAATATGACATCGACCGACCTACCCGGAAAACATTTACACTTGTATATACAAGTGAGTACATGATCTCCCCCCCCTTAAAAAAATTAAATACATCTAACGTCGTTATTTGAATTTGTTTATTTTTAAAGGATTTGAGTAACCATTAGTAACAGCTCTGTGTTTTAATTTAGTAAGATCAGAAGTGAAAAACTAATGTGAAAAGTGGTGCATTAATCTGTTTTATGGGTTAAAATACATTTCTATGAAGGTGTATTTGATTTACAAACTACTTGTAACTATCAAACAACTTATAAAACTTTATCTCCTGAGCCAACTCCCAGTTAAGTTCATTACTGATATCAGCTGTACACTTTTAACTGGTGCATTTTTACAGTGCAAGATAAATGTAAGGAACACTGCATAATTCCTGCACTGTTTTTTCCCCCCTTATACATCCTTATTGTTCCAGTAAAACACTGTCATTTGCATTTTTGTCTCCAAAAGTGCAAATGCCATGATTAAAACTTTTTTTTGCCAAAAATATAAATAATTGGCAACATAAATAAGTGTTTTCATCTCTTTCTTGTTTTATGACGAGATTATTCACATTTGAAATGTGGGTTCTCAGAAACTTAGAATTTCTTGCACGATAATTAAAAAAATATGAATACAAAAATGTTACGAAGTACACACTCATGGAAAATAATGATTACTCGACATATAGCAGATAGTCATCGACAGTCACTGATGTATGAGCTGCCATCTGCTGTTATCAACAAGGGCGTAGGAACGAGTCTGTCATTGGGGGGACGCATATCGGAAACCTGACAGATCAGTAAATACCTTGAACAGAAATGTCATGAACTATTGTGCCATCAACACATCAGTAATGCGTTACTCTAATCTGACCCTGGTTTCAAGAACAAGTATTCTAACATGTTACTATTTACAATCCAATAATCAGATTAAAGTTATGCATAACTGTCATTCCGGGATGAACACTCACTTTATCATTTGCCTCACAACTAAGAAGCTAAATACTCTGGTAGCACAGACGTGTAACAGACCCTTAGCTCCTCACTGTTAACTCAGTCTCACTTTCCAGCTCTGCATTCAGTAACTTATCAAACATGAGCCATAAAAACACAGAGGCAAAAAGACTAAATGTTTTTTTTCCCCTGTCATTTCCAGCCACAAACATCTAACTAAAATATTTACGGATATGTGTTTCTGTCTCTGCCTCCCTCTGACTCTCTGCAGCCTGAAGTTCCTGCATGGATTCATGGATTTACAACAGACACTACAGTAATGTACAGTGTCAGAATGTGAACTAAAGATAAAAAGTATGTTTTTATCATACAGGATGAGAATTTAAACAACTTAATTTTCAGATGTATACATTTTTATACATCTCAACTCTATTTACTGTGTAGCAAATAGAGTTACTCTCAAGCACTTTTCTTATTGTCTGCTAACCATTACCCTTATAGTGTGGAAATAATGAAAAAAATATAGAAACGTTGAAAGAAGTCAACCTGACATCAGTCTTCACCTGTTCTCCTTTCTGGTTTTATTGAAATGAATATGTTTTGATATCTTCACACTCTGAAACTCCACCTGGCTCTCCTATGCCTTCCCTGACCTGCTCATCTCATAATAAAATAGTTTAGTTTATTTAAAAATTAAAAACAGTTAATACATATTTCAATAGACTAAATGACCCAGATAGCACACGATGTTAAATCAACGTGGAATTATAGTTAGAGTCGTTGATTTTTGGTTGAAGTTGACAAATGACGGTGGATCAGCCATCAAACATTAATCCAGCTCTAGCCAAGTAATTAACATTGAAACTGTCATTGAATCAATGCTGTTTTGTGGTTGACATCAAATAAATGAAATGCCAACGTCAAGTCCAGTGTGTTTCAGCACTGGTCCTCCAAGCACTACAAGTTTTAGGCATTTCCCTAAATGACCGGCTTGACGTCTGATTAACGGAGTTTTGCTGAACTGAAAACACGCAGGTCAGTTTGATTGAGGACAAGGTTTGGGGAAAAACTACCCAGACAGCACACAATGTTAAATCAAAGTTGAATTGTAGTCAGAATGGTTGATTTTTGGTTGAAGTTGACAAATGATGGTGGATCAACCATCAAACAATCATCCAATCAAACCGTTGAAACTGTGTCAATGAATCAATGTTGTTTAGTGGTCTTCTTCTTCTTCTTCTTATGGTTTTATGGCGGTTGGCAAACAACTTCCAGGTGCATTACCGCCACCTTCCAGACTGGAGTATAGATCAGATGTCCTAACGCTATAATCTTCCTATAGTACCTGACTTCCTAAGAAAACATAAAATACTATCAAATGCTACATCCCCAGACGACCTTTGCAGCAAATTTTTAATATCTAAATTATTTTTATTTCTATTTAACTCTCTGATTAACACCTCTATTTCCCGACTATACTTATTACATTCTAGAAAAATATATTGCACTGTTTCCGATGCTCCACAAAAACTACACAAACCTGTACTATGTTTATTAATTATTTTCAGAGTACTACAGTATTTAGCCCCGTATGGACAAACCTTAATCTGGATATAATATCTTCTTCTTTTTTATTCCTATTACCTTTCCTACATTCCCCTACTTTTTTGAATGCTATAATAAAATCTTGCCTTTTCTTCTCTATCCCATAATTCCTGCCATTTCTTTTTAATATATATTTTACTTATACTTTTGACCTAATTTCTGCTTATTTTGATATTTACCTCAACATTATCCCTTTTTGCTGCACTCTTAGCAAATTTATCTGTCAACTCATTACCTACTATTCCAATATGAGCAGGAATCCAAATTAACTTAACCCTGGACCCATATTTTCTAACTCTAAAAATGGATTGATTAATAGTTAATATGATATCTTGTCTCGTTTCTGAATTCTGTTCTAAAATACTTATTAATGCACTACTTGAATCTGAGCAAATAACGACACTCCAAAATATGTATCCATTTTACTAAAAATATCATCAATCATTATGACAAATAACATAGGACTTATTATACTTCCTTGAGGAATACCGTTTTCAATTTGATGTTTTGAATTTACTTCACTACCTATTTTAACTTTTATATTTCTTCCAGTTAAAATTTTTTAATCCATCTATATATTTTACCCTTTAAACCTATTTGTTTTATTTTAATCAATAATACTTCTTTCCACAACATATTACTGTATATGCTTTCTCTATATCCAAAAAGATTGCTATTAAGATGTCTTTATTCACCTGTGCCCTCCTAATTTCGCGTTCCAAAAATAGTATAGGATCTACTGTACTTCTTCCTTTCTAAACCCAAATTGAAATGGTTTAATCTTCTCTTTAGATTCCAGAAAATACATTAATCTGTTATTCACCATTTTTTCCATCACTTTACCAATACAAGATGTTAACGCTATCAGCCTATTACTCTCAACTAAATGTGGATCTTTGCCAGGTTTACAAATAGGAATAATGATAGCTTCTTTCCATTTATCTGGTAGAGTTCCTTCCGCCCATATCTTATTATACATTTCTAATAATATCTTCTTACTTTTTTCACTAAGATAATTTAACATAATATAATTAATTTGATCTTCCCAGGTGTTGATTTACTAGTGTTTTTTAACGCTCTATTTAATTCTATTAAAGAAAATTTCATATTCATATTATTCTCGTCATCTTCATCATTATATAGCAACTCATTGTGATTTTTTAATGTCGTTTCCCATCCTTTTTTTTCCGTACTACTAAGATTCTCCATACTATGTATCTTACACAGTAAAAAAATGCTGGGTTAAAAATAAACTAATTCGTAACCCAGCGTTGGGTCATATATGGACCAACCCAATGCTGGGTTGTTTTAACCCAACTGGGTTGGGTGGATGGTTTGACCTAGCACATTGGGTCATGGCAACTAACCAAACGTTGGGTTAAATTGACTTGACCCCTATGATGAGTCACAACTTTGAATCTGGCGTTCCCTCGCCTGGACGTGGGTCACCGGAGCCTCAGTCTGGAACCAGGCCTGGAGGTGGGCATGATGGCGAACGCCTGGTGGCCGAGCTTTTACCCACGGAGCCCGGCCGAGCTCAGTCCGAAGAGGAGACGTGGGTCCCCCTTCCAATGGGCTCACAACCTGTCGGAGGGGCCAAAGGGGTCGGGTGCACTGTGTTATGGGCGGCGCTCAAGGGAGGGACCCTGGCGGTCTGATCCTCGGCTGCAGAAGCTGGCTCTTGGGACATGGAACGTCACCTCTCTGGTGGGGACAGAACCAGAGCTAGTGTTTGAGGCTGAGAGGTTCCGGCTAGAAATAGTCGGTCTCGCCATGATGCACAGCTCTGGTTCTGGAACCAGTCTCCTTGAGAGGGGCAGGACTCAAGGAGACTCTGGAGTTGCCCATGGCGAGAGGCGCCGGGGAGGAGTGGGCATACTTGTTGCCCCCCATCTTGGCGCCTGTACGTTGGGATTTACCCCGGTGAACAAGAGGATAGCCTCCCTCTGCCTACGGGTGGGGGGACGGGTTCTGACTGTTGTCTGTGGGACATTGAGTCTGAGTGGATCATGTTCCGTGCCTCTATTGCTGAAGCTGCTTATCGGAGCTGCGGCCGCAAGGTCGTTGGTGCCTGTTGCGGCAGCAACCCTCGAACCCGTTGGTGGACACTTTTGGTGAGGGACGCTGTCAAGTTGAAGAAGGAGTCCTATTGGGACTCCTTCTTGGGAGTCCCTAGATATCTAATCCCTAGATATCTAATCTCCTCCACTTGAGGCAGGACAACCCCCCTGACCCGGAGAAGGCACTCTACCCTTTTCCGGCTCAAGACCATGGCCTCGGATTTGGAGGCACTGAGCCTCATCCCAGCCGCTTCACACTCGGCCGCGAACAGCTCCAGTGAGAGCGATCTAATGAAGCCAACAAGATCACATCATCTGCAAAAAGCAGAGATGCAATCTTAAGGCCACCAAAACGAATCCCCTCAACATCTCGGCTGTGCCTAGAAATTCTGTCCATGAAAGTAATGAACAGAATCGGTGACAAAGGGCAGCCTTGGCGGAGTCCAACTCTCACTGGAAACAAGCCCTGACCGGCTTCCTCCCCCACCACCGGAGCCAACTCAACACCAGGTAATGGTCGGTGGACAGCTCCGCACCTCTCTTTACCCGAGTCTCCAAGACATACGGCCGCAGATCCGATGAAACGATGACAAAATCGATCATCGAACTGCGGCCTAGGCTGTCCTGGTGCCAAGTGCACGTATGGACACCCTTATGCTTGAACATGGTGTTCGTGATGGACAAACCGTGACGAGCACAGAAGTCCAACAACAGAATACCACTTGAGTTCAGATCGGGGGGGGGGCGTTCCTCCTCACCACGCCCCTCCAGGTCTCACTGTCGTTGCCAACGTGAGCGTTGAGGTCTGCCAGTAGAACAAGGGAGTCCCCAGGAGGGGCACTCTCCAGTACCCCCTCTAAGGACTCCAAGAAGGGTGGGTAATCTGAACTGCTGATCGGCCCGTAAGCACAGACAACAGTCAGAACCCGTCCCCCCACCCGTAGGCAGAGGGAGGCTACCCTCTTGTTCACCGGGGTAAACCCCAACGTGCAGGCGCCAAGATGGGGGGCAACAAGTATGCCCACTCCTGCCCGGCGCCTCTCGCCATGGGCAACTCCAGAGTCTCCTTGAGTCCTGCCCCTCTCAAGGAGACTGGTTCCAGAACCAGAGCTGTGCATCAAGGCGAGACCGACTATTTCTAGCCGGAACCTCTCAGCCTCAAACACTAGCTCTGGTTCCGTCCCCACCAGAGAGGTGACGTTCCATGTCCCAAGAGCCAGCTTCTGCAGCCGAGGATCAGACCGCCAGGGTCCCTCCCTTGAGCGCCGCCCATAACACAGTGCACCCGACCCCTTTGGCCCCTCCGACAGGTTGTGAGCCCATTGGAAGGGGACCCACGTCTCCTCTTCGGACTGAGCTCGGCCGGGCTCCGTGGGTAAAAGCTCGGCCACCAGGCGTTCGCCATCATGCCCACCTCCAGGCCTGGTTCCAGACTGAGGCTCCGGTGACCCACGTCCAGGCGAGGGAACGCCAGATTCAAAGTTGTGACTCATCATAGGGGTCAAGTCAATTTAACCCAACGTTTGGTTAGTTGCCATGACCCAATGTGCTAGGTCAAACCATCCACCCAACCCAGTTGGGTTAAAACAACCCAGCATTGGGTTGGTCCATATATGACCCAACGCTGGGTTACGAATTAGTTTATTTTTAACCCAGCATTTTTTTACTGTGTAAGATACATAGTATGGAGAATCTTAGTAGTACGGAAAAAAAAGGATGGGAAACGACATTAAAAAATCACAATGAGTTGCTATATAATGATGAAGATGACGAGAATAATATGAATATGAAATTTTCTTTAATAGAATTAAATAGAGCGTTAAAAAACACTAGTAAATCAACACCTGGGAAGATCAAATTAATTATATTATGTTAAATTATCTTAGTGAAAAAAGTAAGAAGATATTATTAGAAATGTATAATAAGATATGGGCGGAAGGAACTCTACCAGATAAATGGAAAGAAGCTATCATTATTCCTATTTGTAAACCTGGCAAAGATCCACATTTAGTTGAGAGTAATAGGCTGATAGCGTTAACATCTTGTATTGGTAAAGTGATGGAAAAAATGGTGAATAACAGATTAATGTATTTTCTGGAATCTAAAGAGAAGATTAAACCATTTCAAATTGGGTTTAGAAAGGAAGAAGTACAGTAGATCCTATACTATTTTTGGAACGTGAAATTAGGAGGGCACAGGTGAATAAAGACATCTTAATAGCAATCTTTTTGGATATAGAGAAAGCATATAATATGTTGTGGAAAGAAGTATTATTGATTAAAATAAAACAAATAGGTTTAAAGGGTAAAATATATAGATGGATTAAAAAATTTTAACTGGAAGAAATATAAAAGTTAAAATAGGTAGTGAAGTAAATTCAAAACATCAAATTGAAAACGGTATTCCTCAAGGAAGTATAATAAGTCCTATGTTATTTGTCATAATGATTGATGATATTTTTAGTAAAATGGATACATATTTTGGAGTGTCGTTATTTGCTCAGATTCAAGTAGTGCATTAATAAGTATTTTAGAACAGAATTCAGAAACGAGACAAGATATCATATTAACTATTAATCAATCCATTTTTAGAGTTAAAAAATATGGGTCCAGGGTTAAGTTAATTTGGATTCCTGCTCATATTGGAATAGTAGGTAATGAGTTGACAGATAAATTTGCTAAGAGTGCAGCAAAAAGGGATAATGTTGAGATAAATATCAAAATAAGCAGAAATTAGGTCAAAAGTATAAGTAAAATATATATTAAAAAGAAATGGCAGGAATTATGGGATAGAGAAGAAAAGGCAAGATTTTATTATAGCATTCAAAAAAGTAGGGGAATGTAGGAAAGGTAATAGGAATAAAAAAGAAGAAGCTATTATATCCAGATTAAGGTTTGTCCATACGGGGCTAAATAGTACTCTGAAAATAATTAATAAACATAGTACAGGTTTGTGTAGTTTTTGTGGAGCATCGGAAACAGTGCAATATATTTTTCTAGAATGTAATAAGTATAGTCGGGAAATAGAGGTGTTAATCAGAGAGTTAAATAGAAATAAAAATAATTTAGATATTAAAAATTTGCTGCAAAGGTCGTCTGGGGATGTAGCATTTGATAGTATTTTATGTTTTCTTAGGAAGTCAGGTACTATAGGAAGATTATAGCGTTAGGACATCTGATCTATACTCCAGTCTGGAAGGTGGCGGTAATGCACCTGGAAGTTGTTTGCCAACCGCCATAAAACCATAAGTAGAAGAAGAAGAAGAAGAAGAAGACGACCATCATGGCTGCAGCTTAAAGCGCGGGCTCCTCGACCCAGATATTTGTAAGCCCGATTAATTTGATAATTTTTTAACGAAAAGTCTGAAAGATAATATTTTAAAAGGGGCATTTACTATGACTAGAGTGAAATACGGCAGAAAGTCTCAAAAACCCGAGTTAAACGACAGAGAGGTCGACGGTAACGAAACGTTAGCTTTGAAGCTAGCTGACTCAGCTAAAAAAGCAACAAAGGACCCACAGCTGAACGTAAAGACTCAAACTGTAGAGGTCTGTTCCGACTTTAACATGGCAAATTTGGAAACGATTCGCCATGAACTGCGAGACGTCCGTAAAGAGAACTCTGACGCTCTAAAAGCCAGTAAGGAGGAGATTAAAGTAGCTAACAGCCGAATTGATAAAGCAGAGAACCGGATAGAAGAAGCGGAGGAGCGTTTGCAGCACATTGAGGAAGCTACAATGGAGCTCCTGGAGCTACAGAAACAGTTTGAAACACGGCTTGTGGATCAGGAGGGACGGTCAAGGAGGGAGAAGGTACGGATTCATGGTCTTAAGGAGGGAGCAGAGGACGGCGCCGGGTCGATGACGGAATTTGTTGAGAAACTTCTGAGAGAGAAGCTGGAGCTGCCGCCATCTTTTCCCTTCCAGACAGAAAGAGCCCATCGGGCTCTGCCGCCGCGTCCCTCCCCGGAATCACCACCGAGATCGGTAGTGGTAAAGTTTATGAGCTTCAGGTGGAAAGAAGAGATCTTAAAGAAGGCATGGCAAAAGAAAGGATTCATGTACGAGGGGAAGAAAGTTTTTCTGGACCATGACTCTGCCCCGGAAATGTTGAAGTAACGAAAGGAATAGACAGAGGCGACAAGAGTTCTGCTGGGAGAAGAACATACGGTTCCAGACGCCATTCCCGGCGAGGCTGCTGGTTTTCTACGAGGGAGAGACGCGGATCTACAACATGGCTGAGGAGGCGACCAAAGACATGGCGGAACGAGGGCAGCAGGTGGCGGTGAGCAGACCGACGGAGGACAGCTTGGACAAGATCGGACGCCTGACTTGGAGACCATCGGGGCCAAGAAAGGAGGACAGACACGGAGAGAGACAATAGAAAGATACAAACAACGATTACAATGTTTTAGGAGAAGTCAGGATGCGACTTAAGGACCACTGCCTTTTAAAATGAGGTATTTAAGATCTTTAGTTTGTTTTTTGGATGGGTCTATTCAAGTCCGAAGGGAAAAACCGGGGCTTAGAGAACGATGACTGAGGTCAAGCTAACGGAATTATTTTTTATTTACTTATTATTTTCATGAGAGAGTATTTTTTATTAGGGTCCGGGTATCCGCCCCCTTTTTTTTGTGGACATTGCAAAGGTGGTGCAAACATGAACAAAGCTAACTACAACAAAAAGGACCCACTCCCTCTGGCAGGGAGAGGACATCCCTTTGGGCAGGTTTTCCATCATGGCATACAAAGGGTCAAAGTGCAGACCCCACTTTTGGAAGTTCTTTGGTTAGTCACTAGTTCATCAGTGAATGTTCTAAAACTGTTTAGTTGTGGGTTCGTTATTACTTTGTTTATCTGTAGCCTAAGGGTCCTTCAAGGTGTAGAGAAGGTGGAAAATAAGGAATCACAAGGAGTAAATGACAACACAGACTCTTTTAATGTGAACGGGATGCTCAACCCAGTTAAAAGGTCTAAAGTATTAGGAAAATTGAGAAGGGAGAGGGTGGAAGTGACACTGCTGCAGGAGACGCATCTGACAGAGAAGGAACATGAGAAACTAAAGAGAAATGGGTTTTAGCCAAATATTTGACTCCTTGTATAGATCAGGCCATAGGAGAGGAGTCGCAATCCTTATATCAGGAAGATCTATATTTGAAAAGCTTTCAGAAACAATAGACAAAAAAGGGAGATACGTGCTGATTAAGGGGAGATTAGAAGGAGAACTAGTTACTATCCTGAACTTGTATGTCCCGCCAGGCTCTGACTGGTCATTTTATAGAAAAATGTTTGATTTAATGACAGCTGAGGGAGAAGGCATTCTGATATGCGGAGGAGATTTAAACCTCAGATTGAACCACAACTTGATTGTTCGGATGGCGGGAAGCAAAAATCTATAATTAGCAAAAAATTTAAAGAATTAATGGCAGAGCTGGGAATAATGGATGTGTGGAGGGAGCTAAATCCATCAGGCAGAAACTACACATATTTTTCACCGTCTCACTCAGTTTGTTCAAGAATCGACTATTTCTTTATGTAAAATAAGGATAGATACAGAGTGGAAAATTGTGGCATTGGAGTAAGAGATGTATCAGATCATAGTCCAGTTTATATCACCCTGGAATTGTCAAAGGAAACAAAAATAACAATGTGGAGACTAAATGCAGGCTTATTACAGGGTAATATGAAGGAAGAACTTGCGAAAGAAATTGATATATATGTAAAGGAAAATAATAATGGGGCGGTATCCCCAGCTACTCTGTGGGATGCATGCAAAGCAGTAATTCGAGGGAAGCTAATTGCTTAAAAAAGAAAAAACAGAATAAACTTGGACAATTACAATTGGAATTAAAAGAATTAGAAAAGCAATACAAAAACTTCTTCTGGGTTTTGGGTCTGATAAATGCACGCATCCCCGACACCCCCACCCCGCAAAGGGAGAGGGCCGGGTCAGCGCTCGTTTGCATGTATTAGCTCTAGAATTGCCACAGTTATCCAAGTAACGGAGCGATCAAAGGAACCATAACTGATTTAATGAGCTTCACTGTACCGGCCGTGTGTGCTTAGACTTGCATGGCTTAATCTTTGAGACAAGCATATGCTACTGGCAGGATCAACCAGGTAGACCCCCATGAATGGCGTCGGCCGCTGCGAGGGGTTGCCCCGGGCAAGGGGCGGGCGGCCGGACGCACTCCGTTCCGGGGGAGAGCCCCTCGCACTCGGCTCCGGCACACATCTTGGAGGCGGGTTGTGGTGGTGGAGGAAGGGTGTGGGGGCGGCAGTGGCGGCGGAGAACCGCCACCGACCGCCTCCGCCGCAGATGCAACTTCCACCGGGGACCCCCCGCGTTTGCGCTCGCCGTCGGCTAAACATTGGGCTAAACTTGGTTTATTTATAAATGCTGTGTAAAATGGTAACACTCCAAAAAATATATATGTTAGAACATCCTTAAACTCCACCACAACCTTTGTCAGAACCATGAAGGATACCTTTGTATTCAATGCTAATTCTCCTCTCTCCATTGGGAAAGAGAACCACCTCTTTACCAAATCACCTGCCACATCAACCAGTGCATTTCAGTCCTCTGCGTCTGGAGGCTGCTTCTGCTTTCGAGCTGCCCTCCTCACAACGGTGCTCCATGCTTTTGACTGGGACAGCGTGTCCTCACTCTTTCCCGATAGCTCCAGTGCTAGCGCCGCTGCACTTACCGCCATATTGGGTTTGTATCTGGTCACAAGAGGCTGATAAACAAAGTGCTGAAAACTACACGGAAAACCGAAAGCAACGCGATATCAATACAAATTCATGTTTGGAACAAGACATTAGTGATGGTCAATCTGAATCCAGGCTTCGAGGCGTAAAAAGGGGGCGTGCCCGATGAAGCCCTGCTTGGAGGCTTGTGTCAGTTTGCTGAAAACCACGTGACTGGCAACAAGCCGACCTGACATTGCATGGGTCATGTGACTGCTTCATTTTGCGTGTCGGTTTTCAAAATAAAGGCACGATGAGCCGTGCTGCATCATGGGTTGTTGTCCTTTTGGTCTCGCATGAGAGGAGAATATTTGTCTTCAGTGGCCAAAATAAAATGAACATTGACCGACATATTTGATGTGTATTGATTAGGGCTGTATAATAATATCGATATTGCGATATGTCGATATTTTCTTTCCTAGAAAAAATCGATATTCATCTGCAAGTATCGTAACATCCAACTGTCACCTTGCTCACTCATTGCTTGCTTCGCACCAGGTCATCAGTCTTTGAGTGATTCCTTCAGATGTTAAGTGTCAAGGTTAAAAAGTTATCAAACTATTCAGAGCAGGTACTTGATGCACATTATTTTTTTTTCCCAAAATATTTTTATTGAGATTTTTTAATTTTGTAAATACAATCATGTAACTATCTGAACATGTTTTCTTTTGGTTATTACATGACTGTAATTATTCTTCTCAACTCAGAAAAATGAGAACAAGGACAGAAAAAAAAGACATAGGAGATAAAACAAAACAAATCAAACAAAAACAGCTTCTCAAAAACTGGGGTATTCAAGCAGATTACTAACTGGTTACATGTAAATACTCATCTATACAACATGGCACATTGCAGGTTCTGGTAAATCAAAACTCTTAACAGTCTGTCTGACAAGTCTAAATTCTTAATAAAATTAATGAAAGGCCCCCAAATCCTCTCAAAGACATGCTGTTTGGATTTCCTAATACACAGTCCAGTCACATTAATGTGACCATCTGTCAAAAGCCAGAATAACCACCTTTCGCAGAGCGAACTGCTACGAGACGTGCAGGAAGAGAGTCACTTAGGTCCCTTAAGGTCTTCTCTGGGATGTTGAGCCATGCCGACTCTAATGCCGTGGCCAGCTGCGCTAGATTACGCGGTTGAGGATCCATGGCGCGAACAACTCGATCGAGATGGTCCCACAGATGCTCGATTGGGTTTAAGTCAGGTGAGTTTGCTGGCCAGGGGAGGACGGTAAACTCATCCTGGTGCTCTTCGAACCACGCACGTACACTGGCAGCTGTATGGCACCTCGCATTGTCCTGCTGGAAGATGCCATCATCCTGAGGAAAAACAATGCGCATGTAGGGGTGGACATGGTCCGCAAGGACAGATGCGTACTTGTATTGATCCATCGTGCCTTCCACAATAATCAGTGAACCCAGAGAATGCCAGGAAAACATTCCCCAGACCATAATGCTCCCGCCTCCAGCTTGGACCGTTCCTGCAATGGTTGCAGGGTGGTTCCTTTCAGAGGTTTCACGCCTTATACGCCAACGTCCATCTGTCCGATGGAGCATAAAACGCGATTCATCTGAAAACGCTACCTGTCGCCACTCAGTGGACGTCCAGCTGCTGTACTGGCGTGCAAATTCTAGCCTTCGTCGTCGATGAACACCAGTCAGCATAGGTGCACGAACCAGGCGTCCGCTTCGGAGGCCCAGACGCAGCAATGTTCGCTGAATAGTGGTTTGGGAGACACTTGTGGTAGCCCCTTGGTTCATTTTAGTGGTCAGTTGCTCAACGGTAGCCCGTCTATCTGCCCGAACGCATCTCCGCAACCGTCGTTCGCCTCTGTCATCTATGGCCCGTGGTGCACCACATTTGCCACGTCGTTGATTTTGGACAGTCCCATTTTGCCATGCACGGTACACTTTTACCACGGCGGCACGCGAACAGTTCACAAACTCAGCCGTTTCGGAAATGCTTCCACCCTTGGCCCGAAAGCCAATGATCATGCCCTTTTGGACGTCGGATAAATCGCTTCGTTTCTGCATTACGCCAACGATTGAAATGTTTTCCGAAGCCCACACACACCCTTTATATACGCTCAACTGCACTGTGCTGCCACCTGCCTTCTGTGATTGGTTATTTAACTCTGAAGTGGAAAGTACGTGGTGGTCACATTAATGTGACTGGACTGTGTATATGTTAGTCTTTCTAGTGGCAAATTAGATGCCATCTGTTTTAACCACTGCATGGCACTAGGTCTGCTGATATTTTTCCAAGCCATAGCAATACATTTATTTGCAACTAGTGAGCTTATATCTATAAAAGTACATTCCACTTTACTAAAGTTATGCTTCCCAGGGTATAAAGCCAACAGGAACAATTTGGGATCTAATGAAATTTGCTTTAGAGGCTGCGCAGTTGGTAGAGCTGTTGCCTTGCAGCAAGAAGGTTCTGGGTTCGATTCCCGGCCCCGGCCTTTCTGCATGGAGTTTGGTTTTCTCCAGGTACTCCGGTTTCCTCCCACAGTCCAAAAACATGACTGTCAGGTTAATTGGTCTGTCTAAATTGTCCCTAGGTGTGCATGGTTGTTTGTCCTGTGTGTCTCTGTGTTGCCCTGCGACAGACCGGCGACCTGCCCAGGGTGAACCCCGCCCCCCGCCCGGAACGCCAGCCGGAGATAGGCACCAGCACCTCCCGACCCCATTAAGGGACAAGGGTGTAGGAAAATGGATGGATGAAATTTGCTTTAAGAGAATGTTTTCAATTGTATCTTTCACCTCTGCCCAAAATGCATTGATTTGTCTGCATTCCCACATACAGTGTATTAAAGTCCCTTTAGAATTACACTTTACACAAAAATTTGGTATGTTGTTATTGTATTTATTTAAATGCACGGGCGTAACATAAACACGCATTAGCCATTTGAATTGTAGAATTCTAAGACGGCTGTTTATGGACATTGTATGAGTTTTAACACAAGCCCTTTCCCAATCCTGTTCACTGATATTTGATGATAAGTCTGAATTCCAGTTTATAAGCTTATTTTTTTAATTCTCTAATGAGTTAGAGATCAGCATATTGTAAAAGTCTGAAATTATGCCCTTTCTTGTTTTAATCCGAGTCATTAATTTTTCAAGGAATGTAAGGGGAGGCTTGTTAAGATTATTGTAATTTGCTTCAACAAAGTTTCTCAGCTGAAGGAATTTAAAATTATGCTTTTTATCTATCTTGAATTTAGTTTGTAACTCTCCAAATGCCAAAAATACATCAGAATTTGATAAGTAAAGGTCGCCAATACTTTTTAAGCCTTGTGATGCCCAAAGTTTGAATGTTCCATCTGCCCTACCTGGAGCAAACAGCTGATTACCCCATGTTGGACATGCCGTTTGTCTCCGCGAGGTATTTTCTAACATCCTGCCAGATTTTAATCATGTTTTTCAGAATTGGATTTGCAGCATGTTTCTGTAACTTCTTTAAATTGTCAGAGTATAAGAATAATGGAAGATCCAAACTTAAGTTATGGGACTCCATTTCTACCCAGTGAGGATTATCTTTATCTGCAAAATAGAACATGATAGTTCTTAGTTGTGTGGCCCAATAATAAAGTTTGAAGTTGGGGCATTTTAACCCCCCTCTATCAAATGGCAAATAAAGCAAAGAGAGGCGTAGCCTTGACCTTCCATTGTTCCACATAAAGCCCAAAATAGTTTTTTTCAGCCAAGTGAATAATTCGGGAGGAGGCGGCAGGGGGATGCTTTGAAAGCGGTATAATAGCTTTGGTAGTATACTCATTTTCAGGACATTAACTCTTCCCAATATGGAAATAGGCAGGGATGTCCAGTTGCTAATTGAGGCCGTTATTGTTTTCATTAGGCGCTCATAATTGGGTTTGACCACTTGCTGTAGTACTGGGAAAATCTGAACACCCAAGTATTCAAAATGTTCCACTACTTTAAATTGTTTAACTTCTCTGATGGGATTAGTCCTTTCATCTACATTTAATACCAGAATAGAAGATTTTGAATTATTTATTTTGTAACCTGAGATTCTCCCGAATTCCTGGATCACTTCCATCACCACTGGAATTAACTTTTTCAGATCTGATAGAAATAAAATGACATTGTCAGCAAATAGAGCGATTTTGTGCTCTGTGGGGCCCATTGTTATCCCGGAGATTCGTGGATGAAGACGAATGGCTGATGCCAATGGCTCAATTGCCAGAGTGAATAGTAAAGGAGAGAGAGGGCATCCCTGACGACAACCTTTCCTAATTTGAATCGCCCTTGAAAATATTTTGTTTGATACTATTTCTGCAGTTGGATTATTATATAATATTTTAATCCATTTAATAAAGTTACTTCCACAATTTAACCTTTCCAATATGTTAAAAAGATAGGGCCATTCGACCCTATCAAAAGCCTTCTCCGCATCCAGTGAGAGAAGAGCTGTATCATTAGCGTTTTTTTTTTATACCAAGTAATATTCAGGACCCTTCGAATATTGTGGTATCCTTGCCTCCCAACTACACAGTCCAGTCACATTAATGTGACCATCTGTCAAAAGCCAGAATAACCACCTTTCGCAGAGCGAACTGCTACGAGACGTGCAGGAAGAGAGTCACTTAGGTCCCTGAAGGTCTTCTCTGGGATGTTGAGCCATGCCGACTCTAATGCCGTGGCCAGCTGCGCTAGATTACGCGGTTGAGGATCCATGGCGCGAACAACTCGATCGAGATGGTCCCACAGATGCTCGATTGGGTTTAAGTCAGGTGAGTTTGCTGGCCAGGGGAGGACGGTAAACTCATCCTGGTGCTCTTCGAACCACGCACGTACACTGGCAGCTGTATGGCACCTCGCATTGTCCTGCTGGAAGATGCCATCATCCTGAGGAAAAACAATGCGCATGTAGGGGTGGACATGGTCCGCAAGGACAGATGCGTACTTGTATTGATCCATCGTGCCTTCCACAATAATCAGTGAACCCAGAGAATGCCAGGAAAACATTCCCCAGACCATAATGCTCCCGCCTCCAGCTTGGACCGTTCCTGCAATGGTTGCAAGGTGGTTCCTTTCAGAGGTTTCACGCCTTATACGCCAACGTCCATCTGTCCGATGGAGCATAAAACGCGATTCATCTGAAAACGCTACCTGTCGCCACTCAGTGGACGTCCAGCTGCTGTACTGGCGTGCAAATTCTAGCCTTCGTCGTCGATGAACACCAGTCAGCATAGGTGCACGAACCAGGCGTCTGCTTCGGAGGCCCAGACGCAGCAATGTTCGCTGAATAGTGGTTTGGGAGACACTTGTGGTAGCCCCTTGGTTCATTTTAGTGGTCAGTTGCTCAACGGTAGCCCGTCTATCTGCCCGAACGCATCTCCGCAACCGTCGTTCGCCTCTGTCATCTATGGCCCGTGGTGCACCACATTTGCCACGTCGTTGATTTTGGACAGTCCCATTTTGCCATGCACGGTACACTTTTACCACGGCGGCACGCGAACAGTTCACAAACTCAGCCGTTTCGGAAATGCTTCCACCCTTGGCCCGAAAGCCAATGATCATGCCCTTTTGGACGTCGGATAAATCGCTTCGTTTCTGCATTACGCCAACGATTGAAATGTTTTCCGAAGCCCACACACACCCTTTATATACGCTCAACTGCACTGTGCTGCCACCTGCCTTCTGTGATTGGTTATTTAACTCTGAAGTGGAAAGTACGTGGTGGTCACATTAATGTGACTGGACTGTGTATAAACCCATTTTGATCCTTATTTATTATGTATGGTAGAATTCTTTGCAACCGTATTGCTAGTAGTTTACAGATGATTTTGAGATCAGAATTGAGTAAACTAATGGGTCTCAGGTTTTCACACTTATTTGGGGGCTTACCCGGTTTTGGCAGCAAAATAATTAGAGCCTGATTTAAAGAGGGAGGCAGGGTGCCTTTTTTAAATGACTCCATAAACATATCTAGAAGGGGTGAAAGCAATTTATCCTTAAATTTTTTATACAGGTCGATGGGGATTCCATCCGGTCCCGCTTGTTTGCCAGATCTCATTCCTTCAATGGCCCGTGCTAATTCTTCTTTATTTATTGCTATGTTTAAGTCTACTCTACAGTCATCTGCAATGACAGGGATATGTAGTCGACTCAAAAACGTATCTGATTCCACTTGGTCTAGATTTCCTTGAGTATCATATAGTTTCTGATAATACTCTTTAAAAGCATTATTATCTCTTGGATCTATTAGTTTTATCCTGTGTTTCAATTGATGTGATTGATGTTGTTCCTTGAAGCTTTTTAATCTGCCAAAAAAGTTTTGTTTCAATCTTAAGAGGCTGGATGCTGCTCTGAAACTGGACATTTTGTCATATTCTGCTCTGAGGATCAGCAGTTGTTTTTTCAACTCAGTATCATTTGTTTGAAAAACCCTCTCTTGTATGTCCTTAATTTTATTTTCTAGATGCTGCCTTTTAGTCTTGGCTTCCTTTGACTTCTTGCCTGTATAGCTTATAATATGACCTCTGATAAATGCTTTAAAGGCATCCCATCTGATGGATGCTGTTGTTTGATTTGTGTTCAATTGAAAGAACTCATCAATTTGTAGCCCAATATATTTAACAAAATCCTCATCCTGCAGCCATTTATGCTGAAAGCGCCATCTAGGGGGGTCTCTGGTGAGAATTTCATCACAGTAACTCAGACAACATGGCGCGTGATCTGAGATCACTATGCTGTCATTCATACAGTTTTGAATTTTAGATATTAGTTCTGTTGAAATTAAAAAATAGTCTATTCGGGAGTAGGTCTGAAATGTTGCTGAATAACATGAGTAGGTTCTAGTTTGTTGATGAAATTCCCTAAAGATGTCTACCAGTCTTAGAGCTTTCATAAACATCTGTATAGTTGTTCTACAATTACTATGTGTCAGATCTGACCCAGTGGATCTATCCATTTCTGGAATAAGGGTGCAATTAAAATCTCCTTCGATCACCAAGCGCCCCTGTAGTGATGAAAGTAAGAGGAACAAGTCTCGAAAAAACCCCGAGTCATTTGTGTTAGGACCATAGACATTAACCAGGTTAATTTTTTTCCAATAGTAAGGGGCCCTGGACTATCAAGTATCTACCCTTCTTATCTTTGATAACATTGTTTACAAGAAATGGGACAGATTCATGTACAAGAGTCATAACTCCTCTTGCTCTAGAAGAGAATGCTGAAGTGAATACACTACCCCGCCACCTCCTCCTGACCCGGCTCTCATCCTCTTCCATAAGATGTGTCTCCTGCAGAATTACTATTCTGGAATCCAAATCATGCAATCTATTAATGACTTATTTAACCTTCTTTAGGTGTTGTAGGCCCCTGCAATTCCATGTAATCATTTTAAGATTTAAAGCTTTCGACATATATAATTAACCAAGTTACCGGAAATGGAGAGAAAAAAAACACAGTTTACCCCATATGAACATGAACATGAGAGAAGCTTAAACATCAAAATAAAACGTACAACATCTCCCCTAAACCTGAACTTTATGGAGTGAAAATAGTCTCAAAAAGATTTGTGCGTGCTGTTGGGAACGGAAATCCCACTCGATGAATCATAATTTGTATTGACACATGGAGCATAAAATCAGCCAAGAAAAGAATTAAGACTTTACTTATTTTATTCACTTTCAGCGCTGAAAGGAGACGCTTTTACCATTACATCTGAGAAGAGTTTCTAAAAAAGTCTGTGCAGCGTCTGAGGAGAAGGAAGAGGGCAGCTGATTATATGAACTGAAAATACTCCCTGAAATCTCACCATGTCTCTGTGTCCTTGATAAATTTCTGTTTCGTGAGAAATGGACCTTAGTCTCTAACAGAATCTAAAATGTAACTCTTCACTATGGGCCCTTTGTCTAACAGCATGTGACTCTTTCTCGACCTTGGTAAAGCGTCTCAACATTCTCAATGTAAACCCTAGAGTGGACACTGTCCCTTCGGGAAAACGTCCCCCGAGGCTTTTACAGATGTTGATTTACATAGCATCATTCAAGTATTGATGTTGTCTTTCATTCATGTAATTTCATTCCAACTCATTTTGGGGGTAAAAACGGACAGGGCACCCCTACGCCTCTTAGGCGGTGGATCGAAATCACAATGTCCCCCTTACAGTCTAAAGAATAACACATAAAGAAATAAAATTGTTTAAAGATGTTAGAGTGTTAAATTTGGAGGAACTTAAGTCAACCCACTATGGCATGACCCCTTTTTTTATTATTATTTTATTTTATTTTTTTGTGGAAGAAAATATTTTTTTGCAGTTTTGTGAGAGTTTTGTCATCTGTAATTAAACATCAATCTTACAGTCGGACCATGACACTTTCTGGACCCAAATATTTTAATTATCACCTTTATGTTAAATAAAATTACCTTGTATTTATCATTTTGTTTCTGTTTGTTACCTCAGGTCAAAGTCATGCCATTGAGGGGTAATGAAATATAAAAGAGCAAAATCCGAAAAAGTTTTTTTTTTTTTAGTAATACAAGTTAAAAAGAATAAATGTTAAATTTATGAGAATATGAAATGGGTGAAATGTTAGGATATAATTTTGTCTTTAAAGTAAAAAGTATTAAAATTTTATTCATCAAGTTGTTAGAGTTAACCAAACTATAAATTGGATAAAATGTTAGGATGATGTTTCAAAACTTCATAAGATGCAAAGAGGAATAAAGTGTTGGGTAATATTTTAAAATGAATAGACTGTAAATGAGTAAGAATTACTAAAATGCAAAATCAATAACATTTTAGGTAATGTGCAAGATTTAATAAACCCAAAATGAATGAAGTAATGAATAAATGTACCTAAAATAGGTACATTCTATTTTAGAGTACCTAAAATAGAAAATCAGGACAAATAAATGTTAAGATAAGACTTCTGAAGTTGTCATGAATCAATGAATTGTTAAGAAAATAGTAAAGATGTTAACATGCTATGAAAGGATGCAAATTAAGAGATAACAAAAAATGTTAAGGGCACAGAATATAATACAAGCACATTTTGAATTTGCAAACCAATTAAGTAAATTAACATTACAGGCAGTACAATCAGAATCTAATGATATTATGAAACTAACATTATTAAATGTTTAAAATTCTGTATAAGTAAAATGTAATGGTACTAGTAAAGTCAAATGCTTATGTAACCTAAAAATGCAGTAAGATTGAATTGTAATGAGATCAATAAACTGGAATTAGATCAGTATTTGCTATAGCAACATCTATCACTGTCAAATCAGTTTCTGCGTGTGTCCAGATGTTGAGTCGGCGCAGCTCAATGTGAAACCCTGACAGGCCCAGGAGGCTTCAGTGGCGTTTCAGCTGTAACTCGGTCCACCAATCGTGGAAGGCGCTCACAGTCTCACATCCTGGCACACCCAGAAAGGATTGGACTTCATTCTGCAACACAAAAAACAACAACAAAAAGCAAAATCAATGGATTATATAAAGAACATTAAAGTGAAGGAAAAATATTATCTTTTTATACTAGATACTAGTACTGCCCTTATAGTCTAGAAAACTGGAGATCCACGGTCGTCTTTTGGTTCCAGGAAACCATCTGATAGGCAGGTGGGGTTCAGTCGGTACCGCTGCTCTTCTCCATGTTGGAGGTGATGCACTGAACAGCCAAGGACCTCAGGCAGGGAGCAGCAGCGTCCACAGGTGATGAGGAGGGAAGATTCTTTCAGATTGTGCATCATCATAATGTTGGTGTTTTTTTTTTTAAAGCTGCTCCTTGAAGCTGAAGATCAAGCTTTTTTCTTTTTTACTAAGCCAATAGAGGATCAATATAGCAATAGCATTTGTTATTTAAGCTCTCCTCTTAATAATAGTTAATGAAATGCTCAAACCAAATAACATATTTTATCATTCAAAGATAACATTTGCTTGTTGTAAGTGTTGGTATATTCATAGGATCAGACAAAATCAGAAACCAAACAAAGTTATGTAAAGGATCAGATTATGAAATGAATGTGCAAAACGGCCCGCAGGCATGTTTTATCAAAGAAATATAATTTGAAGTGTATATATGAATTATCCCTAATAGAAACTTTACCAGAAATCTTAAACCATATATAAATCTTTTGCTTTTGTTACTTTAATTAAATTCAATCAAATAATCCTCATTCAACAAGAAGTAACCCACTATACTAAAAGCTTGTAAAGTTGAAAATCATTAGTGTGAAAAGTCAATAATACGTGTCAAACTAAGACCCCTTGTAATATATTCCATTCATAAAAGACAACCCTGTTTTGTCTCAAACCAAAAACTGTAAATTAAGATTATGAAAACTGTTTAGACATTATTACCTTGGATCAACAATTACACATAGCACTGTGTTCCTTTTTAAAATTCTGTCAATCCTTTTGACCCGCTTTAAGCAGTTCCATAATAGCTCATTTGTAAATCCCAATTTAGTTTGAATCCTCCAATTTTCTTCTCATTTTAAAACCTCATATAATGATTAGCCTTTTTTTACAAGAATAAAGTTAAATATGGAGTCTCTCCATATTTAACCGACTTCATGGTTTTAAATCTCAAAAGTTTAACACTTTTAACCTTTGAAAAATCTGTAGTTTTTGCTTTTACTTTAATGAAACAGATAAAACCGTAGTTTTATCCGTTTTCAATTGTCATGCTGGAGGAGAGAAAAACGTTAGCCAGATGTGGGACAAACAGAGTTCATTCAGGAAAACAAAATATTTCTATAAAACTCCATCCGGCGTCTCAGGAGGGGGAAGCAGTGCAGCACCAACACTGTTTATAGTGGGGATGGTGTGCTGCTGACCTTGACTCGGGACGTTGTGGGTCGGTGGGCGGAATACTTCGAAGACCTCCTCAATCCCACCAACATGCCTTCTGTTGAGGAAGCTGAGCCTGTGGACTCTGGGTCGGGCTCTCCAATCTCTGGGGACGAGGTCGCCGAGGTGGTTAAAAAGCTCTTCAGTGGCAGGGCCCCGGGGGTGGATGAGATCCGCCCGGAGTTCCTTAAGGCTCTGGATGTTGTAGGGTTGTGTTGGCGCATGCGACTCTGCAATATCGCATGGACATCGGGGGCAGTTCCTCTGGATTGGCAGACCGGGGTGGTGGTCCCCCTGTGTAAAAAGGGGGACCGGAGGGTGTGCTCCAATTACAGAGGAGTCACACTCTTAAGCCTCCCTGGAAAGGTCTATTCAGGGGTCCTGGAGAGGAGGGTCCGTCGGATAGTCGAACCTCGGATTCAGGAAGAGCAGTGTGGTTTTCGTCCTGGTCGTGGAACACTGGACCAGCTCTACACCCTCAGCAGGGTCCTGGAGGGGGCATGGGAGTTCGCCCAACCAGTCTACATGTGTTTTGTGGACTTGGAGAAGGCGTTCGACCGTGTCCCTCAGGGGGCTTTGTGGGGGGTTCTCTGGGAGTATGGGGTACCGGGCCCTTTGATACAGGCTGTCAGGTCCCTGTATGACTGGTGTCAGAGTCTGGTCCGCATTGCCAGCAGCAAGTCGGGCTCGTTTCCAGTGAGAGTTGGACTCCGCCAAGGCTGCCCTTGTTTCAATGAAACCTTCTGAACTTCCAGGTTGATGGGTCTGAAAATCTTCTCCCAAATGAGTAAGGTGGAGTAGGGAGGAGTACTGGCAGCAGCTCCAGGGCTACATCAGCTTGTCTGTCTGGCAAATATAAACTTGTGTTAAAATGTTAACAGTTTAGAAAACATCTCTTGAGCTTCAATACCTTAAGGGAGAAAATTCATGTTGTTGAGAAGATGGCCGCTCCTTTCTCTTCTTGGCCGTACAAAAGATCTTCATTGAGAACAAGAGAGAGAAGACATAAAAACAGGCTTTTAGTGAATTTAAAGGTAAAGGGCTACATTCTCAAAAACTAATTTCTGACTGATTCTAGTTTAACACAAAACCTCACTATTGAATGTGATGCACTTATTTAAACAATTTGAGCCTGATTCAGAGATGAATGTTGACTTACAGGCTGGATATCAATGAAACCTTCTGAACTTCCAGGTTGATGGGTCTGAAACTCATCTTCCAAATTAGTAAGGTGGAGCAGGGAGGAGTACTGGCTGCAGGACTACATCATCTTCTGTATCAAACACAAGATAGTGTTAAAATGTTTCAGTAACTAAAAAGCATGAAAACATTTTAGAGAACATTTTTTCTGAGCTTCAATACCTTGAGGGAGCAGACTCGTGTTCTTGGCCATACAGAAGGTCTTCATTGAGAACAAGGAGTTTGGGTTTCGCTTAATTCTCCTGAAGATCCCGAATGTAAAATTACAAAATCTATCAGAATAGACAAAATCACAAATCAAACTTTAAGAATGACTGAATTCAATTTTATACCTGTCTCCACTGCAAATAACTTGTAATTAGCCAGCGATTTCAAATGTTCAGAGTAATTTTATGTTCCTAAAAGTAAATACAGCACTTAAAATGACGTATATAATTTCATTTAGAAGTAAAACTTAACTTAAACACTAACTTAGTGCTGAATAACTTTCAGCACCAACTTTAAATAAATGTATTTGTAGTTAATAGTAATAAAATTAGTAAACATTAACATTAGATATTGTCTTATTTTTGCTTTTAACTCTTTGCCGAAATCCAGCGGGAGTTTGAAAGCAATGTGCCGGTAGACGGTCGTTCTCTCTCGGCTTAACGAGCCGCACCCGATGACCCGGTCAACTGACAGAGCGGGCGAGACGAGCCAGCGGTTGAGGGGAGCAGATAAGTCCGAAACCGTCCGAACATGTTTGTAATTAAGCTATATGTTAATAAACCGAGCGCATAATTCAGGTTTACACAACAAATTTATCGCCTAATAACTTTGTAAAAGTAATTTTATTTTCAAAAAGCATAATATACACACTTTATTAATACTCTGCTCGCCCTCCTCCGCCATTACTGCTGGTGTTCGAACACGTAGCCTCAACCCGCTGAGGATGCGCGCGCATATTGCAACCTGCTAGTGAACTAAGCCCGCGAAAATCAGGGGACAAACCATCAACTATCTTTTCTTTTAAAACTAAATCGATTTTTAAAAATTTGACTATGTTAAGTTACGAACAAATATGATTAAACAACTGAATTTAGTTTACTTGACATCTTTTTTTTCCCCCAACAGCCGTGTTGTAGCAACCCCGAAGCTCTTTGTCAAAACAACCTACAAATATAAATATAAATAAAAGTAATATAATATAATATAAATAAAAGTATATAAATATAAATATTTTAAATCACCATAAAAATAAATATCAAACATGTTTGAAATGGATTCTATTTATTTATACATTCCTATTCACGTTGAAACTTTATCTTCTTTTTAATTACCATGTCTTATTTCAAAGTAGAGGAAAATCCCGATATGCAAGTTCAGTCTTGTTGAAAATGGAGGCTTGTGAAGAGGGGCGTGGCTTCTTCCAAGTTTCGTCTTTAACCCAATTGATTGGGTAAATGTACCCAACACCTGACTCAACAGAAGTGTTCAAGCTGTAGACTTCTGGTAAATTTCTGACCCAACTCTTGAGTTATGAATTTTGACCCAATATTTGGTCAAACTAACCCAACCTATGACCCAACAGCTTCAACCCAGAAATTGGGTTATGAAAATAACCCAGCATTTTTTACTGTGTATTCACAGTAGAAACGGATCGCATTCTGTGGAAAAAAAATCCTTCTCTGGTTAAACTTAAACTGATGCAGATTGTGAATCTTAAAAACTAATAGTATTCCTGAGATTCTTAAATATTTTTTTGTCCAAACTATGCTTCTACTGCTGCTTTCATGAAATAAGTACTTCACTCTCCTTTTTTAGTTTAATACCTGATTGTACGCAAATGTAGCGTACGGTTACCGGTTAAATAGATTAGTGTGTTACCTAATCTATTTGGTATTGTAAAGTAGCCTTCACAATGTCTGGTAGGTTAGAAGCTATATGATATAGCCTCAAATTTTGATAAATGATTAAAACATTTGCTAATGCGGTCAAATTTGGCTACTCCACCTCCTCCTGTCTTCTGTGAGATCCACATTGTTTACACACCTGAACTCCACACTTGCAGGATCTGTGACTTTCTACTCAGGCTTGTCTCCCTAAATCAAAAGCATTTACGTATTCATTCTTGTCAGACAATGACTTCGCGAAAGTTTCTTTCTCCAAGTAAGCTGGGCTGCCAGGGTAAGGTAATAGTTTGTCCATAGTTTGTCGTCTGGGTCTTGCTTGTGTAATATCTCTCCCCCAAAATATAGAAAAAAAAAAGAAACTTCACTATAACCATAAAAAAAGATACAATATTTCTGCAATGGCTGTGTGTGAATGACAGCTGGGTGTTGCTGCTTTACACAAAACTATACCAAACTTATCATTGCTCTACAGAGCACAAATGTATTACACAGTGGCAGTTATTTGCTATATTGACATTCAGCACACTGAAGATGATACATTTTCAATACACAGTGTGGTCACAATTGCTGAGAAGCAATCCAAATCGTCTTCCCTGCATATTGGTAGATACAATCTTTCCACCCAAACTCTTTCTGGAAAGAATTACCCGTAAACATTTCTGGAATATAATCAAAGGAAATTTGCTGAAGCAAGACTAAAGTAATAGTCATCAGATTAAAAACACCAAAAAAAATGTACGGAAAGCATCTAAACAAAAGCTAAAACAGCAAAGCATTAATCTTCTATTCTTGTTTTGCTAAAACACAAAAACAAAGCTCAGAGGCGGCATTTTACGCAGCAAAGGAATCACGCTGTGCTTCAGCAACACTATGCAGAGTTGAATGAATACAGCTGGAAAACATTTTGGGTTTAGAGTTTACTTGATTAAGTGACAATTGAATGGATCATATTTGCATTCAGCACATGGTCTCTTACACTTCTAGTCTACTTTGATCAAAAATGAGTGACACTCAAAGTTAAAACAGGTTTATCAGAAAGAGATTAAAGGGGATTAAAGGAGAGCTACGGGTGTCCGAATATTGCACCATAAACCTGTAACATTGGATTCATTTATTAGTCTGGAGAGTCTTTTCACAGGCTGATCCCCAGCCAAGTACTGAATGTATTTGTGCTCTACAGGACATTTAGTAGGCTCACATTTTCTCTATTCTGCTGTTAATGTTATTTTCTGTTCTTCTGAGAAACTGAACTTTCGTGTTGCATGTACCGTAAGCCACATCCATCAAGAAATGTTTGAAATTTAGCATTCTATTTAAAGTTTGAGTTATGTATACAGGGTTTCCCCAGTGTATTTTAGGCCTGGCGGCCCACCATGCTTTACTAGCGCCACCGCCAGGCCAAGCCTTTCTTGTTTTAGCTGACCGCTATGGATATTTACATCAACCCCCTGTGAGGAATTATGATTAGTTATGAGGAGTTATTGATTAAGGTAAGAGTTTAAACCCACCGCGTTAGCTCTGGTTGCGCAGCTCTACCTGAACCGCAGGAATAACTTGTAGTCTCTTTCAGTGGTGTTTTGAGGAGCGGTGAGAATGATGTATATTTGTGAACAAAGCATTATGCGGCGTTTACGTCTCCACACGCTGCCCAGCGTTTGGCCCTGTCTTCGCTGTAAAGTTTAGGTCTGTGTTCCTGGTTAGCCGGTGCGTTAGTGGTTAACGACCCAGGGCTAATCACTCATCCTGCAGATTTAACCCGGTGACCCGCAGTCACACATCACGCTGATTTTATATTATTTTATTATTATTACTAGTATTATTTTTTATTATTTTTCCGGTTACACTAAGCACCAAACCGTATCAAATGTTTTGCCCACTTAGTCAGACAGAGTTGATGCGCGCGGCCACCGGGCATCTGAAAAACTCGTCCAGAAACTCGAACAACCAAAATAGTTTCTGTGTCCCCTTGTTAAAAACTCAACAGACACGAAATGAAAGAGCTACTAAAGCCACATTATCAGCATTGAATTAAATCTCCCATTTGTTGCGCATCTCTGCGCAGTGCAGCGGATTGCCACATCATTCAGGGCTGGTCCAAGGCTGTATGAGGCCTGGAGCAGAATATGACTTAGCGGCCCCTTTTGTTGCTAAAAACATCAGCACATCTAACAGCTTCTGTGTTAGATTTAGTGAAATCTAGGACAGGGGGAGTAGTTTAACTGGCAAACCTAAAAAGCAATAAATTATAACTGCAGTTTACTAATTTGTATTTGTGAACAAACGCAGCTCAAACTCAAAGATTAAAATCAGTATCAGATTGTAGCTGTGGTAACAAACCAATCTGACTATAAATATTGTTCTTTGAACTTCTACAAAGTAAACTTGCCAGCTCCTTAAAATCTTACATATAAATGTTAAATAATGTAAAGTCTTTTTATTTATATATGCTGAAACCATAATGTCAAAACTAGCAGCAATGATAATCTCAATAAACAAATGCTACATTTATATATCTGTGGTCTGTGTTAAAATATTTGAATTTATGGGGTCCCTGAAGCTCTGGGGGGCCTGATGGAGCCGCTGACTTAATTTGGATTTTACAGAAGTGGACATAATTGGTAATTTTAATTGTATTTTTTGATTAGTTGTTTTTAAGGCTAGTTGTGGGTTTATATAGCAGTTCACTGACGATGTTTTCCCATAACAACACCCAGTGATAGTTTGGCTTTTATTGTCAACTTAACATCTTTTAATACAAAAACACGGTGGACCGCCAGTGGACCGCCACGGCGCCCGGACCACCGGGCTTAGCAAGTTTTCTGGGGGAAACCCTGGTATATATATATATATATATATATATATATATATATATATATATATATATATATATATATATATTTATTTATTTTATTGAATCGGTTAAATAAAGTAACCTAATATACTGAGATTTGCCTGAAAGCATAGAAGTTTATTTTTCTTTGTCGGGAGAGAAACATTTAATCATTTCTGAACAAAAAACAAAGTGTACGGGTTAGATATAGATTTTGTGTTGCTTTTGATTCCCTCGCCGTTCCTTTTATCATCTGTCGGACATGAATTAAATCAAAATGGACTCCAAATGTCTGTCTGAGCTCCCTCAGAAAGGCCCGAGGAAGATGCTGCTGTCTGAGCTTTTTTCACAAACAAGAAAGGCAAGGACGTCTCTCTTTCTGACAGTTGCGCTTTATGCTAATTCCGACAGGTTTCAATAAATATTCTTTTAATGGACGCCCTTGCGAAGTTGGACAAGGAGGCAGTAATGCTGTGTCTGTTCAGGGACAGAAGGATGACCACGTCCTCAGCAACAAGGCTCCTTTCCTCCAATGATCACTTTTTAAGTTGCCCCTGCTTGTTTTTCACAGTGCCGCATAGCCTCCCGGCAGCATCAACGAGTTTTTTTGGTGTTTTTTTTATCTTTCTGACCTTGTACATTTAGCTATTTCATTTCCATGCTAATGAGGAGCGCTAGTTATTGGTTCTTGGGGGGGGGAGGGGGTTAATTGAGTCAGATGTTGCAATAAAAGGAAGACATGAGTCGACCATGTAAGAAGACCTCCGTGATAATTAAATAAAAAATACATAATCATAAAATACAAAATTGCTGACATAATTCTCTTAGTCTAAAGTCAGTTGACTACTGTGAGTTGAAGGCCATAAATCGGACCATGGTGACAAGGGAGGTTTAGCACCATGGACAGCAGCGCTGCCCACGCCTGTTTTAAGAGGAAAGGTGAGGATATTGGCTATAAACCCCTGTACAAACGGACATTTATGTGCACAGTATGTGTGAAGAAACGTTATGCTACCTTTTTGCATTTTTTTTATTATTATTGAAGAATATGCTAAACCAGAGGATGTTAAAGTTTGTCTTAAACACCATGGGTGTGCAAAAAGCTTGAAACTAAACATTATTTTAGATTCACGTGACATTTGGCATTTAAAAAGGCTAAAGCTATTGTACAAATGTGTGAGTGTGGAAGGCTGAATGTGGCTCTATTGTGAAACGCTTTGAGTGTCTAAAATGACTGAAAAAGCGATAGGTAAGTTACACCCATCTGTCAAGATCGTTTGCACTAAAATGAAAATTGCTATGTTTTGTTTACGATGCAGACTCTTAATTATTGCTCGAATTGTTTTGTGTATTTCATTCTAAACAGGTTGGAATGATGGCATCCAAGAGTAGGGAGAACATGATTTGGAACAGATATTCCACTTAGTTTGGAGAGAAAATGTCCAAAGAAGATTAATCTTCAGAAAAGAAAGCATGAGCAAATTTTGAAAATACTCTTCAAACAAAACAATATGTTTATTATCTCTGCCACAACATAAAATGATTATAGAATTGCTGAAGAATGCATTGAAATACATAACTGTAACCCTAAACTATTGTCAACATTTTAAGCTTTATAACTTTTCATTATTATTATTATCATAAGCATATTTTTCAGCAACATGTAGAAGTTAGGCTCTTTTTTTCCAAGACCACATCCTGTATTTGTTGAAGACAACATGTGCATAGAAAACTGAGATGGTTTTAATATTAAACTCCTAATTCTTGAGCCACAGAAAATATTCTATGTAACATCCTGCTTAATTTGTCTCTGAAAATATTAATATCTGGACAACACACACACATGCACACACATAACTAAAGTTCATAAACATATTTTGAAGTCATATTTTTTTTACCTCTTATGTCTTTATTTTTTTTACATATTATCATGTCCTAGCTACAAAAGTATGCATTTTATTGGAATCTAACACCATAAATCAACTCAAAGTAGTCCATCTTTATGAAATGGAAAGAAAGAAAGTTTAAGTTGAGCTGATTTCAGCTTAAATATTTAGTGTTCTAATTAAATTGCTTCTTGATGTTTTATTTATGCAGTCATATTAGCTTCTACTATCATCTCGTGGGCTCCTATGTAACCAACATGGGTCTACTCAAAGAAGCCAAAATGGCTCGCTCAATCAAAATGTGATAAAACTGATGCGATAAATCACATAAATTACTGCAGGAAGATGTTTGTGTGCTAAAAACTTAAAATCAAGAAAGAAACGTTTTTGCAACTGCTTGAATAAAGATTAACATTAAGAACAAAAGAACACACATGACACCAAATCCATCAAAACCAAAATAAATAAATAAATAAATGCAACAGTGAGGTTTCCCCCTCTCTCTGTGTGTGGATCAGACAGAGAGAAGACAATTACAGCAAAATCAAGTCAGCGCCAAAATTACATCTGATGGCAAGCCTCATTCAGTCTCATATATTAAAAAGACAAAGTTTATTGTAAGAGAAGCCTGGTCTGTGACAGCCTGTGTGACCATCATGCAGTTGAGCCAGTCAGCAGCTCAGTGTGACCCGGCCTGCCTGAGGACAGCTGGTGGACCAGCTTTCTGAAGAGCCTCAGGCAAAAAGCCTCAAACAGAGCAGCTCAGAGCTTCGAGACAACCGCAAACAGTGGCTATAATAAAACCCAAAGCGACTTAATGACTCAGTAACTTGAGCAGAGCACAATGGCTGTATTCTGTTGAATTTAAAACGGTTGTTTGAAACAAACCCCGCTCTCCTTCCCAACTCGAGCGTCCTGCTGTTCACTGCCCTGGAGTCGACGCCCGCTCCACAGCGGAGCGTCCACTTAGGCGCCCCCTGCCGGCCTAAACGAGTACCGCAATGACTTAAGTTTTATGATCAAAAAGTGAACGAATGGAACATGAACTCCAGTTTCCCGATGTCCTCAAACGTACCACATGTCTGAAGCAACCAATCAGAAAGCATTGTCGGCCATTTTGTCTCACTGGTCTCCAGGCAGACTTAGACGTGAAAATAATGAAAAAAAAAATGAAAAAATCGCCTGGGAAATTGCCCGTAATGTGCTCTTAAAAAATGTATACAAATATGTTATTTTCTATGTTTGTACACAAGTTCTTCAAATTTACAAAAGAAAGTTTCATTTTAGGCTGAATCAATATATTTTTTGAATATTGTAATAGTACAAATATTTTTATTTACTCGGATTTTGTTTTTTTGTGTTTTTTCATCCAATGTGATAATGCATTTTGTCAAAATGAAACAAACACTATAAAATCATGACACTGACAGTATTATCACAGTCATTATTGTGCTGAAAATAATGATACCAAACAAGAAAATGAAAATAGTTTTTGTGGTGAAAATATAAGGGCAAATTCAAAATTAGCCGGCCAGTAAACGGCCAGTAAACTCCATAGGGTTACATGACCTTCGGTGGATCGAAGCGAGTTTTCCTTCAACCTACCACTAGATGGCAGTGCAGATCTTTGTAAAAACAGAAACACCCATGCCTGTATGCTCTGTTGTTCTTTTGGGCTTATTGCATAACAGACACACTTAAAAAAGGGGCTAAAGGTTAATATTAATTACACCACATAGAACACGTTTTGGTAAAACCGCATGCTGTTGGTTTGACTAAAGCAACATATTTTGTGTATTCATATAAGGTGCATAATAAATCTATAATAATATATAATAAATATATATTTATGTAAGTCGATTTCAAACTAAAACAACGTTTGTTTGTTTTTTTCTTTATAACATAAAATCCCAACATATCAAATTTTGAAACGGATCCTTTTTTGTTTGCTTCTACCACAGCCTGCAGGGGGCAGCACAGGGTTGCTTTGAGCCTCTTTTCTTTTCTTTTCTTTTCTTTTCTTCAAGGTACTTGTGGTCTTCAAATCAGCAAACAGTCATTTTAGTCGAAGTGGTTTAATTGACAGTTATTTTCTGTTTCCTTTGCATACCATCAGTTCACTCGTTTGAGAAGAAGATTGACATGATTTCTGATGGCTATTAGCAAAGAGTCGGAGCTTAAATGTCACCCAGCAGGCCTGCTATTTCCCCTGATGCAACAGCCACACACACACACACACACACACACACACACACACACACACACACACACACACACACACACACACAATGGAATGATTTCCCTGCAAACTTCACGTGATCTCAAAATGTGTCAATGCAACAGTAAAATATGAAGATGCAAATATTTGAAATGTAATTCTGCACTGACTATAAGCAGAGAATCGGTGATAAGATGTGGCAAAAAAAAAAAGCATGAAGATGGAGTTCAGGAGGAAGCCGAGACCCCCGCTGTGGCCCGGCTCCCACTCAGAACACATGTGCTGTGTGCACATGTGCTGCTCCACCTACACACAAACACAGGCGCAGATCTCCACTGCTGAGTTCGGGTTTTAACTCAAGGTTGTAGCCAATCGTAGCGAGAATAAAAACTTAACAAAACGTGTTGATGATGTTGAAAACACAGCGTCTTGCAAACTTGTTTTAACACATTTTCCACATAGCCTCAGACCTTAATGTATTCTGTGGGAATGTAATATGATAAATACACATCGTTTTGATGTGAAAGGAAAAAAAATAAATCAGTGTTTTCAACCAGCTTGAATAACCGGCTTCGTATTTTAAACTGTTGAACTCTTAAGACTGTTGAAAAATGTAACTTTTCAGGAAAGAAAAAACAACTCCTTGGTTCTAAATGGACATTTACAGTTTATTCGAAGCCACATGCTCTTTATGGGACTTGTTTTTATCTATAAATGGAACCATGCATCCATGGACAGATGTGAAGGAAACAAAGCAAAACAAAAGAACTTCAAATTCTGTCTTAAAATGGCTTTTATTGTTGTGCTGTCGACAGGACAAGGAGAAGCTGGGACAACTGAACAACTGGCTGCTTTTATGACTATTGCTCTCTCTGCAAAGCCAGTCAGTTTGGGTGGACGCCCATATTTTGTCTTTATTTCTGACCGTATGCTGTGTTCCTTGGCGTTCGGTATCTGTTCACTGATGCTCTAAAAAACCCTGAATCCTCCATGGAGCAGCTGTATTTTGAGTTGAGTACTCAATGCATTTGGTTGCGTTCGATTTTTTAAAAATTTTTATAGTTGTCAGAGTGGAGAGGGTGAACACAAATGCACACCAGACTTGCATTTTTTTGTTAAAATTTAGAAGTTATTATTTTTTGTCATAGTACACAAAGATTAAAAATAAACCTTTTAAATTCCTACAGCAGGGCAAACGAAGTAAGTGACTGTCTGAAGGTTCTCACACTCTGATACTTTCTTTAGCTGGTGTCCAAGCACTATAATGCATAAGAATAAACAGAGAATCAAAACATTTCAAATTCCCCTCCCACCCCCCAAAAAATAAAACCACATCACCACACATTTTGATCATGTTTTAGTAGAAGGATTAGTTTTTGTTAATCAGGTAATACAGGTTTTTATGTACCGTATTTTCCGCACTGTAAGGCACATCTAAAAACCTTCAATTTCCTCAAAAGCCGACAGTGTGCCTTATAATCCGGTGCGCCTTATATATGGACCAATATTGAACCACAACAGGTCTAGCAACTATGGCAAGCAGCCGCTGACTTCATTTTCCCTCGTAGAAGAAGAAGTGCGCGGTGCATGCTGGGATAGTTGTCAGAACGCTCGTTTGTAATCTATTAATAGTTTGACTGACCTACCTACCTACCCACCTGATAATCAAGTGGTCTGCAGGTCATTTAGCACCACGTTCTCCATGAACATGCTGTGCGCAAACGGAGAACGGTGACCATCGTCTGGCCTCGCCCTGACTAAGTCACGGAAGGCTTTCTTCACCGACCAGAGTCGGACTGTTTTGTTGATATTCCCTTTAGTGCAGCTCCATCTAGTGGGTGCATAACGTAACTCCAGCCTCTACTGTAGCATCTATTCTATGCGCCTTATAATGTGGTGTGAATTACATATGAAAAAAGTTTTAAAATAGGCCTTTCATTTAAGGTGCGCCTTAAAATCCGGTGCGCCTTACAGTGCAGAAAATACGGTAAACATAATAAATATCGGAGGCTACAGTGATTTTATTTGTGCTGTAACTAAAGGGCTTAATTACCATTCTGATGTTTTTCATCTGAATGACAGATGAAAAACATCTCCCATTCTGTGTTTTTTTCCCATCCTGACAGCTCAGTGTTTTTTATTTTTTTCCTCCCCACACGGTTTATCTGTTGTTTGACTGAATGTAAGCCTCTCAGGAGCCGAGCAATATTTCTGGAGCTGAGGATTGACATGCCATGTGATTGTGTGATCTCTGGCACCCTGTTCGAGTGACTACCTCCACGTACGCACGCTGCATGCAGAGCATGGCGGCAGAAGGCGGGAGAGAGGGGGAGTCAAGTTTTCAAATGAAAGACTAATTCTTACCTTGTCTCTTCCCATTTAGGTCTGGCAAATTAGGATGCTCTCTGTGGCAATTGCAATCCTATTAGACTTAAAAAAAAAAAAATTCTAACGTAATTAAGAAGACAAATTAATCGAGCTCTGAGGTAGTGCCATGTTTAATTTGTTCTTGCACGCCACGGCATGTTTCCTAACTTCACAGAGGCACCTGATCCTTTGAGTTCGGCTGCCGCACAGCCGCTGCAGCTTTCTCAGGCTCTCCCTGCCTGGTTGTTATTGCAAGTATGTCCTTGTTTTGTCAAAGTCGGGGGGGGTTCCCATGACTCTGACAATGTTGCCCAGGCACCACGTTGCAGAACCGTTAGAACTGGTGACCGTGTTGCAAAGCCACACCAACCTGGGACTCTAAAATTGTTAAATAAGATGTATTTTCTGTGTGTGTGTTGGTCCACAAACCTGCGTTTTGGAAAAATAGATTAGTTGCGTCACTGCACAGTGTGTAACCTCATTCATAAACATCAACAAGTGGACAATTTGGAGAAGATTTGCAGCACCTTGTTTGCAGGGGCGACGTGTGAGATGACCCCCAGAGCTGAGAGGACAATGTCGTGTCAAGACAAACTCTCCACTTCTAACCCCAGGAACCTTCCATCATCTTCATGCAGTGAGGCATTGATTGCTGAAGAAAGTACATTTAATTTCGCTTGCAGCAGGTTAGCTGTGCCGGGCTGTCCTTCAGACCTCTCTTTTTTTTTTTTTTCCGTCTTTTCGTGCTTTATTTAGTATTCCAGAGCCACGCTCACGAAAACATAATCATGAAAGAGGAAGAAAGAAAGAAAAAGAAAGAGAGGATATGTACGCTTCCAGCATTCTTCCTCTGTAGGGAATACTGATTTTACGACTCTGTCAGGAAAAAAAAAAATCCCCACTTGCAATTGTGCACCAGTTTTTCACCACTGCAAATGTGTCTTGTGTTTTACTCAGAGAGTTCCTACATGTCGTCAGTCATATGAATTCGATTAGCCTCAAATAAAACTGAGAGGTCCTGTCGGAGTTTCCCGACATTTTCCTCATTTGCATCGTTTAGCTGAAGCCATAATTTGCCGAGAGGTTATGGAGGTTCAAAACGATCTGCTTCTGCAAAGGGAAACCAGCAGCCAAGGTTATGAAATAGTAGCACAGAAGGCTGTTAGCTGTAAATGGGGAACATGTGGAATAACAGGAAGGTGGGACACAAGAGGGAAATGAAACTAGTCGTCAGAGATCGATAAAAGGCTGAAATCAACTCGTGTGTAGGAAATTTGTGATGACAAATCTCTTGTATTCTCTATTTTCTTTTCTTCTTTGGAAGAAATTAAAGTAAAATCTCCCCAAACCTTGTGGAAGAATGTCCTACGGTGTCAAGAAACCAAACTTGGATTTTTGGCCATATTTCTAAACGGTAAGTTGATAAAAATAACATAGAACAGCAACAAAAGAACATAAGGATTTTTTTTTGTCAACAAGGAGAACAGAGTTATAATCCTGAATGGTGGTCAGGCTTAGGTACAAGAAAGCCGGTTATTCTTTTGTTTTAGCTTCACATTCCAAGAATACATCCAAAAAAATCAACAAAGGAAAGAATTCATGAGAGTAAAAATATAAAAGATATGGAATGACTTTGCCAGTGTTCGAAACTAGATTTAGCCGAAAATCTGTGGAATCCTAAAATGTGATGTGGACAAAAGATGTCCTCACAGTTGGACGGATTTGGAAAACATTTGCAAGGTAGAATGAGCAAATATTGACATCTGGAGATGGGGGGGATAGGTTCCTTGCAGAGGAGACTGATTCCTGGAATTGAATCACAATGTGTTCTACAATGTAATAACAGTTTGAGGATGTGGACACATAAAACAGGCAGGTTATTGCATCATTTTTTTAATATCTTATTTAAAGTATTTCCTCCTTACAGATTTCATTAGCTTTTCGGGAAAAATGTCGCCTTGTGAAGGAAAATATTTTGGAGTTACTTATTATTAAGGTCCCCGGTTGTATATTAAAAAGAAAAACTGACATTTTCACTCCGATTTTTGCACTTCTGGGAGCCACTGGAACTTTATATGAGAACAAGATTAAAGTCGTCTGCATTTGTGGATGTTCCTAGACATGTCGTCTCCTGAATGCAACATTTATTTCCACAAAATATATATATATATATATATATATATATATATATATATATATATATATATATATATATATATATATATATATATATATACACGAGCCGTAAGGAAGGAGGCAGAGGACTAGCGAGTGTGAGAGCCACTGTCCAGGATGAAACATCCAAGATTCATAAATACATCAAGGACAAAGCCTCAATGGACGATATGCTCAGGGAATGTCTCAGGCAATGGGGAACAGAGGATGAGGGGCTAGAGGTTCCATCATGGGAGAACAAGCCCCTACATGGGATGTACCACCGACAAATAACTGAAGTGGCTGATATCAGGAAATCCTACCAATGGCTGGATAAAGCTGGACTCAAGGACAGCACAGAGGCTCTCATCCTGGCTGCACAGGAACAGGCCCTAAACACCAGAGCAATAGAGGCTCAGATCTACCACACCAGACAAGACCCAAGGTGTAGGTTGTGCAAGGAGGCCCCTGAGACAGTCCAGCACATAACAGCAGGGTGCAAGATGCTGGCAGGGAAAGCGTACATGGAACGACATAACCAGGTGGTGGGCATAGTGTACAGGAACATCTGTGCAGAATATGGACTGGAAGCCCCGAGATCGAAGTGGGAAACACCCCCAAAGGTGGTGGAGAATGACCGAGCTAAGATCCTGTGGGACTTCCAGATCCAGACAGACAAGATGGTAATGGTGAACCAACCGGACATTGTGGTGGTGGATAAAGAACAGAGGAAAGCCGTTGTGGTGGATGTAGCCATACCAAGTGACTACAACATCAGGAAAAAGGAGCATGAGAAACTGGAGAAATACCAGGGCCTCAGGGAGGAACTGGAAAAGAACTGGAAGGTGAAGACCACAGTGGTGCCTGTGGTCATCGGGGCCCTCGGGGCAGTCACCCCCAAACTGGAGCAGTGGCTAAAACAGATCCCAGGAACAACATCAGACATCTCAGTCCAGAAATGTGCAGAACTAGGCACAGCCAAGATACTGCACAGAACCCTCAAGCTCCCAGGCCTCTGGTAGAGGACCCAGCTCAGAGGATGAAAGAGAGAGACCACCCGCAGAGGGTGAGAAGGGACTTTTTTTATATATATATATATATATATATATATATATATATATTTAAAAAGAATTCAGCATAATTCAGTGCTACAAACAAGAACATTTTGAAGGCTAACATAATAATGGTGTTTATATCTAAACCCCTATGCATGTTTATATGGACATCAATAATGCAGCAAGCAGTAAGAGATGATGGATTTTTTTACAATCTTTCTTTATCCGTTCAACCAACTCATATCTACATTTCACTTTATTTATATTTTACCAGCTTCTTTTTGTTTTTTTTCTGGGGTTTTGCTTATTATAAAGTTGATCTATGTTCAGTTATGAATCTGGGCTGTGGTCTGTCCAGAATTCACCTAAATGCACCGCTGGGATGTTCTCCAGTGTCAGAAAGGAAGTGATGCCTTTCAGGTCTACTCGGAAATTGGACTTTTAGCTGTTCAAGTCTGAAAAACTCTCTTGAATGTCTCCTGAATTCCAAATACCAACTTGGATAAATTGACCTTATAATCCAACATGGCTGCCAAAATGAACAGCGACAACGAACAGTTTATTTGTACATCTGATCGTTTTTATCTCATTAAATCCAACACTCCTTCTAGCTCTGTTCAGTTTCTGACACTGAATGTAAAGTAACAGTGTTTGCGTAAGACTAGTTCCTTCAGTAGTTAGGTTGTGAGTGAGGTCATCTGTATGCAAGTTTATTTTATTTTTTGAATTATATTTGAATGTGACTGGTCGTACCCTGGGGAGTTTTTTGTTTTGAAGTTTTTCTTATATTGATGTTCACCCGTCTTGTGTTTAAATAATGCATTTAAGTTGAATCTTGTGGTTTTTGGGAGCGATGATCCATATTCCGATGGAGAACTAGTAACAAGCACAGAGCACTGAAGTCTTCCTGCTTCCTGGTTTGTGTCTGACTTTGCAATACTTTTCCTTCCAGGTTCGAAGAAAAACAACAGTGCAATATTAGGACGTTTTCAACCTTGGTGAAAGAAAGAAGAAGAAAAAAAAACATATCACGTCTCCTCTCTGGTTGTATAAACACCTTAATATTGATTGTGTGGGTGGGTGAATGTGTGGGCAGCCAAATATATCATTTCAAACCCAGCAAGGTTCAAACTTCTCATATTTATTCTCACAAGTGTTAAAATAATTTTCACTTCGTGCATAAAACCCCCCATTTGCTCAGCACACACAAAGTCAGGGAGCTCTAAAATATCTCATCAGCTTGCTCATTTAAAGTTCGAGCTCACTCAGCCCAAAAGGCTTGATGGAGGGGAAAAAAAAGAAAAGAAAAGAAACTGCTTCTTTTGCCGTGCATAATCCTGCACTTGAAAACGTCAATAGACGACACTGTCCTCTTTTGTTTCACGAGGCTGGAGCGT
The DNA here is from genome assembly GCA_033032245.1 of Poecilia picta. NCBI lineage: Eukaryota > Metazoa > Chordata > Actinopteri > Cyprinodontiformes > Poeciliidae > Poecilia > Poecilia picta. The sequence continues at coordinate 22,800,716 of CM065364.1, forward strand.
ACAGGGATTCAGCTTTCAGCATTCAGTCGTCTCAGGCAGGGATCTGTCGGCAACCTACGTCTCGGTTTGGCAACGTTTGCAGAAGTTCTCCAGTTCTGTTAGGTAATGAGAACATTTCATGCTTGCAGCTTCGCTCCTACAAATTTTCTGTCAAATTAAGTTCTGAACTCTGGGCAGTCTTTCTCTAAAATGGATTTTTCCCTGATAAACTCAAAGACTTTGACTCAAAGAGATGTAAAAAAAAAAAAAAACTCAGTTTTTGGTCAAAACTCATTTATTTTTTTAGCGATCCACTCGTGTGTTTTCTCAGTGTATATATAACATTTATAATGCTGTGGTAGTAAAATGGGACATCTGTTATTTATGCTGATAATCGTGTGCCTTAAGGGAGATTGTGGAGGAGGCTTTGCCCTGGCTGCTGCTAGGATACAGGAGCACCCTGTTTTCAGGTCTAATGAAATGTTTGGGTTTAGGAGAGCAGGAAACAGAGCCTGCTGATGTTTCTGGAAGCAGAAGCTCTCAATAGATCAGGTAGCAGCACACAAAGTCATTTGCTTCCATAGAGCTGAAAAAGAAAAAAAACCCCAGATCTTTACAGAAGAGATAAAATGGAAACCGCCTAAGCTTGCCTGAAATTGTCTGACCAGCAGGCTAAATGCCCTGCCTGCAGGCTGAAGTCTTGCCACTGTTGCCTTTCGTTGGCTCACCTGTCCGAAAACGTTACTATTTTCATCCAACGCCACCAGTTTAAACCGCAGAAATGATCTGGTCCGCAGGAGCAATTTCCAAACGGTGCATTAAGCGTGTTTGCACTTCGAGGAGAGGAATGTATGCGGCACATTCGTTCTAATGCAGCTGCTGTGGGATACCATGAATATTTAAAGAGTGCTATTTGTCCCACTTACAATGAGGCTGTTGAAGCTAAGACATAGGTTTAAATCTTCTGAGCTTTTAGCTGTTGACACTTTGTGCCTCTGGGAGAATGTCAAAGTCTAACCATAAGCCTCCTAATAGGACAGTAGTCCCAAATGGCCCTCTTGTTGTTTTTTTGGGGGGTTTTCCCACCACTGTTGGGGCTTTTACAGCAACATCCAAGCTCATTATAGGCACAGATGGTATCACATGCAGGCCTTTTGTTTTCCCCGCTGCACACCCCCGTGTGTGGAAGGGTTCAGCCTCGTTAAACATCAGGAACACAGATAAGGCAAAGTCGGTCTTCGTAGGTTAAAGTTTATAAATCCAGGGGCACGTTTAATCGGAAGGAATCCACTTTCATTCCACGTCCGAACAAATGTAGTAAATGAAAGCAATTTGAGAAAACGCTGCAGCCACAAAGCCATGCGCGGTACACAGCGTAGGAAGGAAGATAACAAACGGTTTGCAACAATGAGTGAGTTAATGCTTTGCAGTATCATCTTTCATTGCAGTCGCAGTCTTTTGGACTTTGACAGAGGAATTCAAACACATCAGTATGCTTTCATTTAAGGTTTTGAACCTTTGTGCAGTTTTCTTTCACGATTGCCCTGTACTTAGCTCCATTCCTCTTCTCATCAACTCTGATCAACTTCCATGATTCTACTGAAGAAAATAAATAAATAAAAAAACTCACTTCTAACGCACGATCTCTGAAGCTCCCAAATTACCCTTGAGCTTTTTAGCTGCTACTCTCAGTCGCAGTTCTTGCATTTTCATTGAGGGAAAAGGTTTTGAACATTTCACATCTCATTATCTCAATGTAATATCTCAATATTACATTGAGATATTTAAACTTGGGCTTTACAATGTACAGGTGTTGGTCATAAAATTAGAATATAATGAAAAAGTAGATTTATTTCAGTAATTCCATTTAAAAAGTGAAACTTGTATATTATATTCATACATTACATACAAACTCATATATTTCAAATGTTTATTTTGTTTAATTTTGATGATTACAAATGACAACAAATGAAAATCTCAAATTCATCATATCAGAAAATTAGAATCTTGTGAAAAGGTTCAAAATTGATGGCACCTGGTACCACACTCTAATCAGCTAATTAACTCAAACCACCTGCAAAGGCCTTTAAATGGTCTTACAGTCTAGTTCTATAGGCTACACAATCATGGGGAAGACTGCTGACTTGACAGTTGTCCAAAAGACGACTATCGACACCTTGCACAAGGAGGGCAAGACACAAAAGGTCATCGCTAAAGAGGCTGACTGTTCACAGAGCTCTGTGTCCAAGCACATTAATAGAGAGGCGAAGGGAAGGAAAAGATGTGGTCGAAAAAAGTGTACAAGCAAGAGAGATAACCGCACCCTGGAGAGGATTGTGAAACAAAACCCATTCAAAAATGTGGGGGAGATTCACAAAGAGTGGACTGCAGCTGGAGTGAGTGCTTCAAGAACCACCACACACAGACGTATGAAAGACATGGGTTTCTGCTGTCGCATTCCTTGTGTCAAGCCACTCTTGAACCACAGACAGCGTCAGAAGCGTCTTGCCTGGGCTAAAGAGAAACAGGACTGGACTGCTGGTGAGTGGTCCAAAGTCATGTTCTCTGATGAAAGTAAATTTTGCATTTCCTTTGGAAATCAAGGTCCCAGAGTCTGGAGGAAAAGAAGAGAGGCACTTCATCCACGTTGCTTGAAGTCCAGTGTAAAGTTTCCACAGTCAGTGATGGTTTGGGGTGCCATGTCATCTGCTGGTGTTGGTCCACTGTGTTTTCTGAGGTCCAGGGTCAACGCAGCCACATACCAGGAAGTTTTAGAGCACTTCATGCTTCCTGCTGCTGACCAACTTTTTGGAGATGCAGATTTCATTTTCCAACAGGACTTGGCACCTGCACACAGTGCCAAAGCTACCAGTACCTGGTTGAAGGACCATGGTATCCCTGTTCTTAATTGGCCAGCAAACTCTCCTGACCTTAACCCCATAGAAAATCTATGGGGTATTGTGAAGAAGAAGATGCAATACACCAGACCCAAAAATTCAGAAGAGCTAAAAGCCACTTTAGAGCAACCTGGGCTATCATAACACCTGAGCAGTGCCACAGACTGATCGACTCCATGCCAAGCCGCATTGCTGCAGTAATACAGGCCAAAGGAGCCCCAACTAAATACTGAGTGCTGTACATGCTCATACTTTCCATGTTCATACTTTTCAGTTGGCCAACATTTCTATAAATCCTTTGTTTTTATTGGTCTTCAGTAATATTCTAATTTTCTGATATGCTGAATTTGAGATTTTCATTTGTCATATGTAATCATCAAAATTAAACGAAATAAACATTTGAAATATATGAGTTTGTATGTAATGTATGAATATAATATACAAGTTTCACTTTTTAAATGGAATTACTGAAATAAATCTACTTTTTCATTATATTCTAATTTTATGACCAGCACCTGTACTCTTGTGTCACCAGCAAGCGGGATTGTGTACATAATGAATGCAGATGAAAACAAAAATCTGTAGAAAAATTGACTCCTAAGTAACCAGCGGGTAAAGAAAAAAAAATTGCAAGCCGGCTAGCTACAACAAACCAAATTTTGCAATTTTGTTCTTTGTCCAGGAAGCGTGAAAGTTTCACGGTGTCACAGCATTACACATAGGACATCGATTTTCTTAAATCCTTCAAAGTGAGACTGGAATTATATTGGAACATTGTTTTCATTTCGGGGTACTGTAGTGAACTGACCACACATAAGGCGCTTCACACTGGAACGGAACGGAATGGGTTTGTTCACATTACAACTTGCGTTCCACCCGACCCCAAGCGTTCCAGCAGCTGATTGGCTGATATTGAGATGAAAATCAGTGTCTGGTTCCATAACAACCAGCGGCCAATCAGCTGCTGGTTCTAAGCAGAAACGCTTGTTGCCGGGTTAATAGTCACTACGACGACAACAATGGAGGACATGGATTTAATTTTGCTGCTCATTAACCTCGTACAATTAATTAAATTACGCCAACAAGAAGACAAAATGCTGAACGACTTCTACGTATTGCAAGGAGAAATACGGAAGAAAAATACCGTAGATTGTTCCAGACCATCTACACACTACAGCCTTGCAACCTGTTTTGCAAGCATAAAAAAACATTAAATATAAGGTTTTATAGCTAATTGGCTCAAAGTTAAACGGTGACACTGAACATAAAACTCACCATCAATCATGTTCTCCAATAAAGAGGATGACGAATCGAGGGCACTTTCCCTGCCGTTACTCGACGGCCGACGTCCATAGATGGTTTCCATTTTATTGTACCACCGCCATTCTTTCCGACCTCTACCACTCCGACCATTGTTGTCCTTAATTGCCCGGTAATCAAACTTCAATTTCTTCAACTTCTCTCGACACTGTTTGGAAGTTTTGATGTAGCCGGCCGAAGACATTTCCTCTGAGATGTGGCGAAAAACTTTTTCATTCCTCGTTGTCCCATCTAAATCATTTTGTACTCGTTGATCAGCGAGTAAACCAAGGAAAAAAATATCTCCTCATTTGACCAGGTCATCGGATCCATTGTCAATTAAAACTAATATAAAAATATCCAAAATACCACTCGTTACAAAATAGCCTACAGTCAGAGCCAGCTGTCAACAGGAAATGAACGTCTGACTCCATAACAACCAGCGGCCAATCAGCTGCTGGAACGCTTGGGGTCGGGTGGAACGCAAGTTGTAATGTGAACACACCCGTTCCGTCCCGTTCCTTTCCTGCAGTGTGAAAGCGCCTATATAGACACAATTTTTCAGACTTTGGTTTCCAAAAAAAAAATGTATTTTGTCGTCTCTGCAATCATGCAGTGCTTTACATGTCTAACACATGAAACGTCAGTGAAGCACATTGAACTTTGTGGCTTGAATGGGACACAAAGCAAACTTTTATGAACTGAATTGAAATACTTTCTGTTAATTTTAGCACCAAACGTAAAGCATCACCGCAACGCCACGTTTCAGACAACGTGACATAACTGTTTTCACACCACAAACGTAACGAACGCTAACATTAATTTACAGGATCCAATTTGCATTGATTCACTTGACTCACACATTACCATAATAATTACAAAAATGAAACACGGCAGTATTTTTCCTTTATGCTGCCGTCGCTCTGAAGCTGCTTTATTTGCACCCATGTCCGATTTAATACAGTGAAAATGTGAGGTCGGTGTTGTGGTGGAAGTAATCACAGCTCTCGCTCAGATCCTGACAGCCAGGAAGAAAATGTTTGTCTAGTCAATGTGACTTTTAACCAGAATGCCCCCCTCAGGTTCAGAGCTGTGATTGGAGTGAAAGGTTGTCTATAAAATATGCATGTCACATTAGGGGATGGCTCTAGTGTAAATGCGAGCGTGCGAGTGTGTATGTGTGTGTGTTGTTTTTCCTCAGTGTTTCTGTGCTGCAGTGCTGTGGGAATACTTGTGAGCCGGAGAAGTGCGGAGGTGTGATGTAAAACGCGCTGGTAATATGCGAGTAGGCTTTGACGGTGCAGAAATGCAATACAGTAATTCAAATGAGATTGCAAAACCATAATAGCTTTTTTGTTTTTTAGTCGGTGTACACAAACCCTTGTGCTCCTCTCGAATTCCATCATCGGATTCATATCGGTGCATATTTAATGTTCTCCTAACTTTATTCATATGAAGGCAGTTGAAAGAGAATCACTCTGTTGGCGGACTGCCATTTCCTTCCTTGCAGACAATTTGCTGCCACTCTGGAAGCGGCTGACTCTGTTCGGTGTCTAAATGTTTATTACACAAAGTGTAAGGTTTGCATTAGACCGGTTGGGAGCAAATATTGATCCCATCATTTTAATCTGTGCAGTTCGACACCGTTTGGGTTGAGACTTCACGCTAAATAGCAGCCTGAGCAGAAACCTCATGATCCGGCATTTTATTTATTTATTTTTTTAATGTAATTTCTTGTTGCATATATTTATCCCCAGCGTTCTTTGGAATCAATATTGTACAGAACTCTGATCCAGATTGTTTTTGTGTCTAACTAGTAATCTGAATGAGTCCAAAACAATCTAATTTATATTGGAGAGCATGAAATTCTCCATTGGACTACTGGTGTATGTTTTCAATCATTTTCTGTAACAGTTAACGTTCAGATGTTAAAGAAACATTACACTAAGAAAATATGAATCGGTTCATATACTCTCCCTATGCTGAGTATAATATTATTTATTTATTTTTTATTATTTTGCAACATGGGTACTATTTAAAGAAAACTGTAGATCTTTTACATTTTAAAAGTGTACTTATTCCTTCATCCTCTGACTCCACTCTTGTGTGCAGAGGTGTTCCTCAGGGCTGTTTTCTCAGCCCACTACCTGTTTACACATTTACTTATTAACTTTTATGAAAAGAATAATGATTTTGGTGTATGTGAGCCCAGGCGTCTTCCACATGACAAAAACCTAGTGGATGTTGTTATTAATACATAATCAACTCATAATCATTGACACTGTGCTAGGATAAAGGACTGCAGCAACATTACGTAGAGAACAACTTTTTTTAATTTGACAAATATTTTTAAGCTTTTATGACCCTTAAAATAAATATGTTTTCCTCTCCAGACATCTATGAAAATATGCCAAAGCAGATCATGGTAGAACTGATCAACATGTTTCCCAGAATGCAAAGGCTGATGACCTAATATGGAAGGCAAAATTGACTCTCCTGCTCAATTAAGAAAATATCAACTCTCTGGTTCTTACCATATCATTTAGCAAACTCCTTAATGTGTAGCTTTTTTTATTGGCCCTGAACTGTCTCGGACAAAATAAGCTAATGTAGAAAGTGGTGATGACATCAGACAGAACCGCCACTCTGTTCCCTGTAGAGTACCTCTATTAGAAACACTGAGTGGGCAGAGCCACCAAAATAGAGTTGGACCTCCTCCCCCCCAAAAAAAACTGTGTTCACTCTGGTGTCTGGAAAACAGAGTTTTATTAAAGTTGATGTAGACTGCAACAGGTTTCCTTAAAACGACAGACTGGCTGTATAATAAAGAAACACAAACAGCCTGAATAGGAATCCATACACCATCATAACCCAAACATTTATTCAAGTATTTAAGCTACTTCTCTATCTGTGTGACTTAATAGTTGACAGTTATTACGCTCTGAATGCGGACAAGCAGCATTGCTCTGCTTGTTTTATGACTCGAAAGACATTAAACCACAATTTGATTTAGAAGTTGACATAACTTGTCAGTTATCTAAGCAGACATATTCAATTTCTGAACATAAGATCCCTTTCTGCTGGGGCCCAAATGTTACTCAGAATGTTTTATTAGGTCTACTAGTGTTTTTTTTTTGTGTGTTGACTGATCAATGTACCCGTAGTTATTTTGGCTGTCAAAGAAACTTTTCTTGAGGAGAAGGTAAAAAATATCCCTCAAAAACAGCAACTGTAGGCACTATGGCAAAGAACCATTAGCCTGAATGTGTCTGGGTTGGCCTGACAGTTTTTATTTCCTGTGTGTGTGAGTGCATCTGTGTGTGAGAGAATGAAAGTTACAACCACAACTCAAACACAGCATTATCTTCCTAAAAATTCCCATGAGCAATGTATTGATTTGGAGTTTTATTTCTGGTGACATGATGAATGGAAATCAATAGTCATTCCCTGAAGCTCTGTTTACGTGAAAGCCAATTCCTGAGGAAAACTTCCAGCTTTTCACTGAGTAAACACCTGACTGTCACCACTTTTTATTTAATCTCCAGCTTTTTTTTTTCTCGGCAACACAGTTGAAGAAAACAATTATGCTGCCAAGAAAGCAATGACTCGGATAGACCATAAAGACAGTAACCTGAGAAAAAATAAATATAATAGCTCTCTGAAAAACTGTGGGGAGAGTTCATTGATAATGTTGTGCAGCTTAACTCGAATGAAAACTACTACACATTTTACCATTCATTTATGAATACCAACACAAGCAGCAGTGCTGTAAAAGTTTGTCAACAAACAAAATATGTTAAATCCTTAGATAATTTGCAAGAGTCTATAGAGTCTTTTCTAGAGTCTTTTCTAAAAATATTACAAGGTTATATTCAGCCAAAACAGACATAAAATGAATGTGGGATACATCTGTTTGCTGAAATCTGCTTCACTCTTCTGAGCAGAGGTGTTCCCCAGAGCTGTTTTCTCAGCCCACTGCCTGTTTACACATCAAAATGATAAATTGAGTATGTATGACTATAGATTATTGCTCTATAGTCATAGAAATAGTTAAAAATGTCTAATTCTGAATCTGTGAGATAGAAGGCAGGAAGTGGACACACTTTTTGGCTCCATATACAGTGTGGAGGATGGTAGGGGTTTGGGAGACATGCCAGAAGAAAGTATTTTCTCTCTTGTGTTTCAAACCTAAATGTGTGGAACTTGCTAAAGAAAAACTGCAGTGACTTAAAGAGAGTGTTGGAATAAGAAGGGTTCGATGCATGCGCATATGCAACTGGGGGGTTTGGTACTTCAAAAAAGGGAATCACTGCCCTGGACCATCACAGTGAAATTATCCATCCATCCATTTTCTTTACACCCTTGTCCCTCAGTGGGGTCAGGAGGGTTGCTGGTTCCTCTCCAACTAACGTTCCGGGCGAGAGGTGGGGTCACCCTGGACAGGTCGCCAGTCTGTCTCACGGCAACAGTGAAATTAAACATTGGATTTTTCAACTTTAACTTTTCAATGTATGATTGTGGAATAAAGACATATTTCTGAAAGTCCTCTAAAAAGTGCCCTTTCCTGCCCTAACTTTTTGAAAGTCCATTAAAAATGCCAACTTCGCATTAAATTATCAGAATTTGTAAAATCATGCAACATTGACACTTTTAATGGACTTTTAATGCAACTTTTAGAGGAACTTTGCATTAGAAATGTCATTATTTACCGAATGACACTTCATCACAATTGTGATAAGCATTCATAAAGACTTCTTTATATTCATAACAGGTGTTATGTCATGTTTTTGACAGTGTCAGTCTTATGCACACCCCTTCAAATAAAGTGTTACCAAAAGTATTCTTTTACATTTAAGATTCTAATAAAAATGATGCCTAGCACCCTTGGTGATCTTTGTACACCTAGACAGAATTTTAAAGGAGGATTTTTGGCAGTGTGCCATTTATTATCTAGTTTTCCCACCAGCGAGTTTCTCTACAAAGAACCTTGTCTGGACCCAAAGAGAAAGTTGTGGATTGATCCCTGGATCAGTCAGTGACTGGCAGGACGTAGCATATGCTGTTGGAACTCAGGAAGCGGGTCGAGTTGAACGAAGCTGGACTCTCGGCCTCCTGCCGATCTTCACTGCCTTGCGTTGTTTCCACATTTATCCCGCTGTAGTTCTGCACACGAGGAAAGAGATGTGAGAAAATGACTGCTCCGGTGCAGCAGAAGCATGAATGCCACAATCAGATTCGCTGCAGCTCGAAATCAATGCATATGGTGTACAATCAAGGCAGCTGTTTCTCTAGGCTAAACACCAAAAATGGAGATTTCCGTGTCCCTAGTTTTGCTTTGTAACCCAGTTCCCATATGAGAAAAAAAATAAATGTTTGAACGGCGGAATTACATCAGCATGCCACTGTGTTGCTCCAAGAACAATGTCTTTCAATGGGACCAACAGAACAGGAAAAAAAATAACCCAATCCATTAAAGAAATTCTAAGCTATTTCCAGTCCAAAGCATTGCACTGAAACTCCATTGTAGATGGAATCGCTGGACAGTTTGGGATAATGTCACCTCCCTCTGCAATGCCAACCCCTTTAGTTGGTTGCTAGGAGACAACACTGTAGTGCCTAAAGGTTTTTAGAAATTGTGTAATGTTCCAGAGTCCTACGTTTTGCAGCTTGGGAGTGAGAAACATTTTCACGGTGGGAAATGATTTGATTTCTCAGCCAGCCTGTCAATGCATGAAAACACTGTTGGCAGTGCAACATTTGCTCAGAGAAACACTTTGCACTTGTGTCTTTGATACTAGAAGGTCTGGGTGATTCAAAGTAATATAACAAGAGTTGACAAGAATTACTGAGAATTGTAAAAGTGTAGTCATATTTTTTTCCTTTTCTTCAGGTTGGTGTTTGATTGGAGCTGATTAGTCTGTCTCCAGCTGGGGGCAGTAAAGGTCTTTATCAGCCTAACATTAAATGGCAACATTTGCCTTTTAGTGTGGGTTAATTTTCATTCCCTCCTGTCTCTGTTCTTTCTATGAGCCCAAACCGGAGTTCAATAACGGCACAGCAGACATAATGCAGTAAGTCAACTGGTGAATTTAGAGAGGTAGGCATTGCACTGAATGCCTCTTGAGATCAGTTACATCCCAGTGTAACACCGGCAAATGCTTTGAAAAAAAAAAACATGATGAGATGGTGGGGAAACAAGCCTCTGGAGAGTATAACAACATTTAATATTCTATTAAAGTGATACCTGTTGAGTGACCATCCAGAAAACTGGGAACATGGTCCAGCATTGGGATCTGTACCTCAAACAGCAAGAGATAAATTTGATCATAGGTGCCAAAACCCAAAGATACACAAAGTCTGAGAGTGAATATGTAAATGCTGAGTATAATGAAAACAAATCAGAGCAGACTCGGAACAAAATGTGCTGGTCAGTTCTGTTTGCTGCTTCGTAACAAAACTTCTCTCTCTCTCTCTTTTTAGACCTCTGTCTGATGAAGCCTTTATAGGATGTGCTGCTAAAAACAAGAACTGATCCATGTTTTATACAGATATTTTAGGAACCTGGAAGTTTAAAATGTTGAGGATTGGCACCACAGAAAACAACAAGGCATCTTATAAAGTTTGAATCCCAATGTTTTGACTACACTTCAAGGAAATTCACTGTAGCAACATACGTCTCGACTGTAATGACTTTGTAACTGTATCTAAGGTTGTAGGATATCCATATCTGAAACAGCATGTAAAAAAAGGATCAAAGAAAGAAAATGAGGTGAGAATATAGATGAACGTTGCTACAGAGTGAAGCAACACTAAACTTGAAAATTAATGGATATTTGCAAATGAAGAAAAAAGAAGGTCAAGTGTGGGGTCTCAAAAAGCAAATTAATTTACGCAGCAGTTTGCTTGATGCTTGTAGGAAGACGAGAGAAGGACTTTATTGGACATCTAACAGACCAGCACTCTACTGACGAATTTAAAAGCACTCGATAGCGAGCCCCGCCCTTCTTTCCTGCTTTCCACAAGAGTTTGTGACCATTTGTGACAAAATTCATATCAACAAACTCAAATTCCTGCAACATTCAGACAGATTTTATAATCACTCTTATGGCTTTGATGTAGTCAAAGCCATAAGTATGGTACTCTGATGTACACTACTGACCCATTTCACCTAACAACTCTGTCAACATGCTGCTGCAAATGGAACAGCATGAAGTGATTATGTAAAATTGAGCTACTGTGAATGGAGGCATCTAAAAGTCTCACTTGTTCAACATATAATCAGGCTGTTTTGGGGATTTTTAACTTCACAGCAGCAACATGAGTCACAATGTGACGTTTTGTTGAATCAAGTTGTATAATACCAGAAAATGTATGCATGTTGGTTTTTTTTCTGCTTTTCTGAGAAAAAGACAGACTAATATGTGAATAGGCATTAAAAGGATTACTTCAGATCACAGAATAAAACATCACTTCAGCAAACATCCGACAATGTGACATTGTGAGCTTTGGCCGTCATAAGTTCTCGATCGGTGTATCGGATTTAAGGTTTAAGAGAAATCTAAATATTTAATTTACAAATGGTTGGGTAAAAGCTCAGTTGGGCATTTGGACTAAACCTTTGCAGCACTTCAGCAAGATGGGATTCATAAAAGCCCATCAGCGGGGTCACGACCTCAACAGCAACGTGAGATTTGCTCAACATCACAATCTCAGTTTGACGCCGTCAGCGCAAGCCTCTGATTTTGATTCCTTCCGCTTTTACGCTACAGCTGAACCACAGAGTGTTCTGCACATGTTTCATCCTTTGACTTGAAGGTCAAGCTTAACATCAGATCTACACAGTCAGAAACTTAGAAACTCATATTAATGTGAGTATTGATATATTTTGATCACTGGATGATTTCTGTTTCCTTGTTCTGAATTTTAAGGGCAAATACTTTTTTTCCACAGTACGGTCTAGATAACTCAAATCACTATAAATATTCATACCTATTTTTTTAAATATACTATTTAATTATCACTATGTTTGTTGAAAGTTCGTGTTAAATAAATGTTCACATAAGTCCATGAAGTGCCCAATATTCCCAGACATTTTGAGTGCATGTAAACATACATAATGGCTCTGAAACTAAACTGTCTAGACAAAGGGAAGGTGTGATTTACCGGAAAATGCAAATTCATGTAAACCTGTAAAACAGACAAGCCTGCCTGGACGGGGAGGCACAGTGTGAAACAGCACAGCGAGCATGGTATGTGTTCATTTCAACTCCAACAGCAAACCAAACAAAGAAACAAGTGCGAATCATGTACACAAGGCACTATTTGGGTGCAAATCGGCGAGCTGTCCTGAAGCGACTTCCTGTCCACGAGTAGACAGAAGAGCTACAGATATACAGCGGTCTATGTTATGAAAGCAACAGCCGAGAAGCTGGTGGGTTTAACCCTGGACACGTTTTTGTCGTCAGAGACGAAGCTAGTTTGTCATTCTGGAGCAACTAAACAACAAAGTACAGCGACAGTTTGAAGTGAGAGGAAAAGGTTTTGCAATGCATTGCAGTGATGTTTGTCTTTGTTGGTTGATGGGTCCATATAGAGGGAGCTTCCTGTCGTTTCTTTGGGATAAACCCAGCCAAGGTCCAGAGGCCACAGCAAATACATCTTTGGAAAAAATTAAGAGACCACTGAAGATAATCCGTTTCTGATTTTACTCTTTATATACATATGTTTGAGTAAAATGAGCATTGTTCTTTTATTTTATGAACTACACAGTAAAAATGCCAGTGTTGAATTACCACCCAAAAGTGTGTATATGTGTCCAAGTCAGCTGGTGTTAAAGTAACACTTTTGAAAGTGTTAAAAGATTGACTCCCATTGTTTTTGTTAAATTAACATTGGTCTATAATACTGAAATGGGTTTAAGAAAAGTTAAACTTTCCATTCTGTTTATTGTTTTGAATATTTTCCACTGGATTTGATTGATACTGACACCTTGTGGGTCAATTATTTACCCCACAAAGGGTTAATAACGCCACATTATGTTTTGTGATCAACACTACACTGGTGTTACTTATAATATATTTTAACACTAACACCGTTGTAATGTTAATGTGACACTCTGTAGTGTTGAATTTAACTCCAGCTGACTTGGACACATATAGACACTTTTGGGTGTTAATTCAACACTGGCATTTTTACTGTGTACTTACAACATGTCTCCAAAATTTCAAGTAAAAATGTGGCATTTATTTGCAGAAAATGAGAAATGGTCAAAATAACGAAAAAGATGCAATGGTTTCAGACTTCAAATAATGCAAAGAAAACAAGTTCATATTCATTTTAAAACAGTAATACTGACGTTTTAACTGCAAGAGTTCAGAAATCAATATTTGGTGGAATAACCACAAGGTTTTCAGTGGGTTTCAGTGCAGTGGGCTCTTCATTTCATACAGATCTTTATTTATCTACATAAGAGGACAAATAGATCGCACATAACAGATCTCGAGTCATTTATTGATTTAAATATCCATAAGTATTTTGTTTTATACTTCTAATACACACAGTTCCTAATAATTCTTGGGATGTTTTGAATATCAACATTATACAGCTATACAGTAATTATGTTCTCATCTCAAGCAGTCGAAAACAGTTTGACATCCCTAAAATCCCCCTTTAATGAAACTTTGAAGCTTCACTTCTTTTACAGCCACAGCTGAAGGTGCATCAGTATGAACCCAGGGTTTGCTAGAGGACAAATTAAGGATTTGATTTGGGTTTTCGATTTAATTCCGAGCGTTTCTTCTTCTTTCTTTTTTTTTTTAATCTTCTTTGAATTTTTCATTAGCGCAGTTGACAGACACAGAATTTTAATGAAATAGATTTAAAAAAACAAAAAAAACAAAACAAGCTTTACTCCCTGTTTGTGTTGCTTTGTGTTTGAGCTTTAATAACTATGAACGTAATGGGAATACTGCCAGAAATTTGGTTGAGGCATAATGGGATTTTCAAATGAGATGTGCTGTAAGGGTCAACAGATTAAAATAATAAAAAACAAACAGAAAAACTAGAAACAAATCACTTTTTGGCATTTCTTGCATGTTCTTTTCGAGTGCAGTACTTTCCCTCAGTTGTGTGGCTTCGCTTGGATGTGATGTTCATCTTCGGGGAGTTAAAGGTAAAGCACTGCCTGGCTAAAAGAGGCTTGCAGTTTCTTGGCATGCCTTGAAGCCCACACACCCGGGTGAAGTGGGATTTGTTGCGAAAGGATTTTTTTTTTTTTGATGGGAGCAGCATACGGAAGGTGAGCGAGGTGAACTGAACTAATGGACTATTCATTTGTACTGAAAGGATGCCGGTGTGTCTGGACACGAGCCATCTGCTGAGCCTTTTGTGCGGCTTGCTCGAAGACAACGCTTGCAGGAAGCACATTTCAGTCCCAGGTGGATACCCGACAGTTTGTGCATATTGGGGTAATTTAGTTTTGGAAGTGCAAACAGAATCCACTGAGAAAAATCAGCCAGCAAAAAAAGCAAGCGGGAACCCAGAGCTGAAGCTAAGAGGCAGAGCAGGTCATGTATGGCTGGTGTCAGGATTTGCTTTTAACTGGTTAGCTAATTAAAAGCATGCAAAAAAGTAACATTTGTATTCTTTAACATTAAATAGATTGTTGTGTGATCCAAAGGAGAGAAAAAAAAAAAACGGACACAAATACACTGAACGCTGAAGATGAAAGATATGAAAACTGAAAAGTGCTAAATTAAGCTTGACAGGAAAATAAATTGTCACCAGCTTGTCGAAGTGATCACAGTTTTCACTTTACCCGAGTCTAATTCCATAAAAGTAACTTTTTATTTATTTTTTTTGGGAAAAGTGGCACAATCTGACATCTTGAGGTCAATAAAAACACAGCCAGGTTGATTCCAAAGCTACATTTTTAAATGCACAAAGTTGTTCGTTTTATGCAAAGCATTCATATCCCTTCAATCTTTTTTTTATTTTATTTTACTGTTTCCCTCACAAAATTAAATGTACCACAAAGAAAAAAATGGTAGCAAAACGTTGCCGAGTGGAAATAAAGTGGGACTCGTGTACAATTTCACAGTTTGAATTCTGTCGCTTTCTTCTTGAAAAGGTCAGATGTGTAAAATATGCGACAACTGAGCCTGACTCAGCAGCGCTCACTGAGAGGTTCAAATCTTGGGGTAATATTTTATAAGAGCGTATCAGCAGACAGGGGCTGAATGCATCCATCCATCCATCCATCCATTTTCTTTACACCCTTGTCCCTTATGTGGGTCAGGAGGGTTGCTGGTGTCCATCTCCAACTAACGTTCCTGGCGAGAGGCAGAGTCACCCTGGACAGGTCGCCAGTCTGTTGCAGGGCAACACAGAGACACACAGAATCAACAACCATGCACACTCACTCACACCTAGGGACAATTTGGAGAGGCCAATTAATCTGACAGTCATGTTTTTGGACTGTGGGAGGAAACTGGAGTACCTGGAGAAAACCCACCAGACAGAAGGAGAACATGCAAACTCCATGCAGAAAGACTGGGGCTGGGAATCAAACCCAGAACCTTCCTGCTGCAAGGCAACAGCTCTACCAACTGCCCCACTGTGCAGCCCCTGTGCTGGATGTATATGCAATTAAATTTTTTTTTTTCTGTTTTAAATTGATCGACTGCTATGTTTTGGTCTTTCAGATAAAATGCTTGAAGCCATTTCTAGTTAAAAAAGTCCAAAAAGTGAAAACATTCAAAGGGTATGATTATTTTTGAACAGCACAGCAAAGATTTCTCCACCCTTGTGTCTACATTGGGATGCAAGAAAATATTCTCATCCCGACAAACTTAAATGAAAAGCAGTTTGTCACAGTCTGGGCTTTCATGTGGCTTCAAGTAATGAAAAAGCCTGTTTAATTTTTTTTTTCTCTTTTTTTTTGTCAATAGAAAGGTCTCAGTAATGTGTGTGTGTGTGTGTTTTGAATGAGAGACATTCAGTCAAAATTGTTAGCAATAAAAATGGAAACCTTTTAGGAAACACGATTGCTATTATCTAATTGAATTCTTCCCTTTTTCCATTCATCTCTGTTTTCCGTCTCTAAGCAGAGCCCAGTAAAACCTTTTGGCCTGGTCTACATTTAGCCTATTCAACCCATCCAAACATCTTTGCTTTGTGTTATTCTATTTAAAATATGAGTCATACATGTTCAAGTGAACCTTATGGAAACCGTTGTGGGTTTGCCTGGAATTTCACCGAGTGTGTCATTGTGTTTGCATCTCTTGCTGTTTCATGTTGATGAAGAGGAAAGTTCAGTCTTCTGCAGAGAGAGCAGTAGGAGCTGGAATCATTTCAGCAGTGCATAATGACTCTGTGTGTTTGTGAAACGCTTCTACTACAGCGTTTTTCTCCTGTTGGTCCGTTTCAATTTCAACCATTTTCCCCCTCCTCCTCTCAATCTCTTCATTGTTTTTGCTGACCTCAGCGTATGTGCTCAGTTTATTAAAGAACACGCCACCGCTCGCACCACCGTGCACTTTTACAAGTCTTGTCGCATTACAGTCATAAATGTCAACATTTTTAATGAGATTTTTTTTATTTTTTATTACAAGACAAAAACACAAGTGGAAAAGATCAACGCATCATTTTTCTTTCTTACAAACGTAACACTTAGCTGCATATATTTTCAGGTTTCACATTTTTTTTAAAACACCAAATGAGTTACAGTGCTAGAAATTTCCCAGCAGTAAACAGAGTCAATCAGTGTGTAATTTAATCCTCCAGGTATTCTGCGAAGACCTCGGAGGTTCGTTGGCAGACAATACCAACAACAAACAGCGTCTCGAAGATTAATGGACAAAGCAAACGGGTCAGGGATAAATCTGAGGAGGAGTTTAAAGCAGGTGCAGGTTATAAAAACAACTTCCCTCAGGCTTGAGCAGCTCACATCCTGTCATCGGACACAGACTGGCACAAACAAGACATAACCAAGCCGAAGCAGCAGAAGCTAAACGTTGAAAGAAAGTGGCATTATGTCCCATTTGTAATTTTTACACGAAACGGGTAAAAAAAAATAAACGTGAAAAATGAACAAAACACTGTGATTACTGTGAAAATGGTGGTGGTGGCAGCATCATGCAGAGGGCAGGAACAGACTGCTGTATCACATGAAAATATCTCCAAACATGAGATACACAGTTTGTGGTGGAAACATTAGAAATGTAGTGCAGTTCAAGCGATATGAATACTTTTTGATTGGCTCCATAGATCTGTCTACCTTAGAAGTCAGCACTTAATTATTCTTTTGTTATTTTTATTTCAGAGAAAAATAGATGAGATCATGGAAGAGCGCCGATGAGCAGAGAAGGGAAAAAAAAGAAAGAAAAAAAAAGATTAAATATTTCATCAGAAGCTGCTCTAGTTGCAAACAGCTGGACTAAGATCTACAGCCCCAGTGTGGATAGCCCATGGATGACAGCCACAAAGAGACACAAGTAACATTAAAGCTGCATTTTTTTTTTTCGTTGCCACTGACAGTCATTTTATGCATGTGTTTTTGGTAGACTGTACAAAAACAGAAAAGTTAGTTTTAATCGACGTAAGAAATTGGTGGTGATGCTGAGAAGACTGGCGGTAATCTCTCAGTGTTTCACTGCGTTCCCCGTTTTCTCTTTGCTTGTCCCATCCCCTATTGTTTCTTCGCCAACACATGCAAGCTGTTTCGTTTTTGACAATTTCTCTTTGACCGAAAAAAAAAAAAAGCTGCAGGAGACGATTATTCTTTTTTGATGTAGTAGCAATTTTAGTGACTACTGAGATTTGACTGTTTGGAGACATCCAGAGAGTGGAAATTTATTACAACTTTATTTATTAAAACAAAAAAACAATACAGTTATTCCTTATGCACTGAGATTTTGAAGGAAACATGTAAGGCACAGCATGTTTTATAGCGGAATTATATAGAATATCTCGAAGAAAAGGACGAGGAAATCGTCTGAATTATTGTTGAAGGCGATGACTCTGGGCAGGGATGAATTCATCAATAACTTCCAGGTGCTCAGTAATGGTTTCCAGGACATGAAAAAGAAAACACTTTTTTAATTCACCTTAAGCTTTTTTGAGTCGCTGGCTCGGATGCTGCTACCCAAAGCTGAAAGATAAATTAGTTACATTTCCGTTGACCTTAACATTTAGCAAATTGGAATTACAAAAATGTTCCTGACAAAAATATGGCAATTTAGAAAAAAACAAAACCTACATTTTTCACTAAAATGTTTTTGCACTAGGATGATGTGGTTTTTCTGCGGTTTTGAAATTAGTGTATATCACAAAACTGCACCGGAAACACGTACTTTTTGAATCACACCAAGTCACGTGATCAACAACCGGATGTTGCTACAGGCAGAAAAGACGTAGGAGGATGGCGTGACATGCTTTTATTTTTTTTTTTTACTGACACACAAACTTAATCATGACTTAATTGCGTTTCTCGTTCAATAGAAACATCACAATTGCAAAGAAGTGTGTTTTCGACATTAAACGCAATACCTACAAAGCGTTG
Source organism: Poecilia picta (assembly GCA_033032245.1). Lineage (NCBI taxonomy): Eukaryota > Metazoa > Chordata > Actinopteri > Cyprinodontiformes > Poeciliidae > Poecilia > Poecilia picta. Next base: position 22,819,451 of record CM065364.1, read on the forward strand.
CGCACATTTGTAATGGGAATGCAGCCAACAACTGTCCTCACCTTTTTGACGAGTTAAAACAAAATGTGCTTTGACGTTTTCTGTTGTGTCAAAATGTGAACCAAGTTTAAGACATCAACACTTTTTACTTATAGCTTACACTTATAGCTCTCTCCAGACGGCTTCGAGGGAGACCTGAGGTCAACTCCACTGGGATCATTCTGTGGCACAAGAAGCGCAGAAGACGTCTAGATTAGATTGTCTCAAGGAAGTTGGAAATTCCAGCAACATTAAACGGTCCTGCTGGTGGTTTTGAGCGGTGGCTTGATTAGGTGATTGGAAACAGGTGAGTGAACAGCAGGCCTGGCGCCGTCACAGGGGAGAAACAATCAGCCCAGAGAAATGAAGCAGAATGAGGAGAAAAACAAAACCTCCCGAGGTTCACGACAATAACGGTGTTCTCAGCGAGACACCTCAGGCTTCCCCTCAGTTTTTCATTAATTTAGCTCATCCCAACATCACCCCTCTGTACTTAGCCCACAGATGCCTATTTATTTAGTTACTTCCCATTCCTATCCCTCGCTTTTCTGTCATAAACCTGTAGTTTTCCCTTCCCTTCCCTTCATCACATTATTCCTCTTATACTCACCAGCTCCAGACAAAACCATATTAATATGCTCTGTCTTCTGCAGCTGTGATACCACAGCTCCAGCAAGAGAAGACACAGCCCCGTGCATGTGGAGGAGTGGGAGATGTTCCCGTCTACCTGCGGCGCACCCGGAGCGGCGCGCCTCAGCTTTATACCTCTGAAACAATGAGAAAATGAATGTGGGTCACGATCGGGCCTCCGTAGTGCTGCGCCTTTCCAGGAGGGACACCACAGACCTCCTCCTCATCCCTGCTGCCGGAATGGAAATAGGGACAACTCTTGTGGAGATAATGAGCAGAGGCACCGTGTCTGTTTGTGTGCACGTATCTGGTGTTATTTATGAAAATGTACCCTGAAGCTAATGACCCAAACATGAAATCAACTCCACAGATCACCCACCCCCAGACACCCATACATAGAAAAAAAACTTAAATTCATCATGATGTAACTAGTTCATTATCCGAAGCCGTTCGATACCGCGCCGCTTCGCTTAGCATGCAAATGCAACAACATTAAGCGGCTGCAACAACAGCAGCTGCTGTTGCAATAACAGTGACACTCATTGGAAATGTCACAGCTATCAGCCATGTAATCTTTGGTGTGTCTCATTTGTGCCAATTGCGGCCTCGGATGGTGCAAGCCCCGTGCAAGGTGTGTGCACAGGCAATCGAGTTAGCTTCTGGGAACCCGAGCCGCCTCATTTGGATTCTGTCGTGCTATTACCGAGGTATATAGAGATGCTCTGATCCATTAGTGCCACGCAGCCAAGAGTCGAAGCCTATAATTACACGCTAATTTAGCCTCCCGTCTAGAATTGAACAGGCGGAGGGACGGGTGAAATGAGCGTTGGATGATAAAGCGTCACGGGCAACGGGAGATGTCACACATGGGCAACTCTTTGGTAAACACTCGTGGGAGCGAGATGACTGAGATTAAATTAGAGCTCATAACAAAGGGAGATGTAAGGAGAAAACTATTATTGTAAAATATGCATGCTGTCTTGCTTTGAACAAGATCACGTGGCATTGAATATCACCTAACATAAATGAGCAACAGAAAGGGATTGTGTGCTGGCGCCTGCCGCTAAAATAGAACATACAAACCTATGAGATAATCTATCTTGATTAAACAAATATGAAATGCACCAGATTACATTTGTAACCCTTTGTAGCCCTCATAATGCCTTTACATGCACACATTATGAACATGAGTGTGTTCCCATTCTTAGAACGTGCGGTTTAATATGATGTTCATTCAACATTTGCAGCTACAGCAACTTCAACCGTTCTGGAAACAATGTTTTGGAGTCTGTTAATGGAAAGATTAGACTATAAACTCCTGAAAGCCATTTGTGAGGTAAGACACTGATGTTGGACAAGAAGACCTGGCTCATAGTCTCCACTCTAAAACATCCCAATGGAGTTATATCGTGTTAAAGTTGGGCTAGTCAAGTTCTTCCCAACAAAACTGACTCATCCTGATGCTGATGAACCCAGGTTTGTGTGCTGGACGGCGCTGCTCAGTCCCAGAAACCATACCCACCCATCATTTTTGACTAATCTGAAGGCAACATGGAGCTTGGAGGTCTGCATGTCTGCTCCATTCAGACCGAAGAGCAATGAATGATCAACAGAGCTCTGTTTGCTTTTAATCTACATCTCAGAACACAAATGCAGAAAAATAACTTCACCAGGTGAAATCTCTTGAATAGGGGTGAAAGGTAAGGTAAGATAAGTTTATTTATAAAGCACATTTTCAGCAAAAGGCAATTCAAAGTGCTTTACATGGGTAATGAAAGCATTACTCTGCCCGTCTTACAATAAAGCTCCACTTTTAGTTCAGGGTCCATCAAAAGATCCCTGTTTTGGAGTACCTTTTTCATCAGAGCGAGAAAATTCCAAGCAATGGGTCAGAAGGAGCTGGCAGGAGAATATAAAGTTAATGACTGTAATTATGGCATGTGTATATAGTATAAGCACTGTAGGCAAAGTGAAAAGAGACATTTAAAGGGCCATGGGACTACTCAGGTCGGCATCGTAATTAAAGGAAAGGCTAATGGTCACGCAGGATGGATGCATCTAAAACCTTGAACACACGGAACATTTTTGTCTTGGGAACCGGAGAGAAGATAATAGCTGAAGACTCTGTAGCCTAGCCTTTTTTTCCTATTTAAGCAACACCAGAGAATGACCCCTCCAAAAATATACATAATTCCATGTAATTTAATTATTACAATACAAGAAACATCCATCTAAACCAGCCTGTCAATGTGCCATTGTCTATTGTACACAGCTTGAATAAACGTACAGGGAGCATTAAAGAGGTAAAGTTGTAGATTAAATATGAATATGGTCAGTATTTCCCACTGCAGCAGCCACAAAGCATCAATTTTCTAATCTAGTCAGACTTAAATCTAGACAATTTTTGTCTCGCGAACAAAAACATTTAACTTATTCCGGTAAAGACCCCAACATGATAACTAAAAAAGAAGCTGACAAGTGAGAGCTCTAATCCTCCTGTCACTGCCCTAAAGTATTTTGTCTGTAATAAGATAGAACCGGTTTAAATTCAGTCCTTCGGCAGCTCCGGATTGATTAGGAAGAGGGAAGTTTTTACTTTGCATATTATCTAAGAGTCAAGTCAAGTAAAACGTTGCAGTGTGAGAGCAAAGATCCATGACGTCCTTAAGATGGAACTTGGTCATTAAGAACTTGTGGGGGTGGAGAATTTTTATTGTTTTTTTTTTCTCCTGAAGTTAAGACAGAGATAAAGAGAAAAAAGTAAAATTGGAGAACTGTGACCCCTCAAGCTTGTTCTCATTAAAACTCAAACTACAGCCCTTTATATTAGCTGAGAGCTTAAAATAAACTCTCTTCTTTTGCAGACTTATAGTCCAGCTATGTCACTGTATTCATCTCGTTTAAGACCTGGTGACAGTCAGATAATTTTTTTCTCTACTGTAAAAGTGCAAATAGAGTTTGCTTATTTCTGCTCACAATAGTACTGTGTCCTCCAGAGACATTTGGGATCTTTTTTAGCAAATTCTGAATGGAAATAGTTGACACTTTTCAAATCTGCCAGTAGATTCAGTGCAGCTGGCATATTCTAATTCTTATAGCTGAGCGATGAGAGTCAAAATTATAGCAAACACTTATTCCTCAAAAACTGCTCTTTTGGCTACAGTACCAGTCAGAATTTGAATATCAACTCCTCAGAAAAATTAATATAATTTTGATTTTGGGGTTCATTATGTTTTGTGAAGCGAGATTATCCATGGATTTATGAGAGCCATCAGGCTCAATTGACAACAAGCAAAAATCGGCTGCACAGGTCTCAGGAAAATTTTTAAAATATAATTTTTTTTTTAGAATTCAGTTCTGGTAAAGTATAAAAATGTTTGTGTAAAGTCAGATGAGGGAAAAGAACACTGTTTTTGGTTCATTCCTCACAGAATTATCAAAACCTCTTTAATTTTAACTAAAGAGTTGAGGTGAGTCAATTATTTTCCAGACTATGAATGTTGATTGGGTCTGTTCTGACTTAGCAAATTTATGAAAATCAGAGCAATTCAGTCATTTTCCATGTATAAACAAATCAACCACCTTCATGTACTTTGATTCTTTGTTTTAATGTTGTTTTTTAAGTTGTTTTTCACCGATGGTGAAATAGCAATCATAACAGTTAGTCAAATGTCATCATGAAAATCACCAGTACACATCATGCCGATCAATCCGTTTACAACTGATTTTAGGTCAATTCAGCCATTTTTGCAGTTTTAGACAACGAGTGCTTGGGTTGAACATACTAAAGGCTAATTTAACTAAATATTGCTGCGTTTGCCTGTGTAATATTTAATTCTAAGTATATGTAGCTTTTGAGCTGTGCACCTAATATTTGAAGAATGTTGGAATGCAGTGGAGAAAAAAAAGGCAAAAAATGCACAACTGAAACAGCAAAATAACATATAATTTATGAGCATGGTGACTTTATGCAAACATCTGAGCAGTGCTGTTCATAGTGACAGACACACACAAAAAAACAACAAAACGAGAATCCAAAGTGAATCTTCCAGCCAGAAAGAAGAGGATTAGTCATTCAGAATGCTTTTCTTGTGTTTACATTTCTCTGGTCAGCGAGTTTTTAAATGGTTTTCTTTGTAGACATCAGCTTTTGTATGGATGTAGCATTTCCTTCTGCCTTTGATGGGGTATATGCCACTGACTTCCGTTTTAGCACTTCCGCATTTTTTTGCCACATAGAATGGTTCCGGTGCACAGGCAACAGTATGTCAACAGTGGCTCCTCAGTCGCTGCAGGACTATTAACGATGCTTATATAATTATTCAGACGTCCTGAAACGCTCCAACAACAATAAAGGATTTAAACTGGATGTGTCAAAACTTCATAATAACTTCAAAGGTAAGTTAATAAATCGTTTGTATTCACCATAATGCCTCATATTTCTGACGTAGCTAACAGGGACAAGCTTACAAAGGTGCTATGTAAACGTTAAGTGTTTTGATTATCTGTGCAATCTACATATCTATGCTTTATAGATATAGATATACATCTATATAAACATACATAGATCTGTCTATATTGTGCCCAAGCTATCAGTTGAACCTGAAGTTAGCTTCCGAATGTAGCATCTAATTCGGAAAATAGCTAAAGGGCGATTACACTTAATCTTTCACTATTGTAACCCAGATTGTGACTGAGGACGTGGCCCTAAAGCCAACTGGTAGACCACTGAAATATCAAGTGGTCTAGAGTTTCCCAATTAATAATACCCAGGTAGGTCTAGCTGAGAACGATGAAACAGAAATAGTATACAAAATATACGTATTTTATTTACATTCTTTTACAATATTAAAAATAGACTTTATTATTCTAATTAAAAACTCAATAAAGCTTGCAAACCCAGGACAAGACTAGGAGCAATCTGAAACTTAACCAAACACAAGTGCAAACCAAATTAGTAGAAACAAAACACAAAATAATGTTAAACAAAACCAAATCCCACATTGCCCCAACCCAGTCCAAAGGCGATGCCCAATAAGCCAATTAATAAAAATAAGTAGATATAAACTGTTCTGGTCCTGCAGGGCTTGTGCTAAAACTCCAACTTTGGAAGAGGACCTATTAATTGATTATCCGAGAGCATCTAACTAAAACACCAACACCCTGGTGAGAGCACAATAGGCAACAGCAGCAATCTGTAATACCAAAAGAAAACAATGACGCATCAGTGTGTCATAATAAAGACAGGCAGGGTAATGACATAAAAAAATACAACATTTATCCTACCAGTATCACAAATGTCCATGATCCGAACCCTCCGACAGCAACCCGATGAGCGGCGCCAGCACTCATCTGGTTGAGAGCCAACTGAAACAACGGACCCAACAAACACACACAGACTGGCGTGCACACCTGATATCTGATATGAAAAACAATCTTGTAAGTCATATCATTCAGCCTTATTCAGTATATTGAAAAATATGACATATTACTTAATATTCATATTTCTTTGCTGGTATTACCTAAATGTGTTGCATTTTAACATCTTGAATTCCTGATCTACATGCAAATACTTGATATAATGAAAAACACAGAGAAAAGGGAAAAAAAGGTTTGTAAAATGTAGAGATTCAATTTTATTGTGGGTATAAACAGGCTAGAAAAATGAACGGTGAGTATATAATATACTTCCTAGCAGCTAATCAGACATCAGACTTGTTTGCCTTTACTGGTGATGAAAACTCGTCACTCTGGAGGAGAGGAAGACCAGCTCTGCCCGTCCAGGATGACTGCAGTGTCAGGGTAGCCAACAAAGTCTGCAGGTAGATTTTTGCATATCTGGTGCTCCGGTTTCCAGATCATAGTTTAACCAAGTACTGTAAATAAAAGTTAGTCCACATTGTGATGATCCGGCAGACCGTGGACTGATGGACGCCGTCAGCTGGTCCAGATGCTTGGATCCAATGGAAAGGTAATCAGCACAACGATCATGGCTCAGAAACACATCATGAGGTGTTACGATGCAAACCTGAAAAATTAAAAACAAACAAAAAACTAATAAGCGTCCATATTTAGCTGCACAACGTAATCAAAACTAATAAATCCTCAGCTCTTTTTGAGAGTTTTGCTCGAAAATAAATTGATAATATCTCAGGAAATTAAATGTGTTGGAGCTATTTATTCTTTATTTTCTTTATCCATTTGAATTGTTAGTTTATTCTTAAATTTATATTTTTTGTATTATTTACAGAAATTATTTGTAAGTTAATAATTGTTGATTTTATTTATCTTTTGTTTTATTATTTTTATCATTTATTTTCTAAGCAAACAGAAAGTGAGGTGGGTTGGTTCACTTTCTATAAGTGTAGGGGCCTGGTAAAGGACCAGCAGGCATTTGGGTTAGGGGCCTATGGTTTTTACCAGTGCAAGTGAGGTAGCAGGAAAGTTTGATCTCTGTAATTGTTTTTGCAAAGATGTGAAAAATAAATCATGAAGAACAAGTTACAAGTTTGGATACTGAACCTTCTTTTGCCTGCTTTGAAAAACGTGACCCTGGTGTCTCAGTGGCTTAATGGAACTTTTGTTGGATGTTTGGTTTGACAAACAACACAACTACACAACACTACAAAATAAGTGAAATAGTTCTGGTATCACAAAAAAACTGCAAAAAATGTTTCAGAGGTGTAACAACACTTAAGTTACTGAGTAAGAGTGAACTAAAATACTAGTTTGAAAATGCATGTTAAAATCTGAATACTCTTTTGAAAGTGTGCAGCTGAAATTAATTTAAACTACTAGCAGGCAAAGCACAGTGTTCGCCTAATATCTGTAGCAAGAGTAATACAAAAAATGATGCATATAAGAGGCATTAGTTTATAAAAGTCGAGGCAAACCTAAATTTAACATTTTAAAAACAAAGAGCAGCAGGAGGATGTAACTTCATAACCTCATCTTCTAAGCAGAATCTCAGAGGGAAAAAAAGAGAAATTATGTTGTGTAACGCAAGAACAGATTATAGCAGCCAAGTGGAAAAATTCACTCTAACGTGGATTATAATTATGAAACATCAAAGGTAGATGTCATATTTTCGGGATTTGGGAAATACGTGATTTGTACCATTTGTTCTGTGGGGTTTTTTATGTGGATCGGTGACACTTATACGGCTGTAAAGCGAAGGTTTTTGACCTTAATCTGACTGACTAGTGCGGTTGGATCGGGCTGAAGCGTTGCTGCTCTTGGCTGTTCTTAAATTACCGTGTTCAGTATCGAGGGGCTCGTTGCTCCGAATGCATGTTAAATGTATTTTATATAATTGTCACATAAACAAAAGCTAAGGAGTTACCTTAAAATAATTTCATACTCCGTATAACACAAACGCATCAACACACATATTGACTTACCTTGTGCCGAATCGCTGCCTCTGTTCTCAGCCTGTTGCCGTAGCAGTGAATTTCCTCTGGCATTATTTTCCTTCAACACATTATTTCAGTAAACAAAACTCCTACAGCTTCTTTTTAATCTCAGTCTTCACATTTCTGCCGCTGGATCTTCAACATCCTCAAGCTTTGAAACAGCAGCAGCTACAAACCGGGTGTTAGCCGTAGTGACTAAGTTTTGGCTACATTCCGCTGTCGCCTTGATATCAGCAGGAAAATGAAAAAACTAAGCACTGGATGGTAACGGCTAATTACTGGACACAATATCACACCACAAAACTCGATTGTTGTACCAGTAGCTCACAGATATTTTATGTTTTGCGTCTTTTTCATGGTACAGATCTTGCAGCTTTGGGTAAAAACAATAGGAGCAAGCAGGAACCGGAACCAATCTATGTGGCATAAACTGAAACAGAAATATGTCACCACCTCTCGTGGCATATACCCCATTCATGTTGAAAGCAGACAGATAAACATGTTCTGGCCACGCGAATTGCATTCATCACTGCAGTGGAAAAAAGCAGCTCATGGAGCGGCTGCCGATAATGACACATTTTGTCCCCCCCCCCCATTGCTGGGCAACTTCTTTTCAGTCTCTAATCTATAACCGGAGACTTGCTGCAGTCAAAACAACAGCTGAGGCTTAAAGTCTCTTTTATTCCCATCGCAGAGGCTTACTGGCAGCACCAGACCTTCCAGAAATCGTCGCGTGTTTGGGAAGTTTCGCGAGAGAAATCTGGGTACGATTAGGCGGCAAGACAAGCCTGGAACTGTTGGACAATGTCATCTGCCAAAAAGTCCGAGAGCTACACATGGACAGGCTGATCAGTGAGCAATGAAAGGCCCTTCACAGCTGATGGGAGTCATGCCACCAGGAGGTGACAGACTGACTGTTGGACGGACGTCCAGCAGAGCGGAGGCTGCGTCATATCTTGACCAGAGCCGCGTCTGACAGGAGGTCTGTGTTGAGGTTAACGAGATTCAAATCCATTGTTGCTCCAGCGCCTGTCACCAGCTCAGAGAGTTCAATCTGAGACAGCTCGCTCAGTCAGAAGGGGACTCGTCGTGAAAGGTTTCCCACCAGACCCTCCCTTCGTCTGTTCCCAAAAGTAGTTCCTGTCCTTTCACTTAATTGCTTCGAAACCATTATCTTCCGGCGTTCAGTCCATTCTGAAATATTGAAATGTTTTTTTGTTGGTGTCGTTCAAAGCAGACAGATGTTGCTTCAAACAAGCATGCTGCGTTTTATCAACGCTGAGAGTGGAAATTCCACACTATCATTTCCTCTCCGTCTCTCCCAGGCTCATATTGTGGATAGACTCTGTGGTTTGTGCAGTTATTGTTTTCAGGCAACTAATGGCCCACTGCAGATAGGAAGGCGTTTATGAAAACTATTGGTCAACTCTGATACCTTGCAGCTGTGGGGTCTAAGATCACTTATTTATATGCAATGTCCTTTATTTGTTTGTGAGGTGAGAAAACCCCAGTTTTAGTTATTTTTTACAGATGCCTGAACACAAATAACAGCCATTTTCTATATATATATATACAGTATATATATGGCAACCTGGAGGTGGATTTTCTTTATTTTTAATCATGAACCCAAATATAAACTATAAAAGGTTAATGACCAACAACGCCACCTGAAATAACTCCAGGAAAATGCAATGAAAGAAGGACACAGGTACATTCTGCTGGAAAATGAGATTCAGGAAGTTCTACAAAATTTATTAAGCTTTATGATCTCTTTTTTTAAATAATAATCTGAAATTGAATGGTTAAAACAGTGGATACAGTTGACAAAATTAATTATAAAATGTCTAAATTGCAAAGGAAGCTGAGGCTTACCGGTGGGAAAGTAGTGAGGGAAGGGGGACAACATCCAGTGCAGAAAAAGGGAATCACCCTAGACACTACAAAAACACGGCAAACAAAGAAAGAAAAGGTGCTCCAAGAAAACACACAAGACAAGACACCACCACCAGAGAAGCCTCAGTCCCTAAAAGAAAGACAAAAAAAATGAAACAATGAGTAAAACAGTGGTACAATAGCGCTACAATGTTGCAGTTCATCCATTCAGTAGCGCCATCGATGCTCCTGGAAGCCAGGAAAGTTCAAGTTGGTCTTGTAAAACAATTTGTAGTTAGGCAAAACAGCAGCGAGTGTCACTCCAGGTGGAATGCCACCGAGGCATCAGAAGGCTAAAAGAATATAGCAAATTAATACAACTGCTACAAAAAATATATAACTTGCAGCAGCTGCTGCTCTTTGCAAACTGTGACCTGATAAATGCCAAATGATCAGATCCTCAATACCACCTAGATGCAGTGCAACTGTTAAAAAAAGCTATGTGAAGGTTTTGTTTACATAAAATTACTTGCGCACTCTTACCTTCCTATCAGCAAAGAATGAATGGACAGATTGACCCAGATATTAGAGGTGCAGCAAAGGAGGCTAAGCAGACAGACCAGTTAACATTAAAAGCCATCATTAAAGCCGACAAATGATAAAAGAGGCATGTTTACCCAGAACAGTGCAAACAAAGGAAGCAGCTTCAGTTGACGTCACCACGCAAGCAGCCTCATGACAGGTGAAGGCTTGCTTATATGCAGCAGCTGAAATTGCTCTTAAAGTGGCTGCGTACAATTTATGCTGCTACACACCACACAACACACACACACACACACATATATATATATAATCAATGGTTTTCCCCGACTGGGAGCTTAACGCTGAATGTGACAGGCAGCCAATCAGAAAGCACTGATTCTCCGGGAAATTACCAAGGGGAATCCCAAACAGCTGAAACGGCACAACCACGGGGCTAGCAAAGCATGGCGGCCCGCCATGCTTATAATACACTGGGGGAAACCCTGCCTTATAAACCAGCAAGACCCCGATGCTGTTCGGCTTAGCTGCCTTGATGCGTTAGTTACAGGCCTCAAGACAATACTTTGGAGAATCACATTTTACTACAGTAAAAGCCACAATGAACTCAGTAATATATTTTTTTGCCTTTTTCCCCTCTTTGCAAAATTACTCAGCCTCAGAGTGGATGGGAAAACTGTCATCTTTAATCCTTCTCAAATCCCACGTTGGATGTACGTGACAACTTTAGCTGGGTGTTCTAAAACGTAGAGCTGAAACCAGAAACAAAAAATAAAAAGATACACGCCTGTTATAAATAAAACCAAATGTTCCCATGTCCTAGAGAAGTTAGAATGACTAAAATTGTATGTCTATTTGTTTAATGCTACAATATATTAATCTCTTCTGTTACGACCAGTCTAGGGGGGCCTGGCCGCAACAGAAAGATCCATCCTCCTCCAATCTCAACAACCGAAACACACAAGGTTAGATAGTTGATTATGATTTATTTAGTTTAAAAGATTATTTTGAAAAAAGGAATTGCAACTGGAATGTTGTAGCTTCAGAGTGAGCTATCGCCAAAAACAACAAACAAAAGGAAACTACCTGAATAGTAACGGAGCTTACCTAATTGAAAGTAAATAAACCAAAAACAAAGATTTACCTTCCTAACCTAAGAAAAACATGAGAAAACTAAGGAAACATAAACAGCAGCTCACTCCTACACTTCCAGAGCTCTAACACAAACAAACAAAGAAACGGGGTGTGGCCGGTGGAGATGGGTCGAGGATGGATACCAGGAAGTCCGTGTCAGCAGCTTTTATGTTCGTCACTTCCGGAAAGCAGCCAATAGGACATCTCCATCGTCTTCTTGAAACCAATCAGGGACAGGCACCTGCAGACTCATTATCCATAAACAACTTTATGCTGTCAGTCGTAACACCCCCTTTCCCAAGAATTAAACACACCCCCAAGTGTTTAATTCAAATAAAAAAATAAAAAACTTCTAGACAAAGCATCAGCTAATACATTATCCTTACCCTTTTTGTAGTTAATCTCCAAGTTAAACCCTTGCAGAAGTAGAGACCAGCGCATCAGTCGATGGTTGAAGTTGCGCATTTGGAAGACAAAAACAAGCGGACTGTGATCAGTAGATACTTGTACAGGTTGCGCACTAGACCCAAGATAAACTTTGAAGTTCTGTAATACAAGTAATAAAGCAAGAGCTTCTTTTTCAATTGTGCTATATAGCTGATGTCTATTAAACTGTTTTGAAAAATAGCAGACAGGATGGTCTATGCCTTGCTCATCTTCCTGCAAAAGAACAGCTCCAGCACCAGACAAACTTGCATCAACTTCAAGTTTGAAGGGACATTCAAAATTTGGCGCAGCCAGCACTGGTGCACTGCACAACAATGCTTTGGCTGACTCAAACGCAACCTGACAAGATGAAGACCAAACAAAATTTTTCAATGTACCAACAAGTTCAGTGAGCGGATTAACTACAGCTGAAAGGTTTTTACAGAACCCGCGATAGAAACCAAACTGCTCTCCAGTTGTCCAAGTCTTAGATGTCTTCCTTGGTCACCATGATGCTGTTTTTTTCCCACTGATGTTCATGATGCAGTTAAAGCTCAGGAAGGAACACATTAATATAATAATAAATATCAATCCGTGCATCTTATCTCCAGCAGCCATTGGACGAGAGGCAGAGCACATCCGGGACAAGTCGCCATTTCATCACAGGGCAATTATATTTATAAATGAACCGTCTACTTATGTAAATGTTGTGACACATAAAGTGAAACAATATCAAGGGCCTGCTGAGGAGTTCAAGTGTAACTGGTGTTGCTACGTCTTGCTAAAACCCTGGGATGAACGAACGTGTCGACGAACGGTGACTCTGAAAGCTGAGCGCCAGCACAAAGGGGAGCGCTTTTCGAAACGGCACAAAACTTGGGAACAATCTGACAGGCTTCCTTACAGCTTTTCCCGCAGCAGCCCGGAGACCTGCCACAACTCACTTATGCAAATGAAGGAAATTAGTTTTCCAAACAACCCGTATGGTGTTTGACTGGAAGCATCCCATGCTGTGCTCAAAGCTAAATAAGAGAGAACTCTTGACATCTAAGAACGTCTAAAACTCTGGATGTTGCAGTGAACTGTACATGCCGTCTAATTGCTGAATAATTTGGAAATCTCAATAAAAAAAACAAAACAAAACACACGCGAGTTGCAGGGAATAAAAAGCTTTACCAAAGTGACAGAAGCTTTGTAAACTTATTTTCTTTGTTCCTATCATTTCTAATATATTCATTTGGGAGAGGACAACATCTGTATAGTTTAATCATGTGTCATGATGTGTTCTTTGCCAAAACTCTGCGATCTCTCTCTCTCTCTCTCAGACTCTCTCTGACCTACATAAAAATCTCAAAGAACAATTCTGCCTCGGAACTGACAATTAGCCGAACACTTTGCAGAAGCCCGATACAATGCACATGAGGGAAAATGTTAGACTTTACCTAGAGAAAATACGTATATTTTATAATGAAATTAAGTAGCTGCTTTTAAAAAGTATGTAAAATGACTATTGATTTGAAACACAGACAAAAAAAATGCTTCTCCATTTACTGCATTCATGTTTTTCAGTTTAGAGTCCCCGTCCACACTGATATGGATTTTTATCAACACACACTGTTGTTTTGAAGCGTTGCTTCACACGCATACTGTATTTTTAATGAAGAAAAACAGAATAAAGAAATGGATAAAAGATAGATTTTTTTAAGCTCTTTTTTTTTCTTTTTTGCATCTGCGTGGAATTGCGAGAATAACATTTTGAGAGATAACTATGCCTATGTGAACCATTGATTCTCGCTGTAGAAACAGGCTAAGTTAGCAGGAGAATCTGATCCATGGCCTGAACACGGATATTTTCTAAAACTCTGCACTGATTTTACACCAGTAATCCTGTTTCCATTTTGTGTATTTTCATCAGTTACAATTGTGATGGGATGTAAAACACAATGGTAAAGCATGTTTTCTGTGTGTGTGCTGCAGTGACTCGACATGATGCATCAAATGACAGAAGTTCTTGCTGCATTTGTTGTGTATTTTCAGCTCAGGTATATGTTAATTTGAAATATGTAAATGTATCATTTTGCAGAGTGTGTGTATCAGTATCTGGTCTGAAATGCATGCAGCTGTATGAAAAAATATATATATAAAAAAACAAGCAATCAATTTGCTATTTGAGTTTTGCTCTCCTTTAACCAATGACACTGACAGAAGAGTTCCAGGTTGGTCACCATGGTAACCAGGCGGATTGGTCAGACAGGAGCTATGAGGCATGGACATGAGTTATTAACACTGAAAGGATAATGAAGTGGCACTGAGCAATTTTTCTCCATGAGATTCTAACACGTCTCATGATTCCACTACGTCATGCCGCCATGCGCATTCCCACGTTGTGCATTTAAATTTCAAATAGTGAAGGTCAAATATCTTTGACAGTTTCTCACTCTTCACGTGTGACGCACCAATTATCGTTCACATTTTATCCACATTTTTTGGGTAAAAAGACCGAAGGGAAGCAGACAAACGTGAATTGACAAAAAAGTTGATGCATAACACAACAGGCTCTCCAAAATATATTAATGAAATCAAAGTAAGTTTACATGTCATGGTTTCTAGTTAGATGGATGAAGTCAAGAGAAACATCTAAGAAGAGCAGTTTTGAGATCTAATGGACTGGCACTCTAACCAGGCATTTAAAAGCACTTGTTGCTGTGCCGTAATTTAACATGATTGTAAATGGACACTTATGAAAAGAACAATCAACATTGTAAAATGAGGTGAAAGTAATTCCTGGTTTCTGTTTTGAATGGTGTCCTAAGACTTCGCAAAGAAAAAAAAACATGAGCAGTAAATGAAAGGAGTTAACATAAAGCAACCAAAAAAATCTGCAAACATTACATGTTTTGAAATATGATCATCAAACATCATCAGAAAATATTAGAATGAAGACCAGCTTTAATAATTTCACTCTGCACACATGTGCTTTTATCCTTGATTCAAAGGAACTCAGTATTTCAGCATTTTTGCAGTTTTCTAGAAGTTTGTCCCAGAGTAATTTAGCATAAAAACCGAATGCTGAACCATGTTTGGTTCTGATCCTGGGGATTACAGAGTAGACCTGAACCAAAAAGACCAGCTTGAAGTGGAGTATTGATACAATTGACCTATCCACTATCCACCATGAATATCGTCGTCATTGTGGTGGGGCTGCATCTGCAGAATCCCACCATCATCCCCTCTGTCCCGTTAATCAGGACATCGGTTCAGTTTGGCGTCGGTCGACAAAGTCCTGAGGTTGCTGCCTGTACTTTGAGTCGACCTTTCCTGCAACGGGGCCGACGACGGCTGAGTCATCATGGGAACTCGTGGAGATGGCAGCCTGGGGAGTTGATAGAGAAGTCTGCATTGTAAAGGGTGAAGAGGAAAAGGTGCCAGCACAGTTCCCCGCTGGGCCATCGTACTGCTGGCCGGTCTGTCAGACACACAGCCCTGTGTTCTCATATGCCGTGCCCACTTCTGATAGCTCCAGCTCGTGTACCGCAGAAATCCAGGCAGGATGGCACTAAAAGGCATCCAGTAGGTTTCATTGCACTACAGGAGTAAAGTTGTAAAGTAATACAGCACGCACTATTTGTGGAGTCTGTCAGAGTTTCCAGTACAGGATTCGGCTGTACTTATTATAATAGTTGTAAAGTTCATTTAAAATAACAATGGGAAAAGTTTGTGCCTGCAAATGCAATCTGTCATTAATTTGGCTCAGACACTGAGGACACAAACTGGGTCATTTCTGCAGCTAATTATCTTTGGTGAGCAGGAAGAGGAGGAGGAGGAGAGTTGTTGGCCTAAATCTTTCCAAGACATCACCAGATTTCTTTGAAAAGATAGATAAATTCTGAGTTTTTGTGATTTTTTGCTGGCTCATTTTTTGACTGCTAACTTGACTACAATTCCCAAGCATCGCTGTGGCATAAGCTGTATTGTGTCCTCGTCACTTGTGCTGTTTCTTTTTATGAGTCAG
Organism: Poecilia picta; assembly: GCA_033032245.1. NCBI lineage: Eukaryota > Metazoa > Chordata > Actinopteri > Cyprinodontiformes > Poeciliidae > Poecilia > Poecilia picta. Next base: position 22,835,495 of record CM065364.1, read on the forward strand.
ATTCATATTTTTTGTACTCCTGGAGCAAACAATGAAAACAGGAAGAAAAGAAAAAGTTGTATGGTAGTTCATTTTCTGTCCAAAAAGTATATTTTAAAATGACATTATGCTTCAAAAAACAACAGAAAGGTCAACTGGAATCTATAATGTCTCATGTTTACAACATTCTTGGTTTTCCAAATCTAAAACATAAGAAAAATTGACCTTAAATACAGTGAAGGTGTGTGTTTTGGAGTAAGATGGGTTTGTTTACAAACTGAGGCCCATTTATAAGAAATGTCATAGATTTCAGATCAAATTTCTTTTTCCCTACCTGTGAATCAACTACGTTTGAATCTATAGTGACTGTAAAATCTGTTCCTTGCATGTATAAAGGTAAGGGAAACATTGTTTTACACGAAGTTGCCCTTGCTCACAGTTTGGTGAGCAAATCCTGTCCATATCCCATCATACTCATCCTATGTTATACATTTTGGACACTGTATTTACTTAATAATTAAAAATCTAATTAAACAGATTATATAACTTGATCATTTTTTTCCACCTCAGGATTCAGTGTTTTAATATTTCATCATCTGATTTAAGGGTTTTACCCGAAAGCGATGAACGCAGATATTATTGCTGACTCTCCCCATCTCTGTAGGTAACCTTCATCTAACCCTCTCCTGAGAGCCTCCTAATTTATTTCTTGTTTTTTGCACTTGAAAAACTGAATATCAACAGAAAAAAAAAAAACTAAAATGAAAGTATTTGATGTGACAGTCATTTACCTCGCATTCATCCAGAGGCAAACCGCACCAGAATTTATTTTCCACTTTACAAAAATAAATTGGACTTGTCAGATGAGTTTACAAAGGAGATCCGGGTGTTTTTTTATTTATTTATCTAGTACCAGAATAAATCAGAAAAATCTGGAATATTATTAAGTGCCTGAGACTATGACAGCTTATTTGGTGATTTTCACAGCTTTTGAAGTAATGTACACCCTTCTCTGGTTAAAGTGGATTTTTTTGTGAAACAATGCAACCATCAGCTTTGTAAGCTTATTCACCCCCCACACAACCTTCTAATTGGTCGATAATCAGCTTTTTCAAAGTGTTGAAACTCAGCTGCTCACCTGAAAGCAACCGCAATACTGTTGTGATCATTAGATGAAAAAATGAAAAAAAAAATATATAATATTCAGTAATATTGCACACAGCAACATTAACATTCCCCTCTCATCGTCTCATCAGTGTGATTTTCGCAGTCTTTTTTTTTTTTTTTTTAGCTCTGTTAGCCCATCTGGGGATAAAATAAAATGTTAGCTAACCCTCTGCATTATCTGTGCTGAGCAGATAGAGCAATTATTTATTGATGTATTTTTTTATTTATATTTTGTTGAAACAGCTGTTGATGACTTAGCAGTAAAACTCACACACAAGTAAAACTCTGCGATGAACAGCTGGAACGTACGCCGAACATTTTCAAATTTATAACTATTAAAGTTGCAAAATGACAAAAACTGTGATTTAATTTGGAAAATGCTCATGCTCATTTTATTTATTTATTTTTTGTCCTCTGAGTCAGATAAATACTAATCTAAACATCTACTTCTGAGAGACTATAAAAATTCCTAAAACATTAGAAGTCTGACTCATTTATTTGTCTGACTTATGTTTGATCATTACATAAGTCAGAGTATTTGATGCAAGTCTGAGTGAGTTCAGATTAAGGATTTGTTAGCGTTCATATTGTTATTGTGATTTCCTCTCATTCAGCAAACTCACCGATGACATTTCAGATACTGCAGCGAAAATGAAAAGTTAATACACAAACGAACAGCAGGTTTGCTAAAATAACATGTTTTTTTTCTTGTGTGATGAGTGGAGTCGTGTTAGATTTGAAGACTAAAAACCAGCTTTTAAGGTTTAAAATGAGGTTAATTTCTGCTGATATACAATTTTATATATATCTATATCACACAATTGCATTCTGAGAAGTAATAGCCAAAAATATTTGGTTCGTTCTCGGTTCCAATACATGCAAAATATAACTCATTATATTTTGTCTTGTGCTTTTCAAATTAAATTCTGTTTGATCTAAAAAAAAAATAGTACTATCATCCAACAAACTGGAGGAAAGTTAAACTAACCAATGCAGAGGACTTTGTAGGTTGGTTTTGTTTTTCAGCCAAGTAGCCCTAAAAAATAAAACAGCAGAGGACAAAATGAGGGTTAAATAAAGGAAAATGAAAGGGAGAACCGTTCATTGGAGGACGAAAATACATTTTGCAGTTTTCAACTTTTACAGAGGCTCAGTGGAGCATAATGGCCGCTAACCTGAAGTCTTACTGTCAGAGGTTTGCACAAAAACTTATGCTCTCTCAATTTATATTATACAACTTTTTTTGCTGCAACATGCTAACATGTCTGGAGATGGGATTTTTGATTTCATATAGCTATGTACAGTATATCTATCTAAAAGTGTTTCAAAGTTCTGATTTTGGCAAAGACAAAAGATTATATTCTGAGAAACGTCATTTTCCCTTTTTGCGTCAGTTACAAAAATGAAATAGGTCGTCCTTTATTCATAAAAAAAAGAGAGATTCCAGAATCATGGATCTCCATTGACAAATATCACTCAAGTTTGAAAATTAAATGCAAACAAATAATGCCAGGTAAAAACTTCAGTACGATGTTTTTTTCCCATCTGTTTTTAAGCATCATCTAAAAACAAATAGTGACCCCTGGCAGAGCTAAATGGCTGAATGACATGGTTGTGGCTGAACAGATTTACTGGCTTCATCTGAGCAGAGAGCTTTGACGCTGGAGATGCTCTAAGAAATCATTAGATGGCCCAGATCGGCCCCGGCAGGTCACTGTCTGGCTGAAAACTAAAATAAAAAACAAAAGCAAAATGTTTCAAACCAGTCAACACCACACGGCTAACCGCTGTTGTGTTTTTAGAGCAGCAGCAACACTCTATGACGTGAAACGTATTATTCCAGGAAGCAGAGACATGTACGAACCTAACAAATTTTCTTTATTGTTGAAAATAAAGGGAGCTTTATTTTCTGGAAAAGTCATCTCTCTTAGGAAGTGAACAAGAGAGCAAAGCTTTGAACAGTTTCTGATCTACAAAGACTCCAAATAAGGACCACAATATTGTGTGAGCAAAAACAGCAGTTAATAAAAGTAGGATGTTGTACACAAGCCACAAAGTTTGCACGTGCAAAAGTACTACTATCTTTTATTTTTTTTTTTGAGAGTTTTGCCTGTGCTACATGAAGAGTTACAAAAGAAAGATGACATAGAAACCAGCATGTCTGCACATCCATGAAGGCAGACACGATAAACGTATTTCACCTTATGTGTGGTTTGTTGATCAGCTTTGCAGGAGTCATACCTGATTTTGTACGTGCAAACCTTTAGAAAAACCTGCCACTGGATGCAGCACAGTGATGCTGCTCTGACATTTCATTTCACCCTCTGTCTGTCATGAAACACACTTGATTGGAGTTTTGGAAATCTCAGACTTTAGAGAAGTATTCACAGTCTAGGAATACACAAGAAGACAAACTGAAACGTCAACAAAATACCAGCTTTTCATTTGGTTTCCAACTAGTAAAATTCAGTTTTACAGCTAGAGTCCTGTTTAAAACAGAGTGTGACACAATCTGTGCTTCAAATATAAATAATTGATGTCTACTGGTGGCAGGAAGGCTACAAAAATAATAATAAAAATCTTTAATCCTGTTCTTTTATGTTGCTCTATTGCACAGCTCCACAAGAAGGTCAAAGATGGAACATCACAATCAGCCTTAAAACAGATCATCCATCTCTCTTAAAGGTGATTTTTATATGTTTGGGAAAAGTCTTACAATTTGCATTTATCATAATGAGCAAAGTCTGACTAGTTTGTGTCAAAACATTGATATCCAAGCATTTTAAATACCAGCTTTTCTTAGCTTATTTTTAACCAATTTTCTATATATTTTCTTTTGCATTTTGGTTTTACATAGTGAACACCTCTCTCTGTGTGGGAGAAGCAATCCTCTCTACTTTAGCTCTCATGCTGTTTACATTTTTTTTTCCTGCAGAAATAAAAGGCTGACATGTGAAATGATGCACCCAGATAACGGCGACATCCCTGGAAAACACCTGCAGGGAATTCTAATTAGGTGAAAAATGTCAAAAACATGTTGACATGCTGCCACGGTAACATAAAGAGAAGAAGAAGAAGAAGAAAAAAAAAAAAGAAACCACAATTTTGTTATATACATATGATATTATGTACGGTCGCACAACTTTGGAGAAATCAAATTGTAATTCAAATTAAAATGCAGTGAAATAACAGCAATAAATGGCGGCAGGTTGTTGTTGAGATGTGTAACACAGTGACCCACTGGTATCAGAGCTCCACATTTGCTTTTTCTCACATACTGACACACTTGCGTGCGACCAGCAGTTCCGGTCGCCCCCTCTGCAGACAAATGGGTCACTAGATGTGGTGTGACAGGCCACTGAGCTCTCCAGCGGCTTTAATGAGGCCTGCAGCCCAGCGGGGACTGGCTGAAGTGGCCGCACCAGTATGTTTCCATTACTGAGGATCAACGGCGGCAGTGAGAGAACCTGCGCGAGTGACGCCGCTCAGGATGCCGCAGCTCAGTCCTCGAACAAAGAGGCACCGGAACGTCGAACAGGGTTGGGTGTATGTTGAAAAACGACGCTATTCATTTGTTGTGCCCTTTAGCATTTTACGAGCGATGAGTCTGGGGATTGACAATGCAAAAATAATGGTCACTTTTTATTCTAATTCTTATTCTCAAATTTTTTAAATGTGATTAACAATGTTCATTTTGACTCGGTAAAAACAGTTAAATCAGTTTTTCTGTGTGAATAATTTGGTATGGTACATATGCACGACACTGCATTCGTGCTATGTCAAATTACAATTATACAATCACACATGTACTACTAGCACACACACAAACCTGAGTGACAATTCTTTTTTAATCCATATGATTTCCTTTTGCCCTTTGGGTTTTCCTCAGGATAACTTTTAATAATTCTTCTTGAAGCTCATTCGTGAAGCTCATTGATGTTGAACGAGGAGGCCAGGCAAACAAACGCCAATTTATCCCAGTGGTGGTCCAAATTAACTATTTAATCAACAATCCATGTCAGACTTTCTGGTAGAAGTCAAAACAATTTCAACAATTTCAATTTCCTCCCTCACCACAAGCTCTGCCGCTACTGTATGCGTTCACCACCAAATTTCTTAATGTATTTTCTATTGCAACCTTTTTTTGCAAGTTTTTTTTTCCAAGCATGCTGTAGCTGAAGGTGCAACACTTTAGAGTTTAGGGTTGCTTTTGCACAACAAAATAATACACTAACAAAGATTTTGATGTCTAATGGCGGCACTTGGTACTATGCAATGTTTCAGATGTTGATTGTTTTGTTTTTATGATGTGAATGTAGCAGGAAGAAGCTTGCCCTAATATTCAGAACACCTGGCCACTAATCACCTCATGATTGCTGGAGAGTATAAAGGGAGAGACTCTCACCTGGTTGCAGATGCTGGCGTTTGGTCACATTCTTATTGGGAATGTCACGTGGAAAACATGCAGGTCTTGCGCTCTAAAATCAAAACCATGGACTGTCTCCTGCTTGGTACTGGGGTGTGGCTGTAATCTACCCTCCCCAGTGCAGTTTTCATCTAAAACTGAACATATGGGAAAGCTGATCCTCTGGCCAGGGGCTGAAAAGGGATTCTCTGGGGTCAGGTGAAGTCATCTGGCTCTGCTCTGACGCTGCTGCAGCTCTCTGGAGACCCTGCTGTTTTGTTTCATATGCTTTGTTTTATTTTGTTTCATTTCATTTTGTTTTCCTTGGTTTGTTTTGTTTTTCTTGGTTCAGCAGTTAATATTTTTCTATTTTTGTAACTATTTTGTTTAATTTTCTTAGGTTTAAATTAGTTTTGGTTTTGGAGTATTCTTTTGTTCTGCATCCTCCAACCCGGCGTCAGGTAGCCGTTTGGCATTCTTTTAAACTATCTTATTAAAGTATTGATGTTTTAATGGATCATGTCGGAGGTAACCTCATTTTAGTAGTTTAAATCGTAATACTTGTTTCTTTTTTTCCCTAATTGTGTTTGCTTGTTTAACCCCACCCTTTGTCTCCAGGCTGAGAGCTGACGGTAGTGGGAGGGGCTTCCAGGGAGACTGGAACTGTGTCGTGCGAGTGGCCGGTGTTGGGATTTCTTCACGATTGAATGCCTGTTCACAAGTGTTTGGGGTGATTTAGTTTAGATTTATACATTTATTTTAGGTTCCAGTTTCCATTTGGACTGCCCTCCTCCTGCTGGTAGGCCTCAGTCTGTACACCCCCTTCCTATTGTGTTTTTTTTATGATGTGATTGTCCTGTTTTATTCTGAAAAATAAATGTAATTCATTTCATTTAGAAAAGTCTGTTCTCTCTGGCCACGAACCTCGAGCCTACCCACAAGTGTATTTCCTTGGGTGTAATTCCCAAGGTGGCGTTGTTGACCACTTCTGGTTACCCTGCTGTGAGGAGCAGAGTACCAGACTCCTAACCTAGTGTTGCCACATAAAGCAATTTGATTTTTGCAATTTGACAAACTTGATTGACTGCAACGCAATGGCACTTGATTTGAGCCTAATTATCAATAAAAATAATGAAAACAGTGGCTGCTTTGATGGCTAACATTAGCTAAACCAATCTGTTAGCATTAGCAAATGGAGAAAACTGTGGAGGAGCAAGTGTAAATGTTCTTTAGATGGTTTAAGACTTGTCAAGACTATTGCTGTATCTATCAAATCAAATACACTTTTAAACACAAATGGCAAAAGTATAAAGAACCATTCTTGTTTCAAGTAAAGCATTGCTAAAACAGCCATTTCAGTAGTTAAGACTAAAAATGTAGAAATATGACCCATAATAATAAGAAAAACAAATCTGAGATTGCAAACTTCATAAACATCATTAGTGAGTCAGAAAGTGCAATGCTGATTCCATGTAATGTGCTATTTTACTGCACTTTAAGTGCTACTGAGACTTCAAGCGCACAATATGACATTGCTTTTATTAAGTATAAAGTTTACCACATTCGGTCCATATTGACCAGCTTTGACCACCAGTGGTGTGCGTGTGTCCAAGCATGACCCAAAGAAATAGCCAAGAGACCCAAGGTGACTGTGGAGGAGCTGCAGAGAGCAGCTGCTCCACTGGGATAATCCGTTTCACCCACACAAAAATAAAAACTGCCAAAAAGAAAAGCAAGACTGAAAGAAAACCAGAAAAATTCAGCCATGGCAAAGATGCAATGGTTCAAACTTGAAATTTACGTTTATACATGTTCTCCGTGCAACGTAAATGGTTAATGTGTCGGCGTCACAATATGCACAAACATAATCAATGCATCATGTAGAATTGCAGATTTAGTCCCCAGACAATGGCAGCTGAATTCCTAGAGTGTTATTTATTTATTTGTTGTTTTTTTTTATTGCGGCGTTGTCAGCCTGTGGGTCTGCGGGACAGCAGCAGGCTGACAGGCAGGGAGAAAAACGGCGAGAAAATGCAAGCCGCAATCCATAAAAATAACAGGATGAAAAGTTGCACGAGAAAGTGAAGGTGCGAACAATGTTCACGAAGAAGGGGGAAAAAAAAGAAGCTTCAGAATGTGTGCTTGAGAGAGAAAGCAAGCGCGTTGCAAAGTTGTCCCGGCAGCAAACACGTTTTTAATCAGTGTAGCAGGAAGCGCTGGTTTCAGTCCTCTCAAGATTACAGAGAGATTGTGCAAAAATGCCTTTTCCCTCTAGTTTTAATGTTTAAACCTTTCTGTCAGCATCGCTCGTCTTTCCTGTAAAGGTGGTCGTTACCTAGCAACAGAGGATACATCCAGCTTGTATAAAAAAATAAAAAGTAAGAAAAAGTCAATACATTACATAAGCGGCTAGATTTCTCCTTTCTACACATTTTGAGAAGCACATAGCACACTTTTAAAGGCATAACAATGATTAGAATTTGTAAGACTGAAGCCTTATTTTGTTTTCCACCACCTACTTTTAATTTACAAAATAGGTTTTCATTTGTAACCTGACATGATGTCCTCAGCTTTACTGTCCTCTGAAGAGAGGTGTTGTTAGAAAGTCAGTTTCAAGTTTCAGTCAGAAAAATGCCCCGAGGTCCCAGCATATGAGGAATCAAATGTTTTTCAACAGAGACAGAACAAAACAAAAGAGAAAATCTCTTCGACTCTGTGCAATGTGCATCATTGCTATTCTGTGAAACGTCGAGCTAGCTATCAGAATCGCTGAAAGTCACCATCCAGTTTAAATACATCAACAAATTCGGGCATGTCCAAACTCACACAAACACCTGTCTGTTGTGTCATGCTTCTTCTCCCCCCCCTCCTACAGTGTCATCTCCATTTTTTCTCTTGAGTATAGCTGAAACCATCAGCAGAAACCAATGGCCTGTTGCACTCTGAAGGGAAAAAGAAATTTGAAGACGGGAGAAAAAAAACATAGAAGAAGAAAGAAAACTACTCTAAGGGAAGTTCCACACACCTTAACAGAACGTACACTGAATACTTAGTGAGACAAATGAGAAATAAAATTTGGCTGTTTTGTTAATGCACAGCTAAATAACACAGATGTAAGAACTCAGACAAATAAAACAAGGTAAAGACTGAATAAGGCAAAAAAAAAAAATGGCACAACTACATGAGAACCATAATTTGGCGATGGACAACTAATGCAAAATCCTAATCAAAAGCAAAAGATCATGGCATGTTGAATGCAGTTACATATCAATTTCAGTCCACATCACCCATAATAGCAACAATATCCTTTACATTGTTCTTTTATTTTTAATTCTCAGGATGCTCATTTATTTCATAATATATTCAATGTTGCCGCGGTGACCCAGTTTCCTTATAGAGATCATCAAAGTTTCATATGGAGTCTCTGGGAGATTAGAGCCTCAGCAAGAAGTTTTGACTTTTACAGTGCATAAGTGGACATGTCAAAAATCTGATTTTGTTAAATCTGAAACCGATTAAACATATTGATCAGTTTATCCATAAATTCCAATCATAAAAAAATTGCCCTGAATTTGAATTTACAATAATATATTGCAGAAATCTGCATGAAAGTGAAACTTGAGATGGCATGTATTTAAAAAAAACACATAAATAAATGAAGAATACAAACTTACATCAGTTTACCCAGTGAAAGAAGCATCATGATGTGGACTTTGTTGTTAAATTACCCCACATGAATAAGCTTCATGCATAAAACAAACTTGTATTTTTATAAACAGGATTTCAAATTCTCAGCATTCAAAGAGTTTCTATTTGAGAACAGAGGTAACAGATCATGTAATGAGTTCGCTTGACTTGTTTCAGACACAGACGTTTTTGATTTCGTCTTCTTTCAGCTCTGAAGCCTCTGGCCTCGAACAACCTGAAGGCTCCAAGTGTCTTCAGCCAAGTTGCTTCTGAAAGCAACTCGGCAAAACCTAACTACCTTAACCAGCACTCTGGTGTCAGGAACAAAACACGCCGATTTAAAGGTACGCAGCGTATGAAAAACTGCTGAGTTACACTACAAGAGGGCAAACAACTTTCTTGGGTTATTTATTGTGAACTCTCTGCAGGTCGGTGCCATCAGGGCCGACTTTCATTAGGTATGATCAAAGCGGGATGTGCTGCCTATCTGAGCTTACAAGTGCGCATCAATAATTCAGCTTCGGTTTTGTTCAGCTGTGTGTGCAGTGAGAGCGCACCGAGCCGCCGCCACCGGTCAGCTCCGGTCTCCGTCAGACGAAGCCCGAAGGCGTTCGTGTCCCCATGAAAGAATCAAATCCAAGCTGAATCATGGTGTACGCACCGACATCAAACCCTCGCATGGATGAATGAGTGGATAGATGTAAAAATAGACACGTTAAATCAGATTCAATCTTGTTTGGGTCGGTTAAGACTCCACAAATTATTTCTCTTTGCTAAGTGTCAGAATATATATAAATATTAGTGCAAAATACAAAAATTTAAATGCATTTGAACTACTTGGGAATGATGTTGAGGTTTTGCAAGCTGACTGGTTGTATTGTAAAGAAACACATTACGCATTCTGCCTCCCTGAGCGACTTCACAGGAAAATCAAATGTCAGGAAGAGAATTGTGGACTTCCACAAGTCTGGCACATTGTTGGGCATAGTTAGATGCCTGCACCTGCCACATTCACCCGTTCAAACAGTTGCACGCAACAACAGACGTCATGAGAATGTGCAGCTGTCACACCATTCAGGAAGGAGACGAGTTTGGTGTCCCAGAAATGAATGAAGGTGTTTTTGTTTCAAAGTCAAGGAATCTCCAAAGCAAAAAAGAAAAGACATTTTGTGAAAATTCTGGCTGAAGCATGTGGTGGCTGAATGCACCAGGGTGTGGGGACGTTTTACTTGGGTCACTTTACAAAACACATGACAAAGAGCATTATGTGAAAATATTGAAGCAATATCAGAAACAAAAAAAAAACACCAGCTGGAATGATAAAGTTTGGATAGAATGATGGTGCGTTCACACCAATCGCATTTACATTGAAAGTCTATGCTGAACGTCGGACACATCAGACACGTCAAACGCTCCAAACGGTTCAAAATGCGCCACAACGGCCCTCGACGCGCCTCCAAATATGCTTTGAATGTAAACCTGACGCGCCTGACGCTCAAAACGCAGTTGGCGTGAACGCACCATGAGCCTAAACATACACAAAAATGAGTTCTAAAGGAGATTAAATAAATACTATACGAGTTTAGGCGGTTTACTACTTACTCTATAAATGGGAAAAAGCTCATGTGTGGGAGTTTTTTTTAACAGTGGAAATGTTTAATAAAATGTTTGTTGGACCAAGCGAATGGAGGAATGGTTTAGCTGCAATTACTGACAATGTTACTTACTGGATTTTAAAAGGGAAAACATTTTCTTATATAAAAATATATATATATTTCACCAAGGTTCACCCATGCTGAGGGTAAGGACATATTTTACAATTTACCTAAAAAGAAGCATTGTGATGACAGCCTCCATATTGTTGTCAATGACACCTTAGTTCTTTTCTTAAAACTGTTTTTTTCCCCCTTGACACATACCTGATGTTCACGTTTGGAAATGAGGTGTTTTTATTTTGCTGGTTTGACAGGAAGACGTTTGCTCAGCATGACTTGCATGGTGCATCCTATGGTGAACCGCGAGGCACATCTTCATCAGCGCTTTCCAGGCAGATCTATTTTTATCTATTTTATTTTTTTATTTTTGCCAAGAAGACTGAATTATCTGAGGGAAGTCTGCTTTGTGAATATGTGTCAACAGCATGGGACATCTAGCATCTGCTCACATGAGATTTGAGCTTTTGCATAATAATATCTTGTTTCCAATTGGTTTTACAGGGTATGCCTCCTCTACAATGTCGCTCCATTTAGCAGAAATGCTGAAATAATTTTTTTGGTTTTTTTGTGGCTTTTGTTAGCACTCTTTGTAAGCATCTAGTGATACTTTACATACTTTACATATAATACATTTTACTGTATTAAAGTTTTTTCCATAAAACTCAGACATCTAACCATGACTGTTAGTATTGAAATCCAAGAAATATGTATATATACAGTATTACGATGTGGGATCCCCCAGAATGAACTGTTAAGTATCAAAAAGGAGAAAATATGTCTGTTTCAATCCAACACTTGTTATTCCTAAATTAAAGGAAGGAACAAATGTAAACTAGCACAGACCTGCCGTGGCAAAATAGATATGTGGAGGAAAAGCTTGACTCTTTCTAAACCTGCAAAAAAAAAAAAAAGGCATTATTCCTGGGTTTTTTTCATCTCTTATTGAATGGATAACAACATTCCTGGTGCGTGTCTCTGGGACCTCAGAGTGAAGAGCCACTGTTCAGCTTTCTAAACAGAGAAGTGTGTTATTGCAGAGAACTGGAAGTACTCTGCTTTGTGCTTTCACAACTGCCAAAGTGCCAAACTGGCAGTGCATGCCGGTGCCATTTTTGGAAAAAAAAAAAAAAGAAAGAAAAAAAGGAAAAGGTTGTGTGATCTCTCTCCTCTTCGCTCCTCTCCCTCCCTGTTTTTTTCCGCAAACAGCAACTGCTCTCACAACTTGAGATTGACGAGGTACAACAAGGTACATTCTGGAGGAGCCAGAACGCCAAGTCAGAGGGGAGTTAACTACCCACCCAGAGACTGGGTATGTAGCCCCAGCAATGAACGAATCATCAGAGCTGAACGAGGCAGCAACTGACCTGAGAGAGAGAATCGTGGCCGTAATGAACACCAGACAACCCCGACGCCAATTACAACGGCTGAGGGAAGCACCACCAGAAAGCCTAATTGAAGATGTGAATGCGGCATTGAGAATGATCCCTACCAACACCATAACAGAAACCAATGAGCTGATATACAACTCAGCATCAGTGATCCTTGAGATGCTTGGCTATAAGAGCAATCATGAGACCCAATACCCACCATGGAAAAGACGGTTAGAGGCTAAGATCAAGATAACAAGGAGGGAAGTGAAGCACTCGAAACTGCCAAACAAAGGCTCCAAGCCTTGGCCAGCCGCCTGAAGAGATACACAAGAGAGAATGAAGCCAGGAGGATTAACCGGCTCTTCCACACCCAACCAGCTAAAGTGTACTCTCAATGGCAGGGTACTAACAACAGAGCAGACCCACCAAGGCTGGAGACTGAACAATACTGGAAAGGCATATGGGAAAGGGAGGCGACCCACAACAGCAATGCAAAGTGGCTGACCTCTCTACGAGAGGAACACAGCAACCTCCCTGAACAAGCCCCGGTAACCATCACTGTGGAATATGTCCAAGAAAGAGTCTCGGGTATGAAAAACTGGACAGCACCAGGACCTGACATGATCCATGCCTACTGGCTAAAGAAACTCACTGCCCTCCATGAGCGACTGGCAGCTCAAATGAACCAGCTGCTACAAAATGGGATTCACCCTGAATGGTTAACTGGTCGCACAATCCTGATACAGAAGGATCCCTCAAAGGGTTCAATCCCATCCAACTATCGGCCAATAACCTGTCTCTCTACAACATGGAAGCTCATATCAGGCATCGTAGCGGCTAAGATAAGTGGTCACATGGATAAATACATGAGTACGGCACAGAAGGGCATTGGCAAAAATAGCAGAGGAGCCAAACACCAACTCCTTGTAGACCACACAGTCGCCCGAGACTGCAAAACCCGACACACCAACCTGTGCACCGCTTGGATAGATTACAAGAAAGCCTATGACTCAATGCCACATACTTGGATCAATGAATGCTTAGAGATGTACAACATCAATAGGACTCTAAGAGCCTTCATTGCAAACTCGATGGGGCTGTGGAAAACCACCCTTGAAGCCAACTGCAAACCACTTGCACAAGTGTCCATCAAATGTGGCATATACCAAGGAGATGCTCTGTCCCCACTGCTGTTCTGCATAGGCCTGAACCCCCTCAGCCAAATCATCAACAAGACTGGCTACGGATACCGACTGAAGAATGGGGCCACAATCAGTCACCTCCTCTACATGGATGACATCAAGCTGTACGCTAAGAGTGAACGAGACATCGACTCACTGATCCACACCACCAGGATATACAGCACTGACATTGGGATGTCATTCGGACTAGAAAAGTGTGGTCGGATGGTTACAAAGAGAGGGAAGGTCGTCCGCACAGAAGGGGTCTCACTCCCAGAAGGAACAATAGCAGACATAGAGCACAGTTACAAGTACCTGGGAATACCACAAACAAATGGCAACCTCGATGAGGTCACAAGGAAAGGAGCCACAGCCAAATACCTCCAACGAATAAGGCACGTCCTGAGAAGCCAGCTCAATGGCAAGAACAAGATCCGTGCAATAAACAGCTATGCCTTACCAGTAATCAGATACCCTGCCGGAATAATTAGCTGGCCAATAGAAGAAATAAAGGCCACGGATGTTAAGACTCGGAAGTTACTAACCATGCATGGAGGGTTCCACCCCAAATCCAGCACCCTGAGACTGTACACGAGCCGTAAGGAAGGAGGCAGAGGACTAGTGAGTGTGAGAGCCACTGTCCAGGATGAAACATCCAAGATCCATAAATACATCAAGGACAAAGCCTCAACGGATGATATGCTCAGCGAATGTCTCAGGCAATGGGGAACAGAGGATGAGGGGCTGGAGGTTCCATCATGGGAGAACAAGCCCCTACATGGGATGTACCACCGACAAATAACTGAAGTGGCTGATATCAGGAAATCCTACCAATGGCTGGACAAAGCTGGACTCAAGGACAGCACAGAGGCTCTCATCCTGGCTGCACAGGAACAGGCTCTAAAGACCAGAGCAATAGAGGCTCAGATCTACCACACCAGACAAGACCCAAGGTGTAGGTTGTGCAAGGAGGCCCCTGAGACAGTCCAGCACATAACAGCAGGGTGCAAGATGCTGGCAGGGAAAGCGTACATGGAACGACATAACCAGGTGGCGGGCATAGTGTACAGGAACATCTGTGCAGAATATGGACTGGAAGCCCCGAGATCGAAGTGGGAAACACCCCCAAAAGTGGTGGAGAATGACCGAGCTAAGATCCTGTGGGACTTCCAGATCCAGACAGACAAGATGGTAATGGTGAACCAACCGGACATTGTGGTGGTGGATAAAGAACAGAGGAAAGCCGTTGTGGTGGATGTAGCTATACCAAGTGACTACAACATCAGGAAAAAGGAGCATGAGAAACTGGAGAAATACCAGGGCCTCAGGGAGGAACTGGAAAAGAACTGGAAGGTGAAGACCACAGTGGTGCCTGTGGTCATCGGGGCCCTCGGGGCAGTCACCCCCAAACTGGAGCAGTGGCTAAAACAGATCCCAGGAACAACATCAGACATCTCAGTCCAGAAATGTGCAGAACTAGGCACAGCCAAGATACTGCGCAGAACCCTCAAGCTCCCAGGCCTCTGGTAGAGGACCCGAGCTCAGAGGATGAAAGAGACCACCCACAGAGGGTGAGAAGGGAATTTTTTTTATATATATATATATATATATATATATATATATATCTCGGGATCTATAGAAGTACAAATGGAATAAAATCACAATAATTGCAATATTTTAACCTTTTTAAACTTCATATTTGTTTCTGAAATAGGATTCGTATTTTGTCGCTTCTCCCTTTGAGACCCCATTTTGGATTTGAAACCAGAAACCACTGAGTCATAAACACAAAATATGCATTTCCCAAACCCATTTACTGACAAAGCAGATGCAACAAAAACCTTGTGATTTTTAATTTTCTCAGAGTTGATGACTCAGAAAAACTAGGATTTTAAGGGAGGCTCCACAAAACCAATTCTCTGTGAACCGGGAATATCCCCAGGGCAGTTGAGAGGAAATAAAAAAAAAAGCTAAACAATTCCACACTGTGTAAACAGCAAATTACCTGGAGGCACAACTAAGTGGAATGCATTTTCAGGCTCTCACACACACCTCTCTTCTGTGAGACTGTTTTTTTTTCCTCTGCACAGATTTTCAAATGTATTTAAAATTGATTTCACCCAGTAACAAGATAAAAAAAAGATAGAAAAATCACACACAAAAAAGAGGTCATTATATACAGACATGAAAAAAACCTAAAAGAAAAGAAAATAACTCTTTGAAAAGATCTGAAACAAAAAACAACAGTGTTTAACACGTGTTTATAGCAGTTGTAACAATAAGCGCTGAGTGAAGAGAGAAAGGGATTGATTTCTAGTTACAGTCCAACAGAAAAACATCGGTTGAGAAAATGTTCAGTTATCAGTTACATAATCACAGCAGAAATGGACACTCGCGTCTGCTTTACTGCTTTTGGTCAAACGCCACAGGAAACAAGTAAATTAAAGTACAGTTAGAGAACAGCAGCACAGAGAGGATTTTTATTTATTTATTTTACTGCATCCTCTCTGACTTTTGGTTTTTGGAGGAGATTGGGATTTTAAAAAATGTTGAACATATAGCAACAAGTTGCTTGCTATGGATCAGAAGCTACACATCGTCACATGGAGGAGGCAGCCAGCTGACAGGTGTGTGAGGTCACACAGGCTGGATAACTGAGCTGTTGGCTTAGAAATAAAAGCTATCCACATCTTTCTCCCGCTATTGTTCGTCTCCCAGACAACAGCATATTTCCTCTTAATTCTGGCACTTCTAATCTACAGCAACCACCATACGGTTACCATGGAGAATTTGAACGCAGACTGATGGAGAGATGTTGCTGACCGAGAAGTCACAAAGACACGTTTAATGCAAAGTTACCTTCAAAGTTCATTAAAAGCGTCAACTTTGCATTAAAAGTGTAATTATTTACAGAATGACACTTCATGACAACAGTCATAAACATTCATGAAGACTCTTTCATGTTCATAACTGCTGTTATGTCATGTTTATGACAGTGTCATGTCAGTTTTATTCACACCCCTTCAAATAAAGTTTTACCCAAAGTATCTTTAAAATACATTGAGGCGTTATTAAAAAAGACTGCCAATTACAAGAAATGTTTTATGACACCAAAAATAAATAGTGAGTGAAGTGAGATGAGGACAAATGTTTTGGGAGTTTTTTATTTTTTATTTTTCCCAACAAGTACTCAGACAAAAGGTACAGTGCTAAAAGTTTAAAAACGTTCAGGGAGACGGGAAGTGACTGATTCCTCTCTGGACTTTTATTTTGAAGAGTCAAAGCAGATCCCATCCATGCCCTCACGTGTGCATCAGGGCCCCCTTTAAATGATAAGTTTGCTTCCTCAACATAATATTTGTTTATTGCTTCCAAACTTGCTTCCATTATACAGAATTAACAAATTATGGACATTTCCCATAATTAGGTTGGATCACATTACATCTGCTACACCTGCACCTCCATCCTAAGGTTTTTCATGTATAAATTCAAAGGTTTAAAAACTTAAATGCTCACATCTTCAATGACAGTCCATGGCTACAAAATCGTAGCAACACTCATTTATGTGTTTGACAGATTTATGTTTCGGATGAGACCTAATTACGTCATGTTTATTCATGACTGAAATGCATTGCTTCACATCAATACCTTTCATCCTGTTATATTTACCAAGACTATATATAGACAAATACTGTATATAGGTTAGATAAAAAAAAAAAGAAGAAGAAGCTCCTGGGTTCCCGACTCTCTTTGTTTCTTTTGCTCAGTGTTTGCTCTCTGAACATCAAAGGTTGAGGTGACAGGTTGTTACTTATGCTCGGCTTTCATCTCTTGAATGGGCAATCTCCACACTGCAATGTTAACATTCATTTTTATCCAGGGAAAAGAGGAGAGAGAGAGTAAGAGAGAGAGAGACTGACTGAGCCAATCTGCCTCCCACATTTTCTGGTCGTACCACTCCTTTGCTCCGAGATGCACGCTCTATTTGCTCAGATATACCATTTAAATATTCATTTGTTGGTGCAACAGCATTTCAGCTTATTCTAAATACTGGCAGGAGTGCATTAGCATTTTTTTTTATTTTTTATTTTCATGTTCTTTGAAAATTGGCTATTACTAATTGGCTATTACTAGTGGGTTTTATACCTTGGCAAAATACTTCATGTAATAGATCTTGTTTTCGAAAAGTAATTGAAGCAGAGCTTTCAGCGGGTTTACATTAAGTCTTGCTGTGAGGATTATTTAAAAAAAAAAAACCCAGCACAAATGGAGTTGAAATGGAAAAGATGCTTTGGAAAACAAAACACACTTAAGTGTTCTTTCAAAAGTACTTTGACAGCATCAATGACTTGAAATATTCTTTTTGTGTTCTCTGTGGACACTTTTTCAGTCCAATCAACCTTAGAATCATTAAAGTTTGCAAAACATTTATTGAAGCACCATTATAAGGTCAGGACTTTGATTTAATCGTTTCATCACACCCCCCCCCCCCTCACGTTTAGCCATTTCCGTTTGAGAATTACTGCTGTGTTTAGGATTGTTGCGCTGTTTTGATGATTAAAGGTTTACTTCTCAACCAAGTGGCACCATCGGTCTTTGTTATGTTCATGGTTGATACCTGGAAGTTGATATTTGGTGATTGGATGGATATTCCGTGTCTTTCCCTCAAACTTAAAAATGTTTATCTGGCCCAGAAGTCTTATCGTTCGTTCGTTGGGACGCAGCTGCGACATTGCGCCGCCACGTTTTGTGTAAAGAGAAGCTAACCTTGTGAAACATGCTACATTTCTTCAGTCGTTTTTGAAGTGTACTACAACGAACTTGAACATTTACTGAAAAAAAAAAAAAAAAAAAAAAAAACGTGATTGATTTTCTTGTAATTCCCGACTTATCTGTGCCGACCTCACGGTTCATTTGTCGGGACACGACTTCCTCTAAAGGTTGTCGGCAGCTTTGAAAGGTTTCCGCTTGCAAATAACATTTTCTGCTGTCAAATCCTCTTAAACATTGACGGGTCGAAACAAATAAGGTCACTGCCAACGTCTGTCCACCTTGGTGTTGCGTTAACCAACACTGATGAAGTTTATATATTGAGAGAAAGAAAAAAAAAGTTTCATCTGAAGAAATGTCTTCTCCAATCAGGATGTTGCCAGCACATAGGTCAAGTTGGTACTTTCTTTTTCTTGCTAGTGTTCATTTTGTCTCCAGTTTGCTTCCACTCATCCTTTCACTCCTCTCCTCTCTTCTTCCCTCTCAATCCGTCTGGCCCGATCTCATTCTGCTTTACTCATTCCCTCTCTCATGTTTATTTCAAAGGGGCCCTCCAGCATCTCAGAATAAATAAATTATACATTTCATTATGCAGCCGTTCCAAAGCTCCTTTCAGGAAGGGGATTGCGCTCGTTTGTCCGTGAGCTTCTGTTTATCCTAAACGATGGCATCAGACATGATCACGAGCATCTGGGAGCCCCTGGTTGTCCGTGCTCGTTTTTTTTCTTCGTGTACCAAACCTAATCCCCCCCCCCCCACAAAGTTCACATTCCCGCTTTTCCAGCGCCGGGGCCGGGGCGCCGCTCCCGGGATTAGATTTGGCAAGCGAGGCAGCGAAGCTGCGTGGATGCGCACACCGAAGGAACGCTGACACAAATTGCCTCCACGGTCGGTGCCAGTCAAAGCGATGCGCGGAGATGACGCAAGCAGATTTTCTGTTTGCTTGTTTCGAAGCTCTGAGATGATGATGTTTTTAAAACGTTATTAGTTTTTTATTTTCTCCCCCCCCCCCCCTCCCCCCCCTCCCCCCATTTCCGAAAATCAGCTCTTCGTATCGAGAGCAAATCTAATTCTGCTTTTGTGCGTCACTTTCTCTCTACACACAGCCGTTGCAGGCGAGCGGCCCGCTTCTCCTGCGGCTCGTGATCGCATTCATGCATTTTTTGTCTGTGCGAGCTGCTGGGCCAGCTTGATGGACCATGTGCGATAATGAACCGCATCTCACCGATTGACGTTAGTGATGTATTATTCTTGGCCCCGGCGCCGCAGCCAAGCAGCTCCCGCTGAGGGTCAGCTTGACCCGTGGTGTCTGTACTGCCCTGGGTCACAGAACAGTCTGAAATGACTCCGTTTGGTTATGACGGACAAGTGAGTGAAATGGAGAGAGAGAGAGAGAGAGAGAGAGAGAGAGAGAGAGAGAGAGAGAGAGAGAAGAGAGAGAGAGAGAGAGAGAAAAGAAACGATTCGGTTCACCTGAACAATCCCACAAGGTGTGCACGTTAAAACGGACATGGTTTTAACGAGCACACGTATCTGTTCGCGTAGACAATGCCAGTAAAGTGCTTGGACACAATCTCCGACGCATATGGGCCGCCTCAGCCATCTGTCCCAAACTGGACGTGCCAGGCTCTGCTCGGTGGCTCTCCTCTCCCTCTTTCTTCATTGGACCATAGTGCTGCTCCTCTGCAGTGCTAAGTATTTGATACATGAACTGTGGTAACCCTATGTGAACACACACTTGTCAGGAGACACCTCACTTAAAGTCACTAAGTTTAAACTTGGTGGTGATGCCAAATAGGTGGCGACAACACGCTTTTCCTGCATTGGCCTCTCTGGTGAAAGGGGTCAAAAAGCTTAAAAATGAATGCATGTTTTCTGAAGTAGCCTTTCAAATATCTACATATTTTTTATCTGACATAGCAGGAAGACATAGCAGCCTAGCCAGTGCCTTCCTATGCAGCACTCTGGTAGATTTCCTACCAGGCCAATCAGTGAACAGAAGGAGAAGTTGTGAATGGTGATGGAGATTTTCTGTGCTGTTTCAGGAATGTAGTTTTCCTGTACCTTTAGCAATGGCAGTGGAGGAATTGAACCAAGGCGTTCCTGCAGTGTTGGCCAGGGTTCCAAATATTGAATTAACATTAACGGCTGCCTCGTTCGGATCAGCACTTCCTGTCTACGGTTGTTTACAACGCAGGCTATTTCTGGTAAGCTTCATAGCGTCGAATTGGCACATTACATACATCTCGTCCAATCGTTAGCGATTGGGTCAAATTTAAAACTTCAACACAGTCCACAACTCCAGGAAGTGATCGTTTCTCAACGACCTAGAGCAAATACCTTCTGATGCTAATAGGTGTAGGACACAGGTCTGGTTTTTACCAGGCTAGTCAAACAGGAAAAAACTTTAGTTTTTGCATAAAATCATCTACTAGAGTTATTGGCATCCCTGATGTTAATAATTTGTCAAATCTCTATTTGCCAGTGCAACATTAGTCTTCTTATGTAAAGTTTCATGAGGCCACAGCATGCAGTGAGAGGAATCCTTGGACGCTCCTCTTAGCTGCGTTTGAGGAGGAGGCAGAAACAGTGAGACAAGGGTTCTGGTGCCTTTTCCAAGTATGTTGTTAAATTGTAAGCTTTATTAATTTGTCCCAAAATGTTCCAGCTCCCGTTCCGACCGAGCCAAAGTTTTCTGGGTAGTTGCTCCAGCGATTTCTCAGGAAGAATATGAGTCATCGACTGCAGAGCAGAAGTCCTCTCCACAGGGGAGCCAGTCTGTTAGTGACCGCGTTCCAAAGAGCTGAAAGGAGCACCTCAAAGGTTCAGCGCAATCCTCAGACATGTCACCTCGTCCAAAAACAGCAACATTTTCACTCCTCGCGAGTGTCTTCTCAGATGGAAATCAAGTGAGAAAACCCGAGTGTTGTTCTCCAGTTATTTGCTCTCTGCCCAGTGCTTTGATTACATAACTCCTTGTGCAAATTTCAAAGCACTCTTGTAGAATTGAATGGCATTGAGAGGATAGTGAAAAGGAGTAACAAGATGACTAAGGTTTCATTGGTCTTTTTCGAACTGTAATGCAAACATTGTAAACATACGGATATGGGCTGCAACGGACAAGTCTAAACCTCTAAAGATTTCACTGACAATGTTTGAAATTGTTGTTGTCTCAGTCAAAACCTCTCGTTTCCCCATGATGCAAACCAAAAATACAAAAGCCAGACTTGATTACCGATCAATTTTCTAATTATTTTTAGTTTGTATGTCTGACTTAGGAATATTTTTAATTGTTTTCAATTGTTTTATTTAGCTATAGTCAGTCTAATGTGTGCTCACGTCTTACCCTGTGAATCAGTGGCAAAAAAAAGTCAAATTCCCTCGTGCACAGTTTTGGTTTGAAAAAAACAAAGAGTACGAATCCAAATGTCTGGTGTAAGTTTATCCCAAATAAGAGATCAGTAATCAGACCTACAGTGACTTGTGAAAGGGTGTTTTTGTATTTTAATAAGGTGTATGGGGTCTTTGTAACATTTTTATCAAAGGAGCTTTGATTGCAAATGTTTGTTCTCGGCTCTTATGGACTCAAAATGTGAAAATATTAATACAATGACAGACCAGGAAGAAAAAAAAAATCTAATAGTTGAAAACAGGTTTATCTGTAAAATTCTGATTATTTTAATCATAAAATGACAAAATCTTATTTAAACCAAAAAAATAAAACTCAAGGAAACCAGAAAAGAACAGTAATTAGTTTAGTCATGTTCTTTTCTTTATTTAACACCAGAACAGAACATGCCAGGTTTTCCCACCTTTGCAGAAGTAACAAGAAGAAAACACCTTGTCACAAAGCTTCAGCCTGTTTTTCCCACCTATCTTGGGTTAGTGTCTCCTGACAGCATGCCGTTTCATGAAGCCACTAGTTTCTTAAAGGAAAACAACATGCTAACAACTTCAAAGCCTCAATTTAACAGATTAGATTATTTAACTTAACTTCTGATTTCATAATAATGTCCTACTCCACTGAACTATTTTCCACTTGTAAATGTCGTTGTTGCACTCGGTGCTTTAGCATTAGCTTCATAGCGTGCAACGTGTTACTTAGCATTTTGTGCATCGATACACTGCAGCAAGAGGTCCACTGAATGCAGACTATGTAGCTAGAAGAGAAAATCCATCAGAAGATGAAATTTATGCTTTCAGTAATTACAACATAAACACTTAGGAAACAGCCATTTTGGATTTTGTGATTAGTGGAAATGTCTGATTTCTACCTCTATGGGTGTTCAAAGCTTATTTCTAAATATAAAGCTTGAGGTTACATGTGTTGTAAAATGATGATATATAAATAAAGTGAATTAAATTGAGATACTTTTCAGATTCAAAACTTCTCATCCTCTCAAATAATGCTTTACTATTTGAATTTGGACAATGTGCAGTATTGTTTTTCCATCACATAATATTCTGCATGTACCTCAAATAACTCTACTTTGGCATCACCAACCATAGGCTCCTTCCTCCACATGTTTGGTGCGTACGCCATGTTGGCATGTAAAAAACCTCAAACCTTGTGCCTTGTTTGGAGGAACATTTTTTTTTTGTAAATATTTTATATTGAATTCAATAAAACAATTGTTACCAGCAGAATCTGGTTGCTGGCTGAGGTTTTGAGGCTTGATGCCATCAATCCCTTTTTGTATCCGTTCCATTCAGGAGCTATAAAAATGCTAATGACACCATATTCCAGCTCCTTGTGTTATTGACTTTTGGACTGTAGCAAAAAGTAAAGAAATAAAAGGTGACCTGGCTGGCTCACAGATTTTATTTCTTTTGTTTTTTTTTGGCTGAAAAATAGACTTATTTCAGAATTGTGAGGTAAAAAAAAAAAAAATATATATATATATATATATTTTATTTTTTCATTTTTTTTCCCCCTTCCAGCGTGCAGCTAACTTCAAAATACATCAAAGCCAAACTCGGACTGTTTGAAGTGAAACAAACAGCAACTGCGCTTCCGTTAAGGTTCTCCCTAAGCGGCCGAACAAACCTCCCTACGTCGTTTACTCTGTCCTATTCCAGAAAACACTCCCCAGATTTCTCATTGAGCAAAACAAAGTACCGCAAAGAATTTCGGTCGTACTTAGCAGAAATGTTGATGGCCCCCCGAACTGCTTGAGGCAGATTTGGTAGAAAGGAATTTGTGTATTGCTTTTCACAGCAGGAGCAAAAGAATCGGACCATCATTTAGTGGGTTTTATAATCACATTCTGCAAGGTCAATGGAAGGAATGAGAATGGCCCCATAGGCAAATACTACCTATAGAACAGTGATGTTTATGACCTACTTTTAGCCAAGCCAGCCAGTCCTATAACATTGCTTAATTTATAGGCTCCTATGAACCACTTTAGGGAAATTAAATTATTATGCAACAGATAACCTTTACAGTTCCCTTCCTGCTGCGTTGTCGGCAACACCTGCAATCGACTTCTTTTAAATCAGTGGACACGTCTTTAAAAGTGGCGCAATGTTAATCATTATATAAGCTGCTGCACACTGAGTGCTATAAATTCAAAGACATCCTCTGACCTGTATGCACACTGGGCTCCATCTGCAGCAGAGACAACCATCTGGTGGAACTCCGGAGAAGAAGCGCTTTGGTCAGCGAAGGGACAAAGAGCAACTGATTGTCAGTCAAACGCAGCCTCCCTGTGCTGCAAGTGGCTCGGCAGAGGTGAAGAGAACCGGTGAAACAGGCGGCCATGTCTCTGCAAAATTCAACGTCGTACTCACAATGCTGTTTGAGTGCAGTAAAATAAAATAAAAAAAGTACTCCTTTAACTTTTGTACGATTGTGGCAATTCTCAAAAGTCAGTTCCTATTATTATTTCCAAGTTGAACCTAGCGACCGATGCAGTCCAGTTCAGTTTATTTTCAGTCTGGTTAAGAAGATCTATCAAAGGAAACCCAGAAAATTGTGACGAGTCAATGATTTGCTTGCATATTTGTTGACTTTGTCGCATTGAGCATGAAGGTAGTGATGGCAGAAAGGAAAACACCCTTTTCTTAGGAGGAATCTGCTAGCAGAACTCAGCTAGGTTGAGCCGTCTACCCCTTATGGATTGAGGGTTTGTGAAGACAGAGCATGGAAGCACTGCTCCAGATCCAGAAGTCATGCTCGCTCCATTCTGAATCTCTGCCAGACGGGCTGTTGCTTTAGAAACTAATGCAACTTTTCTCCTGACCCGTCTACTCTAGTTTTCGGCCTTAATGATGCTATTCAACCATGTTCTCCAAAAGATAAAGGAGAAAAAAAAAACATACCAAAACAACCTCTGCATTCAGCTGTGCTGGTTGCTAGGAAACTGGGGAAAAATGTGGGTTTAAAGGCAAAAAATATTGTATGGGTTAGAGGAGGAGGAAAAAGTCAACTCCTGGCATATACCTCAGTTTGATGAGTTTGCAGAGAGTATTTAGAAGCTTTTGCCTCCTGACTTCACTTCTCTACATTTACAGTGTTCTTATGAAGCTATGCTAACAATCTTTTACAATATCAGCTAAATGGAAAATATTAGATTGTCAATGTTAACCAGTCAGCGTTTTCTCAAACCTTATAAATAAATTGTCATTAAGAAAACTCCCCAAAACCTCAGACTATGGTTTTGTCCGTTGACAATTTACATCTTTTTCTGTCAGTGACACATAAGAGATTATCACTAATTGGCTAGCGTAACACATTTTTTCAGACATTTTGATTGGTCTGGACACCAGAAGACTTAAGGATTATAGTTGGCTTGTTCAAATGTGAGGTACTTAAGTTCTTAAGAATATTTTATATGTTTTATTATATTTGTGAGGTTTTCCAGTGTAATATGATCATTCCTAATAATTATTTAAGGATCCCTAATAATTTCTGATCTGTTCTGTCAGTTCATTACTTTCTGAGTAGAGTGACAATCACAACATCATGGTATAAAATTGTGATTTTCTTTATTATTATTCCAGCAGATCATTATATCAACGCCTACAATACAGATAAAAGGTGTGAACTCAAATCGAGTTGCTTTTAGAACCAACACTTCTGTACATCTCCCAGTTACTGTAGTGCATTAACCCAAACAGACACTAAAATCAGAAGTACAATAGTCCTCCAATTTCCTACACTTGGGGTCAAAATCCTGTTTTAACAAAGCTCTCGCTATTTGCATCGTCATCACCATCATCATCCTCATCCTCATCATAACAGTAATCTTTACTGCCAGGCTTATCATTGTCTTCTCTATGAGTCGTACCCATAACAGCAGCAGCTGCAATTTAGCCTTTCTATAAAATTCTCGTCTGCGGTGATTGAAGTTCAGTGCAACATGTGCAAATTTGAAAGGTCACCATAATGTCTGCTATTAAATAGATACAAATCTGCCTGAGACAATCATGTCTGCCAGTGTGGCCCAGAATGTTTTTTTGAACGTTGCATACCTTTTATTGTTACATACAGGCTCCTTCTTGTCAATTAAGAGCAAAAACGAGAGAGCAGCTGGAATGAGCAGGGGAAGCATCCCCCGTTATCTAAGCAACAATAATTAGAAAGCTGGTGAAGATTCAATCCTCCAGAAAACTGCAAAACAGCCGAAACACTGAGTGACTTTAAAACTAGACTAATGACTCTCCTGCTTAGAGTTGCTTTTAGAACATTAAATGAAACATTAATCAACGTTTTGATGTGTAACAATGACACAGGGGCAAATTTGAATACTTCAGAGAACTTCCTAATCGTTCAAGCCAAAGTATAGACTAAAAGCTGTGTTAAACCTCTCAGTTCTCTGAAGGAAGACGGATAAAAGTCTGCAGAGCTAAATCAGGTGAAATGATTACGAGCGATTTCTCAAAAAGATAAAAAACGTAAAGGACATAGTGGTCCATTTCCTAGTAACATCATTAATAAAATGTTCCATCCACCTGGTCATCACCCGCTGGCTGCTCAGTACCTCATCTATTTCTGCGCTAAATGTAAATTAACTTAACTTCCATCTTTTCATGTCCGTTACCTAGAAAAAAAAAAAAGAGAGAGAATTACAGATGTGCCCCGTAAGGAAACAAATTCAGACACGAGTGACAGATAAGCAAATCTCAGAGCCACTCACAGACTGATATCAGACAAGTCTTCTGTGCCATCTTGTTGAGACAAGGTACTCTGCTTTGATACCTGTCATACCTCTGCATATCACAGAAAGCAGGGAAGTGTGTAGGAGCAGGAGCGAGGGAGATCAAATATCTCTGTGTCTTTCCCCTTAGCATGTCTCAGCCCTGGTTCAAAATGTTTGTCTTCAGTCGTAGCATAACCTCATATCAGCTGATTTCACTGTGGACAACTGGACTGTTTTCTAGTAATTGTGTTTTTAATTCAAGTCTGTCTTCACTTCTTTATTTGTATTTTTGTTTCTGAATGGGGTATAACTGGAGTTTCCCTTTCAGACAACCACACATTTAAGATCTGATAAAGACCTCAAGTTCCAATATTAATTTTCAGTTTATTTTAAAAGTTGCCTTTTGTTGAGATAGCGTCAAAATAGTACGATGGCGCAGCATTTTTATCTCAACACTCTGAACTTTTTCACACTGCGTCATGAATTCAGACTTCAACATTTCTTGGTAGATTTTATGATTCAGACCAGAACGACAATATAGCGTATGACTGAGAGGTGAATAATATTAGGAAAAGTTGTAAGCATTTTTAGAAAGTAAATCAGTAAAAGTGAGGGGTTTTAAGTGTTTGCTTTAAAATCTGTGAAACATTTTACCTTCTTCTTTCTCCTAATTTGCATGCCAGACGTTTCTTGTTCGATTTTATGAGACAGATCAGAAGAGCACAATACACTGCATGATTGAGAGGTAAATAAAAATGAGGGAGGGGGGAAAAAAAATAGTAGTAAAAGTTTTTACTCAATAAATCAGAAAAGTGTGGCATTTAAATGTGTTTAACCCCGTGGAGTCATAGCTTTATAAACACATTTACCTACATTACAGATGCCTGGTCCTTTGGGGGTGTATCTCGGGGACCGCTGCCCTGCATGAATTAGGCGTTTTCCTTCTGCCGCACACCTGACCTGAATAAATGGGCGATTAAGAGGCCGCTGACGGGACGCTGGAGCTAAAGCTACCATTTGAGTCAGGTCGAAATTATGCAGAGGCAGTGGTCCCTCGGGACAGGAATCGAGAATCACTCCTATAAGAATAATAGGACGGGAGCGACGGGGTGAATGTCTTAAACCTGTGTGTCTTGTGAATGATTGTGGCGGTTAAATGGGATGCAGAGACGGGTGGGTTGTTGCGAGAGGCGAGGCTCTGAATAAAAGAAGTGTAAGCTCAGGGTTGGCAACAGGCGGGAAAACCGAAGGCGGGAGAATGTTTGAATATTTTCAGTAACTTGTAGCTGAATGATTGCCTGGGCCTGGATGGCTGTGGGAGTTTCTTGAATCCGTCGGCAAACCTCCGCTAAAAAGACTACAGGTTTCGCTGACTTAAACATCAACTTTTGGGTTGTGGTTAGGTTTTGAGGGGGACACTGATTTGTGAAAGACACGTTCAAGGTTTTTTCAATATTTGTTTCAATTGTCATGTTGGCCAAACCGTACACAAGCCACTTTTAAAGCTAAAAGTCAGCAATAAAAAGGTAAATGTTTTAAATGACTTTCTCAGAAAGTGATCTGATTGTTCATGCACAGAACGACCAATCAAAATCATATATTCAAACACGCAATAGCATCCAGGCTATCAAACATTAGCACTGCTGGGACAAAAAGAATAATTCTGATATATTATGCTTGACACCTCATTTAGAAGTGGTGCATCTTTAACAAACAACGTAACTATTTAAGCCTTTTCATTAGTGTATATAATAGAGACGTTAATACAATCTGAAAGAATCGTTCACCTTGCAACACAAATGCTATCGGACGACGTTTCTGATGCTTTTGCTAGTTTCCCCTCCAGCACCAGCCACACAGCATGAATGTTTGATACATTTTCTACTAAAGAGTAGGACAGACGAAAGGGTAAATAATGAAAAGTTAAAAATAAAACCAGAACAGGTAGACACATCAGGTTTTCACATTAAAGCCTCTGATGTAAAAACAACAAAATATTATAGAAATATGAGAGGCTAAGCCGACGGTTGTAGCCATAGTGTTTACAGAAGCATAAATATTAATAGTCAGGTCAGCAGAGTGAGATTAGATGAATGTTTTATTGGGTGATGACATCGTAGGACCAGTTTAATGCTTCAGCCGCATCCAAATTCTTGCGCCAACATTTTTTTTTCCTGCCCAGTTGTGATTTCAGAATTGGTTAAAATATGTAGTTTTTCAGCTCCATCTCCTGTTGTATCACAGATCTTCAGATTGTATTATGGATTAGAAACAAGATTCTCGGTTCATTTTACAATTTGTGACACATTTTAGTTTCCTCTTCCTCCGATTCACATGCAGAAAATAACTAATCAATTTCACACCAAGGATTAAGAGTATGTTTATATATATATATTTTGGCATTTAAAAAAAGTTATAATCAAGACAGGATCATAAATTCAGAGCATTATACACACGTCATAGCAGCACATCTCACCACAGCGCCAACACCCAACAGAGTATTTAATCTGTGATTCTTTCAGTTTTTTTTTTTTTTTTTCTGCGATCCGTTTCAAATATCTGCAGGTGTTCAAAGAATGCCTCTGGTGTTCACAGTGGAGGCAATTTGTGTTTGTAGTAAGTTTAATACTGCCTCTGAGGGCCGGGGAAGTAGGCCCGGTCTCCGGAGACATCCCTTCAGTTCAGAGCGGAGCTGTGAATTACTTCTGCTCTCTGAGGCACCACATGGTCTGGTCAAACTATACAGGAAATCACACTCACTGCAGATAGAGTTTTTTTGTGTGTGGAAAAATATGTTTTACAGCAGATAAATATTTCTTTAGCTCATGCATTAGGTTCTGCAGAACATGTAGATACATGTACATCTACATACATACACCAGAAACCAGAGGTTTATTGAACAGAGACATTTTTTTTGCCTTTCTCTGAAGTTGAATCATATAAAATGTCTCTTGATCTGCTCAATAAAGCAGCATGCCGAGTAGTTTTGCACCTCTGTTTGTCGGCTTCCCAACTTTCATTTTCTTTAAAATATCTGATATGTTCTACAAATTGAATCTGCAGATACTGAATGCTAATAACTGTAGCATTAATTCCTCCTGAAATATTCACAGATGTTCTCTTAAAGTGAGCTTTGAAGATTTACTCCATCCTTCTTACCTTCCTCCTCGGCGGTAAGATGTGTTTGGGTCATTGCTTGGCCGTTTGTGTGAGTAGCTTCTTTTTCCTGATTTATGAAGTTTGAAGTAATCCTATACAAGTTTGTATGACTAATGGGAAATGCATAGAGAAATTGGCCTCTGTGTCAGGCCTCAGGGAAACATTATAGTGGATTGTTCATTAAAAAGTCCAAGGAAATTTGTCTGTTCAATTACAGACAAATTTACAACCTGCTTTTGTTACATTTATTTTAAAAGGAATAATTGCAGAGTGCCAATTTTTATGGCTTCAGGGGGGAGAAAAAATGTGTGCAATTCTAATTTACCACTAATTAAATGTGCTTAAATTGAATATTGGATTTTGGTTTTCAGAGTGAAATGATGGTTCTTCAATAATGTAACTTTTTACTATGGTTTCGTGGATAAGTAGAGGGCAATGTCTGCTTGTAAGCTGAGAGAAGAGTTAAATGTAGACAACAGGACTGCTGTGGGCATCAGATGTGAATTAATCTTTACTACAACTTCTACAGTCACACAACAATATGAGTTTTTGTCGTTGAAAACGTCAAAAAATTTGTCCTCAGATATCAGGAAAGAAATCCTGATGGAGACTAAAGCGAGATTGCCTTAACAACCGCTGAACGAACGATGGACTCTTCCTGCTCATTGGTACTCTCCATCTTAGAAAATGTATTTTATCAGAAACAAATAATCTTTTTTCAGATTAACTGTAATAAACAAAGGGAATCAAGTGTCTGCTCTCCTTGACTAACCTTCAGCATTGAAGTTTCTGGCACAACCTAATTCAGATCTCAGACTATGTTTGATTGCTTCTCTCTCACATACTAACTGAGATTTGTTAATGATTCCTGTCCAAGGAGCGCCAGATTCACAAACACAATCGCAGCATTCAATTTGTAGACACAACAAACACCAGAAGAGACAAATATTTGCCGTGTGAGACGCTGAAACATGGATGGCATTTGTCTTCCTCTCCCCCGGCGCTCGAGTTGATGCGCGTTGGACTACACAAAAACTCCGCTGTGTGGGATTGCTTTCCCATCACACTCCAGGCCTGGCTGTCATAAATTACAGCGGATTCTCTTTCAGGATGAATAAAACGTGCTCCCAAATGACTCGTTTTAATTTGGTTGCATAAATTACATCCTCAACTGTGTTGTCTCTGACAAAATAGACCCTCTATTTAGAACTGAAGTCGAAAGGTTTGATGTTAATGCGTCACAGCTGGTATTAAAGTTTAACATTGTTATTAATGGCTCAGCGACATTGTAAATGCACTGATTTCTATAACTTACAGATACTTCAGTGCCAGTCTTTCTCCACAGAAATGCTGCATATTAAGGTGCTTGTATAAAAGGTTAACGTTTCTTCATGAAGAAGTCAAACTTTAGTAAACTATAATGCAAGGTTGTCTACATAGTGACAAATTTGTTTTAAGAAATACTACTGTGGAACTGAATTAAATATAAGTGTTGAAAATAATTGATATTGCAGTGTTGAAATATGAAATATTTCATTTCATTTAACTAAAAGATTTAATTTAGAGTTTAATTCTATAAAGAATCTACAAATTGATTGAGATTGATCTTGTGTTTGTGTAATTTTTTTATATTGGGATGAATTTATGGTCAGTAAATTCAAAAAGAAAAATCTTGAATTACATTATTTGGGATTTGGTTTAAATTAAAGATGGTCATTTTTATCTAAACAGAAATAGAATAAAAATGTTCCATGTTGCTGAACTTAACAAAGGATCTTCTAAAAGCAGTAAACCTGTGTGTTCACCTGAATGAACTATTAATCCTCCCAATGTGATTGTGACACATGGGCAATGTCATGTGTAAAAATGGGGGAAAAGGGGAAACGCGGTGGTAATAATAATATAATATAACCACTAAATTCTTACATAAAAGCTTTTTGTTATGAACTTTTGAGTTAACAAATAGTGGGTTTTTGATGATGATTTATGTTTTTTCCAAATGAGTTGAAACGGTTCCAGCAAAGCATGCAGATGCTTTGACAGTAGCTACGGCTAGTTGAAGAACTATTATCCCAACACACAACATTCCACAGACTGTTCACAGCAACAAGTGATACAAAACATGGCTACTAACTCGAAGAATGACATTGAAAAACCACTCAGAGTGCTGGGTTAGTGGAGAGGATGAATGCTACAATGTATGAAAAAAACAAAAAACTAAAAGAGTGCATTGGAGAAACTGGTAGGCCCTGAACGCAATGTTTAGACTTGATAAAATTATACATTAACATTACAAGTACATAAGAGCTTACACCTTTTGAAACATTATTTGGAAGGCTGTATAGATTGCCACAATTTAAAAATCAATGTGAAATAGATAAGGAAGCTAATTTTGCTGATTCCATGAGAGCCAATTTAGGAAAACAAAAACAAACTATTCTCGTCCATATTCTCATCTCGACATATTCTCCTAAGTACGACGGGCTGTACCAGGTGCTGCCGACTACTCCCACAGCTGTAAAAATAGTAGAAAGGTCAACTTGGGTTCACTTATCACATTGAAAAAAGGTAATTTCAGTTCAGAAGTAAAAAAAAAAAAGGTAAGTTCCGGACGCTCACTGACCTACACGGCAAAGGCCAGCGTACAAAGGGGGCCAAACCGAATAGTTTGACCGTCTCAAAACTGGTGAAGATTGTCCACAACCCTGGAGAATCCTTAGGAGTCAAACGAACTTACACATTACTGAAATGTCGAATAAAAATGTTTCTATTTTCATTTTATGTTTTCATCTTGGACAAAATAATAACTGGTTATTAATGGTAGAGCAGGCTGCTAAATTAGTCAAGCCAGATTGCGAGGTATGCTTTGACTTATTAGATAGCTGTAAAACCATCGCTGTGAAGATGTACAACTTGCTCTATTTGGTCCTGGGTCAAGAACTAGATAATCTAGTGCAAGATAGATTGTGTTGTTAGTTAGTGATAATCTTGGCACTGTAACTGTGTGATGAAGTGTTTTTCCCTCTCCCTTTAGTTACAGGCTCTTTGTGATTAGGGATCCTAAAGACAATAAAAAGAGGGGCAGGCAAATGTGCTTTCAGAGCAGTAGGAGATTTGTAACTGAAAGCACATCTCTGTCTGTTCTCCTCGCGAGTATTCAGAATCTAACTCTCTCTTGTCTTTCCTGTGTTATACAGTATGCTGTGTTTAATAGGTGTCAACTCTGACAATAGCCCAGAAATAATTAATGCAGTTTTTGGAATTTGCTTCATATATATTTTTTTAGATTTCGGAGTTTTTAGAGTCAAAATTTAAAGATTAATAGCATACATAGTGGAAGTGAATTGAATTAAGCTGTACTTACATGAAATGAAATTTGAGCAAAATTTGCAGCTGGTCTAAGCTTGTCTGTGTTTAGCTAGCACTGCTCTAGAATACCCTTATTACTGAAATATACACTTCAGTGTTGCCCATCCAAAGAACAAAAAACAAAACAAAACAAAAAAACAACTAAGACACATGTACTGCTTCTACAGAATTAATCTTTTGCTAAAATATGGAAATCATCTGCTTGGACTGTTGGAGAGTCCCTCACCTCTGCATGCCGAGTGCTTGTATTGGCTTCAGTTGAGAGCAGGCTGGTCTACCTTCTGATAAATCAACTAGTATTGTTTTGACCACAAGGCAAGTGTCTAGACTTTACATTGATCTTTCTGTTCCGAGATGTATAGAGACGTAAACAAGCATGGGAGAAAAACATAAATAATGTACCCGATCCAGAAGCAGCAGAACACTACAAATCTCACAAGGTTTCTCCTACAAACTTTGAAAGCAATACATGCATGGTGAATGTGACAGGCCTCGATAGCCACAAATGTTTAATTAATTCATGAATGTATCCATGGCAAATGCTTTTCTATATACTCCAATATGTGGCAAGGTAAGAAACAGTGTCGATGGCAACTTTAATTTGTCTAACGTGAAACGAATAATTAAATACAGTTAACAGTTCACTGCTTTATTATCCAAATGTATTTTCACCTCACTGAGTGTTCATCACACAGTGCCAAAACGTCACTGGCGACAACCGCTGCGGAGACGGTTCAGCAGCTAATCCCTCTCGGTTTGGGACAAACACGGCGTCTATATTTGCTCTTTTTCTTTTCGACTGTGACTGTCTCCTTCACAGTGACTCATCTTTCAACAGACACATTTTCACACACCTTTAGCAGTCACACCTACCAATGGAGGTGTCAAATTCAGTTTGCCTTTTTTTTTCCGACACTGAGGTAACATGTTCAAGTGTAAACTTGAACTCTTTTGTAATTGGAAACAAAAGAGAAAGTACACACATTGATTTCTGTGGAAATAGTTCAGTATGCCATGAGGAAACGTGGTAAGATAAATTATTAATTTTTAATGTTTTATTACGCAGGATGTGGCTGTAAGTTTACAGAGCGCTCAATATCTTGTGAAATATTGAGGTCAGGAACTGAAAATCCCCCATTCAGGAAAGAAATGTAGAGAAAATGATCATTTGTACCAAAAATACTGGTGATATTATATTACAAAAATCAGGAAATGTTTTAAGGATGTACTTTATGAGTATACATTCAAGTCAAATATGGCAGAAGAACTGGCCAAAAAAAACAAAAAAACATTAGAAACTGGGAATAACTCCCCGTTTTAGCATATTTTAGTTGAGGACTTTCAGTATCAATGCATCTTCTTGTTCATCTCAAATTCTCAACTTTGTGCAAAAAAATAAAATAAAATTCTATATTAAAAGTAGCAAAACATTTTCCTTTGCTTGTCATTAAATGATCAGCAGGTAAGACAGTAAGTCCATGTAAAAAACATGAAAGTATGTTTTATTGTCAATGGCTTCAGACAACATGTTTTAACTAGAATTATGGTCTTTATCACCCTTTTTTATACATAAAAAACTGAATAGAGCATTTGGTGAAATATTGCAACATAATGTTGAGGTTTTACTCTTGTGGTTTTTTTCTATTTTTTTGTTTTTGTTTTTATTAGTTCTTGTAAAATCTGAGTTTATAAATACAAGTCCACAAACCAGAGGGTGAAACCACTGCAAGCCTTTAAAGCAGCAGTTTCATATTAAAATCTTCATATTAAAGTCAACTCCGTTGTTACGCCTCCAACCATCAACTTTGTGACCTCCAGAGCATACGCATTTGCTTCACGTTGTCATGGAGAAGGCATGGAGAAGGGCGAGTTGGTGTGCTGTTGTTGACGGCATCCTTCAAATGACCCTGCATTTCCCATTTACACACCAACTTTATCTGAAAGTTATTATTATGTAAGAATGAGTAGATGGTGTGTGTGTGAATCTATATATTTAGTATTTCATGAATTTAGCATTTTTCTTGTGTGGAAATACACTTGTTTGAATGTACAAGCAAGTGGAGTAGACCGGGTGCAATGTTTTACGGGCGGCAGCCGAGGGAGGGGACCCTGGCGGTCTGATTCTCGGCTGCAGAAGCTGGCTCTTGGGACATGGAACGTCACCTCTCTGGTGGGGAAGGAACCAGAGATCCGCCCGGAGTTCCTTAAAGTTCTGGATGTTGTAGGGTTGTGTTGGCTCACGCGACTCTGCAATATCGCATGGACATCGGGGGCAGTTCCTCTGGATTGGCAGACCGGGGTGGTGGTCCCCCTGTTTAAAAAGGGGGACCGGAGGGTGTGCTCCAATTACAGAGGGGTCACAATCTTAAGCCTCCCTGGTAAGGTCTATTCAGGGGTCCTGGAGAGGAGGGTCCGTCGGATAGTCGAACCTTGGATTCAGGAAGAGCAGTGTGGTTTTCGTCCTGGTCGTGGAACACTGGACCAGCTCTACACCCTCAGCAGGGTCCTGGAGGGTGCATGGGAGTTCGCCCAACCAGTCTACATGTGTTTTGTGGACTTGGAGAAGGCGTTCGACCGTGTCCCTCGGGGGGCCTTGTGGGGGGTTCTCCGGGAGTATGGGGTACCGGGCCCTTTGATACGGGCTGTCAGGTCCCTGTATGACCGGTGTCAGAGTCTGGTCCGCATTGCCGGCAGTAAGTCGGGCTCGTTTCCGGTGAGAGTTGGACTCCGCCAAGGCTGCCCTTTGTCACCGATTCTGTTCATTACTTTCATGGACAGAATTTCTAGGCGCAGCCGTGGTGTTGAGGGGATCCGTTTTGGTGGCCTTAGGATCACATCTCTGCTTTTTGCGGATGATGTGGTCCTGATGGCTTCATCAGATCGTGATCTGCGGCTCTCGCTGGAACAGTTCGCGGCCGAGTGTGAAGCGGCTGGGATGAGGCTCAGTGCCTCCAAATCTGAGGCCATGGTCTTGAGCCGGAAAAGGGTAGAGTGCCTTCTCCGGGTCAGGGGGGTCGTCCTGCCTCAAGTGGAGGAGTTTAAGTATCTGGGGATCTTGTTCACGAATGAGGAAAGAGGGGAGCGGGAGATCGACAGGCGGATTGGGGCGGCGTCTGCCGTGAAGCGGGCGCTGTACCGGTCCGTCGTGGTGAAGAGAGAGCTGAGTCAAAAGGCGAAGCTCTCGATTTACCAGTCGATCTATGTTCCCACCCTCATCTATGGTCATGAGCTTTGGGTCATGACTGTAAGAACAAGATCACGGATACAAGCGGCCAAAATGGGTTTCCTCCGCCGGGCTCTCCCTTAGAGATAGGGTGAGAAGCTCGGTCATCCGGGAGGGACTCAAAGTAGAGTCGCTGCTCCTCCACATCGAGAGGAGTCCAGTTGAGGCTCGGGCATCTGGTCAGGATGCCTCCTGGACGCCTCCCTGGTGAGGTGTTCCAGGCACGTCCCACCGGGAGGAGACCTCGGGGAAGACCCAGGACACGCTGGAGGGACTATGTCTCTCAGCTGGCCTGGGAACGCCTTGAGATTCTCCCGGAGGAGCTGGAAGAAGTGGATGGGGAGAGGGAAGTCTGGGCCTCCCTTCTGAAGCTGCTGCCCCCGCGACCCGATCATGGATGGATGGATGGATGGATGGATGGATGGGTTAGCCACTCTAACCCGAAACGGCAGGACGGAATGTTGGAGTATTCCACATTTTCACTTAATTTCACTTCGTCAACGTAAATCCAGATCTCCACGATACTAAACATTATAGTCTCATACATGAGAAAAGTAATGATAGTTTACTGCTCTCAACCTCATCATCATCACCGATGTTTCTCCTCTCTACAACAATGTGGAAGAGTTCTTACTCTGTACAGTAGTACAGAGTAAAAGGACTAGGCGCCCCCTTGTGGTGACACCTACTCATCTCTAGAAACCAAGCAGTATAATGACTGTTGGTCTATACATATTTAATAGAAAATGATTTTCTACTATGTTGGCATCTCCATCAGACGTGCAGAAAGTGTTTCCAGAAACAAAAACTCTAAAATATTCTTTATGAACGGAAGAGTAATTAAAAAGAAACGGTTTACCTAAGCAGATTGGATTTTTGGACATAATTTGAGATTATGCTCTGAAGTTCCTCTTCCCTCCATCCGTTATTTTCTATGTTTGAAGCCATAATAACAGTTGAGCTGTTTTTTGAGGGGGGGTCCCACATCCATTTTCTATTTGTTCAGTCTTCATTTCCTAAAAAAAAAAAAAAAAAAAAGAACTTCAAAACAAAAACAATCCAATTTTTACCAAGTTGCAAGTTAAACATAGTTTCTATTTCTAACATACTTATTCTGTGTGGCGACACAATTTACACCTGTTAATTTGTTATTGCTTTATCTACATTTTGCACAAGATTGGTTTTTGCTTTCTTGCAATTCTAAGGAATTATTTTGTAAATCTGCATTTATAAGCTGTCATCCAAAATAGGCTTATAAACAGTTACAATGAACATTATGAATGACAAAAAGGGTGAGGGACAATGTAAGGATTTAATAAACACATCAATATTAGTTTAAAAAAGCTGTTACGCTGTTTCCACCATCATTAAGTATTGTAACCGCAAGTTTATAAATTGATCATCCAATGATGAATGAGGATCTCCCAGGTGGATTCCAGAGGTAACGACTTCAGATCAAATGTCTACACTTAAGTCTGAAGTCTTTGCTTTTGAGTCTCAACACATCTCTGATAGATGGATGGATTGCAGTACATGCTTCTTTTATGTGATGGGTTACACAACTAACCATCTGGACTGTTTGGACTTTTTACAGGAGCCTGGAACTCTTGATAGTTGGCAGGGAAACACAGCAAGCATAATCGTAAGAAGATGAAAAGCTGCAGGCTGCTTTATGTTTCACTTGGGCAGATAAATGAAAATTGCATCAAGCAAAATCCAACCAAGAATCCCTGCAGATTCTGTAAAAAATAAATAAATAAATAAATAAATAAATAAATAAATAAATAAATAAATAAAGGTGGGCTAATCTGGTAAATTCTGGTCCCGGGCAGATTCAAGTTTGATAAACGAGGTGTTTGCACATCAGCTCCCTGCAGCATCAATCTGCACCGTTCTTTGTTTTCAGTCCCCAACAATAAAATATCTCGGCCGCACACAGAGATAAATGTTTACTGCACAGCGGGTGACACAGGGGATTGAACAGTCCAATATAGTACACATTGTTTCAGAAGTGTAGCCAACCTAACATAACTCTGACCCAATTCATCATCAGTGAGAACCACATCAGATATTGGCTTGTATATCTCTGAACCTCTTCGTCACCAGACGGTGAGAAAAACTGAAATTGGATGCTACGTTGGAAATATTCAGCAGGCTGCGTGTGTTGCCTTCAAGGTGCAGCTTATTGCGAGTCACTGAATGCGAATAAGCCTCTATCTTCGGCTTCAGACGGTTTTCGGAAGTCACCCTCAGGTGACCTTCGGCGTGTCGACGAACGTCAAGACCCTCTCTAGAGAAATGGCATTCTCGCATGAATCCACAGACATGTACTCCAGGGAGGTATGCAAGGGGAGACGGAGAGAGAGAACGGGGAAAGGGAGATGAGGTGTGGAAAATTACGGCAGCCAAAAGTGACGCGCGACAGCCACAAATAACTCAGCACAGAGTAATGAACTGTATGACATCCCGGTGACAATGTTTTCCTTAGGTGAGAATATTCTTATATTAACTCAATAAACCAAATCCTTGACATATCTACAAAGAGTTGACTTTTCTTAAAGATGAAAAGTTAATATCAAAACAGTTTCACCAAGAACAATCGAGTGTTGGGTTTTATATCTGACGATACAAAATTCCCATCAAAGGCTTTGAGTGTTGTGGTATTGATTTGTGTATAAAGTGATTGCTGGAGAACATACAGATACATTGTTTAAATATTGTTTCAAATATTATGAAATTAAGGTATTTAGCTAACTTAAAATTTGTTATCAGTTATGTTTAAAGCTATAAACACATTATTGCCATTTAATTTGCAATTTGTCTTGAGCTCAAGTGACAGAAATAACCAAGGGAAGCATGATTTCAAAAGTAAAATAGTGCAGACTACTTTAAAACAAATGTTCATGGAGTCGAATGATGGAAAAGTGTGGATGAGGATTTGAAAAAATGTCCTACTTTAAACCAATTCAAAATACTTTATGAAAAAAATGGATTAAGTCAATTTTGAGTTAACAATGAGAATCATTCAAAATAAAATCTTTTTATTTTGATTACAAAATAAAAAGATTTATTTTGTAATCATTAAGAAATGTAAGGTTTTTCTTCAGTGTTTTCGACAAAACCCAGAGAAAAGCAAAACATCCAAAGTAGAACATGTACAACTGCACAAAAAGCTCATTGGTGGGTTTTAGAACACCAATTTTATGGTGAGATAACATTAATACCCATCAGGCCACAGTACGACACGGAAAGCAAGAGCAGATGCTATCATAGCGATATTTCAGCTCTGCTACTGCTCATATTTTCATGGTGTAATTTATTACCTCTGTTCAACAAACAGTTGAACAGAGGTAATATCTCACCATAGTTGTGACGAGTTAAAGCAGCATCAACAAACGTTAGAAATACAGTCACATTTTCAAGTCAAGTATGGAAAATTTAACTTGTGTAAAGTAAAGATGAGTGCTAAACACAATTTCACATTATTTATGTCAGGATACTGGGGGTATAAAGCCCATGACAAACCATATAGAGCTTCATTGTACACAGTGTAAGCTAGATATCAGTCCAAATGTGCGTTTGTACCTGTCAGAGTGTGGTGGTGAAAGAGAAGAGCAGGGGGCGATTAGCAAAATGAAAAAGCATTTTAACAAAGTTTCTGTCACTGCTTTTTTTGGGGACAGAAATCCCCTGAAGCCCAAGTTGTCTTTCATGATAATAGATTTTGGCTAAGATGCGTCAAACTGGGATTTAGTTTCCCGACTTGCATGCAAAATCACATTTAGGACTCGAGTTAAAAAGGATAAAGGATTTATTTACAGTTATACGCACAGAGAATGAGAAATGTGACGGCGAGGATCCGGGGACAATTTTGTCTGAACGAGGAGAGGCAGGTTATCTGTTGATCAGGTAAGTTGACTCGTATAAGCATTTTTCAAAAAGGGAGTCGCTGACTGTGATCTGAGGCAGATGATTCCTTGGGAGGAGAGGATCGGGTTCTAAATCGAAGGTGATTATTTGGAGTCCAGAGGCGAGTATGAAGGTTAGCGGCGTGCTGGATGATCCGGAAAGAATGTGAGCTTGATGGTAGAGAGCAGGCAGGCAAGGGAATAAATAAGGACATTAGAGCTGCAGCAAAAGTAATCAGTTTCACAGGTGGGTCCGGAAACAGAACTTGATCCTGAAGCACAGGAGACTTGAGTTCAGGCAAACAAGCTGGTAGTAAGGAAACTCAAAAGGCGCCAAACTGAGGGGGAAAAAACTCCTGCAGCTCCTTAAATCCTCAACATACTGATGAGGCTGATAGAAATCAGCGGTGCAGGTTACCCCACTCTCCTAACACAGATCCTCTCTGGAAAAGATGGGACACTTACACACTAAAGGAAAAAATAAAAAAACAAACATACTAGAATCCTGATGTTTTTATGCAGATTCTCAGATTTCTTTATCTAGTCTCTTCACGCATAATATATCTTCTCATTTTTAAACAGATCAGGCCATAGCTTTGTTTCCTGTTTAATTTTGAAACGACGT
This sequence comes from Poecilia picta, assembly GCA_033032245.1. NCBI lineage: Eukaryota > Metazoa > Chordata > Actinopteri > Cyprinodontiformes > Poeciliidae > Poecilia > Poecilia picta. Next base: position 22,876,194 of record CM065364.1, read on the forward strand.
CTCCTTCCTGGTGTTTTCTGTGATTTGACTTACCTTTCTTGCCACCAGTCTGCCCAGTCCTAATTGTTCCCACCTGTCTCTTCAGCCCATGTGTGTAAATATAGTCCTGTATCTCCTCCATCTTTTTTTTTGCTCCATCTGTTGACCAAACCTGTTGTGATGTTCTCTTGTTTCCAGTCTTGTCGTTCCTGTACCTCTTTATTAAATTCACTATTTGGAGCGTTTTCGGAAACTATCAACTGTCCATGTGTCTTCAAGTTGCGTCGTTAAAATGTCACGGTTTCACTTCACAATACTGCTGTGATATATAGCGGAGAACAAAGTTTAAAAGGCTTGCCTATGCTACCAATTGACACTGCACCAATATTCCATTTTGCTGCAGGAGTAAATCGATCATCGTATTGGAAGATATGTTGAATAATCATAGCATTAAGGTCTTGAAGTGGCATACTCTCAAATATTCCCAGAACAAAACAGGTTTTTTTCATGTCTTATTCTGATCTCTCACAAATCCTAAATGCTTTGTGAGTTAAATGGCTTCAGATTTTGATGATTCTGGGCAAAGCAGCATTTGTAGTCATTGCCGTGAGCTAACACAATAATTTGTGTATATCCCTGTGAGACAATAGATGGCTGAACACGACTCTCTGTCTTGAGCTAATGAGGTCCCTACAGAGTCAGCGAGATCAACATTAAGACATTAAGCAGTTGCATTACAACTCTCTCTGAGGAAGTCAAAGCTCTCTTCTGTCCTCACTTTCTACTCTCATCAGCTCTCCAATGGTATCCTTCCTCCCTCCATCAGTTCCCCCATGACCCCGTCTTTGTGTTTGCGGTTAGTTTTTTTTTTTAAAAAATATCTTTCTCTTCTTTATTTGGAAGCCCTATTTAGTCCCTTTTGTCACTTTTTGCCTCTCTTTTTGTCTCGGAGTACATCTGACGCTACTGGAACCAACACGGTTCTACCACATCTGGGTCAATTTTCAGTCTGAGGATTAATTATGCATGAGCCTATTTCCAGAGCTTCCCAAAACACCCATCAAGGTACTCAGAAATTGAACACGCACCTATTCAGCATGCAACCAATGTTACTATCTCAAGGCGCACACACACACACACACACACACACACACACACACACACACATATAAAGAGGACATTCTTGTGATGCTGTTTTAACATGCAAGCAAAGAAACGAAAGGCGTGATGGTTATGATCTTCCAGGAGCAGAATAATTTGCTGAGAAGAGGGAAGTGGACGATTTTGATGTGTAGATAATTAAATCCCGGCCTGTGAGAGGACTAATGATGAGATTTTCTCAAAGCTCCTCGACCTTATAGTTTTTATCTGAGCTATAAAACCAACACTGACAGATGATCCTGCTGACTCTTTTATCCGTCACTCAGCAGTTCTCCCTCCCTGAGACGAACCTCTTCTGAGACCAGAGAAGTTTGAATTTTAATCCGCTACAGACGTAGCACAATGCTAGAAGTGTGTTGGGTCTTACCAAAAATGTTTCATGTGAAGTCATTAGAAATGGGAACATTTGCTCAGATTCCTGTTTGGTTCACCATAAAAGTGCAATGAGTGGCTCATCTTTATTTATTTACCTTCTTGAAGAAACATGATAAAAATATGATGTAATCTGATGACATCTAAAATATTTAATGACTTGTTAGCTAACTAGTTAAGTAGCTGAAAAACGAGTACGTGTGCAATAGAAAGTTTTGACGTTTGGTTTCTTATTTGTGGATTTTATCTGTAAATAAAATTCTTATCTACCTACCGGATGTTACATTACTTTTTTTTGCCACTTTGTCACATGTGTTTTTTGACCCCATCTGTCAAAATGACAGCTGGGGTCAATGACAGAGTTTCACCCCAAAATGACCGATTTTGCGGTTAAAATGATTTTGACCCCATTTTGACAGATGGAGTAAAAACAAACAACAAAAAAATCATCATTTATTTTTATACCTGTCAATTTCTAAAATGATAAAAACAACTTCTTCAATGGTATTTTTATCCCTTTGAACTAATATTTAATAAGCTGAACAGAGAATCTATTTTTCCATGAAATATCAAACAGATGAATGCATGTAGCCATTAACTGTGGCCAAAATGACAACATATAAACATTGAAATAAAACGACTGCATTTAAATTATGAACAATTTACCTGCTGTGGGCAACTTCCATTCTCTTCAGCACGTACCTGAAATGTGCACCCACTTGTGTTTAATTAAATGTCTCGAGTGGGATTGCTGCAGAGGCTATGATCAGAGGTTTTGGAGTTTTGTCTCTGAAAGACGACATCTGCAGAGGTTTTGATGTTGTTCTGGAGGATGAATCTGTGTTTTGCTGCTTCACATGGAACTGGAATTAAAGGCCTCCATAACTTTTAAATGCGCTATCAGCTCCTGAGTAGAAAGAGGCATAGAGTATGGTGTTCAAGGCTGAAATGATGCTGGCATGGGAATCCCCTTTTTTTGGTTAGTTTACCCCTGCTTTACACCTACGATAATTGTAGTTGTGTCAAAATCTGGCATAGAATTATAGTTGAGGCTTAACTGCATATCAAACTATTATTTGCTAATAACAACATGCAAGCATCCGTCAACCTCATGTATAACCCAATTAGGTCTTACATGGTCTAAAGGAGTTAATCAAATAAAAAAGTATACATTGACCAACATCACCAACAACATGGAATACATCTTACACTACTGTCTAAGAAAGTAGGAAAATGTCCAGAAACGAGTGAGAGTCAGCCATAAAGCTGCAAACAGTAAAGGACCTGAACTTTACTTTAAAGCTGATACCGAATTTTCAGTCGGTATCAGCTCCCTTTTTTTTTAGAAGCTACTCCAAAGGGCCATAGGAGGAACCTGATGGTGTTGAAGGAAACTGGAATCAAAACTAAATGACTTCAGTGCGTCACAATGAGCACCACAACTACTCTTACCCTGAAACTGATGACATTTACTTCTTCGTGTCTTGACAACATTTATGAGCACAGAATCCAAACCAAAGCATAAAGTAAGCTGTGGTCATCTATTAAACCACGTGTCAGACTAAAGGCCCAAATCCGCTCTGCCATAGCTTTTTATGTGGCTCTACACTCTAAACAGACACATGGTTAGAACTGTCAAGGTAACAGTGTGCTTAAATATTATTTTATCAATCGACTCAGCACAGTTTTTATCTTTTTACTGCCAAACTGCACCAACCTGTTCCTCTGGTTTTTTGTGAATTATTGTGAAAATTCACAAGAAATCAACAAATCCCTGCGCTTTTTCACACTAATGCATAATTGTGAGTTTTTCGCAAAAATGGTGAAAAACATTGGATGAAAGTGATGGTTTACTCCCACCTGCAGGAGGGAGTATTTCTTACTTCTACTAAGTAGCTGCCTCACTTGATGTTAAAATCCATAATGATACGGCAAGTATTAAAAAGTTGCATTTACCATCATACATAAGCGCAAATATTTCTAAATTACAACCGCAAACAATTTTTTATTGCAAAAAAAAAAAAAAAAAAACATCACAAAAACAATCACAAAATCCTGCAGGGACTAAAAAGATGTTCAATTTTATTTAATTTTAAGAAGTTATTTTTTTAGATTTGATTTCATCGATACATTCTGGCACAACAGACCCTTTAAGAACATTCATGATCCTTTTTGGCCCTAAAAGAAAATGAGTTTGACCCCCCTGCATTAAACATTTCAAAGTGACCATTACCGGACAAAAGTCAAATACAGCATATGATAAAATCCACATGTAGTAATTGTAGTTAAATAATCTGCATCCCATGAGGCATGCCATGATATGCAGAGGTTTTCCCTTGAAAATCAAGCACATGTTCCAACAAATTTTCATGCTAGCATGAGATCCAGAGACACATGACAGATATGCTCGACTGTGCTGTGAGAGCAGCAAAATCACAGTGCTGATTTTCTACGACAGATTCACTTATCCCTGACCAAACGAAAGCGATGCTGCTTTAAATCCCTGAAAAATGTAACAGTTGACAAATAGTGTTTCACCTGAACCCTTCAGACGATTCAGAGTGAGGTTTTTTTCTCTGTTTTTGTGCCTTTCACAGGGAATACCGTGCTGTTAGTTCATCACAACAGATTTAGATTGCACCCTCTCTGGCAACAGGATAGCTTGGGATATTTTTAGCTGGTGCCTATTGATCAGAAACTCGCAAGAGGACACGTGTGGCCGAGTGGCAGTCCCGGGCAGCCTGATCGATTTGACAGAACTACACATGACGCAACGCAGGAAATCCTGAAAATCCTGAATGACCCTTCCTCTTGTTACCTCTGTTTGTTTCAATATCTGTAGAGGTGTGAATCTTAAATGGTTTCCAGAATAGTTTTAATTTAATTTCTCCAGTAAACAGTGTGGTTATAACAAGGGGCCGGCTAGGGTTAAAATTCAGCCAGTTTGGAGAGGCTGTTACGGAGTGAAGCTTCTTCAAACAAGACGGAGGCTCGTAAGTCCTTTACTGAACCTTTCCGTTCTGTTTTTATTGAAGCGAAAACAGCGACAGCTGATAACGGCAACAGCTGTTCGTAACCAATAACAACCAATCAACAAAAGCAAGATAGTGACAAAACAGAACCAGGTCCTGTTAAGCATTCTTCAAAATAAAAGACTTCCTCTATTCAAATAAATCATGTCTCGTACTTAAATATATTTCACTTCACCTTTGTAATTATATACTATCATGTTCAATTCAATTAATAATAATCATCATGTAAATTATGCTTAACATATAATTGTAAATCAGTCATTTATCATGCAAAATATATTGAACAACATACAAGTATAAAAAGTCACAACATCCTCCCGCCCGATGAACAACTGTTCATCTGTATAGGATTTATCTTTCATTTAACCTTAGCTGTGATATTTCAGAACTAAAACAACTCTCTTGTGTATACTTAATCCAGTACATTTCAGCTGCACTAAGTTCTTCTGTACTTAACTCTCCCTGAACCTTCAGACAAGATCTTGTGTTACTAACAAACCGCTTTACCCATGCAGTGATTCTTAGCATAGTCTTAAGCTGGCTGTGCCTTTCTAAGTTTAACAGAGGTTCAGTTTGCTCAGTGTCAGTGAGCTGCACTATAGTCTCATACCCAGACCTCAGCTCTGCATTCACTTCATCTACTACATAGTCACTACAAATGTTCAGTTCCTTCTCATCTGTAGACAGTGAAGTGGGTCCTTTCCACCACAGCTGGCTCTCAATAAGGCTCTGAGCATGGTGACCCCGCGTAAGCAGGTCAGCAGGGTTCATTTTGCCAGAACAGTGGGACCAGAGTTCTGGATTTGTGAGTTCTTGTATTTCTGCTACTCTGTTGTTCACAAATGGTTTCCATCGACGTGCTGAGCTGGGGATCCAGTGAAGCGTGATCATAGAGTCCGTCCACATGTTGAGCTGGTTTTTCTACATGTTCAGTGCCTTAAGGAGGCTGTATCCTAATCTTGCGCCAATAAGTGCACCCATCAGCTCCAAGCGAGGTAATGTCATTTTCTTTAATGGTGCTACTCGTGACTTGGAGGCCACAAAACTGGTAACAGTCTCTCCTAGGTTGTTTTGTCCTTGAAGATATGCCACAGCACCGTAAGCCTTTTCACTTGCATCACAGTAGACATGCAACTTTACAGTGTGCGACTCTTTACTAATCTCAGTGTGGTACCACCTGGGAATTGACACCAGGTGTAACAGTGGTAACTCCACACACCACTGCTCCCATTTCTCTTCCAAGTCAGTGGGTAATGTTTCATCCCAGCTCAGTCCCCTTTCCCACATCTCTTGGAAAAGGCACTTTACTCGGACTGTAAAAGGAGTAAGAAACCCAATAGGGTTGAATATACGGGATGATGTTCTCAGTACACTTCTTTTTGTATTTTCTCTGTCTTTCAAAATGTCCATTAACCCCTTTTGATCAAACACAAAATCATCGTGTTTCGGTCTCCAAACCAGTCCAAGTACTTTAGGCACATTTCCACTGAACTCTGTATCACCAGTGAGCTCTACTCCATTCTCTTTCCACATGGCTCTCAGATCAGGTGAGTTGGTAACCCATTTGCGAGAGAATGTCCTTTGCTGCAGTTGTCATGTGAAGAGCATCCTGCACAGTAGGTGAGCTTGAAATAAAATCATCTACATATATAGAGTCTCTGAGAGCGTGTACTGCCCTTGGCTGTTCTCCTTCAAATTGTTTGAGATGTTTTCTGATGGTGGCAGCAAGCAGGAATGGGCTGGGAGTCACTCCAAAAACAACTCTTGTCATCCTTAGGACACACACCTCATTTTTACAGTCTTTAGCCAAAGGTCTATGCATCCACAAGAACCTGACAGCGTCTCTGTCCTTTTCTGCTAGTGAGATTTGAAGAAAAGCCTTAGTTACATCAGCAGTAAATGCTATTTTGTGCAATCTGAACCTTATGAGCACATTTAGCAGGTTTGGGTTCAGGTTAGGTCCAGTGTACAGACAGTTGTTGAGGGATGGACTGTTTGCCTCATGTGAGGAAGCATCAAATACCACTTAAGTTTGGTTGTGGCCTTTTCTTCTCTTACTATAGCATGATGGGGCATATAATATTTCACAGTCTGTTGATTCATTTCTGGTTCTCCATCTGCAACCTCCTCACAGATACCATTTTGAAGATAGTCCTCTATTACATCGTTGTATCTGGCAAATAAATTTGCATCATTCTTTAGCCTTTTCGTTAGATTCTCAAAGTGTTTCTTTGCTACCCTGAAGTTGTCTGGAAGCTGGTCTTTGTCACATTGCCAGGGTAACTCAACTTGGTACCTTCCATTTTCAAATGTTGTTGTTTGTTCAAAATGTTGCATCATTTCTGAGTCCTCTGGGCTTTCTGACTGATTATTTACAATACCCAGGGACTCCACCTCCCAGAATGCATGCAACTGCTTAGACAGCTGGTTGTCTTCGTTCAAACTAATGTGCATGCATGTGGTGTCTGTAACATGTCCCTGTATAGCCCATCCAAAGAGGGTTTCTACTGCCACTAATGAATCTGAAACCCTTTGGACCTTTCCAGTGACTGCCTGCCAGTAGTAATCTGCTCCAATTAACACCTGCAACTCCTGTTCATTAACATCCTCTAGTGGAACGTCTCCAAGCTGAAGCCCTCTTTTCTTAATTTCTGCTTGAATGTGCTCACTTGGTACCTTTATTACAGCAGTGCACACCTCGGGGGTCTCTACAGCATCTATTTCGATTTTCCATTCAGTGTTCCACACATTTTCAAGTTGAATTCTCACTATGTTGCGTTTCTCTACTATAGGGGTGGTGGAACCAAAAACATGGAGGTTTAGTGTCTCTTGCCTCACAACTGGCAGTCCAAGGGCTCGAACAATGTCTCTGTGAATGAAACTACGCTGGCTGCCTCCATCTAACAGACAGCGAGTTATTTTTCTTTCCTTTGGTCCTACAGCCATGCCTTAACCGTTTGGAGCAATACTGTGTTCTGAGTATTAGTCTTCACTTTGACAGAGCTGGTCAACGAAGACAACACAGCCTCTGCATTTCCACTATTGCTGGTACTATCGACTTCTGGTTTAGCTTCAGATTGCTCACAAACTGACAAGTGGCATTTTCGATTGCAATGCCTGCACAAAATCTTCACTTTGTAGTATTTTGCAATATGTTTTGGGCCCAGGCAGACAAAACACCATCCAAGCCTTTTCAGTTTCTCCCTGCGTGCACTTATTGTGAAGCCAGGACAGTTCTCTGGTTTGTGGTCATTACTGTCACAAAACACACAGGTTTGTTGCACTATGCTGGCTGTGTGCAAAGCAGTCACTGATGGGATGCTCCACTTTCTAGGTTGATCACAGGCATGTGGGTAATGGCTTACCCACATGCTTGTGTTGTGGGCTCGGGCTCTTCAACGTGTGGCCCGGTCTGGTCAGCAGAAGCGCCCGTTCTCTGCTTTGCACTTCATTTTGCAGAAACTGAATCAATTGTAGGACTTTCCATTCATTGGTTGAGTTTTGTTGCCGAGTATAAGCAAGTGCTATGTCTTCTGGAATAAGCTGTAGCAGCTCTGGACATAGCAGACAGCCGTAAGTATAGCTTTGCACTCCAAGAGACTCCAAGCTGCGTATCTGGATCTCACATTCATCATATAAGTGCCTCAAAGATATGACATCAGAGGATTTTCTCACAGGTGTCAAATTCAGTAATTTGGACATATGAGCACTTATCACAATATCCTTCCTTCCAAAACGATTCTGGAGTAACTCTATTGCAGCATCGTAGTTGACATCTGTCATCGTCAGTCCTGCAATAGTCCGAGCAGCTGCTCCAGTTAGGTAGGATCTCAGGTAAGTGAACTGAACTTGTCCGTTGTTGAGGAAATATAATCATTGTTTAGTGTTTTGTTGAATTCAATTATATAACCATTTCTAGTGCTTTAGTTTAGTGAATCTTTTACTTATATAACCATTTTTGTAGTGTTTGAGTTGGTTTTATCTTTTAATTAGAACTAGGAATTTTGAGTCACCAACCTCAGATGCAGCCTCTGGGGGTTGGAAGGTCACAGATTCAGCAGTTGGAAGGGCCTGGTCGTAAAACCACAGGAGGCAAGCAATCTTATCTGTGTGAAGATCATCTAAAAAACAGGGCCACATTTGGTCTCAGGAAATAAGGAATCTCCAGTGGACAGCTGGCGTGGTGAACTATTGACCTGCAGTCCACCCGGAAAAAACTATTTGGTCAAAAGCTCATAAAATGTGCCTTTATTTGTTTGAGTTGAGGCAGGGAATTCCAAATACGTTTCTTTGATCTTCGAGCAGAGTGAGGGGAGGTGCCGTTTTCAGGGGTGCTCGGAGGCGGCTTCTAATTGGTCGAGAGGTGTTGCCCCCTATTTGAATAGAACACACCTACTAGTATAAAACCTCTTGTACAAGGAAAATGAGGCAGAAATGGCCAATTTTAGCACCATGGGCTGACTATTTCTCCGAAGACGTCTTCGTATTTTCCTCTATCTGTCTTATTTTCTCAGGTGACTAATGTGTGACTGTGTTCCTTTAATTTCTCTGTCTTGTGTTATACTTTCTTCTGATTGGATTAAATTCTGAACTTCTGTGACGCCAACACGCTGCATACGCCTCCTTTTGTTCTCGCGAGGGTTCTCAGACTGCGGCCAAGAATCCGGGACAGAGAAAGAAGGAAAAGAACTCAAATTGCAGTTTTTTACAGTTTACTTAATATTCCTTTTTTCAATACCGTCTTACATAGTCCATCATTTCTGTGAATAGCTGATTCATACTGTGACCAGAATTCCTGCCATTGGCTTATTTCTCCGTCATACTTGGTTATCGTCAGTTTGGGCAGTTTAACTGTCTCTTTGGATTGTGATGAAACTGAGCCGTTGCTTACGCCACTCACGCTCTCAGGGCGTCTTTAGCGGTTTCCTGCAATCCAATAACGCTGCTGGTGCGAACCTTCCAAATAAGAATCCGGTCCGTGTTGTCCTGTGAGTTCGTTATCTCAGTGTCCAAGTCTTCAATAGACGTTTCATCTTCTATGTTCTTGTCCAAATCCAATAAAATGTCCTCCTTAGAAGACAAAACTGCTAGGAACTCACGCAGTTTATCAATATCCGGTCTCTCTTTGCCCACCTCCTCCTCTAATCGGGTTAACAGCTTCGTCGTTGCTGTTCGGATGGTCGACCGTTTCCTCTTTAACCGCTCCAGTCCTTCCGTCATGTTGGCTGCTAAACTGAGCCTTAGCTTCACTACGTTCAGAAAAAAAAAAAAAGACCTTATTTCCCGGGTTTCGGCACCAACAGGTTAAGGAGTGAAGCTTCTTCAAACAAGACGGAGGCTCGTAAGTCCTTTACTGAACCTTTCCGTTCAGTTTTTATTGAAGCGAAAACAGCGACAGCTAATAACGGCAACGGCTGTTCGTAACCAATAACAACCAATCAACAAAAGCAAGATAGTGACAAAACAGAACCAGATCCTGGTAAGCATTCTTCAAAATAAAAGACTTCCTCTATTCAAATAAATCATGTCTCGCACTTAAATATATTTCACTTCACCTTTGTAATTATATACTATCATGTTCAATTCAATTAATAATAATCATCATGTAAATTATGCTTAACATATAATTGTAAATCAGTCACTTATCATGCAAAATATATTGAACAACATGCAGGTATAAATAAAGTCACAACAGAGGCATTTCATCCAACTGTACAATGATCAAAAGTGAAATTGCAATTTTAAAACCAAATAACTCTACTATTTAGTTTTAGTTTTGTTGATTATTTTTATTAGCACAAAGTTAATGTGTGACAAAATTAGTCAACAAGAGATTATTAAACAAGCAAGTTATAGAAATCAAAGCAAACAACGTCCAATTCAAATGTTAGAATACAAAAACATTGGGAATTTTAGCAAAATAGGTATGCAAAAAATGTGTCCAAATCAAATTCTTTACACACAAACTCATTACCAATTCAGGTGCTAAACTTAGAAAAAAAACTTTATGTAAAGTGGAAAAGAGATGCACAGGTGAGGATTTGGGACTGTAGAAAAACAAATGCTAACAGAAATAAAGTTTACGAGACAAAGAGACACACTGACATGACTTCCAAAAATCAAAACCTTTGCTTTGATTTTTGGATTTCTTTTAGAAATGACCTTCACAGAGGATGAAGCTTCACTGTGAAACAAATTACTGCCATCGGACGCTATCAGTCGTTGAATCATTTTGTGTTTAGCAGAGAAGAGGCTGTGTGATGGAGACAGGAGATTAACAGATGTTATGAGGGGCTTACGGCATGAATAATGAGGAAAAAGTCACTATTTAATATCTGTGGTGCCATCATGTGCGAAGCTAAATGAAAAGGATGGAAAATTTCCGATTACGTTCATTTGTTTGCTGCTGAGGTGTATTCTTTGTAGCGAAGGGGCAAGGTGGAACATCCATCATTCTTATTAGCACGGAAAGGATCGCTGTGACCTACTTTATTACTACAGCAACTTTATGAGAGAAGACTGAGGATATAGCCTTATGTATTTATGTATTCTCATTCTTTATTATTAAAAAGGATATGGAAATTAAATCTGAGCAGAGAGGGCAATGAGATAACACAAAGCCGAAGACGCAGGTGAAAAGACGAGACGAGCACCTTACGTGATTGAACATACATGGAACATAACATCAGGGGAAATGAGAAAATGCAAAGAAAACAGATCATTTGAAAAATATTTAGATGGAGCCTGTCATGGCCGAGTTCTGTTTTGTTTTCTTTTTTTTTGTTGGCCTGCTGCTTCCTTCCCTGTCCACCAGGTGTCACCAGTTGACTGAGCCCCTGGAGTTATGCGGCGCCAGCCCCGTAGACACACCTGTGTCTAATCGGGAGCTGGCTGCTGTGACTATTTATGGAGCGGCTGGCCGACACTTCATCGCCTGAGTGTTACCTTGCTTGGTAAAGCGTACACCTCTACGGCCAAGAGATCCTCGGAGTGTTATTTTTCCTTGTTGCTTCCTCTGTGTAATTCCTCGCTGTGCTCTCCTCATCAGGTCCCTCCTTGTGTTTGTCAAGTTCGTCCGTGTCCGCTGTTTCCCCTGGATCTCCCTGTGTGTACCTCCACGACGCCATAGGTGGTTCCTATCGGTTGCCTAGCCCTGCGCACACCCCCCTCTCGGTCCCTACCCCAGCGGCTTCACCGCGGAACGCCACCGGTGAAAACGACAGGTTGCCGTTGCCCTGAGAACAAGGGTATCCCGGACCTCCGCCAGCTACTCCGCCTTACCACACCATCCTACCTGTCCGCCCTCCAACGCTCAGCATTCTGGAACCTGGAACCCATAACCTAGCAGCAGGTCTGCGACTTCCGTCTCCATTTCGGCAGTAAGATTTATCTCTCTCTCTCCCCGTACTGAGGATTTCCTCGCACATTGAACCCGTCACTCACCTCATCTCCTCTCCTTGCAGTTTGCCGATCTGGTCCCCCTTCCCGCTTCCCAACCAAGACCCTTTCCCCATCTTTCTGTTCAATAAACTCACTTTACTGATTATTGTCTCTCCTGGGTGTGTTCTTGCATGTGGGTCAGAAAACTGGTACCCGACATGACAGAACACTCAGGCCAACAGTCGACCGCAGCAGACGCAGTCAGGAGAGCATTATCAGAACAACACGCGCTTATACAATCGCATGATGCAGCGCTCAGAGAGTTAGGCAGTCAGCAGGCTGAGACAAACCGCCGACTCACTGAACTGTCAAATTTTTTGCAAGGATCTGTCCAACAGGAACAGAGCACGTCTCCTGCGCCATCACATGTCCAGTCCGTCGCTCCGGTTCCTCCAGTTCACTCCACGTTTTCGGATGTCCGACCGCCAGCTCCAGAGAAGTTTGCAGGTGACATTCACAAATGCAGAGGTTTCATTTTACAATGTCAAATAATCTTTAATCACTCTCCACAAAGTTTCCAGCATGATAACACAAAGATAGCTTATATGCTTTCGCTGTTGACTGGCCGTGCCTTAGAGTGGGCTGAATCAAGATTCACATCACCTATAGATTTTGGGTGTACCTTTCCTGAGTTTTTGAGGGAGCTAAAACAAGTCTTTTGTCAAGAGACTGACCAGACATCAAGCTCTCGCGAACTCAGAAGTCTCAAACAAGGGCAGAGAACAGTTTCTGACTTCGCTATTGAGTTCCGTATTAAGGCTGCAGCTTCCGGCTGGAATGCTGCAGCATTAAAGAGTGCTTATTTTCATGCCCTGAATGAACAATTAAAGGATGAATTGGCGACTTTAGATGAGCCTGAGACTTTGGAGGAGTTGATTAGTCTGACTATAAGACTGGATAATCGTATACGAGCTAGAACCAGAGAACGGAGCCGAAGGGGCTTGACTGTTAAGTCGTCCCTCGCCATCCCATCTTCCTGCTCAACACAGCCTACCCCATTATTGCCGGCTCCCATGGAATCGGAACCCATGCAGATCGGCCACACTCGCCTAACACCAGAGGAGAGGCAGAGACGTATGGCTGCCCGGCTCTGTCTGTATTGTGGTTCACCTTCACATCTCATTGCTAACTGTCCCATCCGTTTAAACAGGCAGGCCCGGCAGTAGCGGCGAGGAAACTGCCGGCGCAACACAAGGAAGAGAAGCCTCGCCTACTACTCCCAGCCACCCTGTTTAATGACCAGACAGCCTTTTCTCTTTCTGCCCTCATTGATTCTGGTTGTGAGCAAAATCTAATCAACACTGTCCTAGTCCAACAGTTGGGAATCGCGGTCGAGCCACTGTCAGTTCCCCTCCGTGTTTCCGCCCTCAATGGGGAAGGTTTACCCAGCATAACCCACCGGACGAAGCCTGTACGTTTAGTTATTTCCGGTAACCATTCTGAACGTACCTCCTTTTTTGTCTTCCCAGCTGCTAGTTCCGCCATAGTTCTGGGTTTTGACTGGCTACAAGCTCACAACCCGCACATAGACTGGAGTGAGTCTCGCATCGAGTCCTGGTCAAGTAAGTGCCATACCACTTGTCTCCGTTCCGCTGTTCCACTCAGTCCGGCGGCAGAGCCTCACGAGGGAGACCTCCCCGACCTCTCATCAGTTCCCATAGAGTACCACGATTTGGCTAACGTCTTCAGTAAAGAAAAGGCTCTGTCTCTGCCGCCCCACCGTCCCTACGACTGTGCCATCGATCTGTTGCCCGGTGCACCGCTTCCCAACAGCAGGCTGTACAACATTTCCAGACCTGAACGTCAGACAATGGAGAAGTACATAAATGACTCCCTGGCCGCGGGCATAATCCGCACGTCCTCATCCCCCTTAGCAGCAGGTTTCTTCTTTGTAGGGAAGAAAGATGGTTCATTGAGACCCTGTATTGATTATCGAGGGCTCAACCAAATTACGGTGAGGAATAAATACCCATTACCACTCCTTTCCTCAGCCTTTGAACCGGTCCATGGCGCCACCATATTTACCAAGCTGGATCTCAGAAACGCCTATCATCTCCTCCGCATCCGTGAAGGAGACGAATGGAAGACGGCGTTTAAGACCCCCATGGGCCATTATGAATACTTGGTCATGCCATTCGGGCTAACCAACGCCCCTGCGTTCTTCCAAGCGTTGGTTAATGATGTGCTGAGAGATTTTCTTAACGTGTTTGTCTTCGTCTACCTAGATGACATACTGATTTATTCCAAGTCCCAAGAAGAACATGAAGGGCATGTTCGTCTGGTTCTTCAGCGTCTCCTGGAGAACAAGCTCTATGTCAAGGCGGAGAAGTGTGAATTTCATTGTCAGTCGGTCACCTTCCTGGGGTATGTCCTAGAGGGCGGACAGGTAAGACCATCCGAGGACAAGATAAAAGCTGTACTGGAATGGCCTAGACCCGAGACAAGAAAGCAGCTCCAACGTTTCCTGGGGTTTGCAAACTTCTATCGTCGATTCATTCGAAACTATAGTCAGACGGCCTCACCTTTGACAGCCCTCACCTCTACCAAGTCTGTTTTCACCTGGACACCCCAAGCTGAGACAGCCTTTAACGATTTAAAGTCCCTGTTTGCCAACGCACCCATCCTGGTCCAGCCGGACCCCTCCAAACAGTTCATTCTGGAGGTTGATGCATCTGATACCGGAGTGGGCGCAGTATTGTCTCAGGTTTCTAGCCAAGATCACCGTACTCATCCATGTGCCTTCTTCTCCCGCAGATTAACCCCTCCTGAGCGAAATTATGATGTTGGCGACCGAGAACTTCTTGCCATAAAATTGGCACTGGAGGAATGGAGACACTGGCTGGAGGGAGCTGAGCACCCCATTTTGGTCTGGACCGACCATAAAAATCTGGCCTACCTCCAGTCAGCTAAACGGTCTAACCCACGCCAGTCCCGATGGTCTCTATTCTTCTCCAGATTTAATCTTACCATCTCCTACCGTCCAGGTTCCAAGAACACCAAACCCGACGCCCTGTCCAGAGTCTATGCTCCTGATGACTCCTATGATGGTCCGGCTCCCATTTTACCACCTAGTTGCACTGTGGGATCAGTCTTCTGGGAGATCGAGGATATCCTCAAACAGGCCCAGCAAACGGAGCCGGCTCCCCCCTCGTGCCCCAATGGTAAGATCTATGTGCCTACTTCAGTCCGTCCTCGCTTCCTAAAATGGATTCATGCGTCGAGATTTTCAGGCCACCCAGGTATTAGTCGCACCATTGCCCTGGTCAATAGAAGGTTCTGGTGGCCTTCTGTCCACAAGGACGTGAAGGAGTTTGTTCATGCATGTACAGTGTGTTCCAGAAACAAGTCCTCACATCTTCCTCCTGCGGGCCTGCTCCAGCCGCTACCTACTCCTAAGCGACCCTGGTCCCACATCGCTGTCGACTTTGTCACTGGCCTCCCTACGTCGAAGGGTATGACAACCATATTTACCATTATTGACCGGTTCTCCAAGTCCTGCCATTTAGTTCCCCTCCGTAGGTTACCCACTGCTGCTCAGACTGCTCTACTTCTGATGAAACATGTCTACCGTTTGCATGGTATCCCCCAGGAGATACTGTCGGACCGTGGACCTCAGTTCATCTCCCAGGTCTGGAAACAGTTCTGTACTGCGCTTGGAGCTAAAGTTGCCCTGACCTCAGGTTATCACCCTCAAACCAATGGTCAAACAGAGAGAATGAACCAAGAGCTAGAGACTACTCTTCGTTGCCTTACCTCCTCTAATCCCGGAGACTGGGCCCAATACCTCCCATGGGTTGAGTATGCACATAACAGCCACATCTCTGCCGCCACAGGTTTCTCCCCATTCGAGGTCTCCCTGGGCTACCAACCTCCGCTCCTCCCCTCTGATGAGGAGATGATTTCTGTCACCTCTGTCCAGCACCATGTCCGCCGCTGCCAGAAGATATGGAAGGATACGATTACTGCGCTCAATAACACCGCCACCCAGAACAAACGCATTGCCGACCGCAAGAGGACCCCTGCACCTACCTATGTTGTCGGTCAAGAGGTTTGGCTGTCCACCCGTGATGTTCCCCTAAAGGCCACGTCCAAGAAGTTGGGCCCCAAATACATAGGCCCTTTTAAGATCCTGTCTGTTATCAGCCCGGCCGCCGTTCGGCTACGCCTTCCCAAGACCCTACGCATTCATCCCACCTTTCATGTGTCCCAGATTAAGCCTGTCCAGTCCAGCGATCTCTGCCCGCCGGCCGAACCCCCTCCCCCCGCCCGAGTCATAGGGGGCCATCCGGCTTATTCTGTCCGCCGGATTGTGGCCTCCCGTCGGCGAGGTCGGGGTTACCAGTATCTCGTCGATTGGGAGGGCTATGGTCCGGAGGAGCGCTCCTGGGTCCCGCGCTCCTACATCCTCGACCCCTCCCTCATCTCGGACTTTTCTGCCTCCCAGCCTTCTCGGTCGCCAGGTGGCGACCGTTGAGGGGGAGGTACTGTCATGGCCGAGTTCTGTTTTGTTTTCTTTTTTTTTGTTGGCCTGCTGCTTCCTTCCCTGTCCACCAGGTGTCACCAGTTGACTGAGCCCCTGGAGTTATGCGGCGCCAGCCCCGTAGACACACCTGTGTCTAATCGGGAGCTGGCTGCTGTGACTATTTATGGAGCGGCTGGCCGACACTTCATCGCCTGAGTGTTACCTTGCTTGGTAAAGCGTACACCTCTACGGCCAAGAGATCCTCGGAGTGTTATTTTTCCTTGTTGCTTCCTCTGTGTAATTCCTCGCTGTGCTCTCCTCATCAGGTCCCTCCTTGTGTTTGTCAAGTTCGTCCGTGTCCGCTGTTTCCCCTGGATCTCCCTGTGTGTACCTCCACGACGCCATAGGTGGTTCCTATCGGTTGCCTAGCCCTGCGCACACCCCCCTCTCGGTCCCTACCCCAGCGGCTTCACCGCGGAACGCCACCGGTGAAAACGACAGGTTGCCGTTGCCCTGAGAACAAGGGTATCCCGGACCTCCGCCAGCTACTCCGCCTTACCACACCATCCTACCTGTCCGCCCTCCAACGCTCAGCATTCTGGAACCTGGAACCCATAACCTAGCAGCAGGTCTGCGACTTCCGTCTCCATTTCGGCAGTAAGATTTATCTCTCTCTCTCCCCGTACTGAGGATTTCCTCGCACATTGAACCCGTCACTCACCTCATCTCCTCTCCTTGCAGTTTGCCGATCTGGTCCCCCTTCCCGCTTCCCAACCAAGACCCTTTCCCCATCTTTCTGTTCAATAAACTCACTTTACTGATTATTGTCTCTCCTGGGTGTGTTCTTGCATGTGGGTCAGAAAACTGGTACCCGACATGACAGAGCCTGTATGTACTGGGGTATAATTGGCTGTAGATGACGTTAGTGTTCCTGCACAAACACAGGAAAAGCCTAATATATTCTCTGCTTTATTCAACTCCCCTGTCAGTTTCAGCAAACATTACGGTGGGCCTGGTTGGTAACAGGAGGAAAATGAAACATTCCTCCTGTTACTCAGTTGATTTTATTAAAATGATGCCGTAACAGGCCATATCTGGTACAGGCAACAAGAATTGTTTACTGTCACAGTAAACAATATATCAATTGATCGTATGATAAACTAAAACGAGTTCAATTATTCTCAATACTTTTTCAAAAAACTGGATGATAAAAGTCTTCAATCTGGTGTTATACCTTTTTTTTGAAGGACAATTTACAAAGACTTCATTATTAATTTTTTTTCTGTTGTTTATTTTGGATATTTAAAAACGTCTTCCATTCCCAGTGATAAATGTTCACTAAAATGTAGAGTTTATTCATCCTTGAGAACGTGTTCCTGCATCATTATGCCTTTACCTCTATATTGCTAGAAAATTGTCTCAAAGCAACAATATTATCATTTATCGCAATAACTTTAGGGACAATTTATTATCCAGTAAAATTTGTTATTGTGACAAGCCCAGTTGTGACCACACAAAACAAAATGCAAAGATGCTTCTAATTGATGGTGAAAATATACAAAGGTTTCAGATAAATTTTAGTCAAAAGAGCTGAATCTATTTTTTACGTTATGTAACTTGTACAACGTGAATGTGTGGCTGTTTGAGTTCATCTTTGATGTGAGCGCCAAGCCTATGTCCTTGCATGGATAACACAGGTACAGATGATTTGTTGAAGGAGGCAGAGATTTTGCCTCCTTCAACAAATCAACAAAAGGATTAAAACTCCTCTGACAAGCTCCTTTTACCATCAGCATCATGCGCTAATTGATTTGGATATCATGAGCCATCTTAGGGAGCTTTATAAAACTACAACATCTCTGAAATGTATTTGAATAAGGTCACTACAAACTTCAACGTTTCAGTGTCAAAGAGACTAAAACAATTGCTTTTTGCGCCAACACCAAAACAGCACTGAAATGCTGAATAATGTGCAACTGGATCCATCCATCCATCCATTTTCTTGACACCCTTGTCCCTTAATGGGGTCGGGAGGGTTGCTGGTGACTATCTCCAGCTAACGTTCCGGGCGAGACGCAGGGTTCACTCTGGACAGGTCGCCAGTCTGTCGCAGGTGCAACTGGATTACAAGCATTAAAAAAAAATAATTACTTGAGGTCTCACATGTTAATCAGTCCAAGGTAAGATAAAAGATAACCGTTTGCTAAAGTCAGCTGTACAAAATGCAGTTTCAAACTGAGTGCTGCCTGAACAGTAAGTCAGTTCAGGTTCACTTAGGAACAAACTTACAGTGTAAAGAATTTATAACTTAAAGTAAAAAGCTGCAAAAAGTAAGGAAGGAAAGCTGAAAAATTAGAAAATTGCATGAACGCATAACATATTGTGTTGTGTCAGTTTATTGACATTTCACAGGTTTATACTACAGAAGTGTTCAGTTGTTGCCATCTAGTGGCAGAATTAGGTACTACATTTTAAGAGCCTGCCGTTTTTGATGATGTCATAAAAAGAAGACAAGGCAGGAGAATACTAAGCATGGTTTACTCTCAGTAACACTGCAACTTCGATTCAGTCGGTCTTTGAAAGTACTGTTGGTATGTATTCAATTTTGCAATGTATATCTTGTTAATTAATAATTTAGCTGTTTGTAAAAAGCAGTATTTTCCTTATAAGAATGTTTAGCCGTGTGCTAAATATTTTCTCTAGAGCAAATTTATTGCACCCTTAAGTGTTGTATTGTTTGCTACTGTGTATTATTTTTGAACGTTTGTATGTTCATTTCTCAGTTTTACTCTACTCCGACTGGCTTCAGCAAAGAGTCAATGTACGCCCTCTTGTCTGTGTGGTCATTTTGGAGAGAAGAGTTTATCAGAACGTCGACTCAACAAGGCGATGGAGGTTGAGGACATAAAAGTAAAACAGCACTTTCTGGCAGACCTCATTCTATATTGGAAGAACTAGTGAACTGAAAAAGACCCCGTTCATGAAAAACTCTGGAACCAGGCCTGGAGGTGGGGCATGATGGCGAGCGCCTGCTGGCCGAGCTTTTACCCACGGAGCCCAGCCGAGCTCAGTCCGAAGAGGAGACGTGGGTCCCCCTTCCAATGGGCTCAAACCTGTCGGAGGGGCCAAAGGGGTCGGGTGCACTGTGTTATGGGCGGCGCTCAAGGGAGGGACCCTGGCGGTCTGATCCTCGGCTGCAGAAGCTGGCTCTTGGGACATGGAACGTCACCTCTCTGGTGGGGACGGAACCAGAGCTAGTGTTTGAAGCTGAGAGGTTCCGGCTAGAAATAGTCGGTCTCGCCTTGACGCACAGCTCTGGTTCTGGAACCAGTCTCCTTGAGAGGGGCAGGACTCAAGGAGACTCTGGAGTTGCCCATGGCGAGAGGCGCCGGGCAGGAGTGGGCATACTTGTTGCCCCCCATCTTGGCGCCTGTACGTTGGGGTTTACCCCGGTGAACAAGAGGGTAGCCTCCCTCCCTCCCTATACAGAAGTTCTTCGTTGAGAACAAGGAGTTTGGGTTTCGCTTAATTCTCCTGAAGATCCTGGATGTAAAATTACAAAATCTATAAGAAAAGATAAAATCACAAATCAAACTTTAAGAATGACTGAATTCAATCTTATAGCTGTCTCCACTGCAAATAACTTGTAATTAGCCAGCAATTTCAAATGTTCAGAGTAATTTTTATGTTCCTAAAAATAAATATAGCACTTAATAAAATAAAATGACACATATAATTTAATTTAGAAGTAAAACTTAAACACTAACTTAGTGCTGAATAACTTTCAGCACCAACTTTAAATAAATGTATTAGTTAATAGTAGCAAAAATAAAATTGGCAAACAATAACATTAGATATTGTCTAATGAAATATTTTATCTTCTTTTTACTTACCATGTCTTATTTCAAAGTAGAGGAGAATCCCCATATGCAGTCTTGTTGAAAATGGAGGCTTGTGAAGAGGGGCGTGGCTTCTTCCACGTTTTTGTCTTTAACCCAATTGATTGGGTAAATCTACCCAACACCTTACTCAACATAAGTGTTCAAGCTGTAGACATTAGATATTGTCTAATGTAAATTTCTGACCCAACTCTTGAGTTATGAATTTTGACAAAATATTTGGTCAAACTAACCCAACCTATGACCCAACTGTTTCAACCCAGAAATTGGGTTATGAAAATAACCTAACATTTTTTTTACTGTGTAGATCTGGCTGTGATTATGTTCCTTTGTTTAGTTCAAGAAATATGCTTGAACAATAATCTCACATTTTTATGTGAGAGTCTTTCAGTCGCTGTAGTCAGGAGGAACAAGTGCAAAAAAAAAGGCTCTACACATGAAATATTCTACTGTAGACCAGCTTTAAATTTTTGATGAATCCATAAAGCATAAAATTAAAGACTAAAGCAAAGATGATAAATTCACATTTACTTTGCCTTTAGGTTTTTTTTAAAATTATGATCCCATAAAGACATGTAGGAGATGGTGATGTGATAAGAATAGTAAAGGAAGAAGTGGTACACAAGGCCATGGAGAGGGCAGAGTTAAGGTCAAAGATTAGAGGTACTGGTAGGGGGGCGAGTAGTGAGAGATGAGGAGGTGAAGGGTGTTGTAGGTAGAAAATGAGAGGCAGGTTATTCATCTTGAACAAAACGAATTGCAGCCAAATGGTCAATGTTTTTATTAAAGACAAAAGAAATTCTCACTCTAACGCTTTTATTAGTTTTATGTATCCAAATAGCAGACATGATAGATTGCAAATTTGTTCAGCTGGACCATGTTTGCATTGTAAACATTATAAATATTGTGTTTGTAGGTCTCCTAAGGTTTGGAAGACTTATTTTTCACTAATCTCAGGAAAACTTTAATTACCTTTCATGAGTTTAATACTGGCTTCTTCTTACTTGTAGGCAAGGAATCAGAGAAGGAAGGAACTGGACTGTTGGAGTTGAGACAGAGAGGCGGCAAACCCTCTGCTGTGAACAACAGAGGTCAAAGGTTTTGTGTTTCCAGATTAGCTTACTGCTGATAATGGAAGTTCTGTGGGGAGGCAAGAAGAATATCTGAGGTTTAAAGCACAAAAAACAACTAGGAGGGGATTACACAAAACCAGGAACAGGTCTGAACAGGTTTAAATCAGTCGGTGGAGAAAAGGCAGATCCAACAAGTTGAAGATTAGCAGCAGTGAGTGGTCATGTTTTAATAGCTAATCAGAAAAATGAATGAACGAATAATTAAATATAAATTACAAGCATTCACTACCTGGAAATATAAAAGCCTTGCTTCTTCACATCTTGAAATTTAATTTTGTTAAATCTTTAAGTCCTAAATGATCCAGCCGGTGATCAGCCAAATTTGCAGTACCGTGTTTTCGCCACACCTTGCGCTGTCTGAAAAATTCCAACAGTTTTTGAAAGGGAAGACGTTGCCATTTCCAGCCAATATCGGGTTATTATGATAATTTAAGCCCCACTGTAGCAAGGAGTGAAATTAATCTGAAACTAATATTACCGTCTTTTAAAAGGCAGTAAATTGCGAAAATAACTTGCTAGACATAGAAAGTTCCAGAGTTGTTTTGGATAAATGGGCAAATATATTTACCGTATTTTCCGCACTGTAAGGCGCACTGGATTATAAGGCGCACCTTGTTAAGGAAGAATTTCTAAATTCATTTTGGAAAAAAGTCTGGCTCTCTCTTCCTCTTGGATCCCAGGTTCTCTCGGCTGGCTGTGTGTGGGCACAAGAAACACAACAATGCGTGTTGATGTCACAGAATTGCAGAATTTAATCCAAAGTATGGAATTACAACAGAAACTGCAGAACAACAGACATACATTCATTAACTGAGACAAAGAGGATAGAAAAACGCAAAATAAAAAAACAAAATAAGTGAGCTTTTCTGAATTGGTACTCCTGCGCACAAACTTTTATATTGCAGGCGTTTTTTTCCTCTTCAATATATTCAAATAAGGCGTACCTCTGCTTGACCAATTGGAAGCTATCTTAGACAGTCTGAGAAACTTAAAACTTCCCCCTTTTTACTGCCAAGATCAAAAGCCATTTGCTCTTTCGTTAAACAAAAGGAGCGGAGAGCTTGTCCTGACCTCCTGCTGTTCTAAGGCTATCTGGGCAAAGAGAAACAGAGGAAGGTATTTCACAGATAACTGTGAAATCAAGAATCTCTCAAGCTTTCTCCCCCTACATAGATTCTCAGGAACAAATTTAAATTCTGTATTTAGTTTAAGGAAAGTTTTATCTCCACAAACCAAATTTTGTTCTTCTGCACTCAGCACCTCAAAGGATTTAGTCCTGCCATAAACCAAAAAGTAAGACATACAATCAACAGAATAGAATGGAGTAAAATTCCTTTTTCTAACCTATCAAATGTAATATTCAACCTAAGTATAAAAGTTAAGTCGTTTTCCAAAACCCCATTCACCATACACCTGAGCAATTTTCTAATACTTAAACAAAACATTTTCATTCACACAATTTCATTTGATTCTGATATAGTCCCAGATAATACACTTTTCAAATACATTGACAATTTACTAAATTAGTAATTCTAGAACTAGATAATACAAATTTTCAATCAGAGCATGCTATTAATAACTAAGAAAAATGTCTTGCAAATTAAATGATAGTGGTTTTAAACATTCTATGTTGTATTTAGTTTTTACACCATCCCAGATGTTAGTTTTTGGAAGACTTTTGATCTTCCGTGAACCGACCAAACTTCTCTTTACCAGGGTCACCAAGTGATACTGCATTTCGCCTTCCTGCATATGCTAATTTTATGGCCTCTTGTCCTCAGTGAGAGTTCCCTTCTGAATACTTACCCATCAATAGTTTTAGTTTTAAATCATTAGCAGAAACCTGTTCAAAATTAAGACATTGGTTCAAAGAAAGATTAAACTGTATTAAACACTAAAAATAATCATTTTCCCTCAATAACCTTCAATGAATGGCCTATTTTAAAACTTTTGTATATATATAAGGCGCACCGCATTATAAGGCACATAGAATAGACACTACAGTTGAGGGCTGCCACCCGTCTCGTATTGAACCGATACGGGACGTGATTTGTTCCGTTCTCTACAAATGTGGATGTGTAATAATAAATAAATCGTCTCTGAGTACTTTATATAGTCGTCTGCCCCAGTCGTTTCACTCACGGTGTTGGTGTTGCGATATTGTGCCCAACTGCTTTCTGGGTAACACAGACCAACCGACACGCTGCCGCCGCAGTCTCTGTCTCCTCCTCCCTCCCCCGGCTTTAAATGTATAGGGGATGGTCCCTTGGTAACTGTTGAGGAAATATAATCGTTTCTAGCATTTAGAAAATATAATCATTTTTTAGTGTTTGAGTTAGCTCTATCTTTTACTTAAAGTTAGGAGTTTTTGTGTCACTGAGGTTGTAAAACCACAGGAGGGAGACAATCTTATCTGTGTGAAAAGCATTTCAAAGCAGGGCCACATTTGGTCTCAGGAAATAAGGAATCTCCAGTGACATCTGGCATGGTGAACTATTGACCTGCAGTTTACCCGAAAAAGTATTTGTTTAAAAGCTTATAAAATGTGCCTTTATTTGTTTGAGTTGAGGCAGGGAATTCCAAATACGTTTCTTTGATCATTCGAGCAGAGTTGAGGGGAGGTGCCGTTTTCAGTGGTGCTCGGAGACGGCTTCTAATTGGTCGAGGCAAGGGACGCCTTGCTTGAAGCAAGAACCTCCCACGGAGAATATAATCTGCCTACAGCAAAGAAATAATTCAGAAAATTATAGCCGATCTCTAAGCTCTGGTTATATTTCTCCAAGACGTCTTGTTTGTTTGTTTGTGTTTGTCTCCTAAGTATCTCAGGTAACTAAATGTAACTCTGCATGTTTTTTTCTGTTCTGTCTGCTATCTTGTTTCTGATTGGATTAAATTCTGAACTTCTGTGACGCCAACACGCTGCGTACGCCTCTTGTGTTCTCGCGTGGGCTCCAAGACAGCAGCTGAGATCCGGGACCAGGAAAAAGGAGAAGGAACCGAATTGTATTTTTATAGAGAATGTCATAGAGAATGTCAACAAAACGGTCCAACTCGGGTCGGCGAGGAGAGCCTTCCGTGGCTGGCCGGGGCATGGCCGGACGATGGTCACCCTTCTCCGTTCACACACAGCATGTTGGTGGAGAACGTGATGCTAGATGACCTGCAGACGACATGATTAACAGGTCAGTAGGTAGATAGGTAGGTCAGTCAAACTTTATTAACAAACCAGCTTCTGACAACTATCCCAGTATGCACCACGTGCTTCTTCTACGGGGGAAAATTAAGTCGGCGGCTGCTTATAGTAGTTGCTAGACCTGTTGTGTCTCAATATTGGTCCATATACACAGTCCAGTCACATTAATGTGACCATCTGTCAAAAGCCAGAATAACCACCTTTCGCAGAGCGAACTGCTACGAGACGTGCAGGAAGAGAGTCACTTAGGTCCCTGAAGGTCTTCTCTGGGATGTTGAGCCATGCCGACTCTAATGCCGTGGCCAGCTGCGCTAGATTACGCGGTTGAGGATCCATGGCGCGAACAACTCGATCGAGATGGTCCCACAGATGCTCGATTGGGTTTAAGTCAGGTGAGTTTGCTGGCCAGGGGAGGACGGTAAACTCATCCTGGTGCTCTTCGAACCACGCACGTACACTGGCAGCTGTATGGCACCTCGCATTGTCCTGCTGGAAGATGCCATCATCCTGAGGAAAAACAATGCGCATGTAGGGGTGGACATGGTCCGCAAGGACAGATGCGTACTTGTATTGATCCATCGTGCCTTCCACAATAATCAGTGAACCCAGAGAATGCCAGGAAAACATTCCCCAGACCATAATGCTCCCGCCTCCAGCTTGGACCGTTCCTGCAATGGTTGCAGGGTGGTTCCTTTCAGAGGTTTCACGCCTTATACGCCAACGTCCATCTGTCCGATGGAGCATAAAACGCGATTCATCTGAAAACGCTACCTGTCGCCACTCAGTGGACGTCCAGCTGCTGTACTGGCGTGCAAATTCTAGCCTTCGTCGTCGATGAACACCAGTCAGCATAGGTGCATGAACCAGGCGTCCGCTTCGGAGGCCCAGACGCAGCAATGTTCGCTGAATAGTGGTTTGGGAGACACTTGTGGTAGCCCCTTGGTTCATTTTAGTGGTCAGTTGCTCAACGGTAGCCCGTCTATCTGCCCGAACGCATCTCCGCAACCGTCGTTCGCCTCTGTCATCTATGGCCCGTGGTGCACCACATTTGCCACGTCGTTGATTTTGGACAGTCCCATTTTGCCATGCACGGTACACTTTTACCACGGCGGCACGCGAACAGTTCACAAACTCAGCCGTTTCGGAAATGCTTCCACCCTTGGCCCGAAAGCCAATGATCATGCCCTTTTGGACGTCGGATAAATCGCTTCGTTTCTGCATTACGCCAACGATTGAAATGTTTTCCGAAGCCCACACACACCCTTTATATACGCTCAACTGCACTGTGCTGCCACCTGCCTTCTGTGATTGGTTATTTAACTCTGAAGTGGAAAGTACGTGGTGGTCACATTAATGTGACTGGACTGTGTATAAGGTGCACTGAATTATAAGGTGCTCTGTCGGCTTTTGAGGAAATTGAAGGTTTTTAGGTGCGCCTTATAGTGCGGAAAATACGGTATTCACAGGATATTTAAAGAACTGCGTAAAATTACAATAAGAAAAAAATATCCAGGTAGACATTTTTAATTTAGGGCAGGTCTGCTTTAAAACTCTAGATCAGCTGTAATCTACAGTTACTCTTTAAATGAGCTTGTATTATATGAATTAAAGAAGCATCTGATTTACCTTCTGAATTAAAACATTTTTTAAATAGAATTTTAGAAAATGCGACATTCGTTTTTATATGCGATCAAAGACATGTTCCAGAGCTTAAATAGAAAGAATAATCATTTTTAGTCATCTGACTTTGCTTTTCACAAAAGCAATGATTCACTATGATTCACCCCAAATCTCTGCTATGCGTCAGTTTTTGTGTTTTGCTTGTAAATCATTGTTGGACTGTGTTTCCCATGACAACTCTCTGGATGACATGAAAACACAGTTTGACTTTAACGCACTGAGATCGGCCCCCACCACAGGCCTCTCGTGATAATCAGTGTTTCAGAAGCAGCGGCGCGCGTTCTTCCCACCCCACCCCAAACACATTGCTGGGAGACTTGTGCCCACAAGCTGGCTCTGCACAAATTGATCTTTTGCTGTCTTGGGGACGGAAATGGAGATGAGAGCGCCGTACGTGGTGTCGGCCTGAGAAATATGCGCTCAGAAACGCGGCATCGTTTTTATTAAACTGAAAGATACAGTAAATTGTGGCTCAATTTACTTTGGACAGGTAATATAAATGAAAAGCGGTTTTCTCCCCTCCGCTACATGGAGCTCACCTCATGTTGTGCGCCTCTGCAGTACCACAACACACTGCATCTATTTCAGTAAGTAATTAACTCCACCTCATTCATCAGCTGCATAAACAAGCTGATACATCAGATTGCAGATTTATCATAATTACTACAAAGTAATGTGGCTGTAGCTGAAATAGGCGGAACATTTTCAGCTATCAGAACACACATTAGGTCTATAAAGCGCCAGCTCCGTTTGCCGAGGGCGCCGGCGTGCGTCTGGGAGATTGTCGGCCCTGCAGGGCTCAGACTTGGTATATTAGATGACGGATTTTTCTGCAGACCCACGTGTCAAGAAAATATGTCTTTTGGGGGGCGCGACAAGAAAATGAGCTGATGCATAAGGTGTGTGCCTCGTCGCAAATGAGAGCACTCAGTCATTGGCGGCTGAAGTTTCTACATGCTCCACTTCTGAATCCATACTGGCAGCGACACATTTATCACGCGGCGCTTTTCTTTAGTTTCCAAACAAAATGGGGGAACGCTGCAGTGAGAGCCCAGCGAGTCTGTGGCCCTGCACTTGGAGGTAAATTCAGGATATTGTCCTATAAATGTCAAATTAAGTTTTGTTTAACCTTTGTTGAGGAAAACCAAATTAACTATTAAAAAACAACTAGGCTCGGGCTTTTCCTCCTGGTCCCAGGCTCTTTCTTGTATCCGAAACCGGAGCCGCAGCCGTGTGGCACAAAACAGAGACGCACGCTACGTGTTGACGTCACAGGAGCTCAGAGTTTAATCCAATCAGTGGACAGTATAACACAAGACAGAAAAATTAAAGAAAACACAGTCACACATTAGTCACCTGAGAGAATGAGACAGATAGAGGAAAAACGAAGACGTCTTCGGAGAAATAGTCAGCCCAAAAGGAGCTAAAAATTGGCTATTTCTGGCTCATTTTCTTTGTGCAAGAGGTTTTATACTAGTAGGTGTGTTCTATTCAAATAGGGTGCAACACCTCTTGACCAACCAAAAGCTGTCTCTGACCCTTTTCAAATTCATAAAATCCCTAGAGTTCCTTCAGAAACAAAAACGTGGCTTCTCCTTTTGTTTTAAATAAGTTAGAAGCAGGATGTCTCCGATCCCCTGTTGGTTTATGGCTTTTTCACAAATTGCTGTGAAACAGCTGGAACTTCCACTGGTGATATCCTGACATAAAAAACCTAATTTGAAACCTTATATGACAATTCACTCTAGACCAAAAAGTAAAGGTCAATAAGCCAAAATAAGTTTCTAATTCCAAAACTATTATTAGACTATTTTCGATTAAATCAGGTTACCTTTTACAACTAGCATATTTTAAATACATTTTCTTAACACCTTCCTTCCAAAACTTGAAAGAGGACACTCTGAACAATTCTCTCTCTTTATTGCTATTTGTCTATTTGTCAACTTTAGTGTCTTTCGTCATTACAACTCTCACTCAGTTCATCATGATCAATCGTTTAATATGTATCTTGATATCCCCAAACCAAGCACAAAACACAACAATGTGACAGTGGCGAGTGTCCACGGCCTCATGCACTGCAAAAACACAAAATCTTACCAAGTATTTTAGGTCTAATTTCTAGTGCAAATATTTTATTACACTAGGAATAGGACAAACTAACTTGCAAGCAACTTTTTATACATATAGAGGCTTGTTTTAAGTAAATATTGATGAAAAAGTACTTGCTCTATTGGCAGATAAATTAACTTATAACATGGGAAAAACATCTTATTGCAAATTAAATAATCTGCCAATGGAATCAACACTTTTTCATCAGTGTTAAAGAATTATTTACTTAAAATCAACTCCTATATCTTGCCAATAAGTTTTGACTTATTTCAAGTTTGCCAAAATATTTGCTCTAGAGCTTTGTCAGATTTCGTGTTTTTGCAGTGTGGTGTAATAAAACACATACGTTTTCGCATATGACAACAAAAATAAAAGTAAACACATAAAAAAATAAAACGACAGGTGTTTAAAAATAAATTCAAATCATCAGAGGAAAGCTTTTCCGTCATACAATGCCTTCAATAGAGCTAGATTTTGTTTTCTATCATTGCATTACAGTCAAAGCTTGGTAATTTGAAGCCTTTTTGCTTCCCTCTCTGAATAGCTTGACACTTGAACTGAATAGAAACTTAAATTCTGATTGATGATTTAATCGGCCAATCATATTCCTTTTGCAATCAGTGGGCATTGTCCTCATCAGTCCAAGGTCTTCTTGTTGGCCGAACTGCAGTTATAATTTGAGATGCGGTTGCTGAACTCCCAATAACGTCAGAGGGACTCAAACTCATCATTGTTGTCTCTTTAAGATAAATAAACCACCCAAAATGTAGTTTGGGTTGAATATGAGGTTAATAAGTTCCATATTTGTTTTCGGGAAGCAGCTCGGAAAGAATGAACTTAACTCAAACTTTATAGTTTTGCTGCTGTTAGACATAACGCAGACTCCAGCAGCTGTGTGGATCGGGAAAAGCTTTCATTCTGCACAGCGACACTAAAAGGACTATATATGGACCGAGTAGAAAAGCTTGGATATCACACAATAACAAACCTACTTATTCAACATAAGTACTTATTAACAAATATTCCAGATACGACACAAATAGTCATACAAAAGTTTTTTTTTTTTGCTTTATTTTAAAAACCTCAACATAAATCCAAAGTTTTTGCAGTTTATCCTTTCTGAAGTCAAAGTTTCTTTTTTTCTTCTTCTTAGATGTGTTCCAGTTTTACTTTACAGTGGTGTTATGCTTCTTGTGGGGGAAAAAGATTCCAACACAGGCTTTGTAATATTCAATCACTTGAAAGCATTCATAGACTATTTATTGAGCTTTCATCCTCAGACAATAGAGAAAAAACCGTAGAACAGTGTGAATTAAACACCCTTCATTTAATTATCTGGGTTGCGTCAAAAGCAACACCCACACATCTCATAGATTTTGCAGGTCTTCATCTTTCAGAAAATGCGGCATCACGAAGCTAAAAGAAGCAAACAAAAAATCTAGAATATTTTGTTGGGATGAAAACATTTATTTGATGAAAGTCCAGAAAAAAACAAAGCCTGAATGTTTCTAGCAGTCCACCCACACACACCAAATGAATGTGCAAAACCCAACCTGCTACGTAGCAGGTCGAAGTTTCCGTTGTAAGTTGCCATAGAGATAAACACAGGTAACATGTAAACTGGGATTGTAATTTAAAAGAAAAAACCCTGAAATTAATCTGAAGTTACCTCACTAATCCTACTTTGTTTCACAAGGCCCAGCTTTCATCAGACCAGCATGTTTTGCCCAATAAGAATAAAAGGAACTGCATTACTGCACACTCTCAATGTAGGATTTACATTGTCCCTGACATGACAGCTTCCCTTTACTTTAAAAGCTACCGCAGATTGATGAATGACGGCCATTTTTAACCTTGTGATCCCTCCAACATGCAATCCTCTTACATTTTGGACAGATGAAAGAAGTCTGATTTGGGTGGTGTGGGTTATGGAACGAAACATTTCTCATAAAACAATGATTAGAGAATACCTGCAAGGGTAGGCTCAAAGAGATTGGAAAAACGTAAAGATCTTAATATTGTATTTTCTGAAGTGACACGGAAACCAGTTTTTCATCAACATGTTAGAAATCAATCAATAACGCAAGCAGAAACGTGCCAAAACGCCAAGAAGACAGAGTGGATGGCGAAACATGTGGCTGACATCAAGATAAACGAACAAAAACCCCATAAATCAATTGAAAGTACGGCTGGGAACACTCAGCTAGAGGACTAGGACGACAAGCGTAACAAACCTACAAGCATAAATACATTAGATATATACATTTGATATGAAAGGCTTAGCATCAAGCATTTCTGTTTTGCTATGCGTGAACTGTTCCTTGCCTCGGCTATCGAAGTGGGGGTTAGCCCGATATGTGGTTACAGTCATGGTGTTAACAGATGGAGTGAGAGATGAGACGTACAGAGGGATCGCAGAAACAGAGAAGGAGAGATGATGAGAGATACACAAAAAAATCAAAGATAACGCTGGAGGAAGAAGGAGGATTTGAAAGGCAAATAAAGCTGTGTTAAAAAAAACCCCCACACAGATAAAAGAGTAGGCATTGGACTTCAAGCAGCCCAGATAATCATCAAATTAAACAGAAACAGACACTGGAGTTCAAAGCTGGGCTGAGAATGAATCCCAAGATGAAGTTGTAAATTTGAAGCGGAAAGCAGGAAATTATTTAAGAAAAGGAACTAAAGAACCTGAATGCCAATTGAATGAGTCAGCTGCAGAGACCAGTTAGACAGATACCAGGGAATCATTTATCTTCCATCTGGAGGAAACTAACGGTCTTAGCAGAAGATAGTGGAGGTATTGTCTTTGGAAACACCAAAAAAGCCATTTGAGACCTAATAAAACAGCCTGTGGATTAGAAAATGATTGATTATCCTTTTGAATAGTTCATCTTTTATGTCACAGAACAACTAAAACCTTGAAACTTCAACCTTTTCATCTGAAGTAACCTCAGAGCAGCTGACGGTACGTTGACACGGGACACCTTTGGTCTTTAGACGGACCGAGAAAGGAAATGCTTTTTATCTTGTGGGACACAAATGTGTTTTCCAATGGAGTGTTTGTCTAATTTAACTGTTTACACACATGGAGAGGGAAGACGAGATCTCACTGTCCGTTCACTTCATCATACACTATCAAAACAGCAGCATCTTGAGTCAAAGCAGAAAGCACGATGTGATTAGATGTTGCTCAGAAAATGATGTTTGCCAATGCCTTACTAGATACACGAGCAAACATAAGAATCTCTTTACTAATAGAGATGGCTGAGATTAGATTCTGCTTCGATGCTAATTATTTGCGAGGGATCGATGCAAATCTGTAGCTCTGTTTGCAAGTATACACTTGGGTTGAGAACTGGTCACTTGCTTACAAATTTCCATTGGCTGGAAGAATCTATAGAATCTGAATATTTCCAGCAGCAACAGTGAAAAACTAGAACATTTCTGATCAGATTGAAAGGTGGGCCTGCAAGAGTGTGCGCGTTGGTTGGACCAAAGTCAGTGATGTTTTGAAACAGGAAGGATCAGAGCCTTTAAAACGCATCGGTTAAGTGAATATCACATAGTGTGTGTGTGCGTGTGTGTGTGTGTGTTCAGAGAAACCACAGAACTGGAAGGACGATTCGCCGTGGGGCACTGTGTATGAAATGCTTTCACATAAAGCGCTTTTCATTTATTGTGATAAAAAGTATTGATCAGCGCAGGTTTATATTCATTTTAATTCTCTTGTAATTCCGTCAACATCTCTCCGCTCGCCTCGTTCCCACATGTCCTCCTTCTTTCATCCCTCCTTGGGTTTTCTATGCATTTAAAATTCAGTATACTCTTGAGTCTTTTCTGCTGGGACTGTATAATAAACCTCACTTTGTGATCGATCCCAGATAAACACATTATGTTCCGTCGAAGGTACAAAATACGATTCCTACCTCTGCATAATGACACGCTGCACGGGCGAAAAAGACAAAGAAGCCGATGAGAAAACAACACACGTCTTCGTCCTGTTGTTGGCCGAAGCCTGCCATTTTTACATAAGAAACCAGGACAAGTTAATGATGCACATAATAATTTCACATTTAATTTTTTTTCTCTCTTTTTTTTGTGCCATCCAAGGTAATCCAATGTACAAGGTGCTGCAGATTAATTGCTAAACATGAGACTTTAAAGGTTAGCCAAGACGTGGAGGACCTCCATCCTCAAAGCCAGCTGGAACCTTGGAGTCAGATCAAAAGCTTACTAGTTGCAAAATAGAGAAAAAAAAATAAATAAAAAACACAGATTTAGCCCCGGCAACATCAAGTCCACAAATACACAGAAAGTGAACCCAGCGCTAGTTTGTGTGTACGCAGTGCGTGCCAATTTGTGTTGTCAAACAAATGTGATCATTTGACAGCACAATAACTTTTCCTGGAGCGAAATTTTAAGACGGATAAAAAAATAAAATAAAAACATCGGGAGTGTGGGAGCTCTTTACTTTGCAGTGTGGCTGTGTGTTTGCAGAGGCTATGTGTGCGTGCTGTTTCGGTTGATTTGGGAGCTGCGGGGCCGCTGCCTTGTTTCATCCGTCTGCATCCAAATACTGTTTGATCCCCGTCCAAGGTTGAGAGCTTCACTTTCGGCAGTGAGGATGTGGTGGTGGGGGGGACGATAGGGGGGGGGGGGGGGGGGGGGGTTGCATTCCCCTGAACCTCAAGGTCATTGAGCACGTAGCACAGATCTAACACATGAAATTAGAGGTTTTAAAGTCACGCTTTTCAGACTGCTTTTAGATGAAGCTGAAGTATTTATTAGTGAAGTAGCAGTTGCAAAAAATAAATAAATAAAAAGCACAACCTAGTCTTTGCCAGTGGTGGATCATGCAGTGATGAGCTTCAATTTTCAAGATTGATCTGTGTGATCTTAACCCACAATTCCTCAGTGGCCTAATCTCCCCCCACACCCCAGCTGCTGCCCTTCTGTCTCTGGATATGGCCACATTCTCATTCATGTATATGTCTGACTGGAGTCAGATACTGAATATTAGATACAAGTTCAGCTGCAGACTTATCTGCAAAAAATGTTTGGAATTAAACCTAAGGTTCTCCAAAAGCCCACAGCAGTCAATATTTCATGCCCTTGCTGAAGGAGCTAAACTGGAGCCTCAGGAAAATGTATTAGGGGAAGTGGCAGAGGTAAAGGAAAAGAAAAAAAAAGTAAAAATGATTAATTTTGAAGACGAAGATCAACTAAATAAAGTCTTATAGAAGAAAATATGGCGATACTCAAGCTGCATGAACAGTGTAGCTACAATCTGGTGTTTATATTTTACAGATTTGATAAAATGCTGAAGTTAACTATAAAATCGGAGAGAAATTTTAAAGAAAAAAGAAAAATAGGAGCAAAGCGGACTCAAAGAGTGCACACTGACATGGAATAACTATGTAGCTTTAGTTTATAACTACAGTTTTATTTACTTTCAGCCACCACCCTCTACCCCCCAATCTAGTCTTACTGCTTTTATTTCTGTCTCACTTTTGAGACAGAATTTCCTTCTTAAAGGCTTGGATTTTATTTAGACAGAAAATGTTTCTGCTTATCTGATGCCTTTTTCAAGTGCAAAGAAAAGGCAGAAAGACTATTTTCTTTTGCTTCACTTTTACATTCACCACTGTGTTCTCCAATTCCTAATTTGTTGCTTTGCTGAGGCATTTAGAGCTTAGAAGAAACTGGTACATTACTACAACATAACGGGATTGACGTGACGTCACTGTTTTAACCTATTATTAGGCAAATGTCAAACCAGCAACATGTTTCATTAAAAGGTATATACACAGTGCCATAAAATTATGCTTACCATCTAGAAAAATGTTGTCATACTTTTGAGATTAAAAAGAAAATTTAATATGAAAAAAGATACAATAAAATGAATTCCTTCAGTAAAAAGTTATTCAGACCAATCACTCTGTCTAGAAAAACTGGATTTCCCTTCTTTGGCAGCAACATCTGCCTTTAAGCGGTTGGGCTATCTGGCAATGACTCTTGACTGTTCGCCAGATGAAAGAACAAAAATGGTAAATAATCAAAATGCCATTTTGAAGGCATCAGTTCCTCAACAAATGACAACCATTATCCAGTGGTCAACCCTCTCAGGATGCCAAAATGCTGCAGGCCTCACACGGTGGCTAGACTTAAGACAAACCAAAAAATAACACAAAGACTCCTCTCGCAATATAGTAAAAGTTGTTATATTTCAGATGGTGTGTAGAAGACGTATGGAGAAAAGGCATGGTAGCGACAATCAAACATGGCTGTGGGAATGTTCTGGTTTGGTGTTACTGCTTCATCTGCTGTAAATGAATAAGCCATGAAATCTTCTCTGTAGTCCAGACAGCCCTAAATGGAGAATGTTTGTGACTATAAGCTTAAGCCTAAAGCACTTTGGCATATTTAACTGAAACTTTCATGTCATTTCAGGACAGCAAATCCATTTATACTCTTCACATGTGTCTCAGGACGACTCCCCCCCCCCCCCCGCAGGGTGTTTGATTAAACACCTGATTGCAAATTTCTTTCTATCACTATCTAAATTGAAAATACCTATAGTTAACTGCCATCTGTCCCTTAGCCTCACAACATAATTATACAAAGCCATAAATCACATGTTCACCTTCTGACCCTTGCAAAAGTATTTTCTTGTAGGTGAAAAATAGGGCGAAAAAAAAATACAGTTGACACTTCATTGAACTGAGAAATCTCACACAGCGATGGCTCCTGTTATCTACGCAGAAGTTTGAGATGCTCATTAAAGCTTTTGAGTCGAAGACGACGGCACTTTTCTTTCTTCCTGTCTTAGCCAAGATTACATTAAGCTGATTAACGTCCAAAAGTTTGCAGTGAGATTACTTACAAAGATCTCTATCGTTCTCATTTCACCCCCGTTCTGAAATCACCAGACTGGCTCCCAGTTTAATTTAGGATTTAATTTAAAAGCTGTCTCCTTTTTTAGCGAGGCCTCAGATGATCCCGGTCTACATTTCATCAGCGAACAGAGCATTAATGCCTTTCATTCCCGCTTTGCCTGTCAGATTCAATGAGTGAGGCCTGTTAGTGTCCGTACCTCGTGACTGCGAACATGAGAAGGCTGGATTTACAGTTCACCACTGTGTCCCCGACCACAGGTCAGCAACTCACAGACTGTATTTGAATGTGGCCAAACTCTTAAATACATTTGCTTTTATATACAGTATCTACCTTTAATTTGCCAGAAATCAAAATGACTGTGAGTTTTAAACGTTCAGACTTTCAAGGACATAACTCGGCCTTGTGTTTTACATTCTACACTTGATGTTAGAAAAGCATGTTTAAATCATTTCTATTTTCCCAATAATCAACAGAAAATCCTTACTGACATTACATCATCAAACTGTACTTGCAGTTGCCTGTTTCCACTAGTATTCTGATGAAGCCGGGATTACGAGAGCACACAGAAGTTCAAATAAAAGGGATTCTTTATTCTCAAAAGAGCAATGTTCTCCGTGTTGCAAAAAGGAAAAATATTCAAGATATGGAGTGAAAATTGTTTGTTCTTACGTATAATACTGGTATAAAGCTACTAGCTAGCAACGGTTTAAACAAAATGGTGCATTAACAGCACTATTAGCACTGGATACATAGCGATGCAGCTTCACAAAAAACTGAAATAAAACTCTATAACAAATGGCATCTCTGAAAGAGGACAAACAGACATGACATCAGCAACGTCACCTATGCTTTGTACACGGAAAATAATACAGTTCAAATCTGGATTCTTCACTCGTGGTCATAAAGTCGTCTTATCTTATCTCGGCTCAAATGTGTCCTTCTCTTCCGTTTTGCCAGTCAGAATGCCAGAGTAGGGAAACTTGACGTTTTTTCAACTTCCGGTAATTTTAAACCTCTCTGTAACAACAGAACCACATGCTGACAAAAACAAGAATTAAAACAAGTACGTGAAATAAAAGCAACACAGGGTTTACAAAATATATATTAATGGGTACCCACTCTTCACCTGGTTACAATGTTGACTCATGTAAGTGTTTTAGGATGACTAGCTTGTCATTACTCTAAAGTTTAAGTTTCTCAGAGTTTGACTGGATAATTTACGTTCACTCAGAAAAAAATCTTCCCTCCATTCAGACACAATGGACTTTGTCAGGATTATTTGCTGATTAACAACTCTCTTAATACAAAACCTCCACTTTTGAGATTTGTGTCACTGTTACGGGTACCAGCCAGTAAAGGTATTTTGTTGCAAAGTATCAAAAAAGGCACAATTACGTTTAGCTAACGATACAAAACTTAGCTATTGCTTTTGACCTTCCTATTGGACCAATACGGAGGGCATAAGGGCGAAGTGTGGTCGCGTGGTTAAGACGTTTGCTTTTAAGGTCCACAAGTCACACCGAGCCGAGCTCCTGTGAAACCCTGCTTCTCACTGCACTATTAGACATTTATAAACAATAAACAGAGCGATTATGGCGGAGAGGAACAACTGATACAAGTTCACAAGTCAGAGGAGGAAGAAATTATTTTATTTTCCATGTAATATAAAACTAATAAAAATGGAAGGCGTCTGTGGGACGTTCGTCTCCTGATCTGGACCAGAATCTATCATCTATAATCTGATCATCTATCACAGATGATCACAGATGATCTGTGTGGTCATCAGATCACAGATGATCTGTGATCTGTGTGATCATCAGATCACAGATGATCTGTGATCCCAGTGCGTTGGGACACCAATTGCTCCTCAAAGCTAGCCATAGTTAGCTCTGGCTGAAAAAAAAATCCAGAGGGAACCTTTTAAATGCTTTGATTTCTTTCTTGTGGATTCATTATGGCAGCCACAACGCTTGGCCTACTCGAGTCTTAAAATACAGAGACAACTATTCTATATTACACATGCACCTTCTTGCCACGGGAGCTGGAGTGTGTTGCTAGACCCCCCATGCCCCTGATATTAATTATGTCATCCATTTATCTAATTGCTGAGCTCCGATATTCAATAACGCAGCTTGTTTACCACCAGCTGCTCCAAAGTTGCCACAAGGTGACCCTGCTGAGGCAGCTCTCTGCGGTTCTCAGGGGCGCCATGGCGGTAATGCCAAGGAGCGGGTTTATGTAAAGATGAGACACAGAGAGAGAGAGAAGGAAAGATGGTGCTCCTTCCCCGTTTCCAGCTGCTCTTATTTGTTGCAGGCTGAAACAAGGCCAGCTGTGAGAGGAAGGAGGTAATTTAAGCACCTGCTGTGGATTGAGGACCTTTTTTGTCTCTTCTATCATCATCATCTCCTCTCTCCTATTATTACTGCTTTCTCTTTTTTTTCCCCCTGTGTTTTTTATTATTATTATTATTCTTCCCCCACCTTCTCCTGCGACAATTCCCGAATCATGAGCTGAAAGATACATGCCCTCGTTTGTAGCAGAGCCAGAGTAAATAGAAACAGTGATTCCACAGTGTTTGCCGTACATATTTCCTGCTTGGGTCTGTGGGGAAGAAGGGGAGAGAGGGGAAAATGGTTGAAACGGCAAGGCTTTGCTGATGAAATGTATTCTCCAAAACTTTCTCTTTCCACTCGGATGTGCAGGCGAAGACACAGACTGTGTAGCTGTGGAAGGCCTAAGTGAATGAAATGGGGAGAGTGCTGCAGAGTGCGAACACTCGCAGGGTAATATTGAGAACGTGGGCGTTATGAAAGACAGATTAGATGTGACGGGTATTAGGGAGGGAAACTGACAGAGGAGCAAAGAGCATGAAATAATTAGGCCATGAGTGTGTCTTTTTCGTCTTAGTCTTGGTGCTCGAGCATGGGAAGAGCGCGTTCGTTGCAGTAGACGATCCCGCATCTGTGCATCCCTGTTTCCCTGTCGACGCGTCTGCGTGCGTGCCTGTAGGACAATCTGTCACCAGGATCTGTGTTTGCAGAGTGGCTTCTTCTAAATATATTACAACTTCAACAACTAAAACTGAAAAAAAGAAAACTGATGTCTTAGATTCCAGGGATTCAAATGTAACGAAAAACATCAGGTAAATTAACTATCTCATTTTATTTTTTTGTCCAGAAACTAATTAATGAGGCATTTTTTGTCTAGTGAAAACTTTAATTAATATTAATTGGAATAACATGTACATCTGGATATTTGCAGCTTTCTAAGTGATACAAAAAAAAGAGGTGATCAACCTCAAGCACGCTGTGTGAAGAGCCAGGTAACCTCTGTGAAAGGCGTAAATAAATTTGCTTTCCTGAATCGACAAAAGCTTCAGATATTGCAAAAATGCTTGAGCTAAAAGGTCACGACAGAAACCTTTCAGATTTTCTGGTGGTGAGCAGATTTCATGGCTCCATCAATTACGGTAATTTGTCCTAACGCAGCAAAAGACCCCAAAACCCACATACTGCCAGGGCCAGCAGAATATTTGACTGTCGGTGCGATAGTCTTTCTGAAATGATGTATTAGTTTTAGATGTAAGAGGATGGACGTTTTGCATCTCATCAGTCTACTGAATGAAAAGTTTTAAAAGTTTTGTTTGTTTTGGGCATGGCTGATCTGCCTCTGCATAAGGATTAAAAAAACATCCATCCATCTTCTTTACACCATTGTCCCTTAGTAGGATCGGGAGGGTTGCTGGTGTCTATCTCCATGTAGAAAGACTGGGGTCAGGAATCGAACCCAGAACCTTCTTGCTGCAAGGCAACAACTCTATCAACTGTTCTACCAATTAAAAAAAACAAACTGCAGAAATGTCTGGATGTGTCACAGAAAAGATATACGCTGTCTGTTTAATCAAGTTAAAAATTTAAACAATTATCTAAAATGGCTAAGGTGCAGTCAGGGGAAGGTAGGCGAGGTTCTGCCTCAGCTGTCATGACAAGTAAAGTACAAAAAGAAAAAAAAAACATTTGTCCACTTGGTTGTTATAAATATGTTTGTCGCTTGGTTTCAATTCATAAATTTATTCATTAACTGTTCAGATGTATGGGTGAAGGATGAGATATGCCTCATCCCTGATGGTGCCGTTCTACACACTGAACATTGGTTTGCATGTCTATTGCTGTCTTTTGTTGTACTGCTGAAATATATTTGATTACACATGTACTACACAGGTTCCATACTTTGTAATATGTTTAGAGAATGTATTAAATTTTTCTGATCGGCCACAAGTTTTTCAAAGAACATGTGGAGCGTGAAGCAGGAAGTACCGTAATGTCAAGATAGGGGGCACTGCTTAGCCCCATAGGCACAATGGACATCCGATGCTCTTCTTCTACACATGGAAAACATACAGTTGGCATAAGACAGATGTAGTCCTCCTTTTTGATCATCTCCATTGAAGCAAGCATACTTTTAAAAATGAAAGCAAACGGGAGATTTTTTTAAAAAGTGACAGATATTCATGGATGTTTTTTCTTGTGATATTATTGAACAATTAACCTGGTTAAAAAATAAATAAATAAAATGCTTGATGGTCTGGACCATTAGCTGTTGAGAAACAATTGTTTTCTAGAGGCATGAGCACCGTTGAAATGTAACATTTTGCAACCATTCCCAACTGCGAAGCGAGACGTGCCGAACGGAACGGTCTTCAAAGTTCAATATTTGGAAGCGTGGCCAACACG
This sequence comes from Poecilia picta, assembly GCA_033032245.1. NCBI lineage: Eukaryota > Metazoa > Chordata > Actinopteri > Cyprinodontiformes > Poeciliidae > Poecilia > Poecilia picta. The sequence goes on from CM065364.1 coordinate 22,916,290, forward strand.
GAATGAAAGGCTTTGTTCACTCCCTCTGCTGCGTCATTGCCAAACTACGGCCGCGGCAAACTACAGTTCTGAAACAGTGCAGAAAATTGGCATTACCGTTTAAAATCTCCCTTGTGTTGGCTGATTCAACTGGAGAAATCCCAGATGGAGAACTAAAGGCAGATAAGGTATGAGCAGAATTGCGTAGGAAGGCGATGGCCAGACGTATGGGCAGTAATTGAGGACAGCATGATACTTATACTTATAAAAAATGTGAGTCACATTTGAGTCACCAGTCACAAACCTCACCGCATGTCACTGCTAAGTGTCCTTCACTCAGTAACAGTCTCCACACCAAAGAGAAAGAGATTTTCTTTTTAAAGATAATTCATTTTTTTAAACTTTCCCACCAACAAATCACTGGTCAGGTCAGACTAAAATTGATTCATCTCTACTGATGCTGCAGCTGCTTCTTAATCTGATGGTCCACATCACAAAAAAAAAAAAAACGAAGAAAAAAAAACAACTTAGCTAGGCAGCCAGAAAAAAGTTTTAATGGATTTCATGACAATGTTCTATTTTTCAGACCATTTTACACATGCATATTTCAGTTCTAGTCAACAAGTATGAAAAATAAATGATTAGTTTAATGCATCATCTCTGCCAGACAGCACCCATCTGTGCTTCACAGGGTAAGTGAGTCTGTCAGTGTAGGCTGGTACGCCTGTTTTTCAGCAAGAGCAAGGAAAAAGAAAGCGCAAAAGAACAATCTGCTATGGTGCACACAGCTTGAGTTTGTATTTCTTTTTTTTATTATTATTATTGCTTTTTCCTTAACGGGAAATATAGTCTGGGAGCTGCTGGGTGTAAGTTGTGTCATTAAAAGTTTCGCAGGCACACTGGATAGCTGTCAGAGCCCATGCCAATTAGTGCCACTTTAGGTGTCAGTCTGGTGGGCAGGAGAGACGAAACAGGCGGGTAAGGCTGAGAGGAGCACCAGGAGAAACCCTGCTGACTGAGCCTTCCTGCTCAGCTGAGCATCCTGCAAAGCGTCGGCTTGATTTGACGCAAACGGATGAGGAAGCTTTTGTTTCACTCGCGGGGCAATTTCCATTCCCTTTCATCTGTACCTATGTGTCTGAGAGGGGCTGGCGGGAAGATAACCCCACCGTGTCGGTGCTGCTCCCCCCCAGGTTTCAGCTACTGGCATCTTCCACGAGCTTTTCGGTTAGACTGAGTCAAAAACAATCAGGCACCCGACTCAAAGTGCACAGAGTGTGGCTTTGGACTTCAAATACATTACTGCCAAAATAAAAAAGACCACAACATCCCATTTTCAGTTTTTTTACAGATTCCACCAGATTGTAAAATAAAAAAAAAATGTCCTGGATTTTCAAAGACTCTCTGATGCCATGCCCTCAAACAAGGTTCCCGCCGCCTTTAGAAGAGAAGCAGGCCAGTAGCATCACAAATCCATCTATCCTTTTTCACATTTTTTTTTTTATTGTGTGTGTTTTGCTCTAGACCCAACTGGAATGTTTCTGAGTAAAGTCCCTACAGAGTTTAGCAAACTACACATGTTTATATTTGTGATAAAGGCTTTTTTAGCACTGGCATGCAGCCAAAAAACGTTAAAAAAAATCACCATGTACATAGCTGGTAGCTACGGGTTTTTAATTATGGAGACTTGGTGTTACAAAGATGCCACTCTTTGTTGCAGGTCTCAATTGTCGTCCCGGCTGTTGCATGTGGTGGCAGGATTAGCTTGATTCCGCATCCTACCTTATTTGTACAGGTTTAAGGTAGTACTTAATTATTGTATCTGCTTTTCCCCATTTTCCTACATATAAAAACTCAGGAGTGACTAAAATAGTGAAGTATAAATATTACATCGACTGAGAGTCGGGTTATGGCAACGACTAAGCAAGAAATGTGTCACCTAAAACATTTGCACCAAGCAAATTTGTTCAAGGGGCTGCACAGTGGCGCAGTTGGTAGAGCTGTTGCCTTGCAGCAAGAAGGTTCTGGGTTCGATTCCCGGCCCCGGCCTTTCTGCATGGAGTTTGCATGTTCTCCCTGTGCATGGTGGGTTTTCTCCGGTACTCCGGTTTCCTCCCACAGTCCAAAAACATGACTGTCAGGTTAATTGGTCTGTCTAAATTGCCCCTAGGTGTGAGTGTGTGTGTGCATGGTTGTTTGTCCTGTGTGTGTCTCTGTGTTGCCCTGCGACAGACTGGCGACCTGTCCAGGGTGAACCCCGCCTCTCGCCCGGAACGCCAGCTGGAGATAGGCACCAGCACCTCCCGACCCCATTAAGGGACAAGGGTGTAGGAAAATGGATGGATGGATGGAAATTTGTTCAAAGATTTAAGGCAAAAGAGCTGAAAATGTGGGGAAAAGATTTGTTAAATGTGTCACAGCATTTTTTATAACGCTTTCTTTTCTCAAGCAGAGTCCAAAATCGTGGGATTACCAGCTGCAAGTGTTGTTTTAGATAATTTTCCCCCCTTTGGACAGGTTGTGGTCATATTTTCTTTCTTCAACTTCTCATGATACTGCTTTGAACCTTGACTGGAACTCGTCTGAATGTTTGTGTCAAGTATAAACAATTCAAGTTCATACTCGAATTGTTTGAGGTAAAGTATTTCTTCAAAGTGCTCTCACCTGCTGGAGCAGAACTGATTCTAAGCGAGTTGCATCCAAGTTGGGAAGTCAAAAATGTCTCCAGTTGATGTGAGGTTATGAAACAGACAATACTTAACCCTTGTATGTCAAAATGGGGTCCAACTGACCCCACACAGGTAAAACTTGTATCATTTTCCATAGTCCTCTACGTTTGCCTCAGTCCTTGCACACACAAGGGTTAAACCAACTGAGTTTCAATTACGCTGAGCCTTCTGGAGGTGTCACCCAGCTTCTCTACAGGCTCTTGTTAGTTCATTTCTGCTCAGCAGTTTGTGATATGATAAGAAGCAAACTGAAAATGTGAGCGGTCTCATTAATTAATCGGCCTCCCAGCTGTTCGCTTGCTTCACCAAATTTCTTTGTTCAGTATCTCAACACAAACGAATTTACCTCAAAACAGCCGAAGGCTTTTTGTTGTTGGTACCGCATATTTCGCTAGTAAAGTCGCAGGACAATCTAAGCAACAAGTCTGTTTGCCGTAGACAAGAACATGGGGAGCAAATTATCCATTATACAAATGTTTTCACAACTTTACTAAATCAGTGTCAGTCATTATGAGTCAGGACACGTTAAACTTTTGCATAACACAGATTGTGCAAAACAGCCTCATCTAGACCCTAAAGATGTGTGGTCATGATTTTATGGCTCTGGGATCTCTGCTCAATATTACATTCTAGGACTTTGCTGGGCTGCCTCAGTTTGCTTTATTTGCAGTATATTGGGTTTAAACAGCAGAGGCAGTTTTGAATGAAAATTCGATATGATGCATACTTAGAACAATGAGCTTTGATTTTATCCAGGACAATTCTTTCTTTCTTTCAGTTTCCAAGGAAAAAGTCTGACCATACTGTTTTGACGTCTGACTGCACATCAAAGGTTTTGTTTGGTGCCATTTCTTTTCCCGTCATGTCATCTGCTTTTATTTAAAAGAAATGGCATTCAGCTTTCCAAGTTCCTCAAAGTGGCACAAACCGGGAGACCTTGAACATTTCTCTGAGCTTTTAAACTAATTGTGAAGTCATGTTGCATTAATGATAAAGTAGATCCTGCTTGGATGCACCGAAGAGCCCCTTCACAGAGATACACTGGGCTGTGTGCAAGCCTGTGTTAGAAAGATCTAAATGAGACTGAATTACACATAAACTGCAAGTTCATTACAGCAAAAATTGCTGCCAGCAATTAACTCTGGGCTGCTGTAGATTACATTTTTAAAAATGTTCTTCTGCCAGAGAAACTGTTCCTAATTTGTCAGTTTGAAAGTTACTACGGTGTAAACACGAATATCAAATGGACAACGTGCTTCATGGAGAAAATTAAGTTGCAAGTGAGGGGAGAAAAAAAGGCCTAAAATGAAAACAGTGATGGGAAATTAATTGGAAAACCAAAGGGGGAAAATGACTGTGTGAGTTGTGAATAGAATTTGCCTATTAACGAATATTAAATTCCAGTGACAAACGTTACTGATGCTCTGGTCAGATTCTGTGGCAGAATCTGACCAGATTCTTGCAAAACATGCAAAACATGCATTTTGCAATTTGTATGGAATTTCTACTGTAGTTTAAGAATGGAATGAGAGCTACAAAGATCAGGATGTCGTGACCTGACCGTAATCGTAAAAGAGGATCACTTGTTTCTCCTGAAACCTAAAATCATATAACCGCATCTTCTCTCAGCATTCGCCTGTAATTCTTTACAAAAATTGGCATCTCTTTTCTGGCGATCGATCGGTTAGAATGGATTGAGAATTTTCTCCCCCAGGCTGTTTTGTTGACGAAAAGTGAAAGAAGAAAGCATACCGTGTGTTCTTAAGGTTGAAAACTAAAGCCCTGATGAGGAATAACTCCATTTCACTTTGGATGCATGTTCAACACGTGCAAATTGTTGAGACCAGAATCTAAGGTAACTTTAGGATTACTTTGATACGCAGTAAAAATGTCATCTTCGTCTTGAACACAACAGTACAAGCTGCCTAGTTAAAGCTGCTGAGGGAATGAATTTTCCAAGCCACTCTTTTAGAGAAATGATTTCAATTGCATTATAAAACAACTTTGTTTACTTCGAGGTCAGCCACATGTCGTCAGACACCAAGTGTAGCATCCTGTAGCCATTTAGAGAAGATGAATGTGCCTGATTCACCGTGACGAGCTGAAATGTGCACCAGGAGGACGGATTAAACTGATCCTTCCCCACCAACAAAAATGAATGTAATGATTACAAGCAAAGAAATCAAACGTGGAAACAAAATCTCCTTTGCTCTCGCAGGCAAAAGACATATTTTGGTCTCACACACACACACAAACCTGCGAACCACTGGTGTGTATGTGACAAATGTCATGATTGCAGTCGGGGGTGAAGCGGTGGTTCGCCGAAGTGCGAGAGGAATGGTGCCGTGTCAAATGGAACCGTTTTGCAGCTGCACTTTCAGCTCATCCTCTGGCCAAATTCAGCGATCCTAATAACCTCTTAGATGCTACATAACAGCTTCTCCCACGGGTAATGGCTATGTGGAGGTGGGGAGGGGAGCAGAAACTCTTGTCTCGTGGCTCCTAATTCCTAGAGACAGACAAAGGCTGTAACTGGTAAATGATTTCTTGTAAACCGCTTCTGCTTCAGACGCACGTTGACCGCGGTGCTTTAGAGAAACCACAGTCCAACTAATATACATACTTAACCCGCACTCCTGGCTTCAGAAAGAGCTGCTTCACACCCCCCTGCAACCTCTCAATAATGGACCACGGCCCCTTAAGTGATCTCTAATGGAAGCACTTAGGAGGAGGAGGCACTCATTCATATTCCATATTTCAAACTCGCAACCGTCGACCACTGCTGCAAATGGGTCAGAGCAAATGCCATCGCGACCAGGCTTTTTGCTCTCCAGGGAAATGCCATGACTGGGGGAGGGGGGATATGAGGCTGCTGGTAATCCAGATTAATTTGGGACCCCCCACCCAACCTCTCATCCCCTACCAAGCCCCTTTTCTAATCTGCTTTTAATCTGAAACAAGCAGTGTGTGGTTTAAGAGCACGCCATATGTGGTAGCGATGACGAGTGAAGCTTGCACATCGTGAGAAAAACTGAATAGTTTGACATTTGGAAATATGTTGTGATCATGTCTCATATTCATTCACAGCCCGTCACTCTGCCGATGTGAATTCGCTCATTTGGGTGACTCTTCATTACATCAATTTGCAACTTCTTTTTGTTTTTTTAGAATTTTATGACAAAGACAAACACAAAGTAATATTAGGAAAGGATACATGATTTCCAATTTTTGATTAAAATATATACATATAAAAAAAACCCTGCATAATACCCCCTAAATAAAATCCAATGTAAGCAACTGCCCTTGGAAATCAACTTGTCAGTAAATGATTTGAGCAATCTGTTGAGCTCAGATTTGTGAGAGGGGTTTTGTGAACAAATAGCATCATGAAAATCAAGGAATACAGCAGACAGGTAAGAGGTAAAGCAATGGAGAAGATCATTGCAAGCTTCAAACGTTTATTGGTGGACACTTCCGCCTATGATCCAAAAACAATGACAGCAAATGGCACAGCTTAAAGTTTTAACCAGGACACACTCATCATTTGGCAGTTCTGGAGGAGATGCAAACATCCACAGCTCAGGTGGGAAAATGTGTGGAAAGGATAACTATTAAGTCACGCGTTCACTCAACTTTGGTCGTTATCTCAATTTTTAGAGGAGCCTAAAGTCGGACGATCTGATGTCGATGCAGACACCACCTCTGTTGCAGAAAATGAACATCCTGAGCACATCGTCTCCGCACAACGCTGGCAGCGGCGTGTTCAGCAGGCATGTGGAACCTGGAGGAAGTTGATGTAAAGATGGATGAAGCTAAATTTGTGGAGTCTTGGACATCAGTAGACATGAGTCAGGTGACGTTTTTAACCCAAAAATAAGACGCATAATCCTGGAGTCAGCCAAAAGAGTGTTTTCATCAGATGCATTAACGGTCAATATGAGAATAGGACTATAACCGCTAGCTAGACACCGCCAAGGGTAATAGAAAGTTAAGGAGGCAAAATAAAGACAACAAGCAACATGCCTCACCCAGTGCTGATGATGTGCTTTACCCTTCAGAGATATCGAAAGATTTGAACATGCGGCAGATATTCCTCTTCCGACAGGAGAACTACACTGAACATAAAGTCAGAACTGGAATGGATTTGATGAAAGCATATTTATAGGGAATTTGTGGAAAATCAATGTTTATTTTATCAGTCCAATCAGGGAGATTTTACAATATTTTACATAAGGTCTGGTCAAAAGTATCAGATTGTAGATCCCCTCAAAGACCTGAGGAAAGAGTTAGCTGGAGGAGCTAAACAGAAACTTACCGGTACCCTTTAGTTTTTAGTTTGAAAGAAATACACAATACCGTGCATCCTTTTCCTCTCACTTCACAATGAGATGGCTGGTGTTGCTCTATTACATAAAATCTCATTAAAATACTGTAAACTTTATGGTTGTGATGTAACAAAGCCTGAAAAGGTTCACGAGACATAAATATGGCGCTGCAGATTCTTTCCATCGCGTCTCTGTAATTTCGGGTGAAATTGATTAACAGCGCCAGGATGCAGTTAAAAAGAGCTTGTCGAGAGTTATGAGACGCTGAAACGAGAGATTAGGGGAAGGAGGAGAAAAAAAAAAAAACTTAAAAAGCCTCGTTAATTAGCCACCTGCAAACAGACACACTGATCATCCGGCTGTCGTTTGCACAGCGCTGTGACTTGTTTCCCCCCCCATTAAGCGACGAGCTGAGCAGCGGCTCAAACAGCGCCTCGTAACAGACAAAAAAAAAAAAAAAAAAAAAAAGCGGCAAAAGCCGCTATAGGCCGACGCGAGCGAGCGCCACGGCCACCGGAACGCAAGGGGAGACGGAGAGCATCAAAAATTCATGCGCCTCACAACGACGTCTGCTGCGTGCCGTCTATGAAATATTCAGGGAAACACGCGGAGACGTGGGAGATACGCGGTGATTTGTCATGGTCGGCACGCTCCGCGTTTTACGGTGCGCGTGCTGAGCCGCGGAACGGAGCAATGAACGGCGAAGGAAGGAGTCGAGGAGCGAGAATCCCCAAATTGAAAAGAAAAGGAAAAAAAAAAAAAAAGCAAAAGCTGTCTGTAAATTTAGAGCTCCAGCTCCAACAGGGCGGCGTTTAGTGTAAACACAGGAAGTGATTTTTGAAGCTACACGGTTAGATTTTCTCTTCACTTCCTGAGCACCTTCTCCCAATCTCTGATATTAATAGACAGCTTAACTTCTTTTCTTTTTCCACCCCTCCTTTGTATTCCACACGTTCCCCCCGCCACACCTCGTTCTTCTGCCCCCCTCCTCCCCCTCCTCCTCCTCTTCAGTCAGCTTTGCAACCAGCTAATTCAAAGACGGAGCCGCACCTCATATCTGCGATCAGTCGGGTTTAACCAAAATTCCCCCAGCCTGTCAACAGACTCCCAAGTTCAAAGGAGACAAAGGGAAGAAGGGCTGTGGGAAGAATCAGTCCCCCTCCACTTCAAGTCCCATAAATCTTTTAATCATGGCACTGACAGAAACAGCTTTTGCCTTCTTTCTTTCTTCCTCTCCTGATATCCCAGAAAACTTCTTCTCCTCTCTCCGTTTTCTTGTCTTTTATTTAACATCTCGGTGCTCTTGTTTTCCCTCCCTTCCTCGTGAACGTCTCGCCAAAGCTGACCCCCTTTTTCTTTCTCCGACCATCGTTATTCCTCCTGTTGTCTGCCTACTCCAATCTAACGACTTCACTGCTCTGGTCTGTGAATTATTTAATAAGTGGGAGAAGAATCTCCAATCCCTCCACATGCCCCACCAGCTCTTGTTATTCCAAAAATAGACTTTCTTCTTTGGAGAATAAATCATGTGCAGCAATTGAAGAAAAAAAAGAAAAAAAGAGTGACTCCAGTTGCTCTACTATCTCAAATTTAACAGAATATTGTCTTGTACGGAGACAATTAAGGTGATATTACTTCTCCATTTGTTGACAACAGTTGGTAAAGCAGTTTGGGTATATATGTAAACTTTCCCAATCCACAATTCCAATTATTGCAAAACAAGATGACAATATGTAGCAGTAATACGCCATACTTCAGGGGCTGGGAAACCAAATTACGCCATAAACTGATAGCGTTGCATTTTTTTGAGGCTTAAAAATAATGGAACATTGCAATGTCAGTATCTAATTAAATTCTACAAAATGTATCGACGTGAAGGTTAATTTACTTTAAACAGCCCAAGGTACAACACATCAGCATAGGGTTCAAAGAGTTTCTGCAACACTCTGAATTCAAAAACAGAAATCATAAGCGAATGACTCATCAATTAATGGCAATTGTGAAACAAGGAGGGGCTTGATAGCAGAAGGCAAAAACAGCAAATTGAGGCTAAATGTCTTGTTTTGGTTGGGTCATTGCATGTTTAGATGCCGTGCAGCTAAAAGGATTTTTTCTTTTTTTCATTTTTATTTTTTGCAGTTGTTGCGATGCGTAACTGTGGCAACTAGTCGTTACATCTGGAAGCAGCTGATTAGCATCAAAATGTCCAATAATACCTGAACTACGAATCCCAGAGGAGTTGAAAAGAAAGGAGATTTCATGGATGAAGAGCAGAGGAGGAAGGAGGAAATTCAAACCGTCTCTTCCATCAATCATAATGGGTAACGTTCATATCCTCAACTCAACGTTTCTCCGCCTAACAGTCAGGCAGAAATTTAAAAAGGAGCAGCAAAAGCAATGAATTGGATTAGCAGATTAGCAGTCTTCAGCCAGATTGCAAAACCGACTGATACCAGACATATTTCCTGCCCTAATTTCCCAGTTTTGCAAAATTGCAGCAAGGGACAAGATGACATTCACATGTAGTAAAACGAGTGCGCACTTACCAAAGCACTTGAGCTGCACATCCTCTCCGACTACGTAGGGGGCTGTTGAGATAATTTGTTTCTACATTTACCAACTTTGCATTCCTTCTCTCCTGCGAGTGAACTCTCGAAAACCAACAGAGCTTGAGCGCAGTTTGCTCTGTTTATCTTTATTAACAGCACCTTAAGCCATAAAGCTAGGCCTATTATTATGAGGCTGGAATCCTGAAAATGGCCAGTTTGCAAATCTGTTAATCTGACATTACTCCGACCCACTTGGCTCATTTTAATGCGGTTGGGAGGTCAAAAAAAGGCCAATTGGTTAACGATATCCTACTGACAGTCACAATGACCCCCAATGCCTGCAAATACATTTTTATGATAAAACTGCATGCTAAAAGATAGGCATCTGCATAATACTAAACACTAAGTAAGTTGTGGGAAATCACTGCACTCAAACCAGAGTCTTCCTGACTTTTGATCTACAGACTCCGAGAATGAACGCTTCGGATCCAATCGGAAATATTGGCACTATCTTGCTAGTTTAGGTCGTTCCTCAAGAAATTAAAAGTGTTACAGAGAATTAATTTACTCCCTGAGGCACAGAGTTTATTCGCTTTTATTTTCTTCTTGGTTCAGTGCTTACACGTAAAGCGTATTTGCATGATTTACACATTAGATCGCTGCAATTTTAAGCTTTCTGGTCCTACAAAAAGTATTTTTAGTAGGATCGACTACAAACAAAATTTAATCGATTGCACGCTGTCAAATGGTAAGATATGTACGTTTGCATTTTACTGTTTAATGTTTTACTTGTTTCTTTTCAAACTATTAACCCTTGAAGTGTTAACAGGTGTTGAGGAAATATAATCATTGTTTAGTGTTTGAGTTAGCTCTATCTTTTACTTAAAGTTAGGAATTTTTGTGTCGCTGAGGTTGTAAAATAATAAAACCACAGGAGGGAGACAATCTTATCTGTGTGAAAAGCATTTCAAAGCAGGGGCACATTCCGGTCTCAGGAAATAAGGAATCTCCAGTGAACATCTGGCATGGTGAACTATTGACCTGCAGTTTACCCGAAAAAGTATTTGTTTAAAAGCTTATAAAATGTGCCTTTATTTGTTCGAGTTGAGGCAGGGAATTCCAAATACTTTCTTTGATCATTAGAGCAGAGTTGAGGGGAGGTGCTGTTTTCAGGGGTGCTCGGAGACGGCTTCTAATTGGTCGAGAGGTGTTGCCCCCTATTTGAATAGAACACACCTACTAGTATAAAACCTCTTGCACAAAGAAAATGAGCCAGAAATAGCCAATTTTTAGCTCCTTTTGGGCTGACTATTTCTCCGAAGACGTCTTCGTTTTTCCTCTATCTGTCTTATTCTATCAGGTGACTAATGTGTGAATGTGTTTTCTTTAAATTTTCTGTCTTGTGTTATACTGTCCACTGATTGGATTAAACTCTGAGCTCCTGTGACGCCAACACGCTGCGTACGCCTCTTGTGTTCTCGCGTGGGCTCCAAGACAGCAGCTGAGATCCGGGACCAGGAAAAGGAAAAGAACCGAATTGTATTTTTTAAATTTACTTAATTACTCCTTTTTCAACACAGGTCAAATTTGAACAAGTTTAATTTTGCCCAAAATACTCCAAAAAAAAGTTAGCAGCACATTCCTAACTTACTATGTATTTTGGTGTGCTTATGACACTGTCATAAATATGATATAACACCAGTTATGAACATGAAGAAGTCCTTATGAATATTTATGACTGTTGTCATGAAGTATCATTTGGATAACAATGCAACTTTTAAAGCAACTGTGCAGTAAGTGTCATTATTTTACTGAATGACTAAAAACTTCTTCATGTTCATAACAAGTCATGTCAGTCTTCAGATAAAGTGTTACCCATTAAATGTTATTCTTTTTTATTCAGATGTTTTATTAAAATCTGAATGAAAAAGAATACACAGAACTCAACATACACAGAACTCAAAACACACTCAATTTGAATTCACTCAGATTCACTGAGCTGAAGACAATATCATCTGAGTGACAATAGAGCAAACCTACCAAAAAAAATTTGTTTTCATTTCACAATGAACTAAATCAGCGACTGCTTTCTTGAAGGTAAATGCAGATACACACAGTCAGGAAAAAGGCAAAAAAAGCCATGCCTTTTTAAAATTTTAGTAGCAAGTGCAAGCTGAAAATTAAACCATGCATTGAACGCTGCAAAACCATTGACAGGATCTCCAGGCCTAAGGAGTCGTACGTGTCTGGTTTGGGAATTTCGTTCTGGGTTTCGTCTTTGCATTTTGCAGATGTTGGCGATTCTCCTGGTGTCTGCTGGTGTCTTCATCGTGCACTGAGGCGATCCACGGCCAATTACGAAGCAGCCAAGATGATCCGTCTGAGGCCGTGGCTCTCAACTCTCGGTGTCGGGGATCCGTCTCGCGTTACATTTCTAAGTGTGTGCAGGCAGGATGGAGGGAGAGACGAACCGACTGATTGGGGGATTGGTCCTTACGACCGCATATACCATTTTGTTTATTTATGACAAAGAAAGAGCTGAGCTAGAGAAAAGCTCTTAATTCAACTGTCTGTCTATCTGCCTGCGTTCCAAGATTAACTTGCGTATACGAGCTATAGATCATAACTGTATTATCAACAGGAGAGAAGCGTGTGACATGACTGAAGTCTTTGAAAGAACTGTTAATTAAAAATATGACTTTTATTGTTGTTTTTTTATTTTGCACAGTTTAGTGTTTGGGAGCAAATCTGGTTAACAGCGCGGTTCGAGACGAATCATCACCGTCCCATGGAAAATAAATTCTTACCCAGATATGAGGCTAAAGATCGCCTGGGGAGCTGACCTTTGTGGGACCTCGGTGTTATTATCACCTCAGCCATCCACCGTTTATTGTTCAGAGGCACACCAAACACTTCATCAAGCGAGGTGTCAGAAAAGGAGCAGGAAATGATAAAACGGCTTTAGTGTGCTGCGTGAGATGGTGGGCTTTGATGAAATCCCCAACCCTCCCCCCCCATCTCCTTCTGTCCTGCGGCTTTCTCCACAGTTTTCTCAGCTGACGTAGGGAGGAAAATGTGCCTCCCTGAAAATGAAACAGAATAAACAAATTAGATCGGGTGTGCTGACCTCACTTTGTAATCCCCCATGAAATATGCTTTCTGATGCAAGCGCTAAACTAGACACTCTCCACGCTCCCCGAATAATCCGTCTCCCAGTTTGTGTGGTGCGCGAAATGTTTCAGGAAAGGAGGAAGCGATGTATATTATTTATCGTTTTTGGAATAAAATGTAGGAGCGGATTAATTACGGGAAATGGAGGGAATTCAGGGAGAAGGGATGAGACTGCGCATGAAATGAAAGAGTCAGTAATGTGTGCAGAAAAAAGGGGGGTGGGGTGCTGTAATTATTTTTTCACATTGTCCGGTTTTAAATTGACACTTTTGTGATGTACAGTCACTGAGGTACCCACGTACGCAGAGATTAAGAGGTAATCGAATCCACGTCATTTTCACAGAATGAGTATTTGCTCCTTTCTTTGAATGAATCTGCCCTGACTCATCGGGATAATCCTTGTGTTATGTTGAATAATCACAATGGTTTCTGGAAAACAGACCAGGAGCTTTGTCATAGGGGTGCTGAAAAACAATGTCAAATCAGGTTTTCTCCCATAAATCCGTCAGGGCCTGGTATATCTGTTTATGCCAGTGAAAGGTTGGTCAATGTCTAGAAGATAATAGAATATTATTTCCAGAGTGTGCTGTTCAAATGCATGGAATACACCTTTTCATCACGTTTAAATGTTTCACAACATAAATACATTTTATTACCAAGAGAATATAACGTGCATGAATACATAAAGCAGTTTTCAAAGAAGATTTATTTTATTAAGGTAAATAAAAGCTATCCAGATCAACCTGGATTATATGTCCGCATTGCATATTTTAGTAGACTTGGTATTGGGGAGCCTAGTCTGACTGTAAGTCAGATTGTAAATATCTTTGGGACATTTCGGAGCAACTGTCACGATCTTCACTACTCCAGTCAGGTTTTAAGATGCTCCATTGCTCTTCCCTTCCCACCTCTGCTGTCTGCTGATTACCGTTTGATTCTGCTTACATTAACTTCTGCCCTGCACTTACTCAGTGCGGGATCGTCTGCTGTCAACCTCTGTCACAGCCTTCAAGTGTTCATGAATCTCTGCTTGTGAATTGGATCCCTGCTTCATGTCAATTTCCCGTGATCAATCCCAATCATTGTAGCGGTGAGTTTATTAAAGCTTATCTTCTGTCTATAGAGTACCGTTCTCTCCTTGTGTGGTCCTGTGGGCGAAACAATCCCCGGTAAACAGATGCTTTCCTCTCTCTACCTACATATGCTTCAAGTATTCAAAGTCAAGCAAGTCTCTAGTCTCCAAAGAAAAACCTGTCTACCTGAAACTTCCCTGTAGGGAGCGACCTCTGTCAGGTAAGCCATTCCTTCCTGCTTGAACATCACTGTTTTTGGAGAGTCTGACCTGCAAAACAGACAGAAGCTGGGGGAAAGCAACCCTTTCCTGTTTGCACATTCATATAATAATTGTCAAAAAAAATGCTTAGCCTTTTTGTAGTCGTCATTCCAGTTGTAGGTCAAGAACCTAGTAAATGCATTACAGCAATTGATGTGCTTAGATAACTTTTATAATCTACTTACTGTGTGCCATCAACATATATTTCTATTTCCATTAGGACATTACCATCAAACATGTCAGGGTGGGTTATTATGTAGCCTTGAAACTGTAGCATCTCCACAGTTGACTAACATTGTAAAACAATATAGATGTTTCAAATTGTAAAGTGAAACAATTTTGAGTTCCAGAATATGTTGCTTTAATTGCCTTCTCACATCAGCTTTTTAACTGAAATATCTTCTTCAAACACCCGTAGCTCATTTCCTTCTGGCTGATGTTTTTCTTTTAGGGTTTTTATTTTTGGAGTACAGCAAACTAACCCAAATGTTTCTGCTGCACTTGCTAGACCCATATTAATGCACTGACATAGCTGCCAGCTAGGTCTAGCTCTATGAAAATGTGTCTGACTTGACAAATTCTCTGTTCTTTTTTCTTTTCTTTTTTTGATTGTCAACTCTTGGTTGGCATCCCTACACAGATAATCTGTAATTTTTCTCTTAAGGTTGTTTTACAACATCTTTTTCTAGACTCCCCCCCATCCCCTCATCCTATGTTTAGTTTGGAAACAGTAGGACATGAAAGTAACTACAGTCATGGCCAAACATTTTGAGAATGATTCAAATGTTAATTTTTACAAAGTCTACTGCTTCAGTTTTTATAATGGCAATTTGCATATACTCCAGAATGTTATAAAGAGTGATCATCTTAACAGCAATTAATTGCAAAGTCAATATTTGCCTAGAAAATGAACTTTATCCCCCAAAACACATTTCAGCTTCATTGCAGCCCTGCCTTAAAAGAACCAGCTAACATCGTTTCAGTGATTGCTCCATTAACACAGGTGTGGGTGTTGATGAGGAGATCAATCTGTCATGATTAAGTAAGAATGACACCACTGGACACTTTAAAAAGAGGCTGGTGCTTGGCATCATTGTTTCTCTTCTGTGAACCATGGTTATCTCTAAAGAAACACATGCAATCTACCAGCAGTGCAGAGCTTGCTCAGGAATGGCAGCAGGCAGGTGTGAATGCATCTGCACACACTGTGAGGCGGAGACTCTTGGAGCAAGGCCTGGTCTCAAGGAGGGCAGCAAAGAAGCCACTTCTCTCCAGGAAAAACATCAGGGACAGACTGATATTCTGCAAAAGGTACAGGGAGTGGACTGCTGAGGACTGGGGTAAAGTCATTTTCTCTGATGAATCCCCTTTCCGATTGTTTGGGACATCTGGAAAACAGCTTGTTCGGAGAAGACAAGGCGAGCGCTACCACCACTCTTGTCTCATGCCAACTGTAAAGCATCCTGAAACCATTCATGTGTGGGGTTGCTTCTCAGCCAAGGGAGTCGGCTTTCTCACAGTCTTGCCTAAAAACACAGCCATGAATAAAGAGTGGTACCAGAATGTCCTCCGAGAGCAACTTCTCCCAACCGTCCAAGAGCAGTTTGGTGATGAACAATGTCTTTTCCAGCATGATGGAGCACCTTGCCATAAAGCAAAGATGATAACTAACTGGCTCAGGAAACAAAACATAGAGATTTTGGGTCCATGGCCTGGAAACTCCCCAGATCTTAATCCCATTGAAAACTTGTGGTCAATCATCAAGAGACGAGTGGACAAACAAAAACCTAGGAATTCTGACAAAATGCAAGCATTGATTGTGCAAGAATGGACTGCTATCTGTCAGGACTTGGTCCAGAAGTTGATTGAGAGAATGCCAGGGAGAATTGCAGAAGTCCTGAAGAAGAGGGGTCAACACTGCAAATTTTGACTTGCTGCATTAACTCATTCTGTCAATAAAAGCTTTTGTTACTCATAATATGATTGCAATTGTATTTCTGTATGTGATGAAAACATCTGACATAGACACATGAAAACCAGAGGGCAGCAGATCATGTGAAAATATAATATTTATGTCATTCTCAAAACCTTTGGCCACGACTGTAATTGGACTCTTTTAAAATGTAGTTGAACATACAATAGGGTGTGTTCACAAATCATTCCACTGCTTTATTGTTTTCTCTTAACAACCCTCTTTAATCAGCTCTACTCGTCTCCCCTATAACAATTCTGACGTTCATGACTTTGTCGCCCTGATTAATGCTGCAGTCCATCCATAGCTTTTGTTTTGCTCCAGCAAACCGTGACAGATGAGACAAACAAATCAGCTATCAGGATCCCGTTTTATCTAAAGCCAAACAGATGCCTCATTTGGAAAAATGAAAATATGACCTTGTCAAACTATTGGTGTATTAGCTGCTCTGTGTATCCGTCATTGTTCTTTTCCAGGTTCCTGACTTAGATGCGCACTGCAGCGCATGCAAAATCAAGCAACCACACAAGTGACAGGTTGGATATGTAGACAAAGAATGTAACATTCCTTTTTATATGAGCTGACAAAAAAGTGACACCAAATACATACCAAAGAAGTAAACTCTGAATGGCAAGCATGAAGCTGGATGGAAGTTTTGAATGAGAATAAATAGGACGTGAAGAATCTGGGAAGTTTTTTTCTTTAACTGGATTTACATCTTGGCTTATAATGGGGCAAATGAAGATTAATCTAAGCTATCCCATTGCTTAGATTGTAGTTGTACGTTTAGAATCATTATATTGCAGGAAGGTGGATCTTCACCCCAAAGTCAAGTCGTCTGCATCTCCAACAAATTTTCTTCCTTTGTTAGACTATATTTTTGTCTAGTAATCTTTGAAGGCGGTTGGTTGTGTGGAATTTTAACCAGGGTTTTTTTTAATTTACAGGGATTGAAGAGAAATGTATGTCATACTCTACTGCATATGGGTTTGAGATGTTGGTCTACTCTTTGCAGAAATAACAGTTCCAACTACTCTTTATGCAAAGTAGGAATATGTTGAGATTTTTTTTTTTTTTTTTTTTTACCACGCTTCCACAGAAAGACATTTGTGAGATCAGAGACTGATGATGGGTGAGAAGACATCGTTTACAGTCTTTGCTCTAAATGCGTTTTGTTGAGTTGAGCTCAAGGCTCTGAGTGTGTCAGTCAAGCATGCTTGCGTGGACCTTGCTTTCTACCTTGCCAACCCACACTTTTCCCACAAAGTTCTGTTTTTTCATTTAATTTTTGTGTGCTAAAGCAATAAGAGTTCCTTATGTCGGAACCTAGAAGACGGCCCCAAGTTTTTAATCTCTGCTCCCCACCATAATCCAAACTTTAAACCTGACAGAATGGAGTAAGGAAATCATCATCTGGTAAATGTCAAACCCAGATTCCTCTACATGATTGCTAGACAGATGGATTTGTCATTCTAAAAAAAACAGGCCTCTGTTTAAAAGTCAAATGGTGATGTGCTTTACACCACTGTGTTCGACACTTCAGTCATAAAACATACATACTATGTTTGGTCTGAAATCCATATGCTGTTTGGAAGTCTTGCACCTCTCGACTTTGCAGAAAGTTGTCAACCTCTGCACAGACCTCACTCTGTGATTCTTCTTGGCCGAGCGCTTTTGTGGCTGAGTTGCTGTCCCGTTTAGTCCATTTCACTTTGACATAACACCTCTAGCAGTTGAATGTAAAATACCAGGGTGCAAGAAAATATCACTGCGGGAGTTATTTCACAGATGAAATCCTATAACAGTACCCCACTGAAATTCAATAACCACTTTAGAGTGGCTGGGTCTTTCACAAACCGTTTGTAGAAACAGCCTGTGTGCCTTGGTGTTGGACTTGCTACATCTTTGGCTGTCGAAGTGATTGAAAAACCTGAATTCAGGGATTAAGGGAGGCAGATTTTTTTGATTTTATCGATAAACTGTGAAAAAGTTGACAATGTAGTTTCGTAAGGTACTGTTTGCATTGAACTCTGGAGGTTTTTGGTGGTTTGCTTGCTGTGTGTTCGTGGAATCAAACATTTTCATACAAACGATTCATCTTCATTGCAAGTCAGTCTATTGTAATGTACAAAGGTGGATTTAAGGGTCAAAGTTGTCACCCATTTGATCGTCAATGTCACACAGTTGAATCGATCTGATCCAAGTAGGAGCAGTGGATCTATTCACCTGATCCTGCTGACAAACGATCCAGTGCCACTGGGAAGCTGTTAGGACATCGTCAAAACTTAAACTCAAAAGTCCACCAATGTATTGATTACAGGAAACTTGTGTTTCTCCTAAAAATTTAAAGTACTTGGTTTCCACTGTTGGTATGCTTTTTAATTTTCTGTCATAGATGAAGGTGAAGATAAATTAAAATCACAAGAGAAAATGTCAGAAATATGTTGCTTTATGGCAGGAGTGATGAACTAGGTTTGTTAATTATAACTGTAGAAAATAAATTCGGGCCTATTGCCTTGTTAGCTTTTGATCCCCCTGTTGCAGATTATAAAAAGGAGGGAAAAAACCTAGATATTATGGGAGAACCTTCTCCAATTAAATGTGTCTGCTTTGTATCACTTTGACAGTCCCATAGCCGGAGCCTGCGGCGTGAAACTTCCATCTTCGTGAGGCCATTAAAATGTGCTGTCAATTTCCTGTCTGGCCTCTTTGGTTTTTCTTCTTAGTGGATATCTTGGCTTCAAGCTGTGCTGCAAATAAATGTGATTTTTTTTGCTAATAAGACATGTTTTTGGTCATGGTCCCCTGTAGAGCACAAAAGAAAGATTGTGGTATTTTTTTTTTTTTAAATTATTACTAAATATACGACTGACAGACGCAGTGAAAATATCCACGGAAAATTTTAGTGTCCATATTTATGAGAGTATTTAAAAACTGAACCAATACTGTAGGTTAATGACAGAGACATAAAAAATGTACAGCCATGTAATTGTAGTGAAAGGAATGATTAAAAAGTTAACCACAGGCAGAGTGTAACATGCCATTTTTCAGTGCTATAATTTCAGTCCGCTGCCAGATTGACTTATGGACGAAAAGTGTCCATTAATCCATTGGGACTGGAGCTAACATTTCACACTTTTGCAACGGTCCCCGATGGAGAGGTGAGAAGTAAATGTAATGGTCCTGTCAGAAAAGCATTGTGATTCTTTTGCAGTAACTTCGAGTTCGGGGTCAAATGGACAACAGGACAGAGTGAAAAAGCACCATGCTATTTTCAAATCAGGAGGGTGTGGGATACCCTTTGGTTTTCCATGCAGTAAGTCTGGGTTACAATATAAAGACCTATGTTTCCCTCCACTTGTACTAAACACAATGTATTTAGACCTGCACAACATAAATGCATATTTTGTCTTTAGCAGAACACATCTATTTAATTTCCCTTTGGGGCCAATAAAGTATGTTTGAATTTGAATTTGACATCAAATGAGTCATTTCAATGTGTATGGAAAATTACCTTAAACATAATTAAATAATTTCATATTTAAATAACTAACTAAATAATATTGGGTTATTATTATTTTAAGGTATTAAATTCCATGAGGCTGAAGACAAAAGCCAGTTAAACTTTTAAAAATAAAACCAACTGAGACTTATGGTTGCAATGTCTCTAAAAGTAAAGGGGTATGATTGATATATATATATATATATATGCAGGCAAATGCAGAGACAGATTAAGAGAGCAGACTTTACAGTCAGATGTTTCATGTAACCCTACAGTCCTTTGTCAATGCAGAACCACTTAGTCAACAGTGTTAGCGCAGGACATTCTGCTGTTAACAAGACCCTGTGTGATTTGCTTCTTTTGGTGGATATAAGGTCCATTTTATCTTATAGCTCCCTGAGAGTGTAGCCATGCTCTCTGTGAAGAGAAGAAGTCGAGCCCTGACCCTCTTGATGAGTCAGTCCTTCCCCTTCTCTTACTTTGTGCTCCAGATGGCTTGTTACGTATGACCATCTGGAAAGTCCTCCATAGAAACCTGTTGGAAAAGGGCAGGCTCTTAAAAAAAGAAAAAAAAACACCAGCTGACTGGATGAAACAATCACCATCATCTATCCCAGCAATTTTTGACCAGTGTTGACTAAAAGCAATGCAAATATGTTAAAACGTTGATATGCACTAATTGTGGTGCAGTCCCGTTCACTTTTAGCCACAAACGATACGGTAGACCTCAAAACTTGTCAAGTTTAGGTAATGCTACAAAAGAAAACCTGAACAATTTAAATCAGAGGCAGGCAAATGTGACTGTGATAAAAAAAAACTTTTAACTTTTGGCCAAATGCCAACATTCAATCTTTTTGGGTACACATGTGACATCAGCTACACAGGGAACATGATTAAAATGCAGTGAAGTTCAGGTGTCAAATGACTGCATATTTGCTCCTTTACAGCTAAGACAATAGTTTGAGAGGTGTTCATCATTTGCTACAAATGACGAAGCAGCAGCACTGAGCACCACAAAAACACCCCATCTATCCACAGGAAACCATGGTGATGGTGGCCGCCTTATGATCTAGCAATGCTTATAGAAGGATGAAGAGGAAGATATATGTTGGTCTCACTTTATACACATGATACTCTACCACGTAACTTCAGAACAGACATTTTGGACTGGAGGGATCCAAAGAACTTTTTACCAAGACAGATTTGATAAATATTAGAGAAGATGGAACATGCGGATGGAATATTGAGCGATGAAATTGAATCAGAAGGTGATACAACAAAACGCTGCAAGTATTTTGTGCTCTCCACACTTATGCAGCCAAGTAATTACAAGGATTTACTTATTTATTTAATCCCCAAACAAGGTTTGTTCCTATGTTGCAACACTGCAAGATGTATGCATCACATTTAAAATGACATTTCATATTTTCTTACACAAATAAGAAATTATAAACCTCTGTTATAAGGTTTTCACACCTTATAACAGAGGTGTGAAAACCTTTGAGAGTCACTGTATGTAGGCCAAAGTATAGCAGCTGCTTGCAAGAGATTCGATGCCTGGGCTTCACTTAATTCAGTTTTAATGGGAGAATCTTGGATCTGTGACGAGTTTGCTTATTAAGGCTTTTTGTAGAAGCAGAGGGATTCCTCCTTGTTGCTACCCTGCTAATTAAAAGCAACCTGTCACCAGTGTTGCCATCTTTTCCCTTCTTGTATGAAGCAAGGTCAGCAGTAGCGACAGCTTTCAGCCTCGGCAGCGTTAGAGGTGTCCCTTAACTTGTCTTAATTAAATAAAAAATGAATGTCCGACAGCTTGGAGGATATGCAGAGGAGAGACGCAAAAAGCATCATATGTTTTCGTTTTATGTCGAATTGATTCAATTGGTTTCAGATCCGCGGTGACAGTTTGGAGATGTAACGCTAACACCAACGTCTTCAGTTGGTGAAGTATTCACACCCGATACATATGGTCCATTTTAAACGGGGTTGAGTTCGTTTCCCCAGTTGATCCGGACCTTTTGTGCAGGTGTGCATACACTCCCGCTTCCAAACGAACTCTGGTGTGTGAGAGGCTCCGTGGGCCAAAACTTACAAACTCTCTCACAAGTACTGTCAAACTCTCTTGCAGAGTTTGATTGCAATGGAAGTTAACTTAAAATCTCAGTTTCTGATTGGACCCCAGCGACTCACTGAGACAATTAATATTTAACATATTAATGTTAAATATTAACATTAATAGTTAACATTAATATTAAGATATTAATGTTAACTATTAATGTTAACACTAATGTTAACATTAATAGTTAACATTAATTAACATTGACACATTAAAAATTAACATTTTATTTAATTAAGACTATTAATGTTAACATTGATGTTAACATTACTGTTAACATTAATGTTAACATTAATAGTTAACATTAATATCTTAATATTAATGTTAACTATTAATGTTAATATTTAACATTAATATGTTTACGTACATCACGGACCTGTGACGTCCGTGACGGCACAGGTTATGACACAGCTCCTTTACAAGCTCCTTTCAAAATAAAAGTGCACCTCTGTTTTATGTTTGATTCGCACTTTAAGTTTCTTTCCAGCAGCTGTAAAAGTTTAAAGCTTTGTGTTGATTCATTTGCAAAAGGAAATTATGTATCTGAAAATAAATTAAAATACATTGTGAGGGGAAAAAGAAATCCCATCAACCACATATGTGCAACCTCAATCAAAATTGGTGACATTTGACAGGCAAAAAAATCTGATTCCATAAACGATGCGGTACCAGTGACTTCTCTCACTTCAGAATGACACTGGGACAACTCTAGACGACATCTATGTCATCCAGAGTACGAAGAAAAAAGAAAAAAAAGAACTAAACTTATTGAAGTTTCATAAATCAAATTATGGTTTTAATTATTCAGCTATTAGTACTTAAGAATAAAATCCATGTTTGTTGTGTTTATGTGTTGTAGTTTTGGAGCTGGAGTGTTTCTAATGTGCTCCAGATGCATAAAAAGTACTAATATGAGCCTTCCATGAAGTTTCACAAATCAAAGAAAGGTTTCACAAATTAAACAAACATATATATTAACAAATATATATTTGTTAATATATATTTCTCTAGGTTAGAACAATCTAGTCTAGACTAATGACCTGGTGTGGATACATCCTAAATTGTCAAATCAGCCTATCTGTCAATTTTTTCACCTCTTATTTTAGACATTTCATCTCCCACTGGCTTCAGCCCAGGTCATTTCCCCCCCTCCAGTCTGCAGTGCATTTAGTATCACAAAGCCAGCCCTATGGGCGAAGAGCTGACAGTGGATGCCCCCCTGATGACCTACCTGCTGACAGTGTGTGCGACTGCAGCACTGTGGTCTGACACCCAGTGTAGTCAGCAATACCGGAGCTCTGCAGGGGATGATCCCAGCTCCCTTCTCCTCACCTTCTAAACCACATATCTGCCACCTTCAGACATTTTCTGATGACTCTGCGGAACCAGCTTACCGTGGCACGGTGCGCGAGTTTGTATTAGCCAGTGGCGCCCAGCAGACTGAGTTGGGTGGACACCAACAGACTCAAACAAATCAATGAGTAAAGATTGACACTTCACTCTCTCACTCTCTCTCTCTTTCTCGTTATGTAAAAATATTCAATAAAAAAAACTAATTAGCAAGAGAGTTGCTTAATTACAATAAAGTTTGGACTGCATACTCAGAGTCACTGTCTATTTGGAAGATCCATATGTATTCATACTTCCTGGTTGATTTCTTAAAGGGGGGTATGTATTTTACAGGCACCTTGTGTCATTTTACAACACAATCAAGTAACTATGTTACCTTCAGTTATGAAAATATTGTGTACATCGGAAATAACGTAACTAAATTTTACTTTGCATCATAGCTGTATTTCATGCCTTGACATTGGCCTATGTGTCTATAAAAACCATCTATCCTAACCACCGATCTTTTTATTATAATTCCTTCTTGTTACCATAACCAATGTTTCCAAAAACACTCCAATCCAAAACAGATCCTGTCTTCACCATCACCGTCAACCTCACCTTGTCTAGGTGGAGTACGGTTCTGGCTTTCATTACAGTGTTGGATCTGTGTCCTCCATGTGCCTCATGTTGCATTCATGTCTCACCTTTTATGTCACTGAGACGCTAAGGAAATCTTAAGTTTAATGAACAGGTCATTTTGTAACTTCTTCCCAATGTCTTAATCTTGGCTAGGATTATTTGTCCTTGCTTTATCTCTACACCTTTTGTTTACAAGGGGTGTAAGGAAGGGGTTAGTCTCATGGCCAGCCAATAAGATTCTATTCTCCACCCTCGCATGTTCAGCAGTCTGTGACGATGCTTTTTCTGTTTCCACTTTCTCTCCACCTCCGGGACGTCCTGCGCTAACATGCTGCACACGGAGGAGGAGGAGTCACGATCATTATAAATAACGTCCATGTTGTATTAAACGTATTAGCCCTTCCTAGTCTCAGATTTCGCTCGGTCTCTACTTAACGTGCTGTGCCGATGTAACTGATGGCCCATTACTATCTAGTGCTTGCATAGCCGGTACCATCTGCATTGCTTCATCCCGTAGAGAGCAAGAGAACATGAGCAATCAGATGGCGAGGGAGCTGCAAAATCCTCCCCTCGTAATCTCAAGCCAAGAACCAAAGCTGAAATCAATTCAGACCAATGGGACATTTGGGATTAACTAAGCACAAAGGACTGTTTTTCTTCCCCTGTCCTTCAGCCATATTTGCTTTTCGTGTGCCAGGCGCCGAAGCACTGTGTGCCAGATCAGTATTCAGAGGCCAACGGAGGCACAGCTCAGCAGTTTACCCCTGTGAATTCAGCAAGTCCTCCCTGATGTTTTCAAGGAGTTCTGCCACACTAAAGAGAAGTCCCAGAGGGTCACAGAGGGTGGCGTTTGTAGTTCCTCTGCAGCAATAAAGATATACTCTCTCTCTCTCTGCGGTGGGGCTAGTTGTGTTTGCAGTAAAACACCAGCAGATGTAGTTTGTGGAAACCAGGTATTTCAATACACTATCTCTCTCATTGACTAATTTTGAGTTAGAGAAAACAGTTCATGTTTTAGATCAGTCAGGATTAGGGAAATACACAGTCCAGTCACATTAATGTGACCACCACGTACTTTCCACTTCAGAGTTAAATAACCAATCACAGAAGGCAGGTGGCAGCACAGTGCAGTTGAGCGTATATAAAGGGTGTGTGTGGGCTTCGGAAAACATTTCAATCGTTGGCGTAATGCAGAAACGAAGCGATTTATCCGACGTCCAAAAGGGCATGATCATTGGCTTTCGGGCCAAGGGTGGAAGCATTTCCGAAACGGCTGAGTTTGTGAACTGTTCGCGTGCCGCCGTGGTAAAAGTGTACCGTGCATGGCAAAATGGGACTGTCCAAAATCAACGACGTGGCAAATGTGGTGCACCACGGGCCATAGATGACAGAGGCGAACGACGGTTGCGGAGATGCGTTCGGGCAGATAGACGGGCTACCGTTGAGCAACTGACCACTAAAATGAACCAAGGGGCTACCACAAGTGTCTCCCAAACCACTATTCAGCGAACATTGCTGCGTCTGGGCCTCCGAAGCGGACGCCTGGTTCGTGCACCTATGCTGACTGGTGTTCATCGACGACGAAGGCTAGAATTTGCACGCCAGTACAGCAGCTGGACGTCCACTGAGTGGCGACAGGTAGCGTTTTCAGATGAATCGCGTTTTATGCTCCATCGGACAGATGGACGTTGGCGTATAAGGCGTGAAACCTCTGAAAGGAACCACCCTGCAACCATTGCAGGAACGGTCCAAGCTGGAGGCGGGAGCATTATGGTCTGGGGAATGTTTTCCTGGCATTCTCTGGGTTCACTGATTATTGTGGAAGGCACGATGGATCAATACAAGTACGCATCTGTCCTTGCGGACCATGTCCACCCCTACATGCGCATTGTTTTTCCTCAGGATGATGGCATCTTCCAGCAGGACAATGCGAGGTGCCATACAGCTGCCAGTGTACGTGCGTGGTTCGAAGAGCACCAGGATGAGTTTACCGTCCTCCCCTGGCCAGCAAACTCACCTGACTTAAACCCAATCGAGCATCTGTGGGACCATCTCGATCGAGTTGTTCGCGCCATGGATCCTCAACCGCGTAATCTAGCGCAGCTGGCCACGGCATTAGAGTCGGCATGGCTCAACATCCCAGAGAAGACCTTCAGGGACCTAAGTGACTCTCTTCCTGCACGTCTCGTAGCAGTTCGCTCTGCGAAAGGTGGTTATTCTGGCTTTTGACAGATGGTCACATTAATGTGACTGGACTGTGTAATTAGCAACATTTAAGTTAACTGGAGTCAAATCTGTGGATAAAGGTCTGGTCCTTGTCAGGAAATTTACCAGTTCTGTCAAGAAGAAGGCACAAATATCCAGCCAGGAATGTTAGAAGTATATTGATGGCGACAAGGAACATTTTTCCAAATATTAGTGTTTTGATACACTACATGTATATTTGGGCCTGTATGTATAATGCTGACCCTTTGAAAAAATTATCCTGGAAATTATTTAATATGAATCAATTTCTTGTTTAGAAATATCACTGAAATCAATTCAGTTGTTGAAAACGTTTATTAATCTAATGGCTAAGGTTGAAACATAGTCATGGACAACATCACTAATAGTATCAACGCTGGAATTTAGTAGCTAGAATAAGTTATTTTTGCTTGATTTAACATGTTAACACAATATCGAGATGACCTAAACTTCTGCATGAAAAGGTTGACCTCTAATTAGCAGCAAAGCGATAAAAAGGCATCCATTAATCTGGATGTAATTTAACTGGGAACTGTTTGAAGGTCTGTGATCAGTTGTGTCATTTTTCGTTTCATCATTTACCGAGACAAAAAAAAGCTATATTTTTAATTAATGTTATGCTGTTTTATTAACCTTTAAGTTAATCTTCCTTCATGATTGTCCAAGTAAGCAGGAGATTAATCATGTTTGCCAAATTTAGCAGTGCTGTAGATTTATGCCAAAACATTTTTTTTAGAAAGAGTACCTACAGCTTTTATCGTTATTATTCTGAGCTGGCACATCCTTCTTAACAAGGTGACTTTGTCATCGCAGGATTGAAGATGATTGAATTTTCCAGTTATCAATCTAATAAATGTTGCCCTTTGCTATCAAACGGCAACTGTCCACTGCAATAAGTCCTATAGTACCTGTTAATAGGCATGGCACTGGTCTTACCTTCCAACTTTAGTGTCTCTTTTTATCTGTTTCATAAAAGGCTGTGTATCTTCTCAAGTCCAAAGTGTTGTCTGGATACTTTCTTCAATTAATAGTGATGTATAACGTATAAAGAAATAATGAAAAATAATTTAAACATACTTAAAAAAGAAATATTAATATATCTGCACTTTTTCTTTTGATATACAAGAGGAATTAACTCAATATGCGGTATGCTTTGAAATACAGTATGTGTCAGTTCATAACCATCTTGGGAAGAAAAAGGTGCTGATCGTTGCACATTGGTATAGCAACAGAAGCATGGATTCCTTTTACTAAAAGGAATAGTTGATTACAATTAGATTTTTTTATTTTTAATTTAGTACAGGGTTTATTCACATTCAGCCAAAATCTTTAAAAGATATTTTGTTTTAACGCTGTGTTTGATATGTTTTGCATCACAACATGTTTATATTAAGGACATAGAAACTTAATGCAATGTTAGCCAAAAATGCGTACACACAAAATGCTTTGCACTTGAGCAGATTGATATATTTATACAGTATATGTTAAGAAAATGATTTCAGGTACAATTAAACTGAATGATTTTATTTATTTATTTTACAACTTAAGACCAAAACCAGGCAGCATACAAATCTTTTTTTCTGGAGGTAAAATGCTTTTAGCTAGTTTACCTAAACAACCTAATGCTATTAGCTAGTTTACCAATACCAATCCTACTACTAAATACCTAATACTATTAGGTAGAAAACTAGCTAGTTTTCTGGTATTAGAAAACTAGTTTACTATTACCTAGTAAAGTAGTTAATACTATTAGCTAGTTTACCTTCAGATTAGCTAATAGGAGTTTAGGAGTTTAATAGGAGTTTTTATAAAGCAGCATTGTGAATTTGTTTTATTGAACAGATTGAGCCCTTTATAAGAGCTTAGCACTGCAGCCATTCTTTAAGCAAGCAGTCCTGCTGCTGTGTTGTTGTTTTTCTTTTATTTAACAATCACACAGCCTTTTACTTTTCAAACAACATTTAATAGCTTTTCATTCCAAAGAAATGACAAAGATATATTATAGCAAAATTATTTTAGCAAATGTAGGGGAATAAATTAGCTACATTCATAGCTGGTGGATTCAGTTTGATCATTTAATGGGCGTAATTTCATATAAACCAATATATCATGAAGGGAATCTTATTAGCAAAGTAAAGCATTGAGGCCATTAAAAACAAATGGTTTTTTTTTCCATTTAGAAGAAAATCTACAAGACAAAAATAAATAAATGCCAGAATGGAAATGTAATTAAATCTGTTTGTAATTACTCAACAAAATGCTACAGCCTGGATAAAAATATTTTTAATGCCATTCCCTAATAAATGGTGTCCTATTAATCTAGAAGTCCATGCAGCCTAATCAGATTGAACTCTATGCAGCTTAAACAGGCCATGCAATGATAAATGCATGCAGATACATGCCAGTTCATACTGTTTGCATTTTTTTAAATTCATTCTCTATTAATCAAATATTCTGTCAGAAAAAAAAAAAATCTTTGCATTGCTGCAGCTCATAACGTTGAGTCTAGGTCATCATTTGCGAGCTAAAACCCTTTTTTCATTTTTAAAAAACGCCACTCAGACATACATCTGGTTCTGCAAGAGACTGACATGGAAGCTTTTTTTTGTTGTTTTGTTTTTTGCATGTCGACTTGATTAACTGTCACAACAATTTCCTGCACACTTGCCTGTGGCTAGCAGAGTGCTCCCTTTAGCCTCAGGACTAATGATGCCTTTTCTTCCCTCTCCAGTTTTTGCTCATTCACTTTGAGAGGCTGTGCATTTCCATTTCTCTAATAGGATTGTGTTCCGTAAAAAGCAAATGACTCCTTGTGGAACACCAAGCAAAATGAATTATAGTCCTTTTTTCTTTTTTTTTCTTTTTTTTTTTTTTAAATGCAAGATACAAAATTCCAACTGTATACGGTGCTGCGTTTCAAGCAATCACGCTCATTTAAATATTAAATGCAATGCGATGCAATATTTTCCTGGATGACAAGAACTCGTTTGAAATATTTTTGCTTTAGCTGGAAAAAGGCTCCCATATTTACTGCAAAAGCCGCCTCATTTAAGTCAAAAAGTGCAATTTGAAGGGAATCGAGTCGCGGGAGCTCTCCAAATAGTTTTGTAAGCAGGATAAAAGTTAGTGACATTTTCCACTTATGACTGTAACTTAGTGAGAGAACTTTTTAAAGAGACAAAAAGATTGCGAACAAAATGCTTTTATAACTGCATTCATCAATTGCCGCCGCTTTCACTCACACACATTGAAACGTTTTTGTGTTCCAAGGTGAGCAGGCGCTTCAATGTCCCCTGATGCTGCTGCAGCATAAGCTCTGGTGCAGGATGGGGGGGGGGGGCAGTTATGCACTTAGTCTTAGTGCTTTCTGAAACATTGTTGAAATAAGATGAAGGAGTCAATGTTACAAAGAAACGGGGCCGCATAATATCCGGTAAGGCACACAGTTGACACAGAGTTTGTCACACTTGGAAAAAAAACAACCCGCACAGGAGGGGTTAGTCGGAAAGATAAGAGGGAGATAAAGGAAAAAAAAAATCTTACACTAAACAAATCAGCTTACTGTCATAACTGCCAAGACTGCAATTTCATCTTTGTGTTGTGCCATTCCTGTCTTGACTGAAATGCGATTGTGCAAACTAAGCCTATTTATGCAAATACAGTAACTCAAGCAACTCATCTTCTATTCATTTTACTTCTAAATAACTTGAAGCTTCTGTAGGAAACTCTATAGATCTCTCAGCTCAACACGTTGTAAAGATCAAAACGTTGGCACGTCTTCCCAAGTGGTACGATATCAAAGGTTGTTTTTTTTTTTGTTTTTATAAAAATGGTTTCTTTCTTTTTATTGTTGCAGTAAAGATAAAGTGACTGTCAGAATCTTCTTTTGTCGTATTCTTTGAACGTGGATTTTTCCAGTGATCAGTCATCTGAGCCATTGATTCATTTTTATGGAAAATGTGGACCGAAAGGTTTGACTTTGGTCTCTTCTGGCTAAAGTACCTCCTTCCACATGTTTCTAACCCTTCTTTAAAACGTCATTACTTTATCCATGAGCTGGCTGTTGTGTTTCTTGGTTGATGTTGATCTAATAAGATCCTCTAACAAATCTATGAAACCTTTAAAGAACAGCCGCATTTAATTACAGAATAAACTACACAACGGTGGGAAATGCTTATATTTTATATAGGATTGCTAGAGAATGGAGATTAAATACAAAAGTACACAATGTTTCTTTTAGATTTAATTTGTAAAAAAATAAAATGAAACATTAAATCCATGTGTAAGTCTGCATACACGCCACAATTATGCAAGACATTTCCCATTAAATATGAATTTTGTAACAAGAACAATAAGTAGTAAGAACAATTTTGCAAACTGCTGTACCATCAATTACACAAAATCTAAATAGTTTTGCTTAATTGATGTTGTGTTTTGTTACAGGTGCATGAAAAAAAAACTCATGCAACGTCATGAATGACGCCAAAAATACTTTGATTCAAAAATATCAAACTCCTCCCCATTAAAATTATTTTTAACTAACTATTAAATGTTTCGATATATAACGTTTATTATGACTAATGTCTTGAAAGGTGAGTTTAACTTCACTATGAAGTGTGTATGTATAAATACAGCTGGTTCACCCAATGCCTTACCATTGGCCGATTTAGTTTTATGGCATTTGCTCAGTTTCTTCTTGTCATCAATGAAGACGGGAGAAATGTTGGACATTAAGATACATTTTACGGTCGTTTTCTGAGGCAAGACAACTATCAGATTTCTTACAAAAAAAGAATATCGTACTGTATCATTGTATAGTATAAATAAAGTCTTAATAGTTTTGCTCTGTTGTACTTTTTGTTTTATCAGCAACAAAAGTCCATTGCTTCTTCAAAGAGCCCTTTGTAGTCGGAACTGTTCAGACGTCCATAAGCCTGACAATACACTACATGACAAAACGCTATTTGGCAGATCAGAGAATGCGGCTCGGCTACAACTTTTCAAATTTAATAGAGGCTACTGTTTGCAGGAAATGAAAGGGACGGGTGATGCAGAAGGGTTTAAGGAGGGCGATGTCAAGCTAAGACGTGGGCCCCGGATGAAATGCAGGAGGCGAAGCGGGCGTGCCAAGCCCGAGTGGAGTTATAGGCATGCAAAGAAAGCTTTTCCAGATACTGTGGGTGCATATTAAGTCTGCTGTCAGACTGGGTCAAATGCAAATGTGAAATATAAATTTACCTCTTCACCGAAGGCTTGTAGGGAAGGTGTCACGGCTTTATATTTAAACCTATTAGAACGTTTTAAAGTGAAGAAAGTGGGTATCGGAGCATAAAAAAAAAATGTTGAGTCACAACTTTGCACCCTTGAAGTGAAGAACTATTTTCCTGAACCAGGTGTCCTTTATAACATATTATTGTAGTAGTTTTATTGTACTTTTAGACCATTCTAAGAAGCTACTGAACCATTGTAAATCATAAAGGCAAATGTCCGTTAAAGGGCAATGGGTTACTTTATTAGCTACGTGGGAATCGTAGGGGTGAATTCAAATGAGGGCTATCATGACTCGCCAGTCGGAGAGGGCTCTGCAGAACATGTCGAGTAGGAGGAGTGGGACATAAAGACAACAGCGGAACAGGCCGCAGATATAAAAGGAGGAAGAGACAATGAAAGGGAGTAGTACAGCTGCTGTATAAATTTGTGTGAGAAAACGAGGGGAGAGGATGAGAGAACAGGTGATGGATACTGAAGCACAGTGTGCGGGAATGAATCGAAATAGCTGTCCTGGAGTAAACGATTGGAGAGGTGCTCCCCTGTTGTATGCGCCAGATGGTGTTCATTGATTATTCATTGCGTGCGATGGATGTCACCGTCACCACACACGGCTCTGTTCTGCATTCTGCTCTCTGCCTCTGTGCACCTGGGGGCAGCTATAGATGGGGAGTGGAAACAGGGGGTTGGGCAGGTATTGCTGTAGGGAGACGCACTATACAATATGTGAATGTTGCAGGGTTTGGTATGAAATTGATTTATAGATCGTCTGCATGGAAAATGTACAAACAACAAGTATGCCGGGTTATTTCTTTATTCCAAATGTTGGATTTGCTATGTTGGGACAGAGGTTGGGTAGTTTTATTCCCTTCCACCCCGAAAAAAAAAAAAAAAAACATTGGGTCAACACTTGTGATCTATTTAATGTGCTACAGAAGCAGCTAAAATAAGCAACAATTTTTTTATGCCACACCCTAGATGTAGAGGTGCTGACAAATACGTGGTTACAGACGTTTTCTCAATGAGTCCATTCATTCAAATCAATACGCAAAATACAAATTGCATACATGTTTCTGCAAACAACCAAGCTGTAGAAGATTACATGGTCTCTTCTATTATAACATAAAATCATTTTAGAAGGGAAACAATAATTTCCTAATCTTCAAAATGTCTTTGGGGGGGAAAAGTTGATTAAAAATGAACAACAAATGATCAACATTACAGACTGTATGAAGATTCATGTGAAAATATATTTACATCAGCACAAGATCGAAAGAGTAATGGTGGCCAAGTAAAAATAGATCGGGACAATCAATTTATTACAGCTTTAAGTCGCTGTGCAGTTTTGATTAGACGACATTTGTCTGAACAAATCTTGACTAATTTCATTTTGAAAATTAATCCAAAATATATACACCTGCATTGCAATATTACATTTTAATTTTATTTTGATTATTTTTCTTCATGTCTGATGTTTTAATGCAGAGCTAAACTAAAAGTTTTGGGAGTCCAATTTATGTTTTTTTTATTTTCAACTCAATTTTTCACATACTCCTATTTTGGGCTGAAATCTAACTATTGTGTTGAATCAGCCTGGGGCTGCACTGATCCACCATCAATTCTGAACTGGATAAACAAAGTAACCCAAATTTTTTTCTTTCTAACGCAGCGGTTTTTAGTGTGTGTGTAAGAAAATGAGATCATGCCGATGTTTAAACTCTGTGTAAATGTACTTTCCCCCAGGGAATGCAAGCGGATCAGATGGATTTAGACGGCAGCAAGATATTGCTTTTAAATTAGCTGATTGTCGATGCTGATTGGTCTGTATGCCTGATTGGTCTGTTTGCATTGTTCTGGATGCTGCACCAAATTTCATGCATTTGTTCACTTAGCATAAGGATTTGACTAAACAGAACCCAGACACCTCCATCACTGGATGCACACTCAAAATGACGTACGGCCGTAGTTACTCCCAGAGTTCAGTCACTAACTCCTGCTCCACTTCCATTTGACCAAACTGATTCACTCTGTCATTCATGGATATAATTCAGGATTACTCTGTCACTCCCAATTTGCATTTGTAATGCCTGAAGAAGCGACGGTAAGGGAAAAAACTGTGGCAAGAAGTCTATGACAGAGACAAGTAACGCAATTATGATTGTCAGTAAGATGAAAAATAGTCATGAGAGGTGTGGAGAGATGCATTCAGTGTAGCACTCGCATTGTGAGTCCAGGGCTGTACGTGGCATTCTGTAGGGAGGGTTGAGAACATAATTATACATTGCTGGTGCATAGGGGCAAACTGCCTGGAGGTATTGATCCAGGTCCATCTAATTCTGTTTTTGCTTCTATTGTTGGAGACTGGGGTTGTCAGGTGAAACAACGTAATCAGACTGTGCTTGGCAGGATTCCTGCACAGTAGGTTCTGAGTAGAAAAGACTGCTACATTGCTGTATTGGTTTCCAGATTGAAGGTATTCCACATTACCTGGTAAGTGAGAAGGTCTTTACCACCATTAGGTCATTCTGGTCTTGACATATTCTGGTGGAGGTGGCAGACAGTCAGACATTTGAATGCAATAGTGACATCATTATACAGTGAATCCATCCATCCATCAAAGGCAGCAGCCTAAACAGAGAGATGCAGACTTCCCTCTCCCCAGATGATTCTCCCCCCATCTCTTGGGGAGAGCACACACACTCTGCAAAGGAAGTCCAGAGTTCAAAATGGACTGGTACAGACATCGCACTAATCCTCCTATTGACTGCGCACTCCATTTTTCCCTCGTGTGAACAAGTCCGTGAGATACTTCAACTCCCCAACTGTGGTCAAGAACTTGGATGCTCAGAACTGCCCATTTTAATAGCTCACCCACAAAATATTCCCCAATATGCACACTGGTTTAGCACTACCATCTTACTTATTTCTCTTCCTGTGGGCACAGCCTACTTTGCAAAACCAACCAACAGCGGGTCACTTGATATTTCAGCTTCCCAAGCTGCATTTCCTTCAAAATATCTTAGATGTGTTGTATGAAAATGAACATAGACAGATTTTCTACAGGTAGTTTGGAGTTACACTCAACAGAAAAACTCAATAGGTAAAAATACCTAATCGTGAATTGGTGGGAGTCCGCTGTAATGTACAGGGGTTTTTGTCACAAATTTGCACTGAAGCTAGTAAATTCAGTTTTGTTGAATCTGAGCAGACCATCTTCCACATTTTTACTGTGTCACCCATTTAGCTCTTCTCTAACTACAAACAAAGCTTTTTATGGCCAGAACAACATTGCGACTGAATTACAGTCAGAATGTGTTTACTAAACAGTACCTTCTGAAGATTATTGGTGGTGTTGCATTTTATTTAAAGATATTAAATAAGAACTTATAACTTCATCATGATAAAATTTTCCAGATTTTGTGGGGGAAATAAAATTTGGAAAAACATGGTTTTCCGCTTGATAACTATTCACTATTGAGTTTTTGACTGCCACATAAAATCCCCCAAAACAAGAGTTTGATGTTGAAGCATTCCATAATTTATTTTGATTCCCACAAAACAACTCATGCTGAATAGTTAATTGTTTACAGTTAAAATAATCAGAAATGACGATGCTGAATCATACCTTACCAAATCTGATTTAAAATTGATTAGAATTTGTCCATATTTTTTTTCATCACTTTTCACAAAGTAAAAGTACAGATTCTCAAGCCACCACACTGTTCTTGAGAATCTGAATACTGTTCAGATTCTCAAGAACAGTATTCTACCAAACACAATTCTCGACTTTCCCACAAAAAAAATGCCATCACTTCCAGTCTGGAAACCATTGTAAAAAGCTGTGGTGAAGATGCGACTGGCTAATGGGCTGGAGCATGTTGCTTTTAGCTTCCCTGCGATGATTGGCCGACGTCCCTGAGAAGAACACTGGCGCAGCCTTCAAACTAGAACGAGCGTGTGAAGTCTCTTGTGTACACAGATGGCACACATTTTTGGCTGCACAGCTCTTTAGCATTACATACCCACAGATAAATCTCCACACAAGGCGCACATAAATGTGCACACATGGAAGATTTGAACCTTGGCAGAGGACTGTCCACAATATTCAGCTAGAATGCTTTACAGCATGCAGCACATGTGTCATCCCTACATGTGGGCACTTAACGTGTGAAGAGAACTGCCCTTGTTGATTCTTGGAGTACAGTTGCATTTGCGGTCAGAGGTTTACACTCGTGCATAAATTCTGTATTGATATCTATATTTTTAATAGATATAAAATAATCACTGAGGTTTGTAGATTTAAATTGTTTGGCACAGACTTGGCTTTTAAGGAACATGCATGATAGGTTAATTAGCTTCTCTTTATTGCCTTTGGCTCTGTGTTTGAGTGTATGGTTGTTTGTCCTCTGATTAACTGTGTTGTCCTGCAGCAGATTGGTGACCTTCATCCTTTGTCCTTGAGAACATTTTGTGAACTCAGGAGTATATTTAGGCTAGTCAACATTGATCAAATTTGATCACAGCCGTTCAGCAGACGTTTGTAACACATTTCACCCAAGAATTTATCTTGCAGTTCAAAATACGTTTCTCAACTTTGTTTGATACACAACTCTGTTGAAGACTCACGTTGAGGCAGCATGAAATCTTTACTTATTTACTATTAAAGTGATTTATCTCCAAATCTGAACAAAGGATGCAGTCAAACCAGCTTGAAAAGAAGACATCCGACAATATTGTGGAAAGAGATGGTGAGCCTCAGTAATACCGTAACCTTATATAATTGGTTATTTTTATTTAAAAATATACCAAATCAAGCAGAGATACTTGTCAAGCTGTAGCTAACTGTGGATCGGTTTTGAATTGTTTGAGAGCTTGGTATTTCCCTCCAAATTATAAAGCGCGTCTCCAATGTTCACCCTCGGTCTAATTCTGTTGTTTAGCTTTCCTTTTTTAGCATTAACTTTGATAGGCTCCCCTGTTCCTTCTGTCTTTCTTGTACACCTAAATATTCTCAAATTGCAGACCTTAATCATAGTATTAGGTCTTCTGTGCTCTTTTTTTAGTTATCTGCAGCTATGATTTTTTTCTCCTGTGTGTGAGCCAAATGGAGGACAAATTGTAAATCATTGTTTTCATTTATTAAAGTAATATGAGTACGCTCAAAATAAAGAGCCATAATGGAAAACCTTTTCTTCTCTCTGAAGCATCAAGAAAAATAATGATTTCAAAAGGCATGTTAAGCTCTTTATGAGATCTAGCTTCAGTCAGCTCTGTTTACAACGAATTAATGCCACCAAAAATAATTTTCCCATTAACAATGGAATGCCGATTCCCCAGTGTTATGCTGAAAATATGAACTTATTGGCAAACATTGACCTTAAGACCTTGCAGAGCTCACAATTCAGCTACGTGATCTCCCTTTGCCAGGCTGCGAATGCCTTACTTCTCACATGTTAAAAACAAAAAAACAGTCTTCATGCTTACAATTACCTTGAACCCAGCAGCTTTCATTCACAAATCAAAGCAAGAGTCTCGGCCTTACACTCAAAATGATGAAAAACCAGTGTAGTTTGGGATGTGTTCTGAGTATGTATAGGAATCTCAGCTCCAAATAGTGTGTATGTACGCCCAAATAAGAGGCGCACATTGACAAAAATGGTAATTAGGGGATATTTTGTGGCTGAACTGCTGACAAAGACACAATTATAAATATTACTGCCAAATTGAGAATCACAAAGGGGACACCTGACTTTATTTTGCTTTGCCTTTTTATTGCACTGTAATTAAAATGAATTGTCTTTATCGCTGTTGCTTTTCCTCTCTCAGACCCCGTCTTTATGGTGCCATTGATTTATTATCAGCTGTTATTTCAGTCCATGCTTGCCTTGTAATAGGTTCTGCTCCAATGTCGCCCTGAGCCTCAGTAAAAAAAATTTGGGTATGGTTTCTGCTTTCTTTCTGGGCCAGTGAGATCAATCTGGAGAGAACATATTTGAAACGAAAACAAATAAAGTGTAAAGTGTATTTGAAAAAAAAAAAAATAAATAAATAAAATCTCTGGATGTGTCATAGTGCATTTAATTTGAAAGTACTCACAGTGATTGCCGCAGTCTCTGGGCCAGATATATATTAAATGACTGCTTCTGCTCCCTGGATGGTTAAAAATTAATCAAGTTGCATCTTAATAAAAAACAAAAACTGAGTTATTAGGTTAAGTAAAACTAATTAAAAGTACAGGTTATTTTTTCATGCGCAAAAAACATAGATATTTGTTTACATAAAACCCTGTGATTTGAAGCATGGAGGTGTTGCTGGTGTGTTTTGAAGTAATTATTTCTTTTGTATTGAAAAAAAGGAACTTTCCAGAGTAGTTACATGGATGTAACAAGAATGATAGAACTACAAAACCAACCAAAACTTGACTATATTAAATTGAAATGACAATTTAATGAGAGCTTCAAGCAAAGAAGCAGCTCATAGGCCCATGGAAACCAGAAACAGAATCTTTTTATGTCATTAGAGAGTGGCAATAATGAAACTGCTTTGCTTATGAGTTTTATTTCCCTATGAATTTAGGAAACATATAAAACTCATGTGGAGGAAAGTGGTCTGGTCCAGTGCAATCAAAAAGCAACTTTTTGGCCTGCATGCGAAACACAACCTGTGACAGAGAGTGAACCCATCACTGTGACGCTGTGGGTTTAAGAGAAGGGAAGCTGGAAAGAGTGGATAGGAAGACGGATGAAGCCAAATGTAGGCCAATCCTGAAAGAACACCCAGAAGAAAAACCTGCTGCAAAAGGCCTGAGAGTGCAGTGAAGCTTTATCTTGCAGTGGTATAATAAACCCGACCACGCGGATAGAGGTAAGGTAAGGTAATTTTATTTATATAGCACATTTTCAGCAACAAGGCAATTCAAAGTGCTTTACATGAGTTAAAAGAAAATACAAACAAAATAACAAACCAAAGGGAAAGAAAACTAATCTAATGTTGTTCTAAAGTATGTAAACTAGGTGCTCCTGTTCAGGGTTGCTAAGTATCTAATTCCATTTCTAAATAGTGAGTACTCTACAGTTTCTGATAAAATAAGCTAAAGAGTGACTGATCTAATTCTTTTTCTGGGTTAAAAGTAATATAAACTAAGCAGTGACTGTTCCTCTTAAGTATTTCTGGATTCCAAGTTCATAGTTAGTCTAATTCTAATTCTGATTCCATTTCTGCGCTGTTTATTAAAATTGTGGAGTGTGTACTCCACAATTTCTGATATTACTAATAAACTAAAATAATTCTTTTCTGGGCTAAATAGGGAGTACGCCTCCTAAAATAAAAAAGAGGAAACGACACATTAGGGCAAAAGGCAACATTCAGACAAAACAATGGGCAAAACAAAGACACAAGTGAAGGTGGTGATGTCAAAGGGCCATGAAACTAATTTACTGAGCCTGTTTGCAAAGTTTGATAAAGGGGTTTATCCAGGAATGTACTTGGGAGCATTAAGCTCCACAGCTCCATGGATACAGGAGGGGGTGAGAAGGGAAGAGCATTGTGTTTACATATCTTCAAGGAGATTAGAAATATGCAGCCCTTCCAAGGCCACATAGGGCAAGCCAGTTCAGAAGCAGAATGTGTTAGGTCGGGAAGATTATGAATTTCAATCTTCCCTAAAGTCTCTCCGACACATCTCAGTTCCCAATCATCCAAATTAGTTTGGTCGTTCCACTGAACTGAAACTAGCAACTCCTCCAAGATCGATTCCAACTCGTTAGTGAGTTTTAGAGTCCTCGTCTCTATCCACACCAACAGTCTGAGTGTTCACTAGTTTGGCCAAGGCAGTCACAAATTTGTCAATAAACCAGGAATCCACAAGCTCCAAACAGCAGAAATCCTGTTGTCATGAATAAATCCAGGGTGAATGCCACTGGGTGTGTCCCCGTAGGGCAAGAGGGCTCTTCTGTGCCTCGACTTCTTTTCGAAAATGTGATCAATTGTATTGAGAGATCGGTTGACCAGATCCATAATTTGTAGATTTGGATGATGTGCAAAGAAAGGCTCCAAAGATATAGAAAAGGGCAGGACAAAAACAGAGCAAGCATGGCAGGGAAGGGCAGGGAAGGAGCAGAGGAAAGAAGCGTCCCCCTTCTTAGAGAGCAAGAAAGAACAGTCCTGAAGACCAGAGTGAAATACCTGGGTTAGGTCAAAGAATACCTTTGTGCTGCAGTGGCTTTCAACTTGTTTCCAATTGATAATCTCTGGAAAAACTTGAAAATTGATGTCTCTTCAGTCTCCAGTCTTCCAGAGTTTGCACTATTATGCAAAGAAGTAACAAACTCTTTCTTAGATGATCAACTTCAATAGCAAGTTTGTCAGGTTTAATAAATGTTTGAAGACTTAAAAAGAGGTAAAGGCCATAAATATTTAGTTAGATTGTCGCAGTGCTGAATCATGGTTCAAGAACAATCTGTCAAAATGTAGCGCAGTGTTCATAAAATGTTAAGAATCTGTAATTGGTAGTAGCACTCTGACTTTTTATTCCTGACAGAATCTTGAACTTTTGAGGCGCGTGGCGCCCCACACGGTCAGGTCAAACCCCTCACCGCCTTCCTCCTTTTGTCTCAGAATTAATGCTACAGCGATAGCAGCAAAAGGGCAAGGTATGCACAAGCTAATTACCCGACTTCGTTTCAAGAAATCCTGGGCGAGTGTGAAATAATTGCCAGAGAGGGCCAACACGCACTATGATGAAATAAAGTGTAACTGTCAGATCCAAGGGTGTATGAGGTTGTGATGTGGCTGCTGAGAAACAGAGGCTACGGGCGGCGCTGATGTGTTTCCTAATGCGCCCCTCACTGCTTGAAGATGCAAATATATTCCCCTGCTGAGTGACAGCTCGCTGTGTCATGTGCAGCGAGATCCTCCGAGGAACACACTACTTCTGCGTGCGAGTTTACTTCTCTCTCCGTCTCCAAAAAAAAAAAGAAAAAAGATTTTTATCCTCTCCCCCTTATCCTGGTGAGTAGATCAGTTTGTGTCAGGTGAAAATAGAAGTAATCATTTATTCATCGATTGCAACATTAGAGGACTGAGGCAGTGGGGGGATAGTATGGGAGCAACAAAGAGTGCGAACAATTGACTGGCTGAATGATGAAGAAGAGAAAGAAAGATGGTAGCTGAAGTGATCGAGAGCGAATCAAAGATGGTAAAACTGTTGAGTGAGCAAAAAGACGTTCTGGCTTCAAAAAGTAGAAGCAGATGAAGCAAGAAGGAGTGAGAAAGCCCTTGTGGCTTGTTTGTGGTACATCAGTACAAAACATACCATCACATTAAAGAGACAGAAAACATGTTCCTTTCATGAGGGTTGTGGTTAAAGACTACAACCCTCCCTGAGTCAGGGATATTATTTCTTAAGTAAAATAGACGGACGACGGACAGAGGCAGGGAGAAGATACTTCAGGATCAGAATGAACTGGAGACTAAATTAAGAACTTCATAAGAAATTCAAAATGTGACTAATCCGATGACTAATCAAACAAACATTTTCTAAATTCAGGAGGGAGTCCAGTGCTTCTTAGATAACAATTGGCCGAACTGTTTGGCAGTTTTCCTTTTCTTGTTAAGCTTTCAGAACTCATCTGACTGAACCCTACAAACCCTCTCATCCATGTTAAGGATGAGCTAGTGTCTGCTACCTCTAATCATCTATCATTTCTAGTTCCTTGACATCAAGTTAGTTGCTGATAACTATTATTAGTTGGCCCATTGGCTGGGCTGACAACTTATGAACTGCAACTTCTGAGTACAAAGAACGCACCATTTGCTCAGGGAAGGTATTTCTATATGCAGATGACATCTTTATTTTCACACAGATGTCTTCCCTAAGTCAAGCCAACAGTTCTTGCTGGGTAGCATATCTACTTAAAATTTAATAAGATTGTAGCAACTGGTTGATAGTTTGGTTATAATTATGTGAAACAAATATTAAAAGCTAATTATTATCATATTATTACACAGTCCAGTCACATTAATGTGACCACCACGTACTTTCCACTTCAGAGTTAAATAACCAATCACAGAGCAGCACAGTGCAGTTGAGCGTATATAAAGGGTGTGTGTGGGCTTCGGAAAACATTTCAATCGTTGGCGTAATGCAGAAACGAAGCGATTTATCCGACGTCCAAAAGGGCATGATCATTGGCTTTCGGGCCAAGGGTGGAAGCATTTCCGAAACGGCTGAGTTTGTGAACTGTTCGCGTGCCGCCGTGGTAAAAGTGTACCGTGCATGGCAAAATGGGACTGTCCAAAATCAACGACGTGGCAAATGTGGTGCACCACGGGCCATAGATGACAGAGGCGAACGACGGTTGCGGAGATGCGTTCGGGCAGATAGACGGGCTACCGTTGAGCAACTGACCACTAAAATGAACCAAGGGGCTACCACAAGTGTCTCCCAAACCACTATTCAGCGAACATTGCTGCGTCTGGGCCTCTGAAGCAGACGCCTGGTTCGTGCACCTATGCTGACTGGTGTTCATCGACGACGAAGGCTAGAATTTGCACGCCAGTACAGCAGCTGGACGTCCACTGAGTGGCGACAGGTAGCGTTTTCAGATGAATCGCGTTTTATGCTCCATCGGACAGATGGACGTTGGCGTATAAGGCGTGAAACCTCTGAAAGGAACCACCCTGCAACCATTGCAGGAACGGTCCAAGCTGGAGGCGGGAGCATTATGGTCTGGGGAATGTTTTCCTGGCATTCTCTGGGTTCACTGATTATTGTGGAAGGCACGATGGATCAATACAAGTACGCATCTGTCCTTGCGGACCATGTCCACCCCTACATGCGCATTGTTTTTCCTCAGGATGATGGCATCTTCCAGCAGGACAATGCGAGGTGCCATACAGCTGCCAGTGTACGTGCGTGGTTCGAAGAGCACCAGGATGAGTTTACCGTCCTCCCCTGGCCAGCAAACTCACCTGACTTAAACCCAATCGAGCATCTGTGGGACCATCTCGATCGAGTTGTTCGCGCCATGGATCCTCAACCGCGTAATCTAGCGCAGCTGGCCACGGCATTAGAGTCGGCATGGCTCAACATCCCAGAGAAGACCTTCAGGGACCTAAGTGACTCTCTTCCTGCACGTCTCGTAGCAGTTCGCTCTGCGAAAGGTGGTTATTCTGGCTTTTGACAGATGGTCACATTAATGTGACTGGACTGTGTATATTGTGATATCTTGATACTAACAAAATATCTGGAGGTAATGATCCATCGCATTTTTAGGGACAAACTTTTTGGCAATACTATGACTTCAATTTTGACTACAACTTTTGCTATTTTGGTGAATTTTTTTGGCCATAAGACAACATAGTTTCAGCTCATATGACACTTGCAGATACTTTTCAAGTAATACTTTTTTTAATTTGCATATTATTTTAAAATTTTTATCACAAAACATTTTTTACTGCATCATTTCC
The DNA here is from genome assembly GCA_033032245.1 of Poecilia picta. Lineage (NCBI taxonomy): Eukaryota > Metazoa > Chordata > Actinopteri > Cyprinodontiformes > Poeciliidae > Poecilia > Poecilia picta. Next base: position 22,958,918 of record CM065364.1, read on the forward strand.
AGTCATCTGCAACAAGAAGTTTTGGCTTGTAAAAAAATGTAACTCATCAGATTAAAGTTGGAACCTCCACCTCCAGTGAATAACGTAATGATCTTGAGACAGATGATTCCTCTGTTTCAGCATATGAAGGTGAAATACTCAGTACATGACAATATCTTGAACTTTACCACACCCAGCATAAACAATGTGTAATTGTTGAGTTTTATTTTCTTCACTTTCGCTTCAAACAGTGAATTTAGCATTTTCTTCTGTACACACACAGTATTTTGCACTAATTAGAATGCTCCTCAAAGAATATTGCAATAAAAGATGTTCTCACTATGTGATGTGAGCTTGAACCTCAAATTAAACCAATCACGCGGTCTAAAGGACCCCTGTAACTTTTAAAAACAACAACCTGAGAGTCAGATTTCTCTGTTTTATTGACACGATTCATAGACCATCTCATTTCAGATACAATACATGTCCAGCAAAGCGCAAAAAGAGTGAAAAGCCTTTGTTTTTAGCAAGGGTATACATACATTTAACATACATCCTCCACTCGCAGTGGAGGTTGGGGGTGGATACAGGATATGAGATGGGATTAATCTTTTCATGTAAACCCCTGACCACTTCAGGCTCATGTGAGATGAAGATAAGCGAACCAGGTTCCCTTACCAACAATGCGTTACGTCAGAAATTCAGTTGTCTTGTTTTTTTTTTACTTCATAGATCAGTGAGCTAGCTAGATTTCTCCGACAGTTTAATAAAAAATAAATACAAGGAGACCAGCGGCTGAATAGTACAAGAACATTTAAAATGGAGGCAAAGAAACAGAAGCAAAAGAAGCAGACGTTACACAGGGAGAAGCCGAGGGAAAACTAAAAAAGAAAAAAAATAAATTATTAGCAAAATCTTTTAATTGTGTTTTGCCTTCTTCCAACTCCCTTTCGCGCTTGAATTTGTAGTATCATACAGCAAAGGACATTCAGCAGAGCAGACTGGAGTTATAGAAAACAATCATGCAAAGAAATCCGTTTCAACACATAACCACCGATACGGAAAATCAGATCAAAAAACAGTGCGATCAACAGTCAGTGCCTTCAGGTCTTTTAGTAGATGTTATTGTTTCTCTACAGACTTTAGATTTGCTACTGTACTTTGATAAAAATGATATGACAGACCCGCTTCCTCTTGGCTGTCCAGTCCTCTGACTGGACCGACATTCCACTTTTATCCGAAGGATCTTGGGCAGGGTGAGGATCCTACAGTTTGTAGCCAACAGTCGTTGTTCCAGGACCTCCCACCCCATGACCTCTGACCTTCCCCTGTTGACCACGGAAAAGTCCATCTGGGAGGAGCCGCAGGAATGACCTTAGGTTGATATTTGCTTATATAAAAAAAAGGCGTGGTATTTTCTTTTATTGGCATCTGTTCTTAGTATTTTGAGTCTAATATATTTTCTATTTTTACAATCAACTTTTTTCTAGACAACAAACGATTAAAGAGTTTCATTCCAAAATAAAAATGCCTCTAATATACCACTATTAAAGGCAGCTATCAAAATAAAACACACCGTTAAAATCAAAAAGTCATCTTGAGACATTTATTTACAAAACTTTAATATTCCTTTCAATGGTCTTGTTTTTTTTAGATAAATAATATTGCAGTATTCCTCCAGTAGTAACATCTAATTTTGGAATGAAACACTTCAATGATAGATTTGCGTTCATGTACACATTCAATGCATTTTGCATTCACAGATAATGCAGTCTTTCACAAGTTCTTTGTTTTAACAAGATGTTCTCGATATGGTCTCTTCTTTCAGAGATTGAATAGAATGAGCTTGTTTTTGTTTTTTTTTTCTCAAGGACAACGTCTATCTATCCTTACTGAATCCTCCTCCGTTACAGTTCCTCTGAGCGGATGACGTGAAACAGTGTCACGTTGTAGAGCACCTGGTGGCCATTGTTCCAAGCATAGAGGGCGCGGTCATGAGGATTGTAGTCCAGCATGGAGATATGCGAGTACTTGTTCTGCAAGGGAATGTCAATGTACTCGTAAGTGGAGGAGTTGGTAGAGTACGCATAGTAAACCTTGGTTCCTCCCGAGTATCCGTTTGTGACGTAGAGCGTGCCGCAGATCATGAACGACTCGCCGGCGCTCCGCTTGGGGTGGTTGGTGGTCCAGCTCTTGATGATCTGCAACGTGTTGGGGTTCAGCTTGCTGATGACGATGTTGCCGGCGTTCTGGTTGGTGGCGTAGACGGCCCACAGGCCCCCCTCGTCGACCATCAGGTCGATGTCCGAGTGGCCCCCCCAGGCGTAGTGGTACGCGTTGTTGAAGCCGGCGTAGTCCAGCTGCCGGGACTTGCTGATGGAGGAGGTGCGGAAGTCGAACTTGATGATGACGTGACTCTGGAACTTGTTGAAGTAGATGGAGCCGTTGTAGACCACCTGGCCCGTCCCCGACCACGGATGCGGCAGCCGGTGGGATGTGAAGTTGTCCGACGTCATGAAGTCATGCATGGACTTGTACTCCCGAACAAAGCGATTGTTGTGGTAGCCGTCCATGTACCAAACCTAAGCAGAATAAAAAGAAAAGGAAAGCTTCAGATCTCTGCATCTTATAACTCCATAGTGTAAAATTTGCCTCACAGTCAAAACTAAGTGTCATAACAAACAAGCATCCTAATCAAGTTAACAATAGGATTTCTTTTTTTATTTGAGCCAACAAAGCTTTTAATAATAATAATTGAAACTCCTGACGTCGTCCTCAGGATGGCAGCTGACAGAGCCTGCCAGGATAATGCCATCCTGCTGCAGCTGCCTTTTAACCCTGCTTCCTGTTGGCTCCTTTGGCGGCCGCCATTCCAGAGCCACTAATACCTTTTCAGTCTCTGCAGAACTGATACGGCTAAGGCTCTTTCACCACCTGGTACCCCCTGCTGCTGCGACTGATTGGTGAATGCCAGTCACATGCAGGAAGCAGGTCCCCTTGGAACAGGATGAAACACAATGGAGTAGAAAAAGAGGTCGAGTGACACTGTCCACTTCTGCCAAGTAAACACTGTTGTGCCATTTCTCCTTTTGTTGTGTTTTGATCAAAATCGACGATTTTAGTCTTTACAAAACTCCCTTCTTACACTTCAGCTAAATTCTTAGCATTTTTCTTTCACTCTAATGTTAAATTGCCTCGTAGGCTGTATGGAATGTGTTGTTTTTGAAACAAGCTTTCTAAAGTGAGGTGTTATAATTAAATAATTGACTGTTATCGAGCTCCATCCTCTTCAAGGCCTGACGTCCCTATTAACATCTTATAAACTTTTTCTTTGTAGTGCATCATAATTATATGAGTAACAGCTGTTCCTGTAATTTTGTGTACACTCATCTTAATCATCAATGCCATATTCACTGTGGGCCTTTAACCTTCCTTTTTTCCAACATTCAGGTTTAATGACTTCTAAAATAACAATTTGTTGCACAGGTTTGCAGCCATCAACGAGACAGTCATATGATATTGGCTGTATAACAAACAGCTCTTCAAAGCTGGGTCTGGTAGAGTTTGGTTAAACTAGTTGGTTTCCTTGCACTTCCTTTCTTTTAAACTCATGAGTGAGAGTTTTTCACACTTAACATTCACCTTCTTCAAGTGTTCTTGTCAATGTGACCGGATAAATTAATCATTGTCTCATCTGACAATAAATCTATAACGCTATTTGGCTTAGCCTTGTGGGTGGATGCTATTTGCAGCTTAAATGTGTTTTATTTTCAAGTAAGAACTTCTTTTTTGGTCTGTAAACCGCTAGAGGACACATGATGGGGATGCAAAGTGTCATTTTGGACAGTGACACGGGTCTTTCAAGAGGTTTAAGTCCCTGGTAGACTGGAGCCTTGATGTGTCTAGAATTCTACTTGAACATCCCAAACAATTTCCTTTTATCTGACGGTGACAGTCTGGATCAGAACTAGCTGCAAATAATTATTCTGGGAGGCCATGATCCCCAGTAAACGTAAAGACTGGTTTAATATGGGAAAAGCAGGTAACATGAACCTTCCAGATCAGCCATAACCCATATCCTGTTCATAACTGGCTTCACTCCCCAGTGAGCAGCAAAGCAACTGCTTTATTTTAGCAGCCGGCAAACAGTCGATTAAGCAGTGTGTTTTTTCCAGCTGATTGAGCCAAGAACACTTTCATCACATATTGGGACTTCTGATGCCCCTTCTGCTCTGGCAACATTGTTTACACTTTTGATAATGGCATCGTCTTTCTCAGAGCTGCAGTTCAGTGATGTGTGTCTTATTGAGAATCCCTCACCTTACAATGCTGATAGGACAAGTTACATGTATCTTTGATCTGAATTGATAAATAACACCATTGTCTGAGAGTCATAGACAAAGCACTTGCATGCTTCCCAGTATCGCTGACATCATTTGAGAACGACATATTCAACGTTTTTGAACTTATCCTTAAAAGCTGAATTTATGCCAGGAAACTTTGAAACTGTTCCAGCTCTGCCAAGCAGGCATCATCATTATACACCAAAAACGAATATGGCATCCACGGATTTATGTCGATAATAAGTGTATGTGTACTGATGGGAAATGTATCTTCTGAGCTGAAACAAGTCCTGCTATGCAAAAGGGAAGCTGATGCAATTGACTACAAAAGCAGTGCTGGTCAAGCTAACCTGACAGCTAACAGCTAACGCCACTCGCTCTCAGAGTGGTAGACTTTTTCTTTTTGTAAAGAATAACTGCAGCTTTGGAGTCACGATTATTTGTGAAGTAGTCAGGTAGAGATCAAGCTTTGAAGTCTAATGTTGTCGTCTTCTTGTCAAAGATTTTAGAGCTGCTGCTAATTAGCAAATGCCAAAGCTGACATAGTTACAACTTAAATGATGTAAATTGAAGATGTTGGAGAGCAGAACTGACAAATTCTGTTGGTTGTAGAAGGCAATTTTCATCTGAGAGTATGTTTAACAGGCAATCTGAATTCTGAGTAAGTTTTTATACGTATTAGCACATAGCACAAGGCCTACTTTTACAACACTTTGAATTTAAAACAAAAAGCCAAAAAGAATCAGTTTTGCATGGACCATTAATAATAAGGTTATTAGATTATGATAAGCAAAGTTCTAAAATTTTTAATCAAACTGTTCCTATGCCTTAAGGTCCTTTTTATTAAGATGCCAAAGAAATGCTACAGTGACCAGCTGTTGAACAGCTTTTGGAGCAGCTGGACCTGTGTACTGCACACCTGCTGGGCAAAAGAGGCGGACTTTGTTTTTCCCTCTACAAAGAAAATATCAGCTGTAGATCTGGTTACAAAAGACAGATGGTCAACATTTTTACGTCTATCATAATTAATGTTATTTTAATTGCTATTAAAATCCAAATTGGAATCTTTGCCAATTGGCAAAGATTGCAAAAATACTGTGCATGACTTAAGTTAAAAGCTTTGCTCATGTGCTTTCTTGATATTCCGGAAATAAATAAGACTATTGCCAAAGTTTGAAATTAGATTTTTAGCTATTTCCTTGACCAGATAAATATGGGAATAATTAAACTGGGCCAAAAATGTTTTGGTCATTTTTTAGTATTTTCTCTATGTTCGGTTTTAAATCAAAATGTTTCCCTAAGAGGGTCATTTGTGATTTCTAACTTCAATATTACAAACTACAGTAAGTTTCATTAACAAACAGTTACCTAAATGAGCTGTTACTGCTGACACTAACAACAACTGACTCAAAGTTGTGGAAATAAGTTTTTCCACAAAGACATCGTCTTCTAGGTTTTCCCAAACTGATACAAGGAATAGTAATCTTATCATGTCCGAACTTATGAAACTAAGATAAAAAAAACTCTACATATTATGTCTCCTATGCTTCTGCCAATTATCAAATAAAAATTATCTAAAATCAAGATAACGAGTGGTAAAATAGGAAAAGTTTCCATGTTTATGGCAGATATATTTTACCCAACTGATTACCCAACCTGTTTCCAACTCCACTGTTTGACTTCCACACCAAAAGCTTTAAATGTTCAATTCTTTTTCAACAGCCAGATTAGACATTGTCATAAAGTCGTGTTTAAAACCCAGCCGTGTTACCGTGTGCTGTACCTACCCGGGTATCTCCTTCAGGCGCCAGCGGATCCGTCATCCAGGAGCCAAACCTGGATCCAGACGTCTTGATGGTGATCGGATCACTGATGCCTGTCAGTTTGCCGCAGGCTGCAAGTAAAGAAGTAAAATGGGAACATCTGCAGCAATGCCACTCCCCTTTCACTCATTGAGGTAATTCAGCTAGGTCTAGCTTTATGGGTAAATATTATTTTGTCATAAGGATGATGTTGGGAGCTCCAGTACAGCTCAATGGTATCTTACAGCCTTTCCCCATGTATGATGTACTCTGCAAGAAGTGCTTATTATTCTGCTCACATATGCTAATGCCTGTTTTACCTTCAGAATGGGAATGTGTGAAGGAGTGAGGGAAATGGAAAAAAAAATCAGGAAAGGGAGAGGCTCTCTGTACTTTTCCTCTTGTGTGAAACCAGGCGTCAAGGCGCTAATTAGCGTTGATTGAGGTGTTAATCTAAATTTGACAAAAATAACGCCGGTCTTGCGTCCCTCCTGACTGAGTTCAGAGTAATCCTCTCTATCTAATAAGCGCAGGCAGAGATTAGAGGGTTTTGTTAGGCTTTCTAGCCATTTCTTAGCAAAGAGAGAGAAAAAATAATAATAATGATTAGGGCTGTGTAATAATATCGATTGTGCGATATATATCGATATTTTATTTCCTAGAAAAAAATCGATATTCATCCGCAAGTATCGTAAGATCCAACTGTCATCTTGCTCACTCACTGCTTGCTTTGCCGGGAGAGTGATTAGATCATCAAGCTTAGAGTGATTCCTTCAGATGTTAAGTGTCAAGGTTAAAAAGGTATCAAACTATTCAAAGCAGGTACTTGGTTCACTTTATTTACTTTACAAATGCATGTAATCTACAGTTTGTACTGTTTCAATTAAAAGAAACATGTTTTGTCCAGCTGTCGACTTTAAGTCTGTGTTCAACCAGAGCCAGGTATTGTGTAGTTGGTGCTTTTAATCAGTTTTCAGTTAAATTAATTCAATCCAACTCTATAATAGTCACAAAATGTTACCAAAATCACTCTGTCCCTATAAAATGTTTCAAAAAATTGCAAAAGTGTATTGAATTGTATCGTTTGCTGAATATCGCAGGCTGCACAGTGGCGCAGTTGGTAGAGCTGTTGCCTTGCAGCAAGAAGGTTCTGGGTTCAATTCCCGGCCCCGGCCTTTCTGCATGGAGTTTGCATGTTCTCCCTGTGCATGTGCGGGTTTTCTCCGGGTACTCCGGTTTCCTCCCACAGTCCAAAAACATGACTGTTAGGTTAATTGGTCTCTCCAAATTGTCCCTAGGTGTGCATGGTTGTTTGTCCTGTGTGTCTCTGTGTTGCCCTGCGACAGACTGGCGACCTGTCCAGAGTGAACCCCGCCTCTCACCCGGAACGTTAGCTGGAGATAGGCACCAGCAACCCTCCCGACCCCACCAAGGGACAAGGGTGTCAAGAAAATGGATGGATGGATGGATGAATATCGCAATAAATATCATATCGTGAGCAGAATTATTGTGTATTGTATCGTGAGATTATTGTATTACTACAGCCCTAATAATAATTGAGATCATAGCGAAGGGCTTCTCAAAAGTCACAAGATGGAAGTTAGCCACAGTAAAAAGCTAATTTAAAGTGCAACTCTGAGACGACTGCTCTTTTATGGGTTTCATTAGCCTCTTTCTTCCTCTCTCGCCTCTCTCTGCGAAGCGTTTCATCCATTAGTCCATTATCCCCTTTTTGTTCTTCACCGATGTGGAATGTCGCTGTCCTTTTGTGGACATACAACCCGGGATTAATTTGTACTTCCCTTCTGCTTAATCTTCACACACATTGCAACCCCTCTCGCTGTCACATTCCAGCCTCTTATGTAATGGGACTTGTGGCTTTGTGCTGGAGCGTCGGCGTGTCTCTCCGTGTGCGGCATATGTCATGCCCGAGAGAATGTGTGGGAACTGCACCTCGGCTGCAGCTGAGAGACAAATGCATAATCGCACGAGCGTGGATCTACCGTTTCTACTAGGAGGGGTTGAATCCCTTACATAAACCTAAGGGTGGGGAAGGATTAGAGACGGCACTCAGACATTGGCCATTGATTTATTTATTTATTTTCTATAATCGTGCGTCTATCATTAGAAGTCCACTGCTGCTGCAGTGGGCAACGCTGATGGATCTGCTTTCTGGAGATACGACGCAGGTTCTAATCCCCTTTTGGCCTGAATTTGTTTAGCCTGAATCAAAGGCCAAATACAAGTGGGGGAAACAAAACAAAAACTAACGATAGCTGCGGCCGATGCCACAAAAGCACAACCAGCCCATCAGTCAGAACTTATTCACATTTTTAGCATGGTACGCATACAAATGTGTTTCACTGGGATTTTATGTGACAGACAGTCCAACACAAAACAGTGCATGAATATGGAAAAAATCATACATGGTTTTCAAAACTTTTATGGAAAAAATGCACTGACCCTCAGAGTCAGTCCTTATAAAATGACCTTTTTGCTCCAACTACAAATGCAATTTTTGTGGATGTTGTCTCTATAAGCTGACATTGACTGATTGTTTGCCCATTTTACTTGGCAAAAATATGTAACATGAATATGCCAACCAGTCGTAGTCTTTGCAGGAAGGTGAACCTTCATCCTTTGTCTTTTACACTCTAGAATAGCAGTTCTCAACGTGGGCGGTACCGCCCCCCCAAGGGGCGTTCAGAGGACGGCAGGGACCGCTGGCAGACATTTTTACAAAAGGGGGGCGCTGGGATGCCTTTGGGGGGCGTTTGGTCGAAGGTAAACTTTACACCTTAAATGCACAACAATGCCAGTTTAGACTTTGAGCAACTTGGTAAAACTGTATTGTGTAACATTAAATCATGCTTGGCTGCAACTGTATCGATGGCAGCTCTTCTTCTATTCAATGTTTGTAGCTTCTGTTAGCTTCTTGGCGCAGCTCCGTTCTCCTGCTACCGGTAGCTAAAATCATGATACCTTCACTTTATATCCCTCTGAAAAATGAACCCATTTAAATAAAGAAATCCCTCCATGGTGATACCACCATAGAGAGCGTTCATTTTATAACGTTAACACCGGAGCTATAAGTGGTCTGGTATGAAACGGGGTGATAGAACAACACAGGACTTTTAAATTTCAATAATCAGAATGCAGAAATTGTTTTCGTTGTTTTAAAAGGTTTATGTCAGTCTGGCTTTTCCCCATCGATACGCTTCCTGAACGCTGCGCACCATAGTGGGTTAAAAAAAAAAAAAAAAAAAACGAGGCACATACTGCGCAAAATTCTGAAACAGGAGATAAAATAAATCTACCAACAGGAAAGAAACTAAAGTGGTCATAGCAATAAACCAAGAGAGGATAATACTAATCCAATGAAACTAAATGGAATTTAATGAAGAACAAAATGCAAGAATAAACTAAGAAACTAAAGTAAATACAGATGAATAAACTGGTATAGCAAGACCTTTTGAGAAATAATTAATACAGAGGACTGTATGGCAAGAATAAATAGACACTATTTCCAGATTAAAGGTAAAATAATATTGTTGAAAAGTCATGAGTTTGTTGAAACCATATCTAATACTGAGAATAAATATATCTTACAGACCATAACGGTAAATAACATATCACTTATTTATGTCTTTAATTAGATTTGATATATTTATTTCTTCAATATTATTTTTCATATCAGTGTTAATGTCATGAGGCTGATGACTCCATGACACTTTCAATTTGACTCATTAGGATTTGATTAAGAACCAGATTTGTTCTTTGTAATTTCTGTCCAGTAAAACTATTAATCTATAATCAATAGACAGGTCAATATAAAGATATAATCTCTGTTTCTGTCTCATAGTTGTATGGCATTAAAAGGACCTGAAACTTTTGTTTTTCCACTGAAAGCTCTGGTTTGCACAATAAATGCCATGTGGGTGAAGTTTTATGGATGATACTCTGATGTCCTATTCTCATGAAGGCACCACAGAGCTGCACCACCAGAAACTGACAAACACTGAAGAGAAGAAGAGCTATGATTAATGTAGTTACAGTTCTATCCATGTTTTAATGTTACAGAGCTCAGTCATTTTGCAAATAGATCAAAGTTTAAACTGGCATGTTGAACATCTTTTATCTGGTCATTTTGTGCAATATTTAACAACCAGAAAATGGCAAAGAACAAGAATATTTTTTCCTCTCTGGCTGCTGTTAGGCCTTCCAATTTCATCTTGAATGTTCATTGCATTTTTCTTAGACACCTGTGAAAATAATTTCTATTCCCATGACTTTTTTGTTCTCTGGGAAATTATTTTTGATGATAAATACAGAAACAAGCATAAACATCAAAACATCTACAATATTGATAGTAATATTAATGATAAAATAATGGTCAGTGCAAAGTAGCCTACAAATTCTTTGGTGGGGGCGATGAGGGACCTGGATGAAGGCTAGGGGGGCTCTGGGCCAAGAAAGGTTGAGAAACACTGATCTAGAGCACTTTTTTGGCCTACAGCTCTGGACAAAATGGAGACCACTGCACTGAACCCAATTGAAAACCTCCTGGTTTATTCCACCAAATATTGATTTCTGAACTAAACCTAAATGAATAACTTCATATTCATTTAGGTGCTCTAAATGAATATGAACTTGTTTTCTTTGCATTATTTGAGATCTGAAAGCACTATATCTTTTTAGTTTCTTTGACCATTTCTCATTTTCTGCCAATAAATACAAAATCTTTGCTTGGGATTTTGGAGACACATTGTCAGTAGTTCATAGAATAAAAGAGCAATGTTTATTTAACCCAAACATATACCTATATAAAGAAAAAATAGAGAAACTGATCATATTAGGTGGTCTCTTAATTTTTTCCAGAGCTGTATGTTCAGCTCCATACCTCTTCCCATCAACTCCAAGGAGTTTTCCCAGTCCTGCATGATGTTGCTACCAACATGTTTCAATAGAAAATAATAATTTCTGAACCATGTGCTTTATCAGTTTTCTGACATATATAATGTTCATAATGTTCATCTGACCAGCTCATCTAATTCTAAATGTTTGCTGTGACTTGTGTCAAACTGCAAATGGGATTTTTCCCAACGATTAAACAGTTTTTTTTTTCTTCTTTTATTTCATCACTCTTGCTTGAGTAAGCAAACAAACACAGTTTTTTCATCGCTGTGGATTTGGAGTTGAGGATTCCTTCATACAAACCCAATGTCATCTGGACGAAGCAGGCAGGCAGCATTGTGAGGATCATGTTCTTTGATTTCTCCAGTGCATTCAACACAATTCAGCCTGATTTGCCTGGCAATCTATTACCACCAGGCGCTGGAACAGATTGAAATCTTGGAAGCCCTTCGGGAAATACAGCGCATCTACAAAGTACTCACAACGCTTCACTTTTTCCACGTTGTTGTTTTACAGCCTCGTTCCAAATTGTATAAGATTGATCTCGTTTCTCAAAAGTCTACACAGACAATAATGGAGTGGCTAAAGAACGAGCAGTTTAAGGTTACGTCAAGGCCGAGTGAGCCGAAGATTTGCGTTACCAAGCAACAGTCACGAAACTCGGAGGATTTCGAAAGCCTCTGTAAAGAGGGTGGTGTCAAAATCCTTCCTTAACGCATGAAAAGCTGGAGAATCAAATACTTATTTCACTCACTGACATGTAAACTAATTCTTAACTTTTCCTTTCTGTGCTTCCCTACACAGAAAGGTTCTGATACTTATTTTTATCATCAAGGTGACTTCTGAAGACAATTTGTTGCACCTGATTTACTTTATGGGCATCAGAATACAGGGGCTGGGAAGATTGACGCAAATCCTCACCACACTTCTCAGAAAGAATCGAAAACCACACATCCGTTGTTCTCCACTTTAAAGTTTTCCCCTACTTCGTGTTTGTCTACAGTATGAAATATATTGATGAGCTTTTTGAATTTTGGGGATTTTTTATATTATTTATGTTTCCAAACAGAGAACGGGAACCAGCTGCCGTGAAGCAGCCAGTAGAGCTATTTCTCCTGCTCCTCCATCCATCAGTGTGTCTGCGTTTCCACGGCCTCCGTTCGCCTGCGGCTCTGTGTGCATCCACATTGCGGTGGCACGGCAACGGGAGATTTATTTATTTGATTATTGCCCAGCTAGCTGGCATGTCCACTTGATCGATGGCCATTGTGTCCCGACAGCCGCGGGCCCGTTACTCTCTCTGGCACACAACAGCTTGAAGGACAGCTCAGCGGAGACTCTATTTACTCTCATTCACTTTTCCTGCTCTTTTTCACTTTCTCCATTCCATTACCACCCTTCCTGCAGCCCTCCCTGTCTATCACTCTGAGGTAAAAAAAAAATTCTGCGGCCTCTGTATTTCTTCCTTTCCCCCTTGTTATTAGTCGTATGCAAATGTGGCCAGTGACCTTGGCCGGTTTAATCTCTGCATGGAGTCAGAGTGCATCTGTGTGCACGATGCATGAGAGCTTTAGCAAGCATGAGGAGATGAAAAGGAGAGCCACCCTCTGCTCTGCCTAAGCCAGCGTCTCGCTGGGTGACCTCGCCTTTATCTCCTCCGATCTCGCACAAGCCACCGCTCCGTCCCAGACATCACGGCTTCCTCCCCGTTTCCAGCTGCTTGGCCGCTGACACGGGGAATGGCGTGTTCAGCGAACTGGGAGCGGAAACACTGGAAGGGTCCCGGCCCCCTTGGCTTGGAGGAGGTTTCTGATATAAATAAGTGTGAAATATATAGCAGCGCTGTAAGCATTCGCTTCCTTTTTTCTTTTGCTTTCACACTTAACTGTTTCAAGTCAAACTAATTTCATTATCAGTTGACAAACACAAAATGCAGTGAGATTGTAGAGATAAAAAGCTGCCCAGTGTCCTATGTGAAAAAGTAAATGAACGCTAGATTTAATATCAGACTGTGTCGGAGGGCAACAGCTGGCATCAGTCTTTTGGAAAAACTGACAACCTTTTACTTCACTGCGAATGAAGTTTGGACCACTCTGCTTCCCAGAATTGCTTTAATTTAGCCACATTGGAGTTTTTTGTTGTTTTTTTTAAGGCAGTGCTTCAGCATCTCACTTATAATTAAGTTCAGACTTTGACTAGGCCATTTGTTTGAGCCACTCAGAGATGGACTTTCTGTTGGCTCGTTGACCTGATTTGTTCTATTACAAATCTTTAAAAAAGCACCACAGCCACCACCAGGTTTGACTGAAGGTATGATATTCTTTTTCAAAAATGCTTTTACTTTAACATCAGATGTAATAGAAAGTCAATACAAAAAAAATTATATTTTGCCAAAGATCTTATTGAGATACTCTTATTTTAGTCAGCATTAGCAGCCTTTGAAGCATTCATTTTTCTCCTTTCTTATGGTGGAATCAACAACACAGACCTTAACAGAGGTAAGTGAGGTCTACAGTGTTTTAGATTTTGTTCTGGATCCTTTTGTGACCTTCTGGATGAGTCGTCTTGGACTAACATCGGCAGGTCAGACAGTCCTGGGGAGGTTCCCTGCTCTTCAAAGTTTTTTTTTTCCTTCATTTATTCATAATAATTCTCACTGTGGTTCCAAAGTATGAAAAATGACTTTGTAACCCTTACTGGACTAGTCGGTGCCAAAGTCTGTTTTTGAACTTTGTTTGAATCATTAATATTCTATTTAATAAATTTATTGATTCCTCAAGTCTGAAATAAATCAGGCCAAAGTGTTGCTAATGAATTTGAACTAAATGTCTGATTAATCAAAGTTTAATCACAAATAAACCACAAGGGGCGATGAAATCATCATTTGAAAACTACGTTTCGCGTCTGCTTGTGTCATTCTCGCCTGATATTAAAATCTGTCTGATGACACGAAACGTTAAAAGATTCGCCGCAAAAACTTACGATGACAGAAGAATCAGTTAGCGAGCTGAAATGAGCTAACAGAGGGCATTGTGGCTCAAGCACTTTCTAAATTCCCCTCTGTCATCTTGCACTGTGAATTATTCAAAACAGGGACACAATATACCCGCGATGTGCTAAGTGCCTCTGCTCTTGTAATATATCTTAGTCACCATGTGGGTGTGCATCTATTAGCACCGTGCTCTGTCACACGAGGTGTGAAGACACTGAGGAAGGGGCTAAAAAGCAAAGATAGGACAGGATCCACGTGAGCAGCGCAGCTGACTTTGTGGGCATATTTTCGCGTGCCACTTTGAGGCAGCAAGCGCTTCCATCATACCGTTCTGATGGGGTTCCTGCAATGAAGCTAATCAGGTTTCACATATTGAGGAGCACGCATTAGGTAGGCTGAAATGAGGGCTTCTCCTAGTAGCAGGATGCCACACAATATTTCTAATAATGTAAATTGGGAAGGTGATACGCATTTGCTGGAAAAAAAATTGTGAAAACCCCTTAAAATCAATTATTTTCATTTCTGCAGCATAATCACCCAATGTAAGGTTTAGAGAAATACAGCTTTTAACCCAAATACAATTAAACTGTTTGGAAAAATCCAACGGATTTTAATAAAATTACCATGACAAAATTGTATGCAGCCATACCTCCCCTGATTTGTAAATATGGCAGCATCCAGTCTAGTCTAGTATAACATGTAACAAGCTAGGACCAAAGAGAGAGAGAAATGTTTGACTATTCCTTTTTGCACAGTTGTCTCTAGACCCTGCAGAGTTCAGGGTCCTCTCACATGCTCTCTGGTCTTCACCTCACTCCAGACTTTTTTCTGAAGAATTTAAGTCTTGGGATTAAGACGGCCATAAAAGGTTGATTTTGTGCTTGCTTAATCATTTCTGTGTTGATTTGCCAATGTTTTTTTGTCGTTATCCTAGAGAGATCGCTAATGATGACCTACTTATACCAAATTTGTATGAAAAATGTTCGAATAGTTCAACACGTTTCTGAGAACGTGCACTCTGACACGCCCACAAATCCTCCATTGTGCTTGACAGTCAAAGACACTTCAGGTGTTAAGCTACAAAACCGTCAAAACAATTGTTTTGGTCTTTGGTACTTTGTATTTGTTGAACTTTGTTACTAAAAAGAACATTTTTCACTTCAAATTTATGAAATACCAAAGGTAATAAAGTTAGCAATGATGATTTGTAGCATCAACCAGGTGATTCCCAAAGCATTCAGACTTTGACATTGAATTCTTTCTGTTTTGGGTCATTTAGGTACCGGTGGTATTCTTCTACTTCAGCTCTGCATTTCTCTAGTTTCACATTTATGCAGAACATGTGTCACATTCTGTTGCCTTGGTCAGGAACAATGACTCAATGCAAAAATCAGCAAAAAGCAGCCAAAATCCAGAAAAAAAAGACATTTTGGAGGACTTTAAAAAAAATCCTGGAGAATTATTTATCTTGAAACACTTTCAAAATACTAAGTGTGGCCGCTTTAAAGCGGTGGTTTAAACATTTTGAGCAATTTTACACATTAAGCAAGTGTATTTTGAGGGCTGGGCGGTTGCAAGGAATCTTCCCTTGCTTTCCGCATCATCATGTATGTATGCCTGAAAATAAATTTCTGGGCTAATTATGACATCTTTAGTCAGTGTGTGTGTGTGTGTGCATGCATGTTCTTGAAGCAAAGTGTGTGTCAACAGCTTTCTGTGCCTACCTAATTTTTGCATGCATGCTCGCAGTCTCTCCTCAAGATTTGACACTCTGTTGTGGAGCTCCTCGTAGTCATAGGCCCCCATCTCTTCTTGTAGCTCGTTTAGAACTGACGTCAGATTTCGGACCTCCTCCTTAAACTGCAATACCAATTTGGCATCGGCTTTGTACTCCTCCAACACTGGTATCAACGGCCTAAGCGCCTCCATTTTCGCCTTTATGGCCTGAAAGGATTAGAATAAGCTCGGTTGAGTGTCAAGTGCGACCAAAGAAATTAAAAAAAAGAGAGACTGGTTTTCCAGAAAAGAAAGAAAAGAAGAAGGGGGGGAAAAACACCTGTCTGAGCCTGACTACTCTAACTCTGCCCTGTTTCTTCACTTATCGTGTTCGTGTTCAGTGTTTGTGCGTCAAGTGTAATTGTGTGTTTTTTTTTTTTTTTTGCTTGTTTTACTTTTAGTTTGTTTGTGCAGGTGTGTCTCTGAGCGAACAAACCCAAAGAATACTCTCCACCCGCTTGGACGGAGCAGAGCAGGTCGGGGCCCCTTTCTCTGGACGGCGAGGAGCTGTGTTTTTTTTATTTATTTATTTTTTAAAAAGCAAGCCCTCGGTACACGGACAACAACTGGGAAAGCTCTTTATTGGTCATCAACGTTCAAAATGCAACATCGTATTAAGGGTTACATGCTTTACATGTCACACACAACAAAGTGTCTCGAATTTTTACGTCTAGAGTTTTATGTAAAGAGTTGCTGATTAACCAAATATGCATAGACAAAAGCCAAAAGAAAAGTGACTAACACCAATTAGTAATAATAATAATTAATAATAATAATCATAATAATAATAATAAATGTATTTACGCCAGCAAAAAGCTTTTAAGATGGAAAAAGTTGACAGCAGTAACATGCAGGAATAGATCAGTAGTGGGTTGGTTCGGGAGAAGGGTGAGGGGGGGTTGGGGGGGTCTCTTAATCTTAATGATGCTAAGGGTAAATTAACTGTTTGATGCCCAAACACTCTCAGTACTGTGGCGCAGTTCAGGGGGGGAATCTGGAATTGACCTGCCTCTTCTTCCCTGTGGCTCTCTTTACATGTCTTAAAGTTAGCCCTGCAAGCAAGAAAATGACAGACTGTTGACAGGGGCTAGAGCTTTCTAACCTGACTCAAGAGACACACAAAGGCACACACATATTTAGTAAAATGCACTTAAACAATGTCACAGTAAATTGTGCGCATGCACCGAACATGGCTGCGTGAGGCTGTGTGCTACGCATGCATAAATGAGACACTTGGAGAAGTGCAAGACAGATGGTATGAAAACAGGAGTTACTTTAGATTCAATGCTAAATCTAATTTAAAGATGCAGAAAAACTGTATTTATGTGGTATCGATGTGCACATAGCTAAATCCCTTGTCTATTTTTATTAGCAAACCAGTAAGGGGTGAAACAAAATCTCAAACTGACAACTGAATGCTTGTTTTTGCCTGGACAGAGTTTGTCTGCTAAAGCAAAGCTAGCAAAAGACTTAATGCTAAGTCGGTGGTCAAATAAAATTGTACTGCTTCAGCTTGAAACCCAGTATGTATGTTTGAGGTTCTTATTTTGAAAAAGGGAAATTAAGTAGTTTTTTTTAGTTATTCTATTGTGTCATAGGAGTCTTGTCCAATACAATATTGCTCATATGGTTGGCTTACAAAAATCTGCTACATTAGCCTTGAAGAAGCTAATGTTATAGAGGCTTTTGAAGACGCTAATGTATACAAGAAATGCTGTGGAAAAACTGATTAACTGTTAGCTGCAAGGGAAACTAAAGCTAAAAACTTATACAGGACAAGAAAATAATAATTTTCAATACTTTAGTGGCATTAAGCCCTCATTATTAACATCGATAAATTAAAAAGTAGACATCACTTTAGCTACATTAGACATAATTTACAAGTGTCTTCAGTGTGACCTTTGGTATGTGTTAAATATGCATCAATAGGCATTAGTCGTACACGTATGCAAGCTTGGATATGTGGCGGTTTGAGGTAAATTCATGAATACAGTCTACAAAAAATTAAGAGCACATTAAATTGTACATGTAATGCAACACATAGACTAGTCAAATCTGGACTGGGTTATTCTGTAACGATTGCACACTCTTTACAACACAGAGTGGGAAAAGCAACAAAAAGGGTAAATTTACTTTCCTCGAATAGCAAATGGTAAAATTACCCAGAAATGGACAACTCTAATCTTGTTCATTCCTGTGAAACCACTAATGTATTGAATTGTCATTGGAGTTGAATGTATTGTTACACACTTACTATAAATGTACTTATACATTAAGGTTTAATATCAATCTTTTAGCAAGGGTAAAGATAATATGTTTTATAAGAGGATTAACATGAAACTTTAAGACAATATTATTACATTCAATGCCAAAATTAATCTGTTCAACTTTATATGTAGAAGAACAGAAATATCTGGGTCACATCAGCACTAATTAATATGATATATTCAAATTAAACAATACATTATTCCATTTGTAAAAACTTACATTTTTAACTAGACTAAGCAGCAGCTCATTTTGTTGGTATGATATAACAAATTTTCTTGAAACACGTTCAATAAAAGTGTTTTCAGCCCTTTGCGATTAAAATGAAGTTAAATGTTGCTCTGTTAAATTAGCTGTGTGGGATTTCTTCCACAGCTTCCCTTTTGCAGCATTTCTTTGGAGGCAGCGGACTTGAGAGGTGTTTATCTCCAACAGCTTACCTTGGTGTGTTCGACCAAATGCATTTCGATGAGCATCTATTGATTTTAATGTCATGAATTTAGCCGCGAAGCCAAACACGGCTGCAGCGCCGTTTGGTTTCAGGCCTATTGACAGGGAGAGCTCAATAACTTAACGGTGTCGACTTGAGCTGCATTACACTGAAGCAAAAAGGCAGCGATGTAAAGGGCACTAAAGCATATGCTACCAGAATGTCACGGCATCTCAGATGTGATCTGGAGCACAAGGTTTATTAGGAGACAAAAGTACAGATTTTGGCTTTAAAAGAGAACGGTTTTTGTAGATACTTATAGTTCCTGTATCCAGTATAATTGTGCATATATTATGCGTGTTTGTTAAGCTAATTTTGTGCTGAAACAATAGTAGTTTAAGGTGGATGGTTACAGTGATTTATCAAAAATCTTGATGGTGACACTTGTTTTTAGCATTTCTTTTTATCTATGTAAAAGAGACAAGCATTTACAAACTGTGGAATATATATACTATAATGATTGCAGTGATTCTATACTCTTTCTAGTGACAGACGACACAGTATGGGTTAGGCTGCTAACACTGAGTGACACAGTAGTCTCTGAGGGGATGGTGGTGGGATGGATGGCTGTAGAAGGGGCCTCTTACCTTGTATTGCTTAGCAATGTTCTGCTTGTGGTTCTCCTCCACCTCCTTGAACTTCGTCTCCAGGCCACGGAGCTGGACCTCCATCTTCTCCACGTACTGAAGGTCCCTCTGGGTGCGCTGGTCCAGCACCTGGATGGACTGGGTCATGTTCTGGACCTGGGGATCCAGCAAACATAAATGCAGGCTGAATATCTAAAATATCTCTCTTTTTTTCTCCCCTTTTACTTCAAAGGTTTTTTTTTGAGTAGTCTGGTGTAGAGAAAAAGCAACAGGTTTCCAATATGTTGTTTTGGCTTGGCACACATTTCGTGATGATTCACAAACTCTGACATCAGGCAGCTAGTCAGGGGCCTCACAAGCGAAGAACGCATACTGTTCAGACATTTGTCGTCTCCAGAAATGTTCTACTTGATGCACTCCCCAAACTAAGAGGAGCCTGCTGATGTCGGCTCGCGTAAATCAACTAATCTGCATTACTTTGGATTAGCTTGTTTACCAATGTTTGCGTTGTAGCTCCCAGGCTGGGCATTGAGCTGCGTTGCATCATTAGACATGTTGCTCTGGGTGCATGCAGTGCAACATAAGCGCAGCGTTCAACTGCCTCCCATGACGACTTGGGTTTCCAGGGAGCTCATTAGACACTTGATTTCTATTCTTGTCCCACATTCAGGGAGGTGACTGGGGGACCATCTCTTTGTGAGCGTGAAACAAGGTAAAAATGGCTACCCTGGGCATTGTGAGACGCAGATTGCCGTTGCTGGGTATTTAGCCAAGCATTTACCTTCTCCAGCAGCTGCCTCAGTTGTTTGGTGCGAGCATCCCGCGAGCACATGGACTGCTGGGGCGCCACCACGGTGCAGACACACCTCCCTTCGCTATCCTGGGCAGAACTGTACACCTGCCACGACTCCTCTGGGTTTGCTGGCAACACCTTCACGCAAAAAAAAAAAAAAAAAGAAAAAAAAACAATCAAAAAGTGTTGTCAAATGGCTTGAAAAACATTGCTTTTTAAAAAAAAACATGATAAACAACAGTAAGCTGTGTTGCTTTGTGAAATATGCATCAACTTCCGGTGCCGTGCCCATGATTAAGCACCGCCTGTTTGTCATCAAATACGGCACGTTCTGATGATGCATCAGGATACCATACCATTAAAACAGATCAGCCGGTAAGGCAGCTTGGTTACCGTGGAAACTAAACACAGTCTTGTCCAAAGGCATCGCTGACCTAGAAGTTATGAAAGGCTGCTCAGGTAAATCCTCCTGCTGCTGGGGTTCAAGAAATGTTTTGAGGTGCTGCGCCCCTCTCCAACTCCCCACAGGGCTGATTGGGCTTTAAAGAGGGGAACAACCTCCTCCAAACAAGAGAAATGCTGTTTGGTTTCACTTTGATCGTATCATTTTGGCATGTACAACATGAAAATAAATGATCTCTCCCCTGTTATGTAATGTACTTTAGAAACCGAATGCCACGGTTACACTCATTACTTACGAGTCGACCTGAGGTAGGAAGCAACTCCGTGACAACTAAGGGCACCTGAGGCCCTGCTGGCCCCAAGAGCACTGGCTGTATCCATATAAAGGAAGATCAATGCTAATTTATTTGTATTTGCTCCTTGTGTCAAGTTCACATTTCATCCACACTGTGATTGTAGGTACGGTGATCAGGAATGGGATTTTTTTGTGGGCGTTTTTTATTTTTTATATTTTTAATGGTGGTTCCAATCAATAACCAGAAATCAGAATGCAGCGATTCCACAACCAGCTCCAATCGATGATCAGCAGTTCAAACGCTATCGTCCCGTTTAGCACATCCTTCAAAACCAAAGAACTTTAGTGTATAAACCCATCAACCAACAGCATCCGATGCACCGTTGTTGAGTTTAGTTCCTAAAAACGACAAAAATCTTGATCTTGCAATTTTGTAGCTTCGAATATAAAATACTACGTCTCACCAAAGAATGTGCTGAACTTTTTTTTTTTTCTCTGCCTTCAGTCTATATATGGGTCACAGCTCTACGATTCCAGAACTATGACGTCGCTTTTTCTTTTTATAATCCATCACACGAGACATGACTAATCCATTTACCGTCCTGCTGTTGGGATCAGAGAAAAGGATTGGCTTTTTTAAAACACATTCAGTACTGTGTGTCAGCTGCCTTTTAATCCAGCCAGGGAGGCGGTGATAAAACAAAAGAGGAATGAGGCTACAACTGAGTACTCACTAATTGCATAAGAAAAAAAACATACTAAAGATTCACGCATGAGGTTTTTTATGGCTTTTTCCCCTTGGGACTATAACTCCTAAGAAAAGAAAAGGTTTTCTGCTTCCTTGGTGGAGTTAATAATAGCATCAGAACCTAATTTGTATTGAACTCAAATGGCCGTTGAGCTGCTGATTGATGCTTCTGAATGGAAAATAATGGGAATTCTTACTTTTGATCTATTTTCAGAGTCTATCTGAAACTCATTCTGTGCAGAGGCACCATGTGAAGGAGTACGGTGGTGGAGAAAAGCAGTGACCACTTCTAGAAACCTGCTGCCTCTCCTGGTCCAGGCAGTCTCAAGACGCAGAGGAGAAGCCAAATTAAATCATGCATTCATTTCATTAACTGTTTTGTTGCACACCCCTTTGAATTGTCATCCTTTTCTGCACCAACCCGCACTTAACAGTAGGCAAGTAACTCTCCTAAAAAACAAATTTGCATACTACCCCCCTGGATTATCAACGGCACCCATTTGGCCACCCCATTTTGTAAAAACTTCCTGCAGGCGCCCCTGTTAATGGGATTGATTCCATTAGGCCACTTACTGTATCCACCACTTAAAATCTAAATGTTTGACAAGACCAGCATGACAAATACTTGATTTTGATTCAGCCAGCAGTGGCATTGAGCGCCTCCTCCTTCCACTCACCCACTGTGGAGAGGAAAGATGAAGACTCCTGCTGTTTCAGAGGGGATCTAGGAAACCACGCTATATTATTATTATTATTTTTATTTTATTTTTTTGGAAGCATTTAAATTTCCATATATTTTTAGAATCAAATCTGAGAGGGGGGAAAAAAAAAAAAAAAAAAAAAAAAAGAAGAGAAGACCAACTTTCCATTTCGGTGCAGCAGCAGCAGCAGCAGCAGAAACACCAGAGGAGGAACCTATGATGGATGCCTCTCCAAAATCCTTCACTAGTCCGGGGCGCAGGGCACGAGCTCAGCTTGAAATGATGAATGAACCAACAGCGCTTTCCTATAATTAACATTCCCTTTAGTGATGGACAAAATAAGATAAAATCGGCCCGATCACTGATGGAGGCTGGCTGGGGCGGGGGGGGGGGGGGGGGGGGGGGGGGATGAGTGGAACTTACTCCCGTGCTCCGGTCTGGGTATCCTCCCTGCGCCGCCGTCAGCTTGGTAGTATTGAGCCCCACCAGAGAGGGGAGGGTCTGCGACATCCAGTTGGTGATCATCGCCATGGTGCTCAGCACGACCCCGATCTTCAGCAACGGCACCGTCATCTTCCTTCTTCGCGCTCCGGACGACTCGGACTTGATGTTAATCCTCCTTCATTCTACGGACTCCGTGGAGAAAACCGGGGAGGCGAGTCGCGGTGCCCAGAGCATCTCGGCGGTCCGACCGGGTCTCCGGCTCGGCTCGGCTCTTCGTGGACATCTTCGAAAGGGAAAAAAAGGGGGTTTTTGCGGGGGAGCGCAAGATGGGTATCTGGGACAGAGGCGAGAGAGAGAGAGAGAGAAAGAGAGAGAGAGAGAGAGAGAGAGAGAGGGCTCGATCTCCCCCCCCCCCCCCCAAAAAAAAAAAGAAAGTGCACGACGGGTGTTTAAAATAACCCCCCGAAAGCACCCGGCGGATGGGTAGATCCTCCTTGCTGGCCGTCCCGCACAATGATGCTCCCGAGCTCCCGGTTCGCCTGTTTTTTACTATCTGGGTCCGCCTCCTGCTTTGGGTGCGATCTGTGATGAACTGCTCGTACGGGCGGCTCCAAATGGATGTGAGGAGGGAGGAGGGGGGGCGGGGGGGCAAAAAGAGGAGGTGCTGAAGATCTCCACAGCGCCAGACGCAATGATGTCACACAGTACGGGCTCCGCTTATTGTAAGAGCCAATCTCGGACCGCAGCCGAGTCGTCAATAAGCGGACCGACACAAGCTTCTGGACAATGAGGTCAGTCAGACAAGTGATGTCCGAGAGGAGTCTGTGATCCAGGAAGTCGTATTTCTCTCTCAGTGGCCTTTATGTCCGCACGATAAATCCCGAGCATTTGATTTCAACTTGGAAAAAAAAAAACAAAAACAAAAAAAAAAAACAAACAAAAGTATAGCTGCACAGCCAACACCAAAAGGCAGCACCGGTTTGCAAAAGCAACGGAATGACCGTGTTGGTTGTCTGATGGAGATGGAAGCGTCCGGTTATCTCATTCGTGTGACTCTGGCGCCATCTTGTATCCGATTTTGGCGTTACAAGTTTAAATAGACTGCTTATTAAAGGCGCGTTTCAAATCAAAGCTGGCGGGGATTTCGGGTTTGACTTGCACCGAGCATATAGTAAACAAATATGCGTTGTGAATGTCAGAAGAGATTAAAAACAATGTGCAGAAAATCATTATATCGATGAAAATGCGGTCATGGTGTTTATGTGAATCAGTAGAACTGACTGATAGTCACAAGGCCCATCCAGTGTCATGTGGGTCAAAAAGCTGGAAAGTTAGGGAAATATTACCATTGAGGGAAAATGTCTGAATCCAATTCCCTGGAACTAAGTCAGGTAGCGGTAAAAAAAAAAAAGTGTATATATATATATATACACAGTCCAGTCACATTAATGTGACCATCTGTCAAAAGCCAGAATAACCACCTTTCGCAGAGCGAACTGCTACGAGACGTGCAGGAAGAGAGTCACTTAGGTCCCTGAAGGTCTTCTCTGGGATGTTGAGCCATGCCGACTCTAATGCCGTGGCCAGCTGCGCTAGATTACGCGGTTGAGGATCCATGGCGCGAACAACTCGATCGAGATGGTCCCACAGATGCTCGATTGGGTTTAAGTCAGGTGAGTTTGCTGGCCAGGGGAGGACGGTAAACTCATCCTGGTGCTCTTCGAACCACGCACGTACACTGGCAGCTGTATGGCACCTCGCATTGTCCTGCTGGAAGATGCCATCATCCTGAGGAAAACAATGCGCATGTAGGGGTGGACATGGTCCGCAAGGACAGATGCGTACTTGTATTGATCCATCGTGCCTTCCACAATAATCAGTGAACCCAGAGAATGCCAGGAAAACATTCCCAGACCATAATGCTCCCGCCTCCAGCTTGGACCGTTCCTGCAATGGTTGCAGGGTGGTTCCTTTCAGAGGTTTCACGCCTTATACGCCAACGTCCATCTGTCCGATGGAGCATAAAACGCGATTCATCTGAAAACGCTACCTGTCGCCACTCAGTGGACGTCCAGCTGCTGTACTGGCGTGCAAATTCTAGCCTTCGTCGTCGATGAACACCAGTCAGCATAGGTGCACGAACCAGGCGTCTGCTTCGGAGGCCCAGACGCAGCAATGTTCGCTGAATAGTGGTTTGGGAGACACTTGTGGTAGCCCCTTGGTTCATTTTAGTGGTCAGTTGCTCAACGGTAGCCCGTCTATCTGCCCGAACGCATCTCCGCAACCGTCGTTCGCCTCTGTCATCTATGGCCCGTGGTGCACCACATTTGCCACGTCGTTGATTTTGGACAGTCCCATTTTGCCATGCACGGTACACTTTTACCACGGCGGCACGCGAACAGTTCACAAACTCAGCCGTTTCGGAAATGCTTCCACCCTTGGCCCGAAAGCCAATGATCATGCCCTTTTGGACGTCGGATAAATCGCTTCGTTTCTGCATTACGCCAACGATTGAAATGTTTTCCGAAGCCCACACACACCCTTTATATACGCTCAACTGCACTGTGCTGCCACCTGCCTTCTGTGATTGGTTATTTAACTCTGAAGTGGAAAGTACGTGGTGGTCACATTAATGTGACTGGACTGTGTATATATATATATATATATATATATATATATATATATATATATATATATATATATATATATATATATATATACTTTTTTTTTTTTCAAACAAAAAAAACAACAACCAGGAAGCCATTCATTCACCTACACCTTCACCCTGACCACAGAAACATCTTGGCTGTCCCAGGCGGTTTGAGAGCTTGGAATGAGAATTGAAATGTTCTGGATCAACAGGATGTTAGTTAATTATATTGACTAATTATATATATTTTGAAGGAGAGTTTGATTTTAAACTCTCCTTCAAGATCATCAGTTAATGTTGACTTGAGTTTTTAGCAGTGACTCCATTCTGTTTGTGCTAAATAAACTTTTTTTTAAATCCAGGAGCAGATGTTGCTCTTATGCGTGTCAAAACAATTTAAGTATAAATGCAAAATAAATGTTATTTAATGTATGTAGATTTCTGATAATGTATTGCTAAACTTAGAGAGAGAAATTGTGCTATTTGCTGTGTAGTTTTTATTTCAAATTTTAATGCTAGTCTATAAGTCTTATGTACTACGATTAAGTATTAATACATGATCACCTATGGACCCATTTCTCTCATTACTTGTTGAAAGATACACCAGTTGTAACTAAAACCTAAAGTTTCATTGTTATGTAAACATGATTTAAAAGTTATTTTAGCCTGTTGCATTTAATTTTGGAGGAAACACTGTATGCTTTAGTTATTTGTAAATAGATCAGCAAGTAAAAGTTATTTTTTTTATAGCTGATTCCGGAATCAACACCAAATTTGGTCCTTTTTTTGGAACATAGAAAAAAAATCCAGACCCATCCAAGAAAAAAAAAAAAACAGGCATGGACAACACAAAGAGTGACGCTTTAGTGGAAAGTGGTTTTAACTAAATTCTGCATATGGCCTCATACTGCCTTGGGACTGCTCAGAGCATTCATTTTTCACTGCAGTAACGCAACACATTGCATAAAATTACATCCATTTGCACCTATGACAGTACATTTTAAAAACAGAAATGATATACTGTTTTATCTTTGCTTTGTTTCCTAGGAAAAACCTTTAGATACTACTGGGTGTTTTGATGATAGCAGGTTTCAAAACAGCGATTTCTTTTCTGAATTTTATGCTAATTAGCCATTCATTAAAAAAATAAATAAATAAATGAGACAACTATAAAAACCAGGAAGCCATTCATTCACCTGCACCTTCACCCTTGCCACAGAAACATCTTGGCTGTCCCAGCATTTACAAACGGAGGGTTAAAAGCTTGGAATGAGAATTGAAATGTTCTGGATCAACATGATGTAGGTTAAAGAGCTCAGGTTACATGACTGTCCAATCTCTAGAAAACCTCTCTGAAAGAAAGATGTGATTAATCCATGTGCAAACTGTGTTTCCATTACTTTCCCACCACCACCCCCAACCTGTGGCTTTTCCCGTTTACTGTCGATGACCTTTAAGGTGGGATTGCACAGTGACAGTAGTTTCACTGGCAGCTATCGACCTCACCCACTAAAGCTTTGTAGTCCACTTTCAGATTATATAATGAGAGGAAGGTTAGCGGGAGACAGCATGAGTGTATAATGATGTTCTCAGGGCTGGACTTGAGGAGTCCTTTGTACACAGGCTTCTTTGTGAAACGCAGACTGCAACAGAAAAAGGGAAGGAAGGAAGGAAGGACTGTGCCCTAAAGTAACCTCAAAAGGAACAAATGTACCTCTTTCTTGTTAAGCCCATCCAGCTAAAGCCCTCAGGATTCAATCATGGAGCACAACAGTTACAGTGGCAGAGAGTGATTAATAATCATTGACCTTCTTGTAGATGGGTCAATCAGACTGTTTATCAAGACAGATTGGTGGATATGCAGCGGCATTGATTGAGCATTTATCCTCACGGGGTTTATGCAAACAAACGAGCAGTTATGTGCTGCATTTGCCTGAGAATAATACTGAGAGGTAATTCCTACAATGCATTCGGTATGAACAAATCTGTAGGTAAAAGCAACAGAACTGCTGGGAAAAAATGCCAAAAACAAGCTTGCATATTTTACAGCACACCTTCACAACGACCTCGTGCTGCTCTGAGATTGAGCATTAAAGCTTGATGAGAGTAGTACTTCTGTCTGGGCTCTTTGTGCTGCTGCAGCTGTTTTTACCTTGTAGCACAACCACAATGTCACATTCAGAATCTAGAGTTTGAGCTCTTTGCAAAAAGAGATGGGGGTGGGGGGAAAGTAAAAACAACCCACATATCTCAGCCTACAAATGCGCTGTGAAATACATCGTACCTCCACCTACTCCTCTTCTGCTTCCTTCCTCCTCTCCACCCTTTGCCTCAGTCGGCCGTACTGAATCATAATCATCAGCTGCCAATCACACCACGCATGATGAAATCCACTCTGAACCCATGTAGCGCCAGACTGAGTATCATTGTTGATGTTTTTCTTTTTTTAGTTTCTTCCAAAGAAAGCCTTTAAAGCCAGTTTGTACCTACACAAGCAAAAGGAAAGCTTTACAAGCTGAGCTAATTCTTGGATTACCACGTTGCCCCGGCATCAAAAAGATGGCTTTCAACGCCACCACCTGCTCCATCATGTGTTGCTGAGGTGCTTTAGGATGTGAGCCTGAAGCCCATTGGTGGAAGAGACAGTGCAGGTGAGGAGCAGATGCTGCTCTGAATGCTTACTATTCCTCGCGGAGGGAGTGTGGGGTCTGCAAAGCCAAAAAAAAAAAAAAAAATCCAGGGAGCAGAGGGCGGGATGAACGCAGAGAGGGTGTCTCTGGCTCCTACAGCCAGATGTCTTGAGAAAAGACTTTCTCTTTCAAACTTTGCCTCTGAAAAACTGTGGGAGAGTCTTGAAGCGAAGCTCTTAATGCAGTCTTTAGGAGGGCATCATCGTTCAGGATCAGGGGTCAATGCAGTACAGTACTCCTTTGAGGGCTTTTCTTTTTCTTTTCTATCCTGACGTAGCTCAACAGTAAGACCTGCAAGTCCCTAATATTTACAGCAAGAATTGTATTACTTTTTTTTCCCTACCTGGTTTCAGTCGGAGTTGAGGATGGGAAGATGTTTGGTTTCCCCTCCTACACCGAAAGGTTTCCATGAAACTGAGGCAATAAAAGCAGCGGATTTGTCAGGGTACCTTGTCTTTTGGTTTTTCTTGCGCGAGAATATCGACTTTCTCACAGGCCATCAAAGAAAAGACACTGTCAGTGTGTCGCGGGCTCTGACCTGCACAGGAACCAGGCTGCTGGTCGCAACGCCAGAAAGGAAGGCAAAACGCTTTTCTATCCACCTCTATGAATTCGCCGCTTCCTGCCAAGACAACCCCTCTGTTCATCATATTTTATTCAAATATGAATTCAAGAGGGTGTGCGCGCTGTAACTCACTGTCGAGCTTTAATGGGTGGCAACAGGTGCCTGCTGCTTTCGTACTTGTCAGTGGGACATTTCATACCCACATTTCACAACTGATTAATTAAATTGATATTAGTCGGTTTGCAGTCCGCTGTAAGGAAATGCACCTATAAGACTCCAGTAAGTAATGTATAAAACCAGGAAGCAGTTGAGGGTTATCTTGGCTTATATTGCGTCACAATTTTTCATAAAAGCTATTAGAGAGGAGCTCAGCTGAGAATAAGAACCACAATGAACAGAGAAATGATATGATACACAGAGGAACTTTTTACTTTTAAAATTCAGTCGACGTTTTAAGCACTGTAACCAGAGTTACTTTAAAACATGGCTTGAGAAAAATGGCATTTACTTTGTTTTGGGCTGTTTTGGAGTGTGGAAAATTGAAGATTTAGATACACATAGAAAATGCTTTGTATATTTTAGTCAAAACCTGCATGGAACTGTGTTAAGATAACTATTTGTTCAATCTACCCCCACTAAATGTCACAAACTAGAGGAAATATGTAAGTTTCTCAAGAATAGAAGTAAAACTCTTTTCATTTATTGCTGTTTAGTGCATCAGTACAAAATAGATTGTTTGCAAGAACAACTTGGGAATAGGTTAGGACGAAAAGGCGGCCATTTTTAAGAAGTTGGGCCACAAACTGTCAAATTGAATCTTCCCAGATTTTTGTTCATTTTTGGAAATCAGACGGGATTGTTGACCGATCCCGTCCGTGCTCTTTCTTTGATTTTGTTGTGGCAACCCAGGATTATCAGGAGACTTCAAAAAGTCCATGTGGTCCCTCTACCCCTCCTCCCCTCTTGTTTCCATCAGCATCATCTGCAGCTGCATTTTGCTGACTTGCTTGTAAGAACTTCCTGCCAGACCGACAAAAAACATTAACATCCAAACTTCTCCCAAAAAAAAAAAAAACATCCTTGCATGAATGTCAAAACCATTCCCTCCTTGTTCATGACATTTCCCATGAAACCTGTTGGAATCCACCCTACCCCTACACACACCCCACAGCCCCCCCAACTCCCCCAATCCTCTCAAATTCTGTCAATATTGTTCCGACACGCTGGTTGTCAGGGCCGGCAGGGCTTTTTTGCAGCAAACTACTTTACACCCACATTATTGAGTTTGTGCCTTGTGGCGTGCCAATGAAGGGGGGACAGAATTTATTGATAGTGCCTCGTTCCACATTTGATATTATTTTCTCTCCAATTACCAGTTGCAGTTGGATTCGCAACACAGAAACATACGACTTTGTGCTGAAGCAAGCATAGATAATAAAAAAAGAGAAAAAGATAAATACAAATCCTTCACTCCAGCGGAGGCAGGGGCCTTGGTGATAAATAAACCCACTCCCCTCGCCCTCACGCTCTCACCAGCCTGGCAGTCTCATGTTTATGATGTTTACTGCCTGTCAGGTGTCTCTAATAAACAACCCCAACGTCTGACTGGTTTTTGTCCGCACACTTGTTTTGAGCCCATTGTTGGAATAATTGTTCCCTTCACTCACAGGCGCCAGCAAAGTCACAGTGTGGTCAGTGGGCATGCTCAAATAACCCCACCTCCACCACCCACTCCTATTTGAGACACTGCATTTGATTGTTTAGCAGCAGTCCATCACTATTGTTAATTGATGGCCTTTGTTTTTCTTTCTTTCTTTCTTTCTTTCTTTTTCCTTTCTTTCTTTTTTCCATTTTTTATTTTTTTTTTTAGCTGCGGGCAACATCTGGTAGCAGGACGGTGGAAATGTTAAATCAGACCTTTCGCTAACGAGGACCGATGTGTCAGCGGTGGAGATAAGTGAAGGCACAACACATTCACAGTCATGTAATCCCGGGCTGTTAATCTGTTTAGGAAGGGGGGGGGGAAGGGGCTAATTCTCGGGGTCTCCTCGTATGAGGGAGAGCCACTTAACCTGTAGACACATATGCGTAAAGAATAAACAAACAGGTGGGAAAAATGGCGTGAAGAAAAGCAAACCTACTTGGGTGAGTTCTGTGCCCATGAAGACGAGGAGGATCAGAGTCAGGATCTTGCTCGCGGGCTGCATCTCTTGCCTCCGGTGTGCGCGCGCCTGGACCAGCGGTCTCACATGCAGATCGGTTCCCTCCTTTCGCGTCCCCCCCTTTTGGCTCAGCAGTCTTTTTCTCTTCAACCACCTCTCTCGGCTCTGTTCCTGTGCTGTGGGTCACTCGACTCTTTTTTTCTCCCCTCAATTTTCTCTCTCTCTCTCTCTATCTCTCTCTCTCTCTCTCTTTATCTCTCTCTCTCTCTGTCTCTCTTTCTCCCTTTAAATGACGATCACGATTACAGTTTAATCCCCCGCAGCATATAACGGCGAATCTGTCTCACGGAATCGTATCCGGGCATATTCATTTCCCTATCGAGAGCCTTGGTCTGTCTCCGGAGCCTCTCCCCTTGTCGGGTGGCGGAAGCTCTGGCTTCTAGCTGCGACGTGCGGCTGTGATGGACATGGGAGCAGAAGGACGCGCACACGGCTCCGCATACAACCGGGTACGAATCTTCAGTCAGGATATTGGCAAAAGTTTACCTCTCCGCCTCAAGCTGCCGTATAAGGTCTCGGCGAGGTGGGGGGAGAGGAAAAATGAGAGAGACGGAGCTGTCCGCGGTGCTGAAAACGGAAGTGGCATCGCAGGGAGAGCGAGATTTAAACAGGCAGGAGCCTCTTTAAATCTCGCTCGCAACAATCATTAAAAACCCACGATGAATTTGACTATCAGATGGTGACGGGACTATTTGATTTCTAAGTGAAACTGTATTGTTTACCAGAACTTCATTTTTTTAAATATTATTTTTCTTATTTTATCTTTGTCGTAAATGTCATGAGTTGTGAGTTTATGGATGGAATAAAATGCAGACTGGAGCTATGAGCATGGACCATATTAAATATTTAAAATTTAAAAAAAAAATGACAAAAAGCTTACAATAAATAAATAAATAAATAAATAAATAAAATAAAACAAAACAGGGAACACAGGGAGCCAGAGCAGAACAATTTTTTTTTTTACAGGAACTGGGGACAACAAGGAAGTAACAGCATTTAACTGGAGGAACCAACAATGAGGAACTGAGGATGAGTTGTGTTTGTACTGGGGAGGCTGAATACTGAGCAAAACACAGATGGCTGATTAGAAACGGGTTGCAGGTGTGAGGGGAGAGAGAGAGAGAGAGAGAGAGAGAGAGAGAGAGAGAGAAAGTGGCACAGGGGCGTACGCAGGGGACTGGGAAGTAAATAAAAAGAACTAGACCTAAGAAACGTAATTCAACTAGATTAACCAATGATAACTAAACACAAGAAATAAACATAATAAACTGTTCACTGAGGAAGGGCTGAATTAAAGTCAAACAGAAACAAAACTGAGCTAATAAAAAATAAACTGAAGAATACAGAATAAACAAACCTCAAAACAACTCAGGATCCTAACAAAAAATACAAATTTCACACTTTGAAATCTTTCATATCAAAAGCCAAAGTGTCTCCAGGGTCTGTTCTTGGTATTTGGTCTCCAAGCAGCAGTTTGCCTTCAGCTGGCTCTTTCTTACTATCTAAGAAAAATCTGTTACATAACCATGCCATTTTGGTTTCATTACTTTCTTGACATATCATGAGTTCATACACAATCAAGGAGCTCTGTGTTTATAAAAGGATTGTTTAGGGGTCCAGGTGGGATCTGTGCTAACATAAATTTTATGAACAATTATCAGACCTCTCTCACAAAAGAAGAAATATCAATCGAACCAATATTAAGGCTTAACTTATTAACTTATGGCTTAGTTTGTTGCAGGTAAAACTTTCTTTATTTGCATACAAGATGTTAAATAAGTTCTTTTGCAAGAGACCTGTTATCTCTACTGCTATTTACACAAATGATGCTGGAAAAAATTCAACTCCTCCTCCACCACCTAATGCAGGTTTATTTTTTTAACTGCTGTCTGTTTTAGTGAAAAAAAAATTATATTCTGAAAAAGCACATTTATTGGTATTAAATTAAAGAGCAGATGGTCACATAACTTTCTGAATTTTGCAATTATTCACAATTCCTGAGAATTGATGGCACTTATCTAGGTAGGGTACACACTGATCAGGTTGCCAGTTTATTGCAAGACTCATTGTAGCACGTTGACAAAAAAATTTATTTATACAAACTTGCAACATTTTACCATGTGATGTGATCACATATTTGTATTTATCAGAGACCATTTAATGGTTTAACATATTCTAACCACCTTGTTCTTATATGAGCATTAAATGCTCATTTTGGAGTTCTGGAGGAGTAAACGTTTCAGTGTTTGGTTATTCAGAACAAACTATTGGATATATAGAAACATACATTTCTATTATTTTTCACTTAGTTAAAAGAAATATAGAAATAAATTTTAGGGTAGAACAAGCACAATGAAATCTATAAATGTGGCTAGGATGATAGAATCATTTTTCTTCTTTTTTAGTATCCCTCCTACGTCTTGTTGACTTTCCTCCTTGGTCATCTTCTTGTCCCAGTCAAGATTTGAGGAATGCCTTCTTTACTTTGCCACTGATAAAAAGCTAGACATTTTTGTTGTTGTTGTTGTTTTTTGTTACCTCAAACCATGTGAGCAGACATGTGGGACAAGGTGCTCAGGTCAGACGACGCCATAATTTAGCCGTCTTGCTGACAGGCAAACAGCTCTGCTCACTCATATGCATATTTCTCTTTTCACTGTACAGTTCTGCATCATTTTTGGTCTATTAATAAAAATCCACTTTGAACATAAAAAAACAAACAACTTTTGGTAGGTTTGCATGTCGCTATATATTTCTCATATTGAGTCAAAGTAAAACAAATTGCCTTTCTTGGTTTCCATGATCGTTTCATTTTTTTCATTTTTTCTTTAAGAAAACATACTAAAGGAGTAAACATGCATGGGAAATTTTAGCTCACTCAGAGAAGACCTGACTGCTGGACAGGCTAATGTATTGTCTGAGTGATGAGGGTGGAATACTCTGGACGTAAACAAGAGCATTTGTTTGTTGGCAGGAGTCCTTCCCTGCATGTCGGTGCACAGCCCACACACACAGGACAGCAGGTGACACATCTCACCAGCACGCCGGCCAACATTTCACTTTGTTTTTAAAGAACAAAGCCACAGCAGGAACCACTGAGCCAAGCAGACCCTTAAATTCTGCCTGATGAAATGTTCTCGTTTTGCAAGCTGTGAAGAATAATCGCTGTGGAACAATCGATTTGTGTTTGATTGCCTATCAGGCTACAGTTCTAGCGAGTGCAGGGTTGAGGAGGGGGGAACAAAAAAATACTGCTTCAGTTATGCTGTTTAATTAATGCA
Source organism: Poecilia picta (assembly GCA_033032245.1). Lineage (NCBI taxonomy): Eukaryota > Metazoa > Chordata > Actinopteri > Cyprinodontiformes > Poeciliidae > Poecilia > Poecilia picta. The sequence goes on from CM065364.1 coordinate 22,992,857, forward strand.
CTCTCTAAAGGTTTTGTTTTAAAAAAAAAATCAAAATCCAATCAGAGCCACTGGTTTCATTAGCCTGTTTGAGGTAAGATTTTACTTCCTGATAGCAGATCATTAGAAGAGCAGTACTGAGCCAGTGATGAATGAAAACACAATCAAAGATACTGAACGCCAACTGGGGAAAAGGAGAGAAAGACTATAGAATGCAACAGTGAGTCTGCGTAAATTTGATGAAAGAGCTGCACATAGCAGCTTAGCAGAGAAGCTGATTTAATGCAGCTGCTTGAGGTGGTATTTATTTTCTGCTCATTGAGGCGAGAATACAAAATATCCAATTGTCTTGTTTGCATGCAGACGTGTTTAACGTGTCATCATTGCGGTGGGTGCAGATGGGGAGTCATTGTTATGTGAGCCGTCAGGGTTGGGGGGGGGTTGTACTCAATTAATGACCACTTGTTTAAATCTGCAAATTCTTTATTAAAGTTATAAGGAAATTTATTGAAAAGTTTCCCTATAAAGATTTAGCGGCCCTTATTCCCAGCTTTGACAATATGTTTTGTTTTTTTTATATATATATATTTAGATTTTGTTAACTGTATGAAAGTTTTTCGAAGTTGGGATGAATGTCGTTGTCCTTATCAGAGCTGTTTGAAATTTCTCTTCCTCAACAGCCTGTTAGTTCTGGAGTTCGTCAAGGAGCCACCTTTAGACCCTGTTTCATTCTGAACACATTCCCTCGTGTTTTCTTGTCATAATTTTGTAAATATAGAATTTCATTCATTTTTAATGCAAAAAAATACAAATGTGTACCCCTGGAGAGGAGCCAGCTAAGACACATGATAACTGAGTCACAGCTTTGGGCCTCCAAATACTCAGGGGCCTCCATTAAATGCTGGAATGCTAACACAAACCATATGTCAAATTTTTGTTTATGTATTTTTTTTGTTGAGAACAAGAATGCTCTTCAATTTTATTAGCCATTTCAGCATGTCAATGCAAATTATATTCTGCTTTAAGTCCCACGCAAACTACCTATCATCTGTTCTTGGCACACTAAGCAAAGTAAAAGCGGTGAAATGCTGTAAGACTAGTAATACTGGTAATACTCAGCTCATTTAAGGCCCTTCTAACTTCCACTTAATTCTTGAGGCCCTACAAGAGCAAGACATCATATTGATTGTCATTTAAAATCTAATAAGCACGCTAACGCTAGCTGTTTCCTATAAATCAGAAATGTGTCTAATGTGAAGTCCATCATATTTATTACAGACATTAAGACCCATGCTTTATGAAAGAGATAACTGCTGCGCGTTGGTTTTAGCGGGGTGCTGTGGCAGTCGCTTCATTTCTGGTGAGAATGTCCACATCCGGACTTGGTCTCTTCCAACATTCCTACCAATCTGTGCACAGAATCTCTCCTCTGCTTCCGCTTGGCTTTGAATGGAGTTGCTTTATTTGCCAGCATGAAGACAGCTGCCATTCTTCCTGGAAGTGACAGATTGAGTTCACTGAAAAGGCTGAATATGACACACGCGTGGCACAGTTTTGTGACCCACTACTTGTCACCGAAATGTGCAGCCAAATGAGTTTTCATGCTGCTGTGGCTCTTGTTGTAATTCAAACACTTTCTCCAGACTTTCCCCTTAGGAGAGCCTTGTTAATGCTGCAGGGTTTTTGTGCTGTGTGCCCATCTCCTTAGAGCCTCTCAAACAGGCAAGAGTCAGTGATACGCTTAATAAATCTTTTGTTTACCCAGTATTTCTCCACTTAAAGTGCAAACCACAGAGACCCACTTCACTGCAACAGAAGTGTCTCACGGTCTTTGACTGTCCCTTCAGCTTATTGACTAAGGGCGATCGTCAAAAGAGGAACCTGAGAAATGAGTCTTCAATCATAAAAGGTTTCCATACCTTAGCATTATTGTTAGCCTCTAACCATGATCCTGTTAGGCTTTTCAAATCTGTTGATGGAGTGAAATTCAAAAATGATTTCTTTCCATCCTTCTCCAGATTTCTTTTCCCAAGTACTGATGCTGACTTGAAGGCATCCGAGTCTCATTTGATGATCCGTTTTAGCATATCGTGTATGGAAAGACTTGAGTGCATCAGAAATGTATTTTTATTAAGTCAAGTATTTGTCTTGGAACTTGAGTCCTCATTTTTGGGTCCTTATAAAACTAGTTCAAATAATAAATAAGCCAATTATTTATTTAGAGGTGCCTAAGACTTTACTTTGGACTATTGTTCTATCTAAAATATGTATAATAATCAGTTTCTACCAATTTATTCCCACAAAACACTCTCAGTTAAAAAAAATAGAATAAACATTGAACCAATTAAAACATTTATTTAGTCTATTAAATAAAGCCCGGTTCACATTAAAAGTTTGACATCTGATTAAAACTGAAATGTTATTTTAATTTGGAATTATTTAAAATATTTCCAATTTTTTTTTAAACCATTCAACGTCACAATATTAACTTTTTAAAATCTTTGACTTCTTCTCAGAAGAAACCTTTCCGGCAACTTTCACATCAACATGCAGGACGATGAGCAAAGCCATGCAGAAATGGTTCCTTTAGCGGTGTGAACAAATGAGAGATATTTTCGACAAACATTAAAGTGAAGTGAAGCCATTTGAAGAAAAACTGGAAAAATAATCCTGCAGCCTTATTTTGTGCAGTGGTTCATAACTCAGGGTCTGTGTTCAAATCGTGCGAAACAGGAGCAGATGGACGTTGTTCAGAGGATCAGACTTTTGAGACCCACAACAAAACAACAATATTCAGGTTGTCTTATAATACATTGGTAATAATAGCAAACCAAACATCCATAAACTGCTACCATTCCTTGCCTCAGTGGTTGGAGACCCCCACTTCAGTGCTGATCAGTTGTAGATACTCACCCTGCACTCCAGTATACTTGATATAACCTCGACATAATAAACACCCCTAAAATGTAACTCTGGTTCTCAACCCCAACGTTATCGTCAGCCCCCATCTGGCCACTCCTTCAAAATCATTCTATAAGTGTCCCTGGTGAGTAAACTAGTAATTATTTTTAGCTTATTGGAGAGAAAAAAAGGTGTTATCATCTTCGTATCTTCTACTGTTTTGCGGTCTTGTCTGAAAGTCAGTAGACGCAACGTGCAGAAAGCAAAACAGCTTCTAGTTTTAGTCATAAACATTTTGTTCCCACTATGGTGACTTGCTGTTGCTTTCCCCTTCCATCACTTCGTCTCTCTTTGCTCTCCACAGCCATAGACGATTATTAAAGACATATTCTATTTTATTATGTCTCTGCGATGCCCTACTCATTTAGTGAGCTCGGGACCCAAACCTCCACAATTCTGTGACCTTGATAGGCTGCTGTGCTAACAGGGGAAAGCTCCATAAAAGCATGATTTAACAGCCCCTTGTGTGTTGATCTTGAGTTAGCATTAATGCTTTGGATAATCACTCTATCAGCATTCAGCCTTCAGACCTTGGGAGAATAAAGGAGAATGTGCCTGAATGGTGTATGGAGAGTGAGAAAGTAGAGGATGGAGGAGAGCGAGCGAGCGAGAGAGGAGTGCAAAACAAAGACGACTGGATTTATTTTTCTATTGAATCAAGTTCAAAATTTAATTAGTGGATTTCTGTCTCGCAGATAAATCTTTTGCACATTCTGATTTTATCTTCGTTAATGAATCAGACGCTGAAGTGGGTCGAAAGGAGTAGCTATCAAACTGGAAGACAGTCGCTCATCCTGACTCCCATTGTTTCTTCCTTCCCCACCAGTTTAAGATGTGTAAAAGTCTTAAAATAGGATCGTTTTTCATTGACAAGCATAATGTCAGCGTGATGTGGGAAGTTGTTTCCCACAATTTCTACATGCTGGTGTTACACTGCAATGTCCAAACAGTTCCCCATTTGGAATTTACCAGTGGAAGCCGCTTAATTTTGATTTAAAACATCATTTAACACGGTTCCCAGGGCGACTGGGAAGAGAACATCACTACAGCATCACAGGTCATCCATCTTTGCTAACAGTGATGAAGAGGTGCTTTTCCCACATCTTCGACCAATACAAAAGTGTTTGTTTCTTAAAAGCGTGGTCTTATGTATTTTTTATGCTGTAAAAAATGAAATACAATTCAGTCCGATTGTTTTTATTTCTTCTAGTTTTATGAGAAGTCACAGCTATCAAAGGTTACATTTGAATATGACCATAATGGTTTCTTTAAAAGCATTTACTGGAACGTTTTATGTTTCATGCAACTGCTGCATTTGGCGAGACTGAACGCACCCCACCCTTGCACGAACACATCAAGCCCTGCATTAAGGTCCTTTCGACAGACTGATAAATCTTTTTTTGCGTCAGTCTTTACAGGAAGAAAGCACCAGCATTAAACTCCTGGAGGCAGTCGTGTGATATTAAACGCAGCTCTCACTTCCTTTCCAATGATACCCGAAGCCATGCGGCGAGGAAACATTTCATCTGATGATTGCTCAGCATGATTGTATCGAAAGTTGAACTGCATTAGACTCTGTTTACAGCCTCGCGCAGCGGGGGGAATGCGTCTCCCTCATGGTGCTCTCAGGCTGCAGTGGTAAAATGCCCCATAACCAAGCCCTTTGCTTTTGGGCCACTCTGTGGGCAGATTCATTCGTATTTCGGGGGAAGTAACAACACAATGCGATATCAAACTCAACCGCATGCATGTTGACGGTTAAAAGGATGTTTGGGACTTACAGGCCATGAGTTCGGTTTTTATTATCCATCCTGCTTCATTAACTTCTGTCAACAATCGATGCGATCCATCGATGCTGATCCAGTTGTTAAGTTAAGCCAATAAAAATCAAGAATTGAAATTGGTCCACATGATGATGCAGTTCATTGACATCAATGCTAACGCAGTTTTTCTAAGGCATTCTTTATCTAGAGCTTCTAGAATTGCATGCTCTTTTTAATTATTGGGAACAGTGCGCATTCTGTCTCTAAGGGAGAACCCAGCCACCCAGGTGAGAAGCTCGGTCATCCGGGAGGGACTCAGAGTAGAGCCGCTGCTCCTCCACGTCGAGAGGAGCCAGTTGAGGCTCGGGCATCTGGTCAGGATGCCTCCTGGACGCCTCCCTGGTGAGGTTTTCCGGGCATGTCCCACCGGGAGGAGGCCCCGAGGAAGACCCAGGACACGCTGGAGGGACTATGTCTCTCGGCTGGCCTGGGACGCCTTGGGGTTCCTGGAGGAGCTAGAAGACGTGGCTGGGGAGAGGGAAGTCTGGGCCTCCCTTCTGAAGCTGCTGCCCCCGCGACCCGACCTCGGATAAGCGGCAGAAAATGAATGGATGGATGAATAGAACAGTGCGCTTCACTTTGCAGGGAATAAGGAACAATGATTATGAGGCTGCCAAAAAATCAAAGTCTAGGCTTTCCTTCATAATTCAAAGATTTACTTCATTAACTGGAAAACGCTCCGGTGAATCCCTGAACTAATGTTTAGTTGTAGGACCAAATTCTGACACCTATCATCACATTTTACCGCCCAGTAATTTTGGACTGCACACAGCAAATTTGGTGGAGTTAAATCAACACTCTTTCAAGTGTTAAAACTACTCAGGCTCTTGTTGGAAAAATGTTGGAAAGAGTTAAATTAACACAAGATCTGAGAAGGAAGGATCAAACAAAGTGTTGATTTAACGCTCCCAAATTTGACATGTACCTTCCACACGTCCTCTCTCTCTCTTTTTTGTTGTTGTTTGTTTTACCTCAGAAAAGCATCAGTTTTCCATTTAATAAAGGTCCACAGATTGGGCTGGCCACTCGATAATGCTACTTTTGTTTGGAGCTGAGATACTGCGTGCCAGTTTGTGTGCTTGAGTAAATTTTCTCTTCACAATAAGAGAACATAAACGCTTCAAAAATGTCAATACTTTCAAGATAATCCATGATCCCTGTCATGTGCCAAAGGTAGTGCCGTGTTTTCTTGATACTACGACTTGAATTCAGAGTTTGGAGAATATCTAACTAACTATCTGCAAAAGAATCAAATAAACTAAGCAACCATCTTACTCAATTTAAAGGAATTGTTCCAATTGTCTTTAGTCAGTGTGTGCTATTGCATGTTGTCTGCAGGCCATGTGAGATTTATATATATTTTTGAACAACTGAACTATACAGGCTTCTTGCTGATAGCTTAGCTTGACATTGATGTTTTCAGGTTGCTAGATCTTCGTGGATCAGCCTGGAGCTGATCCTCACTGTCTTTGAACTGCTGGCTCTTCTTTGATCCATTCAAAGGTAGTTTTCTTTTCTATAGTTTCAACTTCAAAGCATTTTTTAAGTCATTTTGACTGAGCAGCCTATCCTTTTCTTCACGTGTTTATACGTTTACCTCTCTCCAAATAACTGAAGGAAGTGTGAGATTATCCGTTTTACTTGGATGTTAATAGAGGGAATCCCCAACAGCCAAACACATACACTGTCTGATGCCTTCATTTTTAAATAATGGACATCTGTTTCTTTTTTTTTTTCACGAAACACATAATTGAACTCCATGCCACTACTGCTTTGAGCATTTTCCTTTAATACACAAGCACTCCTCGATTTTGATCTTATGTAATAAATCATTAATGTAAAAGAAAAGCAAGATGGTGCTTTTCTTTAATTAATGGTTAAAGAAAAGTAATCATTCATTATTTTTCTTTAATCGTTAAAGAAAAGTAATGATTAAAGAGCCATTGCTTCAATTGCTCATAGTAGCAGCAGTTGCAGCTACTACTAGCAGTAGTAGCGACTCAATACAGTTGTGTGCAGAATGTTTTTGCATGGAGAAAAGATAAACTTCTATTCCACATTGTCACTTAGACTAATTTTAAACATGCATACAGCAACCTCCATGTTTTTTTAGCACCTCTCTGCCTAACAGCATAAATAAGAATAGATTCCCACACACACAATCGTGCTGCAGTTTTCTAGTAGTGAGCCCTGGAGATTTTTCATCTCCATTTCTATCTTCCTCACTCAGTGTGGTGGCAAGACTTACTCGTGTCCCCATCCAGCTCTGTTTGTCACAGCTCCAGTTTGTAATTGTTGCTCCGACTGTAGAATTGAGCAAATTGAAGCAAGTAGTAGGTATTTTCTAGAAGCTGTTTTCTTACTTACTTGTGAAGATGAAGAAAGTCTGGCCTTCAGCGATGTGTAACCTTGCGTTTTCCATTTTGAAATGTTCATTCCCTGGAAATCCCTGCATCACTTTGATTTTCTTTAAAAAATAAATTATACATAAAAAAACTGAAAAAAAAGTTCTGTGACTTCTTGTCTTAAATGGGAATATTTTCCAATATTTTCAGTATTACTAACTATTATGGTATTACATGTAGCATCATACATTTAGTTTATTTTATTATTTAAAGTTTAATAACGTAGGTTATACTGTTATCACTACGTGTTAGATACTCTGTGTATGTTAACGTAGATCAACAGCAAGTCAAACTCAATTTCATGAGCCAGGAAGCTGAGCGTCTTGCTCCTTTATTACGTTTTCTTGACAACTTTGAGCAGTGGTGTGAAAAAAGCTCAATGAAAGGTTGAGTGAAACTATAAGAAACAGAAAAACAAAATATGCATCAGCTCTAAATACACAGAATAAACTTCTAGTGTCTGAATAGAATTAACCTTAGCTGCAGTTAAGAAACAGTCATGTAGCAACTGTTGCTATGTAAACAAAAACCATCTGGATATGGCTTTTCTTGAATAAACACAGGAAAACAATCTCAAAATAAACTAACAAAACATATAACACCAAACAGAACACAGATTGAACTTACAGCCATTGTTTTCGGAGGTGTAAGAAAAGATTGACAACACAAGAGGCGAAGTTCAGACATTAACAGGCAGGTTTTCTCTCTGTGAACAGGTATTCCAAACTGCAACTGCCTCTGCTACCCACAATGCACTGCTATCTCAAAATTCTCCTTCAAAATAAAACACAGAACTTTCCAAAGCCAATCAAGACACCTCCAACTCCCAGCATGGGGCAGAACATAGGTCATACAATAAAAACTGGGAAGCTGCATCATATGAAGCACATTTTAACATCAATTAAATTATCTTATTAATACCTAGCATCGTGCAGAAACACAAAGACGTTAAAAAGATATGTTTGAATTAATGGCGGCTGTAGAAATCAAATCCCAGTGAGACTTTTCAGCCTTTACATAGCTGGTGGTTTTTAAACATTTGGTACATTTTAATGAACAGAAAATGAAGTTTGAAGTTCACCTGCTGCCATCTTAACACGACCCTAGAACGTCTGCAACTCATTGTACTGCTTGCACAGAATTACATCATCCCCAATGTCAATCACATCTGAGGCCTGTAAGAAATAATACCGTATTATTTATATATTTTTTGCGAAGCAGCTATTACAAGGCTAAGAGAAATGGATTTTTTTCCCAGAAAAAAAAAAATCAGCATTCATCTTCTCTGATTCGTAATATTGGGTTCTATGCGCTGTAGTGCGATATTGCTTATCAGCATGTGAGGATGCAAAGCATCCCTCAGGGAGTTTATTTTTATTCTTTCATTCAAGAAGTTTGTACAGAAATCTTGTTAGGAAAAACCCAGTCGGAGGCAAAGTTGTTATCCAGCTGATCAAAACCTGGACGTGTTTCTCTGTGGATCAGCAGTCGCATACATTGACTTTAATGTACTTAAAGACAAATGTGACTCATTGTGACTAACAGCTGTGCTTTTATTCTGACTAGGCCTCTTCCACATTGAAATGATTCCTTTTGTATGGCTGGGAATTGCTTAAGTCGAAATATGTTTATTTGATGACATTATTTTACAATTTAATGAGTTGTGACAGTCATCTACCCTGACCTATTTTTATCCTGTGAGAGCATCCATCCATCCATCCATCCATCCATCCATCCATCCATCCATCCATCCATCCATCCATCCACCCATCCATCCAGAAGTTAGAATGAACCATCAGTCTACATCTTTGAAGTGAAACAGCACTTTCACTTGTCCTAATTATTTTTATATACTTTAGGTAATCAACAGAAACCTCACAGGGAGTTTTATTTGAAAGACCTACTCAAAAAAAACTAGCTCAAAACTGTTAAGTAGAAAGGAAAAAGATATGATTTTAAAAATGTGTTTACAAGCAAATGTCTAAAATGAACAACCATAAAGTGGCATTCACAAACATTTGGGGGGCAGGTGCTCTAGTGATAACAAAGGGCACACATACACGCGGCGCACACACACACACACACACACACACACACACACACACACACACACACACACACAAATATATATATATATATATATATATATATATATATATATATATATATATATATATATATATATATATATATATATATAAGTTTACTCTATAACAAATTGTAAGAAAGACAATATTTTAGAAGGGCACCTTTTTTCCCAGAGGAAATAAGACAGGTGCTTTAGGACCTATAGTGTCTCCAACATGCATATCTATTCACAATCCCCTTTGGACTCAATAGTTTTCTGAAACTCATCCCTACAATAACTGCCAAAAGTGTGTATCATTGTGTTTCTGCTACTTGTAATTAACATATTGGTCAAAGAGTTTAATTGAAAAAGCGCCTTCTTTTATAATTTGATGGGTCCTAGAAGTCCCAGCCAGATGCCACGCTGTCACCGGATGTTTCTCCATCAGAGTTTTGAATCTCAGCTGCTCCTCCAGAGGTTTCATGAACCTTTCGTCTGCTGTCTCCTGGAAAATGTTCTTCGTGCCTGACGGCTGGGCTGAGGTGGACGGATACGTGTTGATATATTTGACCTCTTTGCTCTCGGCATGAGCTGCAAATTTAAAAACTGCGCAAGGTAAAGATAAACCAACCAGGTCGTTTATATTCTCAAAATAGCTTTTTTTATGCATTTAATAAACTCCACTTGTCCTGACCGGGGGGTGGCTGCATTTCGGAGCAGCTGAGGTGGGTGGATGGATGGGAGCATATGGGCATTACATAACAGGTGCTCCTGATAAAGTGCAGGGCATCCTCATAAAGTTAGCATTAAAATTTAACAGATCATAAAAATATGCCGGCAGGAAAAGCAGATGGCAATTTTTTTCCCTTTTTCCCTGATATTGCACCCTTTGAGCTAATGAGCTTTTTCCAAAGTAGTTTACTTTCGTCTTGTTTTAAGAACAACATGAAGCGGCTCTTGTGGGGCCAAACTGCAGTGGGTCTGCCGTTTTATAACCTCGTGCTTTATAATTCTCCTGCACTTTATGCTGTGTTCCTTGGTGGTCATCATTACGCAGTTAGTTTACTATTCTTCTCCAGCAAACCTCGGATTAAATCTGACACGGTCGGATTTTGTTTATTAATCTGCTGGGTGACTTCCGGATGCAATCGGAAGTGGGTACAAACGCTTTTTTAAAAATTCGTATCTAAAGGCAGCATGTTTTTCCTTTTCGCAGCTTTAGTCTGTGTTTGGATTGTTTTCCCACAGAACATTCTAAGAAAACACATTCAAGTCAAACAAATCTTTAGCATCAGCACTTTGTTTCGTAACGGGCCGTGTTCATCGTTTACTCAACGTGCCCTACAAGTGTGCGATGGCCCACAAATTAGAAATAAGCGTGATGCTTTTCATTGAATGCTGATTATTGGAGCATTTTCTCTGGCTTACGCACACACACACACACACACACACACACACACACACACACACACACACACACAGCCACATAATGAAGATCTGAAATGCAAGATGATGATCGCTTCTGTGGGCGGCGTGGGCCGATGTGAGTGAGATTAAAGACACGGGTGTCGCTGAAGCCCACAACATGTTCAACACACAGGCAGGCGCTCCGCCTTGGGTGGAGAAACCCACAGGCCAACCCTCGGGCCCTGCCTTTGATTCGCTCTCTGATCCAACTAATACAGAAATGTTAAAAAAAAAAAAAAAAGAAAACGTGCTAGAATTGGTCGGACGTTCTGCATCCCATGAGATTATTTTATCGCGTTAAGACGCCAACGACGAGTTCGGTGTCATTACGACAGCGTCACGCGCGCGGATTCTCCTTCTCAACGCTGAAAAACGAAAGATGATTCGCAGCAGGCGGCTGCTATCCACTTTCACCGCTCCACTCAGAGACACTTTCTTTTTTCCTCTCTCTCTCTCTCTGTCTCTCTCTCCTTGCAGCTGAACAAGCATTTGAAGGTTTCAGAGCGTCTACATTAGCCAATTTGTTTTCCATTCATTCTCAACCCTTTATTAAATATGAGACGTGCACATTGCTCGCTTCATCTGTTAATTATCCGTTCCATTTATTACTTTATTTGCTGCATCCAGGGTCTTTGTGGATCCCGAGTCAGCCCATGTCGCTCTCTGACTCTGAATAGACTACACTGCTGTTTGTGTGTTTTTGCTTGGGGGATTAAGGAGGGGGGGGGAGGGGTATGTCAGCAAGCTACTGCTTGATTTATGCTTATGTGTTACATTTTGTGTGTGCGTGTGTGTGTGTGCATCTGTGTGTGTGTGGGCCTACATGCATGAGGAGAATGAAGAGGGAGCTTGCACCTCGCTGCCACAGAGCCGCCTGCATCATAATGCATTAGCTGCATGGAAAATAGAGCAGCCGAGGCCAGGCGGGTCAAGCCAGAATGATGCACCGGATGTAAACGGACAATGGGATTCAAGGTTTTATGGCTGGAAGCTGTTCGTGGAGAAACACTAAACAGTCAGGGAGACAAGAGAAGGACACAGAGGGGAAGCTCAATCATCCTTGATGTCAGTGATTTTGTCATCCAGTGGAGTCCTTTTGTTTGCTAGTCACACACAGCATCTCCATGTGATTCTCATATTCATGTCAGAGCTTATTACGGCACGACGCTGCCGGATGAGTCGCTGGGAGGACAGCGCTGCAGCCCGGCGACGCACCGTTCTTTCCCCCACCGGGTTCGACAGAAATGGGAACGTCTTAATTACTGGGCTCGAGCTCACAGCGACGCCTCACCTCCGGCGCGTCCTCCAGCCGACTGCGTCGTGAGGTTTCAGATTTTCCTCCCCGCGCTCGCCTTGAAGGTCAACACGGCGTGTTTTAGTATTCATCTGGACGCATGCTGCTCAGCTGGGGAAAATGCAGCAAGAGGATGTGCAGTTTTGTTTGTTGTTGTTTTTTGTGCACATTTCTACTAAACATGCTGTGATTGTTACAAAGCCTTAATTGGTATTTATCAAAAATGTACAGCTGCACAGAACGGAATCAAACCAGATGTGGAATGCAGCACATCCCCTAATGAACAATTTGACTGGATATTTGTTTCTGTGATTTCACACAACTCTCCAAACATCATTTTGACATCTTTCACTTCTCATATTGACATTGAACTATTTGTTTCGTACACTCAAATTCTTTGACTGCTTATAGCAGCATCTTGCACACACCCCATGAAGTTATATTCTCCACCGACATCCTAAATGTGTATTTCTGGGATTTTATGTAATAGATCAACAGAATCAAACATATTATTTTGAAATGGAAAGAAAACAACACATGGTTTTCAAAATGCTATTTAAACAACGTTTCTGAAAAGTATGGGGTGGATTTGTAGTCAGTCTCACTGGTCAATACATTGCAGAACATTTGCAGTAACTACAACTTCTGGTATGTGGAGTCTCTATGAAACTGGAGACAGAAACTATAGCGCCTTTAGTTCAGTCACACTGTATTGGACATCTTAACATATTATAAAATGTTTATCTGAAGAACTATGTCTCAACTTTTTCTCAATTCTTATTTTTCTAACATACTTCAGTCACGTTCTCATTTATTCACTCTCCTACTGTGGCATAATATGTGTCAAATCCAAATAGAGTCTCTTTCAACGACAGATTTGGGGAGAATCCGACCTATAATTGTTGAAAACTTCTCCTACACGCAACTCCGACAGCGTTGGAGTCGATCGGGATCACACTTTTCTTATTAATGCTGGTTTTGCCGCTTTACGCAAACAGCTGCGTCTTGGAATTTACCAATTTACCAATTTGGTGGTAACTGGTTGCACTGGATTTTATTTATTGGCATCAGAGTAAACAGGGCTGATGCAGTTTTCTGATATTCATAAAAGAAAAACAACAACAACAAAATCACATATAACCTTCATTCATTTGGGATCAGGGCTAACGGTTAGGGTTAGCCTCAAAAAGCTACGTCAACATTTGTTGTTGCAATATGACAACAAATATAAAAAACAATTCTGTATATTTGATCACTAATTCAAGGTTTCCATGCATGATCTATGCAATTATATCCCTGCATCAGTTTAAATAATGAGATGTTTGAGCCTTGGCAGCATCTTTGGCATTAAAAAAAGAGGAGAGATTCAGTTGATGTTTCTCGCCGACTTACTGGGTGTTTCAGCAATTATTTTCCGGGAACTGGGTTTGCAGTTTTGACAGACTGTAACAGTTTCACACATCATTTGGCGAACAGCGCACGCACAAAAGAAAATGAGAGGCAAGATCAAAAGACAAGAAGAATTACTTAGTATTCCACGTCGGTGCAGGGAAGCACTGGTAACGCTGCTCGGAGTGATTTATTCGCTTGAATATGTGTGATTTGTTCTTAGGAGCAGAAACCTTCCCCTCTCTATTTCACAGTGATTTAGATGCATCTCAGGATACGCGAGTGCAGTACTGTGCTATGGGTTAAGCAAAAAAAAAATGTCAGAGGCCATCAAAGTGAGCATTTGGATTATGGCGGTGTACCGGCGGCTCGCGGATAGCTCAGTGGGAGTGTTACAGCATCAAAGTGGCGACTGCAAGTCCCACACTGGGGTGCCATAAACAGCAAAAGCAGAAACTTCCCCCTTGTGCAAAGAGACAGAAAACACCATTAATCAGACAGCAATGAACGTCCTCTCCATGTGTCGAACGCAGTTAATCCTTCAGAGCATCCTAAATAAAGCTGCCGCTTTATTCCGCGCGTGGTTGTTCGTTTCTGTTGCCACTTTAACAAACGCCAGTTCATCAACAGGGGGTTTTTAACAACCTCATGAACGTCGGCAGTGAACGCACCTCCATCTCTCCCGTGCAGTGTGGTTTATTGCAACAAGCTGTAGACATCTCTATTGTTCTGCATTGTTTGTAGGAAAACAGATTGCTGTGGGTTCTGCTAATATACTGGCTCCATCCCAGAAAGCGTGTCATTAATCAAGCTAAGACACTGCAGAAAGGGTTTTTTTTTTGTTGTTCTTGTTCTTTTACTTTAAATGTATTCGCAGCTCTTCATCTTTCTGTGGTGTATCTGATGGTTTGGCCTGGCTGGGGAATTCATCATCCTAATGCACCACATACAGTATAAACATCTGCTAAAAAAATCCTCCACTCTGCATTTTTTTAATATTCATTATGGTTGTAATATTTCTTATTTGGGTGCCTTGGGCAACTTCTGTAGCCGGCGATCGAGGATAATTTAGCGGTGTGAAGTAAAACAGCTGCTAATGGCGTTTCTAGATATGGAATGGGTGGCTGTTCAGGAAACGCTAGCACACTTCCATTCACAGCCTCACAGCCTGTGGTTTCCAAGAGAGTTTTCCCCAACAGGAGTTAACCTCAGTAAGTCGGGCTCGTTTCCAGTGAGAGTTGAACTCCGCCAAGGCTGCCCTTTGTCACCGATTCTGTTCATTACTTTCATGGACAGAATTTCTAGACGCAGTCGAGGTGTTGAGGGGATCCGTTTCGGTGGCCTTAGGATCGCATCTCTGCTTTTTGCAGGTGATGTGGTCCTGTTGGCTTCATCAGATCGTGATGTGCGGCTCTCGCTGAAACGGTTCGCGGACGAGTGTGAAGCGGACGGGATGAGGCTCAGTGCCTCCAAATCCGAGGCCATGGTCTTGAGCCAGAAAAGGGTAGAGTTCCTTCTCCGGGTCAGGGGGGTCGTCCTGCCTCAAGTGGAGGAGATTAAATATCTAAGGATCTTGTTCACGAATGAGGGAAGAAGGGAGCGGGAGATCGACAGGCGGATTGGGGCAGCATCTGCCGTGAAGCGGGCGCTGTACCGGTCCGTCGTGGTGAAGAGAGAGGTGAGTCAAAAGGCGAAGCTCTCGATTTACCGGTCGATCTACGTTCTCACCCTCATCTATGGTCATGAGCTTTGGGTCATGACTGAAAGAACAAGATCACGGATACAAGCGGCCGAAATGGGTTTCCTCCACCGGGCTCTCCCTTAGAGATAGGGTGAGAAGCTCAGTCTTCCGGGAGGGACTCAAAGTAGAGCCGCAGCTCCTCCACGTCGAGAGGAGCCAGTTGAGGCTCAGGCATCTGGTCAGGATGCCTCCTGGACGCCTCCCTGGTGAGGAGTTCCGGGCACGTCCCACCGGGAGGAGGCCTCGAGGAAGACCCAGGACACGCTGGAGGGACTATGTCTCTCAGCTGGCCTGGGACGCCTTGGGGTTCCTGGAGGAGCTGGAAGAAGTGGCTGGGGAGAGGGAAGTCTGGGCCTCCCTTCTGAAGCTGCTGTCCCCGCGACCCGACCCCTGATAAGCGGCAGAAAATGGATGGATGAATGGATATATTTAGTTTTCTTTGTAGAGTCCTTTCTGACTCAGCTTTCCCCTTACTGATGAAATCACATCTGCCTCACTAAATGCCTCGCCTGCTTTATGATTGTAATGAGTTCCAACATTTGCCGCTTGATTTGATGCATCGCTATCGTCTCTTCTTCTGATCACTAGTCGCAGATGATCGTTGATCATTTTATTGTTTGTGCAAATCATCGAGTTTGAAAATGTTACCCAAGTGTAAGTCAGTCCACATTTGCTTGTAAAGTTGTCATGTCAAGTTGTCAAGACGAGTAATGTGAAATATCAAAACTTTGCCAAGTTCAGAAGTATCAAATCAAGTCTTGTCAGACTGTGAAGTGGTTTGTTGAACAGCGTCAAGTTGTGGTAAGTCATGTAAATTCATAAATTCAAGCGAACTCAAGCTCTGCAGGCATCTTACACAGTTCCAATTCATCCTGTTACACGTCTTAAGTTGCATCAAGTGAGCAAAGTTGTGTCAAGTCACATCAAGCACCGTGCCATGTCAAGCCTTGCCAGATCCAGTTGTGCTAAGTTGTAAAGACAAGTCACATTGTGTCAGGTCGTCAAGTCACGGTAAGTGAGTTGAATCCAATCAGGTTCAGGCAATGATGTTGTCAATTCAATCCAGGTAATGTCAGCACATTACCTGAATAGTCATCAATCGGGTCACTGCAAGACAAGTCATGTCAAGTCTGAAGTTGAGTCAAGCCGAGAAAATATCATGCCAAGCCGTGTCAACTAAAGTTCAGTATTCTCAAGTCTAACCACATCATGTTTAGACTAGTTATCTCAAGTCAAGCTTAAATCAGTTCAGTCAACTTGTGTCAAATCAATTCATGCTGAGTCACATGCAAATCAAGTCAATTCATCCAAAGCCAAGTGGTGTGTCCAATCAGCTCAAGTCCAGCTGTGTCATCTCAAGTTCAGTCATTCCAGTTTATGTCCCAGCAAACCAAGTAATGAGTTTTTTCCATAGTAGCAGCTTCCTTACCCCTTAACTGTCACCCTGTGAATTATTACATGCTAGTCAAAGGGTCCATGAGGCCACCAGCGACCTAATCACAGATAAAGGGTTAAACTTTTATTTAACCCCGTGGCATCCTGTCGCTTGCATTTCTGTGTCCTAGATTTGCGTAATCTCATTTCCTTGCGATGCTCACGTGACACCAGTGCACCCAACAAAGGACAATGGACACGCAAATGAGGCAAACCTACAGTAAATCATCTTCGACCTTTTACACCACTCAAAGAGAAATGCATTAAAAATGAAACAAGTCGTCCTGGCTCGGCGGGAGCTGTTGCAGCTCTCCACAAGAGCCATTAAAGCCCCAGTAAATGTCAAATAGCCAAAGGTTACTAAACACACTTCGAATCGAACAGCTGCCCGAATGCATATTTTTGAAGGTAGTGATCATCACTTTGCCATTAGGAAGAACGTACATTTTTCTTTTTGTCTCATCCAACGTCAATCTTAGGTGCTCGATACTTTATGTAATTATAAGCATGTTGAGTGTAGAAAATCTGAGGAAACTTTATGACAACTTTACGAGAGCTGTCTGGAGGAACCTAAGCCATTTCATAGAGCAGAAAATTGTCAGTACTGACATTTGAGTGCAGAACTTGGTTGTGTGTGACAAGTGTGAGTGAAAAGTGGAAACTTTTTAGATTTTGACAGCGTGGTGCATGCATATTATAATCCTGTTTTTGTTTTAAAGCCAAATATCCAGGCTAATGCATGCTTAGCACATTTTAGATTGATATAAAGGTAATTCTTGTATTGTATTTTTATTTCTCTATACCTGTTCTTGTCTGTTTTCTTGAGATGTATGTCTCAAATGACCTGCAACGTTTCATGTGCACCCACATACATAACGTCTAAAGCATGCAGACATACTAGACTGAATGAGAAGTCAGAAATGTATGTGTGTGTGAACTAATACTAGACTGTAATGTGTGTGTATGAGTCTGTAGTGCTGTGTGTGAGGGGAAGAGGGGAAAAATAGTTTTTGTCCTAAACCGCGCCTCATAGTTTTGTATATTTTTTATACATCATCTTTGTGCAGCACTTCAGTCCTAAGTGTTTGACATAATTTATTCATTTGTGACATTTTAACTACAGTGTAGTGTACTAGCAATTGCAAAGATCATTGCATTAAAATGTATGAATTTTGATCAATGTAAAGCAGGAATCAGAAGTTTATTTTTTAAAAAAACAGCTGAATTTGCTTAATTTTCATCCATCGCACAATGGTTTTTCAGTGATACAAGATTAAAGCCATCAGGTTGTTTGTTTTTTTTAAAGCGAATGGACACAGAGCTACGTGCTACAACTCACAGCCTCAGTATCACAGCAGCAGTGTTAGCCTGCCAGGAAACACTTTATTAATGAGCAGCAGCTTTCCAGATTCACCTGTTCTGAACCCTTCGCAGCCTCCCCTCTCCTCCCTCCACCTCCGCCCCAAAGAAAAGAAACAAAAAAATAATTAAAAAAATACATGATGCAGAAACCTTTGAGGGGGAAAAAAATGTGCTGAAGTATAGGTTTTCTGTCAACAAAATGAAACGCGTCTTAACAGTGCAGCATCGTTGCTCCCCTATAGATTCATGTCAAGCAACAAATCTGTGCTCACTCTTTTCGAAACGGGGATTTCTGGTGGGTGTGTTTTTTTCCCCTCTTTCTTTCTAAATTTATTTTCAGATCTCTGTCGACGTGCACAGAGCTCCTAAAAACGCACTGCAGCGCGCTTCTGTGTCTCCCTCGCACATTAAGAACACAAGGTAGCAAATGGGTGTTTGATCTGCAATTCTGTTTACTCAACACCACAATAAAGCAATTGTTAAATGGAGCATGTAGAGACATTATTTGCTTTTCTGCATTGTGTGCCCGAGCCGTGTAATTTTTCACTCATTGATAATTTCATTTAGACTCCGAAGATATGAACTGCATTCGTCAATACGGTGATGAGAACTTATTGCGGTAATTCGTGGCACAATAGAAGGCTATTTCTGGAAAAGTCGTTTGAGGAATATCGACTCCCAACTAAATGTTCTCACATTTCACCACTTTGTGCCTCTTCGCTTGGCAACATTACGGATTCCTAAACGTTTAAGTAAGAATCTCGCGTCGACGTTGATACGGCATCCGGCTTCGGACGTCGACAGCGTAACGTTGAGGCGACTCACAAAGTCATCGCCTCTTTGTTATTTCTGCAGCCTGAACGGCGAGCTGAGTAAATCAAACCGACCCGGCGGAGCTGAGCTCCTGACAAGACAAATAGATTTTATTCATTTTACATCAGGAAGTCGCGGGCCTCCTAGCGACGTCTTCGTATATCAGTGTTGTCTGCGAACAGAGTGCTGGTGGATTTGTGTTGACAGATTCACGCTGTGCTCAAGAGCCCTGTTGTGCTGCTGGAACGGGAACAGGTAGATGATATTTGCACCAACTGGACGTTGAGTAATGATGCTGCCTTTGTCCCACCAAAAAAAAATAAATAAAAAAACAGGAAAGGAGAGTCAGTTTAACGTACATTTGAAGATTGGATTTTGATGTGCGCACAAACCAGACGTCCAGCTTCCATTCCCATGCATGTAGTATTAAACAGCACCGATGCTCCCCCCCCCAGAGTACAGCACCATCCGTGTCCCCAGCTCCGTCCAGCACACTGACAGCTGGTTAAGCTGTCAGTGTGAAGACGAACAGCCCCGTAACTGTAAAAACTGCCCCCCCTTGTGGGAGGAGGATTTCGAATGCAATCCATCACCAATTAAGAAATGTCAATAGAAGTCTTTTTCTGTGTTTGTCTTTGCCGATGGTATATAAAAACAATTCTTGCTTCCAAATTTGATGGCGCAATATAAAAAAAGTGAGAATCTATCCAAACGTCATTAGGGCAGATTTTTATCTCTTCTCCAACAACACCAATCCACTTTAGATAGAAGACAGACTAAGGCTGCAGTCATGTCCATGGCAACACAGATATTTCAGATAATAAACCTTTTCTGCTGAGCTTGCAGCTGTCATCCACTCACACATGCCGAGCTTCTAGAGAACGAATACTTTATAGCAGGAGAATTGAGACCAAAAGATGTACAGTAAATCATCGGAGATATGCTCATTGAGCTTGGTAGTTAAAACACAATCTGATGGAAAAAAGGTACTTTTAGGATGGGATTTTACATATTGTTCAAAAAGCCCGATTGACTAGAGAAATGATTTGAAAAAATATCAAACGAAAATCGCTGGAAGCGTGAAGCACATCCTCTGTTCTTTTACTTTAGGATGACATAGTGAAATTCAGTAGGAAGAGACACAAAAGTATTTTCATTCTCACTTTTTTTTCCAAATGTATTTCAAATAACACGGATATTCAAATTACCCAGAAATCTGAAAACTATTTTATGTTTTGCTGACTTTCTAGCCAACACATAAAAACCTGTGAAAATGAAATCACATCTCTAGAAAGCTTGTAGTCAAATGATCAACTGTGAAAAAAAAGGAACAAAATCACACTGTACCTTAAGGAACAACAAATCTAATATAAAATTAAGTTTAATTGGAAAAATTTGATTTGAAGTACTATGGAAGAGTTCCTTTTCCCTTACATTTGATGATCCGTTTGTGAAATCTCTAGTTCAAGAGTGGCTTAACACAGTGAAGGAATCTACCAAATTACTAAGCAGGCCTTGTTTCACAATCCTACCAAAGCAGCAAGTCTAACATTTCCATATCCACACTTCCTCCTTCCACTCAACTTTTCAAGCTTTTGTAACAACGAGCCTTCACGTGGCTTTTACGTCAGCAAAGACAGATTTTCACCCCGTCTTCGTGAAAGGGCATCAATGACTGTCTGCTGGGGAAGTCAGTCTTCTCCACGAGGGTGTGGACCAGAACAGGAGCGTAGCATTAGCATTACATTGAGTTAAGCCAGGTTAATCAAAATCAACACAAATAACAGATCAAAATATATCGCTCTGTTAGAAAGAGAGTACGGTTTCTTTTTGTGGCTTTTTTTTTTGCATCAAAAACAAAACCAAGTTGCCCGTCATTCCAGTTTAAAAAAGTAAACTACAAGAGAATCAAACAGTTACTTCATTACCTTTAACATAAACAGTCATCCCAAACAATCACAGCACTAATTAGTTAAAGTATTTACATCTAAGTGTCTGCATGTCATTTTTTGAAAACATTTATTTAAAATCACAGTAAAATAAGCTGCCTTAGATGCGCGTGGTGGTGGAGCAACATATTCAAATGCCTTTCCCCAGCTCACAGAGAGCCATCAGTGCAGTCAACAGAAACAATTCAGAAGAGAGGGCACAACAAACTCCTGGATTTTACAATATAATGCAGGCTGAAGGAGGAACACCAAAAATAGCTTTAGAATTGATAACATGTCGTCGGGCTCAGGAGGCACAAAGAACATCATCTAAACGGGGAGTACAATCTGCTGTGGTGAACCGAGGTGAATGGGAAGGCAGACAGATCTGTGTAGCGTTACCACGCAGTGCAGACAAACGTTTCTCATACACACATGAAAAATTACAAAGATTCATTCTTAAAAAACTTGTTTTGTTTTAGCAGCTGTTGGATGTGAAGCTTTAAAGCCCTGTCACACCATTTGGTTTTCGTTTCAAGAAAAACAACATCGCTCAGGCGTCGCGTTACTACACTTTGACGCTGTAGCATATGCAGCGCCATCACCAGATAACGCAGGCTAACGCAGACATTCTTGTTTTTATTGTCACATTGTTGACAAATTTCTCAGAATGCATTACTGTCACAACAGCAACACCAGCTGCAACTTATCGGGTCAAAACAGTTACTTAATATAGCATTATTTCATCTCACAGTACATTGTGTTTATGAAGATTTACTTTTCGTGCTATTGCTAATATTCTCACCCTGCTTTAGATACCAATGAAATCTATTTAACTGATGAATGTCAGTAACTTTGATTGCAATATTTCATTTGCTCTTAACTAAACATGCTTAGCTTAATAACTTAATTTTTCATTCACAGAAGTTGTGTAGCCTCATTTTTTTAACCAACTGAATGGTTTCAGCAAACAATTGCCCATTTCTATTCTCAGGATGTGACTCCTGTAATTTCAGCGTTTCTGCAAGTTATTCTGGGTTTTGCAGGGAAGTGACAAAGGGATCAGCATCTTACGGTACCACCAGGCGCTTTAATGATGATAAAGTTCAGCTGCTGCAGCAGATAGACCAGGGAGTCCAGGACCTGAGCTGCAGAGAATCTCACACTCAAGGCCTTTAAAATATGGACTGCAAAAAGGTGAGTTACCACAGTGTGGATTAGAGGATGGACCATCCTGTTGCTTTCCACATTTCTTTCCCCTTTTGATCTGTGGGATTGTTGTCCACACCAATGATGGACTCAGATTACAAAAAAAAAAGCTATGGATTTCTTGACTATAATAGATATATCTGGAAATTGCCATGCAAGTTCAAAGAAGTTAATGTCTTTTTAATTTGAATTTAAAAAGACATTAACTAATATTCTTGGTTAATATGAGTTAAATGTCAACTAATACTAATATTAGTTAATATTAATTAGTATTAGTTAACTAATATTAGTTAGTATTAACTAATGGTTAATTCGTTAATATTAACTACAGTAATTAAGAAATAATTCATGTTAACTAAATAAAAAAGTTCACCATGTTCAGATCATTTATTTATGTTCTTTTCCTTCAGATTACCCTGAAAAAACAAAGGTACTTTATATTTCCTATGATATGTGTGGACAGTTAAAGCATGCCACTTTCTAAAGGTCATTTTTCTTATTAGGTCTTCTCTTTTAAAAAGACCCCCCCCCCCACCACCACCACCACCACCACACACCATCACGGCTCAATAGTTCTGGTTAAGTTAAACCAAATTCCTCACTTTGAACTGGTTTCCATGGCGGATAACTAGGCTGGCAGAATTTGCTTTAAAATGAGATTTTACACTTGAAACCTGTGTTGATGTATTCACAAAACTCCTGCCAATGTCCACCTGGACTGGATTCAGCAGCAGCAGCGTTGGCAGCAGCTCTTTCTGAGTCTCTACCAGTCCAAGTCATGTTGGAAAGCCATACCGTTTCTTTTATTTGATTATTTTTTACTTTAAATGGTGGAGCTGTAGCACTCTGTACTGACTTACCCGTCTTGGGTCAACAATTTAAATGTTGCCTTTCTGTGGGAGGACTGTTTTTCTCAGTGGTGCTTATAAATAACCACGGACTTAAAACCCTTTGAGATGTTTTTGTAAGGAATAAGAGCAAAAAACTACCACTTGAATTTTGCTTTTGGATGTGTGACCAGAGATCATGTTCGTATTGATAAAGAAGTTTCCAGATCTTCAGCTTTTCGATTTGTTAATTACAAACAACGCAACAACGGTGCAATCACATCCTACAAAAAAAAGTAAAAAAAAAAGAGAGAAGAATGTGAATTCCAGAAGAACTGAACAAAAAGAAACCAGGTATTACTATGACTCTTACCAGATGTGACCCATTTTTGCAAACCTCATTCAACTGACAGATCATTCAACCTCCCCAACTGGGAGGCCGAAAGTGTAGAAGAATAAGTACAGAGATTTATGAGCGGCAGCAGAAGTTCCAAAATCTACTTGCTAAATTAAGGGCTGAATTTTGTTTTTCCACATGAGCCTTTTCCATTTTGGCTGAACAAACAAACAGAAGGGGGAAACATTTGCTTGAAAAGTGCCAGAGGTGCTCGACCAAGAAAATGAAAGAAACTGAAAAATACTTAGAGCTCTTCAAGAAAATCTGGTTACATTTAGGGCAAAAACATAGAGAAATAGTAAAAGGATCCCCCCCCCCCTTACCTCTAGATGGGTAGTATTTTACCCTTACTGTGAGGCCATTGTTGTGTGTGCATGGTTGTTTGTCCTGTGTGTCTCTGTGTTGCCCTGCGACAGACTGGCGACCTGTCCAGGGCGTACCCCGCCTCTCGCCCGGAACACCAGCTGGAGATAGGCACCAGCACCTCCCGACCCCATTAAGGGACAAGGGTGTAAGAAAATGGATGGATGATGGATGGATGGATAGATGTGAGGCCATTGTTCAATCAAATTCCTCTTTAGTTCTTGCTTTTATCCAGACATAACTGGACGAGTTGAGTAGGTCTCAGAAGGCTGGAGTTGAGACTGTGTCTCATCAGTAATCAATATTTTTGTCTGCGTTTTGTCTTGTGCCAATTATTTGATGTAACCTTTCAACACATTTAAAATTTTCCTGCTTGACACATTTAAGAACCTATTGATTTTTTTCTCTTTTTCAAACACAATTTTATTGCAAGGTTGTAAACTTATTTAAATCTGAGCCCATGGGTAAGAAACAAACACCTTCAAATTTCACTGTTAGCTTCTTTTATTATTAAATCAAGATCAAGCCAGACTGTAAGAATAACTCAGAGCTGGATAGAGCAGCTAAAAATTTCACTTGAAAAAGAAAAGCAATAAAACACGCGTTCCATGTTTTCTCCATGAATGGACGGCGGCTTTCACGCTCCTGGATTGGCTGGTTTGTAAATCCGAGGCAACGGTGTGTCAGTTTGAATTGTGCCTGGGTATTTATATTTAAGCTGGGCTCTCCAAAAATAAAAATCCACAGATATAGGGATTTCCGTGAATAGTTTGGAGTTCCATTGTAGGGAAAAAATGAAAAATTAAAAAAAATCAACGAATAGATTAACCCAAGGATAGAATAGTCTCTCTACATAATACACTGAAAAATTTGCGTCACAAACACTGATGAGAATCTCCTGTATGAACTCTTGTAATGGCAATTTCTTGTATTTTAAGGGAGTGTACGTTCTTAGTATGACTGAATTCAATTGTCTGCAACCTTTTCTGTGTCATTTTAAAGATTCATGCTGTTTGAGGAAGAAACGGATGTATTCAAATAAGGCAGCTTGGCTTTATTAATGCAGGATTTGCATGTGCATCACTGCATCTACAGCACCGACTTTTCTACTTAAAAGGAGCAGCAGCGCCATGCCTGATCGTTTTGCAAGGAAGTTCTCTGTTGGTAGGCCACAAGTAATGCATTAAAGTTGTTTTGTAGTGATTTAAAATTAACTGGACAAACGTAGAACGAAGAAAATAAATTCCTCTTGTATCACAAAAGAAGCATGTTTATTTCAAGAATTTTCCCACATTATTTTGACTCAACTTTGCGAAATCTCATGTTATCTCGGGTATTTAGTGAGCTTTTTCCTGCTCTTAACTGCTTCTTTTATATAAATCATGTTTCATTCTCCTGGAAATGGCTGCAATCCTGTTTTTGATTAAAAAAAATCTTGAAAGAAAAAAAAACCTACATCTGACATGTCTCCAAGCCCTTTAGCTTTTTTTTTTGCACCCACTCAACATGTCAAGAGACTCAAATGTTGACAGGCCTGCTGTGCCTACATACTGGAGCTAAGCTGTAATTGGACAATATAGGGGGATTTAAAAAATTATGCAGAAAGTTCTTGTACTGTAATCACAGAAATATAGTGAGTTATTTAACTGTATCATTGTAGGGGGGAGAGAAAAAAAAGTTCAACTTGGTCATCAGTCATTTTCCAAACTGAAAACTTTTTCTATCTTACAGCCAAGAAGAGATGTGCATACGTACACACACACACACACACACACACACACACACACACACACACACACACATCGACATGTATGAATAAGATGTAAGTGCTTTGCTCTAACCCAGTAATGGCTGCCATGGTGATGGGGGAAGATGGGTGGTAAGATGAGGATTTGCCCCGGGTAAGAGTGGACAGACTCTTTGCCGCCATAGGGTAACCTGAGACATTTCTGTTTTACCCTGCTGAGGATGATGCACCTTTTAAGCAAGTTGTGTTCTGTGTTATCCCTCCCCCCGCAGGAGGAAGCTGTCCTCATTAAGCTCAATTGTCTGCATGTGATTCTCCCCCTGAGCTAATTTAGGCACGTGCCATTTCAGTAAATGAGCAGTTTGCCTCCAAGGCTGCCTGGAAGAGGCATAATTGTTATCTTGAGGATACTCCTAGTATGAAAACCCAGAGGCTCAGTTTTTTTTTTCCTCCTTCCTGTCCAGTTGGTGTACATTATTGAACAGCTGTACCTGTGGTTGGCTCAGCTCAAGTGCTGCGAGTGTCAACGGACGAGGAAAATCTCAGAGATCAAAACCCCTCCGGGTCTTTCTGGCTTTCTCGCCAATGCTATCAGCAGCCAAAAGATTTTAAACCGGGAATATGATAACTTGGAAACGCAGCAATGAAACAGCCTCCACAATTATGATTTAAAAACCTTTGAAATAGACTGAATAGACTATGAAAACCTCTGTTATCTCTGCTGTCAATTTGTATAATTTGCTGTTCTAGCAAGATAAGGATTTAGTTTATTTTTTGTATCATTCTCACCAGGTTGGAGGAGAGAGGGTGATCTTTGACCTTTCACTTTTGCAAAATCTCTAGACTGTATTAAGAGTAAGGAAATAGTTTTCACCAAGATTGGGAATTGGTAGATTTGAGTTAATCTACCAGTCCCAGAAATGAAATATTCCATTAAGAATATCCAAATGTGTATATATAATGTATATATTTCAACAATAAAATTGTGACAATTTAGCAATAAAGCTGGAAAAACTGAAACAGTCATGAATAATGGAGAATAACATTAAAACAATTGGCAGTCCAGAGGAAATTGCATGACTGAGCAACTCACAGCTGGTGCTACATTCATTGCTGGTATTTGATGTCAACTCAACATACTGACTATGATGCATCAGTGTTGGGGAAAAAAAGTTGGTGGAATTATTTAGAGCTAAAAATGTGCAATCCATAACCAGTGGTCCCACTAAGCAATTTGACAATTAAAAGTTACGTCTGCACTGTAAACCCCCCCCCCTCCCCAAAAAAAAATCAAACATAATTAGAATGGAGTCCTGATGGATGGACGTTGCGATGGTGACTGAACGCAACGCGTCACACTCAAACTGTAAATTAAAGCTCATTAATCACACGCTGCCTTTATCACGGTTCCTGCTAACATTCACATCATGTCCACGTCCAGAACAAGAGAAACAGTCGTCAGCTGCTCGACTCAGCAGACTAATGATTTCATTTTCTCGAAGACGAATCTGCGAGGCGGGGGCTTGTTTTTGTCTTCCCTTCCGTTTGTCACTGATGCCACTGCCACCCCCCCACCCCGTCATGATTTCATCATGGGCTTCATATTGACTTTGTCATGAGTGTGGCATATGTGTATGTATCACGCTCCGTGCCGGCGGGGGCAAATGTGGTACGACGCTCCTGGTAACACAATCTACTCCTGTCACTCATCTCTTTCCCATTATTTTTGTTCAGTCACCTCATTCCCCTCAGTCTGTGTCTCACACACATACACACACACACACACATCAATACCGTTTTTGTCTTCCAATAAACATTTATTGCTCTGCTGAATTTAACTCGCCCCTCCTATTCTCCTTTTTGATTACCTCTACTCTGCTTTTTATAACCACCCAATTTATGTATTTTTTTTGTTTATGTTGACTTTTTAAGTGCGATTGAACACCATCGTTGTCCAATCGTTGGTAGTGTTTAGATATTTTTCTTTCAGCCATATAAACACGAGAAACAGGGAGAAAAACATTGCTTGCAATATTAACTGAGCAACCAGTGTCTACATTGTGGAGAAACTAAAAAAAAAATACTGCAAAGCCACAGAAGCACATTACAGCTTACTGACCTGGAAAAGCGTGGCAGCCACAATTCAGAAAAAAGAAGCGTCTCTGTTAGTTTTAGAAGTTAACTTGGAAGCTGCTGACATCGTGAAGATGCAGTGCTGAGCTTAGAGAATAAAATGGGAACAGGAGAAGGTCAATTGGAGGCTTTTTGAGGTGTTTAATTATCTCACTCTCTGTGGTACAAAGCAAAGCACATTTACAACAGGATAAAGCCCTCTCAACGTACGGACAACCCGCAGTGCCAAGTGTTGAAGAAAGACTCATACAGGGAGAAAAGGAGTGATCTCTCTGATAAGTTGAAAATGTTCTTATAAACCTATTGAACTAGCATAAACACTTCAGTATTATTGGCACCGATAGTGGCTCTCACATGAATGGTGACCCATAAAAAACTATTTTATCACAGATATTCTGAAATAATGATTCATCATCATCTGATGATTTAAGATGTAGTTCAGTACAAACAAGCCTTCGTAACTAAAAATTATTAATTTAGTCTTGACCAGTCCATATATTGTGCTTATCAAACTAAGACATCAAAAATTAAAAGCTTTGCAAATACTCTTTGGTGAGTTTTCACACATAGAAAAAAAATTAAATAATCAAGTGAATCTCAAAGTGCATTTTAAAGAATCAAGTTTCAATGCAAAATAAATCCATTCAGATCTCGCCGGTCATTTTGAACTAGAGACTTTTCAAGTTGATCAGTGTCTATTAACTTTTAATTAAAAGGTGTAAATACGAACATCACAGTGAAACACATTTCCTTTAGCCACTCCTAAATGATCAAATATATAAAGTAAGGGATGTGAATGTTTTTTGAAAGATTTGAGGCCAACACCCAGGAGAGCTCTGCGGTTCAGAGAGAGAAGAGGCCCAAAAGCTTGTAATTTACATAACGACTTGGCTGATAACTCCTTGCAGACTGTTTTCACACTGTAAGCAGTTTTTCTCTTTTTTGCTGCTAAAGAAAAAACAAAAAAACAGCATTGATAAGAAAAGATGACAGCCATCTACTGTAAGCCTGTTATAATGGAGCTGTTTCGTGCTCCAGGAAAAAAAAACAAAACAAAACAATGCAGCAGAGTTTGCTTGCTCAGGCAGAAAACAACAACCTATAATTACACTGTAAGATTATTCCACCTGAAGAGTCATGAGAACAAGTGTATTTCAAGTGTTAACATGTCGTAGACAGATATGCCTTCTTTATTGTTTTTAACTCAGACATTTTTCTTGCTGTCTCTTAAATTTGTGTCTGCTTGTTCATTGTTCTGATCTGTATCCGTTTGGGTCACCAAGGTTATGATTAAATGCACGCTCACGGATCCACTGGGAGTACGACTGCATCATAAAAGAACATGTTATAGAATTACAATTTCACCTAAAGTGCAACGTTCAAGAAGTTTTAGCAGACTTCTTGAACATACCGTCTTTTTTCAAGACCTTCGTCCAGGTTAGTTTATTTGCATTGTCCACAACCTTCCTTCCTTATTTTGAGTGGGGAAAGTGTAATTATATACAAGGCAGAACTAAGAGCTTAAAGCATCGACATTATCAAATATTGAAAAACCTTGACACGTCTAAGTAGTTCAAAGGACAAAGTCAAATTAATGTCAACTGCTGAGTTTAGTATCCAAAATAAATAGCTGTCCTGTCCACCTGACTCCTGGGGTCTCTTGTGCAAATGGTGCACAAAAAAAATGCCACTGTGTTGCATACCCTCGTCCATCCAAAATTTCAGGTGAGTTAATAATGAACTTAGTATACAGTGTGGTGGAAGGGATCTGACTTGCTGTCAAAATTCATGTTAAATGCCATGACGATCATTTTCGCAAGACCACCGTGTGCGTTTGGCACTCTTCATTTTGATTTGTTTTGTTGTTTTTCTTCGGCCCCACAGTGGTCTCTCTAATTAGAGGGGGATTAGATGAGGAGGATGGCGCGCCATCGCAGCTTCTGTCTGCACATGCTTTTATTAGCTCAGCTCATCATCTTGGATCTCGGAAGAACGAGGAGACGAATTTCGGTATAG
Organism: Poecilia picta; assembly: GCA_033032245.1. NCBI lineage: Eukaryota > Metazoa > Chordata > Actinopteri > Cyprinodontiformes > Poeciliidae > Poecilia > Poecilia picta. The sequence goes on from CM065364.1 coordinate 23,022,213, forward strand.
ACGGATCAAAGTGGCGCCCGGAGACTCCGCGGTGGTGGGGGCTTTATGCAGGGTACAGCTAATGCCGATAGACAAATTTATGCTCCACAGGAATTACATCATGGCTGTCATAACCGTGACTAGCACCGGAACGCCAGCTGCACCGAACAGCAGCACAGGAAGTCAAGCACCTCTCACAGTGGTCCAATGACGTGTGTGTGGTAAAAGATACGGAACGTGGTGGGCAAAGTGTGAAGGTCGCGGAATTTCAAATCTCGCATCCATGAAATCTCTCTCATCCTCGGAACGACAGAATCAATGTCCGCGGCTGGATGTGAAAATTGACTCACGGCCAAGCGCCAGAGCTATAGCCGTCCAGCAGCTGTTTTGGCATCGCCTCATGATCCAGAGTCTCACGTTCAGAGTTTTCATGTAGGGGATTTTAATCCTTGTGAAACATCGAAACGTTTTTGGCCACTCGCCTGAGAGAGCACTCTCAGTCTGCATGTGTGTATGACAGAGAGAGAGAGTTGTGCTCAGCCTCTTCCTCTGTCTTTGTGCATGTCGGTGCCATCATGCTGCAATCCTGCCATCTGTCCTCACTGAGAATCAGGTGCCCTATGCTTTGTGACTTGGCTTCCAGCTATCTCCTCTTCCCACAAGCCTCCACGTCTCTCCGAGGCCAGTTTACGCCTAAACGAACCCGACTAAACCGATAAGGATGCTGCAGATGTCCAATTTGCATGCTGACCCAGAGCCACACTGACACAAAAACTCTGCTTTCTTCTACTAGTCATGATCTTCAATTGAAGAACTAATTAGGTGATGCAAACCCCCCCCCAACATGCTACCGATGTGAAGTTCCAACACACACACACGTCCGTCACTTGCAGGGTGTGTTCTCAGCCTCATTATTAATGCATGGCACCTCGTCGAAGCTATTTAGGCGATGGAGTAAACACGGACATTTGTCTTGTTTATAGTGGGATCTTAAGACAACGCAGTCTTCAAAATGAATTTCCAGCGCTGTGTGGGGAAACTCTTAAGGTTTTCTGACATCTATATGAAGACGATCCCGGCTTCCACAAGTTTATTTTAACCAGAGATTTATAGTCTCTGGCTGTGCCTCACTCCCACACTGTGTGCTCTTCAATAAGCTGCCTCCTCCTACATATAAGTTGGGCTTTTATAGCCCGTCTTTATCTTGCTCAGCAGCTCAGCTGTGCCGCCCCTCTCTCTGGAATGAGTGATCTCGCCTCTCCCCAACAAACTACTGTAAACGACGACACGTGACTGACCGCTGTTCCCTCAAGATCCAATTTCCTCTCCTCCTCAACCCCAACTACCCCCCTCCACACCCCGGTAACACTGCCATGCGGTCAATTCCCCGAACCCCGGTGCAAATTCTCTTCGGCCACTTCTTCATCTCAATGAGGCTGGAGTTTTTCTGTTTTTGTTTTCTATTTGGTGGGGAATGCCAGTGGCATTGCATCAGGCGTCGAGGCCATCATTGACGAGGAAAACGTTAATTAGGAAGAGAGAAAAGTGGTTGCATAGGAGAAATGAAATGAGTAAACAAAGGCAGATGGCAGAAAGACATGTGCGCCACCTTTGCATGAATCGCGGAGCAGATTTGGTCGGCTATTATCACTGTGTAAATATGGGAGTGAATGAATCACCTGTGACCCATCCCTGCCTTGTATTCAAGTTTGTTTTCAGGCGACAGATTGCACTCAAGCTGTTTAACTGCACACCCTCGGGGTTTGAAGTTCCCATGCACAGTATGTGGCAGTCCCTCATGCTGATGCAAAGTGGACAATGGTGACAGTACGGCCTCTCTATAACTCATTTTCTACAACTGTTATTTTCTCTCTCTTTTTTGGCCCTCATTCCTGTATTTTACGTTGGATTTGTTTATTGGTTTTTGCTAATTGGTTGATCAACAGATGTTTTTGTTGTGTTGTGATTTTTGTTAATGTGTTTTGCAGTCTCCTTGTTTTTTTTGTAGCATTGTGGCTTTTGCCTTTCAGGGATCCATCTGGGCTTCCGTATAAGAGAACCTGAAACTAAGCAATTCCAAACCTAAGAGACTTAAACACTTGCTTCTTGTGCTTGATGTCATATTTTATTGGATTCTTCCTTTCCTGAATATCCCAAAGCATTATACATGTAAATATATACTTTTTTAGGTTAAAAACAAAAACGTTTTTGCGCATCTTAATATATCCGTATCTTATTTGCATTTATTTTATTGGGATTTTCAAGCTACTTACTGACTAACTGATTCCAGTTCAGCAAGTTATGATGTTTTAAAATCAGCATGGAAGTATGAAGGATTGCTAATTATAATCTAATTTTTTGACAAAATGAAAGTATAATACCTTAAAAAAAATAAATAAAACACATCACTGGATTTAAAAAATGTCATCAGATTCAAACCTAATGGATTATGTTGTTCACAAGTAAAACCCCATTGAGTAAAGAAAAACACGTTTTGTTGTTCATCCCTCCAGTTTGTATGTGTGTCAGATTTACAGCCATACCAGAAACACAATACAAAGGTTCCACTTTGGAACTTTTGTATGTAGAAAAACAACAAAAAACAAAAACAAAGCGAGTAATTGCACTAAAACAAATTCACACAATCAAATCTATGCCATTGAATAACTGAAATTAACATGTTGATGTGCTGGTAATAGTCATAAAATACAGATTACAACATTTGGAAAAGCCACTCAGGATGTGAATACTTCTGAATACTTCTGAATACTTCCAAAAAGCACTTGCCACCTCAGTAACCCTTGTTATGGCACCACAGAATTATCTCCAAGTCTGAGTGTAAGACGGAAAGTTAATATGTAAGATTTATTAGTCATAATGAATATTTTAATTAGACCTTCCAACCAAGGTTATCAAGTGGGGCATTTCGGCTAATTCTGACCTTGTGCACAAAACGAGCCAATAATATCAGTAAGGTCCTCCGAATATCTTATCTCCTTTGAAAGTAATGGGCCGCAATAAACCCAGATGACCCTGTCATATATTAGTTATGTTTGAGAGAACTGGGAAGAAAAAAAAATTGTCATGGTCACGGCCTTCGCTCTCCAAACCAAGCTTGATGCGAGCTGCACACCAATGAACGCCGGTGGTAGCTGCTGCAGACTTGGCTCCCATAATGATCCTCCTGAAAGCTGGAGGGTTTTTCGCTCTCATCAAAGTTAAGAATCTCCCTGCTGAATTGGATGCAAGGTGCAGAGAAAGGCTCCGACAGCCCTGGATGTGCACCGTGTCAAGCAGCAGGTGCATCTGTAGACGTCTGCAAATTGGATCTAGTCAGATTGTGAGTTGCCATTTTTGATTTGTTTCTCTTTTTTGTTTTGCTTTCATGTATGTGCAAAAAAAGTTAGGCTCCTTTTTTTTCTCCTAGCTGGGTCAAGTCATAATTAGGATGCAGCTCCAAGTTTTTTTTTGTTTGTTTTTATTTTTGCATATGCTGTATTTGAATTGTGTGGGAAACTTGACCTTGTGTTTTACTAAAAAAGATGAAAAAGAGCATTTATCATATATTTGCAAAAGAAGAAAATCTACATTTTTGTTTACGTGAATGTTTCTCGGGTCAAAGCTAAGTAGTTTTAAGCTTTACTGAACTGCAAAACTCCCGGTTACTAAAGTGATGTTTCTAAAATGAAAACATTTTTCAATGTGTTTCATATTCTCTCTCTTATATATTTTGTTTATTCTTCCATTTAAATGTGTTGTATAAATAACTTTAAATTGCCCTGTTTAAAAACGTGCCATGTGACCAACGCCTTCCTTCTGTTCCTCTTCAGAGGAAAAAGCCCAGAAACAGGTGCGTGCTTTGACACGTTTCAGTGAGACATCACGCTGAATTTCTGAGCTGTCAGAGCTCCTTCTTGCACTGGGCTCCGGGTTGCCAGCTGCACACCTGCGCTGGCGCTCGGCAGCATCCGAACGTCAGACAGGCCCGATCGCGCCGCTCTTTGAAAAGCGCTTGATTTGAACCGTTAGTGACAACAACAAATGGTACCGGGATGTGCAGAGCCATGGAGAAGCATCTGGATTTTGTTGACAGAAAGGTAGTTTTCGGAGACACAAATTTACAAAGCGTCTTCTCTTCCAGTTTGACGACGTGGGTAGTAAAAGTAAGGCATATGCACTAAAACATGTGCATGATGGGATATTGGAGCAGCGGTTAAATGACAAAATCGGAGTGAACACAGGTAATACTGAAAAGACAAAGCCTAGTACTTAAACTTGGGTCATCATTTAAAGGATTAAATGATTATCTTAGTTTTGGAAGCAAAAGACCAAGAAAGTAAAATGGTAATTCAAAAAAAAAGATATTAATTCAGAATATATTTGTTTGATTCAGTGGAAACATAAGACTTGCTGAAAAGAGAGAGAAGCAACAAATCACGGAATAAACCATAATGCAGGAGTAGAAATGCAGCTCTATCAACATGTTGTTACTTTATATCTACAAAATCCAACATTTCATTTGTTCCACTTAATTGGTAATCATTCACAACACCAAGATACACATAATCAGAAATGTGCATGTTAATTGCCAGTAGCTAAATCTAGCAACACAACCGTGACACAATCACATTGTGTAGTTGCTAACACCTGTTTTGGTTCTTTTTCTGAAAAATGGTGTGATAAACACAAACATTGCATTGAAAATAGAACGTCCCACAATCAGACTCTGCTTATAAGGCTCTGGACGCCTCCTGCTCTAGTTTGAGCGGCTTGGAAAACCCATTGAGATGGGAGGGAAACATCACATAGTCGCTGCTAATCGTTCCTATTAAGATTAAATGTGCAACAGCTCATCAAAAATCATTAGTCAAGCTCATTTCAGCAACGGGGCAGATCAAAGTGCTTTACGCAGTGAAAACAAATGCAGCAAGCAATAGAGATTACATTTTGTCATCATCAAAATGAGAAATCAAATGTACATTAAATATATTGATCCATATCACTAATCAAAATCTAACAAATCTATACAGGTGGATTCTTTGATTACAGCAGCTCTGTGCTGTTTTGCAGTTTCCCGGGAGTCTGTTCCAGATTTTTTGGGGTATAAAAACTGAATACTGCTTCTCCAAGTTTGGCTCGGATTCCTGGGATGAAGAACAGATTTTAACCAGACGACCTGAGTGGTCTCGAAGGTCGATGCAACATGTTTTCAATGTTGGTTGGTTCTAAGCCAGCAACCCTAACCTTAGCTAACTGATTTAACCAACTAACAAAAGTATTTTAAAATATTTTCTCAGTTCTTGCTGGGACATTTGCCCTTCAATCTTAGAAATATTCTTCAGGTGACAGAAGGCTGACTGTGTAAATGTCTTTGTGTCGTTGAAGGTTCAGATCTGAGTCCATCACCACAACTTTAGACGTGATCAGTAGTTTATGGCTGTAATAACTAACGCTGTGCAGTGACTCTTGAACCCCTTTAGGTCCAAAAACGATCACGTTCGTGGCAGAGTGCAACATAAACCAAGCAGCACTCTTCCATTAGCCAGCTAGATGTAATGAAGATGAACAAACTCGTATCACTCCATGACAGAAATGCTGAAACGTATGCTTGAATTTGAATCATTTAATCCTTAATCTAGATAAAGTCTGTGGTGGAGGTTTGATAAAACATTTAGTGTATATGAATAATTTGACCAGCAATAGCACAGTCAGATTCTTGTAAGAGGTTCTAGCGTGGTAAAAATTTGCTACATTCTTCATGACTCATGTTGAAATGAGCTTATCCAGTCTACAAAATTAATTCTGCTTTAATCCTTAAGATTTTCTGTCAGATAATTCCCTTTTTTCTCCTTCTTCTTCAGACTCTTTCCCTTCCAAGCAAATTATGTTTATTCCTCTAATTGAATAATCTGGAATGTATATCTCTTTTTAATCGTATTTCCTCCAAATAAGTGAGATAAGACGGCTGGAGACGGCGCCGCGTTTCTCTTCTGCTGCCAAACTCGGGGCCAAATGCTGCAGATTCACCCCACAAACATCGCTCCTCTCATTTCGGCACCTATTATCTTTCTTGTTAGAGACGGGAGTTCATTATCGCGAGTGTAGCAAACTTTGGCATCTCGCTACACTCGAGCGTTGTTTCCAAGTTAAATGTAGAGCTCAGTTACGCTCTACATTTCTCATCCTCTGTTGAAACTTCCTCCGCCTCCACATGCAGATGAAGGTTCCTGTATCAGGATCAATCCCGTGCATTTCATAAATCCCACCGCGTTGTCAGCAAACGGGAGCTACGCATTACGCAAAACAGAAGATTCCATGAAACGCAGGTTTGCATCCTTCACTCGCACATTTGTGCAGCCATTTGCTGCTGATGGGCTCTTCGTCAATACACTGGTTCATTTATGAAAACCCACTCAAAAACATGAAGACGCACTTAGAGCAGCCATCATCATCAACAATCACCGTTTTTTTATCACTGTTGTTATCTTTTGCTTTTAGACAGCTGAAAATAAAACTTGCGGCCTGCTCCATCTATCGGTGGGATCTCAATATGTCGGCTAAGCTGTGGAGAATCCAGCTTAAAGTCATTCGAAATAAATTAAACAATTAAGCTCAACAACGGTTTGGGAATTTATTAAATCACATGGACAAAAGATTTCTTGGGTTAGTTTCACTTTTGTCTGCTCCCACCATTCAATGTTAGAGAGAAAAAAAAACATTTATCTTTTTATATTTCCATCCATGTTCTTCCTATCCGTGTTGCTATTGGATTGATTTTAGTTGCAGTTCTGGTTGGACGTTGATGTAAGTTGATGTAAGGCAGTTTTCTTTTGATAAGGGAATCTCTTGTAACAATCTGTATTTTTCAGGTAACAAGTTTGCGTTTTTCTGCAAAATTCGTCTTTAATAATCGCGTGTCCCTGAGATGTGCTGGTACTTCAAACGGATGTGTGTTGAACATGGGCCCAGAGTGAATTGGGATCGTTCCTGAAATTATCGGTTTGGGATCCAACAACTTCCGAACAACAAAAAAATAAAGACGATGTTTGGAATCTAAACCCGAAGCAGCTGCTGAAAACTCTGTGTTTTGGCTACTTTTGTAGTCAGACAATTGATCACTAGGTGAGGTCAGTCATTTTCTGTAATGGATTAACAACACTGTTGAGAAAACACAAGATAAACATGTTTGCACGGTTCTGGTTGCTCGTAGCTTCTTGATCTGTTACAAAGGAATCGCCATAACACATGAAAATGAAGAAGTAACTTATTATGCCATTTAAAATGTAAAAGTTAACCCTAACCCTCTTCTCACTTGATTTAAAAAATTTTGAGGTTTGGACTGTGGGAAGAAAATCAGAGTACCCTGAAACAATCCACACATTTTTGGGGAAACCAGCAAAAACTCAGATGGTGTTTATTAAGGCCACAGGACTAACGAGTGTTTTTAAATACTCCCTGTATAAGCAGAGACGTGAGACATTTTCTTCAGGGAAGGATTCTTGCATCGTGTCAGTAACAAAGACATGACAGCGCTACTTGTGTTTGTATGAAATGCAAAGCTGACTCTATATTTATGCAGATACATACTGCTGTCTGTCAGAAAGCCTCTTCCTCTTGTGTTTCTTGAAAAAAAAATTGCCAGAAAATTGCAAATTGCAAGCAAAAAAAATAAAAAATTCAAAGTCGTATAACTAAAGTGGAAAAGTGCACTGCAGAAACACCTTGCAAAATCTTTATCGCAGCAGTCCCCCGGATTGATGATAACTAACAGTGGTAGGATACCTGGGGATGGATTATTCCTTAAAAAGCTAATGCTTCCTGATGCCTGTCTTGACGGCATTAAAGATGCATCACCCTGGCTTATTTGATTCAGCTGGCTTTTTGATGATGAAACGTCTTTGTTGTACCTTCTGACGACGTGTGCTTTGCATTTTCCCAACCCTGTTGTCGTTATCGCTAAGCGTTACCGACGCGCTCGCAGGAGCAAAATCAACTCGAAGTCTGTCCTTTTGACACAGTCGAGTCGACAGTCCCAACAGGTGGAGGCATTTTTATTTTTATTTTCTGTGTGTGTGTGTGTGTGTGTGTGTGTGTGTGTGTGTGTGTGTGTGTGTGTGTGTGTGTGTGTGTGTGTGTATTCGAACAAGCCAATGATATTCCATCTTCACTAACAGCTTTCCTTCTTGAGCACTTTGCTAAATATTTGGAGTCAGAATTTCAAACCCTGAAATCTAGGTCGGAGGGTGTTGAGCATTTCAGACAAAACTAATGTCTGGGTTGAAAATAGATGAGTGCATGTGTGTATGCACATGTCTGTATGCGTGTGTGCGTGAACAGAGGGGAAAGTCTGCAGGGCAGGCCGCTGCTGGTACCAGGGAGGCGAGTGATGACAGCAGTGAGCCGTGTCACCTTAATGCCATTAGATGAATTATTCGGCCCATCCGTCAGTCTGGCTCTGGACATTAAGAAGCGCTGGCCTGACAGGCTGCGGTCCAGACGGGTGAGCCTCGCCAGTCTCCTCAGTGCACCTCACTGATGTCATTCCAGTGCACAAAGCAGGAGAGCAATAAGTGCATAACCATTTCACTTTATAGCAATGAATATACAGTATAAGTTGTCAGAGAATGAACGAGCATTTAGGGAATGCAACTTCATTTGAAAGTTGTTGAAAGCTACATAGTCCACACAATCTTGTATTGAGTATACAACCAACAGAGACTGCTTCACATGTTTGCTCATTTTCATATACGTGCCAATTTTAACTTGGTTTGCATTGTTTATTCCTGCAGAACAGCTGCAGACTCACTTGGTGCAACTAAAACCACAAAACCCTTTTAATCAATATTTAATGGCAGATATTCTACAAATGTTGGTTTGTTCGACATTTCATGCTTTTCTAAAAAAAAAGGCTTAATGTTTCACCGATCCCTATGTTCTAAAAACAATTTGGTTCTTATAAAACCAAATTGAAAGGGTTAAGTCTCAGGAAGTACATTTGCACAGAGGTTCTACATATAAATGACATTAAAAATACCTATAATGCAGTTAAAGCCTTTCCTGCTGTGCAAAAGTCTATGCAAAAAATAAGGAAGGAAGCTTATGTCAAACTTTAATGAATCGAGTTTGATAGATTAAAAAGCCACGCCCAAATAAAAATCGATAAATCGATGCTATTGCACACAAACATCTGTTAAATCTGCGTCATAAAATGCTATCGTATAAAACATCTGTTTTAATAATTAACATCATAAAACATCTATTTAATAATTAAACAGTGGGGGATGTTCAGAAGATGAAAATATGGACACAGGTTGGGCTTTAGTAGAAAATAGAAAAGGAGGAGGAGGAGGAAAAAACAAGAGTAAAAAAGGACTAAATATTGGCAAAAGATCTTTGGAAGATGAGGAAGAAAGTGTTGAGGTAAGGAACAAAAAATTATGGAAGAATTTAGTTATATTAAAATTTAGAACTGGACAAGATATGATTGGGTGAGTCCTATCAGTTTATCAAATGGACTAAAGAAAGTTATCGGAGATGTGGAACTGGCTAAAGTTTTAAGGGATGGGAGCCTTCTTATTATCTGTAAGAATGTTGAACAAAAGAATAAGGCATTAAAACTCCAAATGGTGTGTAAAAAAGAAGTGGGGGAAAGAAAGGTATAGGGGGGAAGAAAGAGGAACAAAATGAGTAATATCAGAGATCCAATTGGAGAAAACTTGGAAGAACTTAAAAAAACAATAAAAGGAGGAGAGATCTCAGGCATAAAACAATTGCAGGCTTTTGGAAATGGGGAAAGATTGGACAGTGCATCTGTGTTACTGGAATTCAAAGATAAAGTTAAACCTGATAAGGTAATAATTGGATACATGAGTTTCAATGTAAGAACTTATATTCCACAACCTCTCAGATGCAATAAATACCAAAGATATGGTCACATTGCAAATGTGTGTAGAGGAAAACAAAGATGTGGTAGATGTGGAGGTGAACACCCTTATGGGGAATGTGGAGAAAATCCAGTTAAATGTTATGTGGAGGTAATCATACTGCAGCTTATGCAGGATGTGTGGTAAGGAAAGAAGCAACTGAAGTTCAGAAAATTAAAACTGATGAAAAAATGACTTATGCTGAGGCAGTGAAAGAGTTGAAAAGTACGGAAAATGCTACCAAAATACAGTTAGAAAGGAAAAAGGATAATACTCAAAATAATGTCATAAAAATTATAGTAAAGGCAGCAGCAAATGTTTTTAATGTCAAAGATCTGTCATGGGAAAAAATTCAGGATGAACTTAGGTATGGAGAAGGATCGTCTGAAAATGAAGCTTCGCAAATCAAGACATAAGTCTAATACTACAATGGACCGCTCGAAGTTTAATAGCTAACGGACAGGAATTTAAAGGGTTCATTAACAAATTAAATACAAAACCAAACGTAATATGTATTCAAGAAACATGGCTTAAATCATTACTGCAATTTAATATTCATGGTTATGCAGTCTTACGTAAAGATAGAATAAATGGAAGTGGAGGAGGATGCACTATATTTATAAAGGAAAATGTATTCAAATGCAAATAAATACGGATCTTAATGTGGTTAAAGTTTGGACAAAAAATGGAATTATTAAAATAATAAATTATAATCCTTATCAGAAAATAGAGAAAGCAAAACTTGAAACAATCCTTAAACACTGGAGAGGGAAAATAATTTGGTGTGGGAAATTTTAATGCACATAGTGCTTTGTGGGGGATCAAGGTGATTATAATGGTGGGGTCTTAGAAAAAAGGACGGGAAACAACATTAAAAAATAACAATGAGTTGCTATATAATGACGAAGATGACGAGAATAATACGAATATGACATTTTCTTTAATAGAATTAAATAGAGCGTTAAAAAACACAAGTAAATCAACACCTGGGAAGATGAAATTAATTATATTATGTTAAATAATCTTAGTGAAAAAAGTAAGAAGATATTATTAGAAATGTATAATAAGATATGGGACGAAGGAACTCTACCAGATAAATGGAAAGAAGCTATCATTATTCCTATTTCTAAACCTGGCAAAGATCCACATTTAGTTGAGAGTAATAGGCTGATAGCGTTAACATCTTGTATTGGTAAAGTGATGGAAAAAATGGTGAATAACAGATTAATGTATTTTCTGGAATCTAAAGAGAAGATTAAACCATTTCAATTTGGGTTTAGAAAAGGAAGAAGTACAGTAGATCCTATACTATTTTTGGAACGTGAAATTAGGAGGGCACAGGTGAATAAAGACATCTTAATAGCAATCTTTTTGGATATAGAGAAAGCATATAATATGTTGTGGAAAGAAGTATTATTGATTAAAATAAAACAAATAGGTTTAAAGGGTAAAATATATAGATGGATTAAAAACTTTTTAACTGGAAGAAATATAAAAGTTAAAATAGGTATTGAAGTAAATTCAAAACATCAAATTGAAAACGGTATTCCTCAAGGAAGTATAATAAGTCCTATGTTATTTGTCATAATGATTGATGATATTTTTAGTAAAATGGATAAATATGTTGGAGTGTCGTTATTTGCAGATGATGGCCTTATTTGGAAAAGAGGGAAAGATCTAAAATTTATAAATAAGAAAATGCAAGAGGTAATACATAATGTAGAAGATTGAGCTTTACAATGGGGTTTTAGAATTTCAATATCTAAACAATATACATAGGACTAATTAGATCAGTAATTGATTATGGATGTATTATATATAATTCAGCTTCTAATAGTTTACTAAAAGAAATAGAATACAATATCAGGCTTTGAGAATTTGTTGCGGAGCAATGAAAACAACCCCAGTATCAGCTTTACAAGTTGAAATGGGTGAGATGCCACTAGAGCTCAGAAGAAAACAACTAGCCATAAACTGTTGGGCAAATGTTAAAGGACATAAGTAAAATTATCCTCCAAAACCGACCCCACTAAGGGACAAGGGTGTCAAGAAAATGGATGGATGGATGGATCCTCCAAAAGTTATGCTACAACCTTGTCAAGAAAAAGTAAAAAATAAGAGAATTAATAGTTTTGGATGGATGATAAGTGGGATAAGAATAAATCATTAGTTCATTAGAACTGTGGTGATACTCACCACAGTTCACAATCTCACACCTTCATATCTCTCGGACCTCCTTCACATTGCCACTCCCACCTGTTCCCTCAGATCCTCTTCTTCTGTCCATCTCACCGTCCCCCCTGCTCGTCTTGTCACTATGGGGAGCAGAGCATTCAGCCGCTCTGCTCCCAAACTCTGGAACTCACTCCCACCTGATCTCCGTAACATTGAGTCTTTGCAATATTTTAAGTCCAAACTCAAAACCCATTTGTTTGAACTAGCATATAGCTTTTAATTACCTTTGTACTGTTTTATAAATCTTGTGTTTTTATGTTTTTTATTGCTGATATGTATTTTATAATGTACTTGTTTTTATGTCAAGGTGACCTTGGGTGTCCAGAAAGGCGCCTACAAATAAAATGTATTATTATTATTACTCCACCTTGGTTAAGTGGAAAACCTGAAGTTGATTTAAGCTTATTGGGAAAAGGCAGACAAATAGAAAAAGAGGTGGTAAGGTATATAAATAAAGAATATGCTGAGTATTTACAAGTATATACAGATGCTTCTAAAATGATAAAATTGGAATAGCATTTATAGTTCCAGACTTAAATATTATGAAAAATAAAAGAATAACAGATTGACAGTTTATACAGGTGAGCTAATGGCTATATTAATGGCTCTAGAATGGAGTGAGGAAACGAGAAAGAAATATTGATTTGCTCAGATTCAAGTAGTGCATTAATAAGTATTTTAGAACAGAATTCAGAAACGAAACAAGATATCATATTAACTATTAATCAATCCATTTTTAGAGTTAAAAGATATGGGTCCAGGGTTAAGTTAATTTGGATTCCTGCTCATATTGGAATAGTAGGTAATGAGTTGACAGATAAATTTGCTAAGAGTGCAGCAAAAAGGGATAATTTTGAGATAAATATCAAAATAAGCAGAAATTAGGTCAAAAGTATAAGTAAAATATATATTAAAAAGAAATGGCAGGAATTACGGGATAGAGAAAAAAAAGGCAAGATTTTATTATAGCATTCAAAAAAAGTAGGGGAATGTAGGAAAGGTAATAGGAATAAAAAAGAAGAAGATATTATATCAAGATTAAGGTTTGTCCATACGGGGCTAAATAGTACTCTGAAAATAATTAATAAACAGTACAGGTTTGTGTAGTTTTTGTGGAGCATCGGAAACAGTGCAATATATTTTTCTAGAATGTAATAAGTATAGTCGGGAAATAGAGGTGTTAATCAGAGAGTTAAATAGAAATAAAAATAATTTAGATATTAAAAAATTGCTGCAAAGGTCGTCTGGGGATGTAGCATTTGATAGTATTTTATGTTTTCTTAGGAAGTCAGGTACTATAGGAAGATTATAGCGTTAGGACATCTGATCTATACTCCAGTCTGGAAGGTGGCGGTAATGCACCTGAAAGTTGTTTGCCAACCGCCATAAAACCATAAGAAGAAGAAGAAGAAGAAGAAGAAGAAGAAGAAGAAGAAACTCCGTTTCGAGCCAAAACAGAAGTTGTGTGACGTCATGTGAAAAGGGTCTATTGTCAGTTGACTGGGTCGTAGGGTCCGGCTCGTTAAGCCGAGAGAACGACCGTCAAGAAAAAATTAAAAATAAGACGAGCTTAGCCGCGGGTGTTATTTGGAACGAGAGTGATGTCTTGTTCCAAACAAGAATTTGTGTTGACATTGCGTTGGTTTCGGTTTTCCGTATAGGTTTTGGCTAGTTTTCAGCACTACCTGGTGCAGAATCAGGAATAATACATCCATAATCAACTACCTGGTGCGGCAAGTGCAGCGGCGCTAGCACCTAAGCTATGGGGCTATGGCGCGGCCTCCGACGCTTCAGGACGGGAGAGGAGTTAAAACCACTGGTTGATGTAGCAAGTGATTTGGTAAAGAGTTAGTTTTCTTTTCCTATGGAGAGAGGAGAATTAGCACAGAATGCAAAGGTACACAGTAAAAAATGCTGGATTATTTTCATAACCCAATTTCTGGGTTGAAGCTGTTGGGTTAGTTTGACCAAACAGGTCAAAATTCATAACTCAAGAGTTGAGTCAGAAAGGAAGTCAGTCTACAGCTTGAACACTTCTGTTGAGTCAGGTACATTTACCCAATCAATTGGGTTAAAGACGAAACTTGGAAGAAGCCACGCCCCTCTTCACAAGCCTCCATTTTCAACAAGACTGAACTTGTATATCGGGATTCTCCTCTACTTTGAAATAAGACATGGTAATTAAAAAGAAGATAAAGTTTCAACGTAAATAGGATCTAGTTCGAACATGTTTGATATTTATTTTTATGATGATTATTTATTTTATTTTATATATTTATTATGGTAGGTTGCTTTGACAATTAGCTGTCAAGAGATGTCAAGTAAACTAAATTCAGTTTAATCATATTTGTTCGTCACTTAACATAGTGAAAATTTTAAAAATCGATTTAGTTTTAAAAGAAAAGATAGTTGACGGTTTGTGCCCAGATTTTCGCGGGCTTAGTTCACTAGCAGGTTGCAATATGCGCGCGCATCCTCAGCGGGTTGAGGCTACGTGTTCGAACACCAGCAGTAATGGCGGAGGAGGGTATTAGAGTATAGTAGAGTAGGTAGAGGTAGAGTATTAATAAAGTGTGTATATTATGCTTTATGCGCTCGGTTTATTAACATATAGCTTAATTACAAACATGTTCGGACGGTTTCGGACTTATCTGCTCCCCTCAACCGCTGGCTCGTCTCGCCCGCTCTGTCAGTTGACCGGGTCATCGGGTGCGGCTCGTTAAGGCTCGTTAAGCCGAGAGAGAACGACCGTCTACCGGCACATTGCTTTCAAACTCCCGCTGGATTTCGGCAAAGAGTTAAAAGCAAAAAAAGACAATATCTAATGTTAATGTTTGCTAATTTTATTGTTGCTATTAACTACAAATACATTTATTTATAGTTGGTGCTGAAAGTTATTCAGCACTAAGTTGGTGTTTAAGTTAAGTTTTACTTCAAAATGAAATTGTGTCATTTGCCCAGGTCCCCCTTGAAAATGAGATCTGGATCCCAATGGGGTTTACCTGGTTAAATAAAGGAAATAAAAAAATTAAGTGCTATATTTATTTTTAGGAACATAAAAAATACTCTGAACATTTGAAATCGCTGGCTAATTTAAGTTATTTGCAGTGGAGACAGCTATAAGATTGAATTCAGTCATTCTTAAAGTTTGATTTGTGATTTTGTCTTTTCTGATAGATTTTGTAATTTTACATTCGGGATCTTCAGGAGAATTAAGCGAAACCCAAACTCCTTGTTCTCAATGAAGACCTTCTGTATGGCCAAGAACACGAGTCTGCTCCCTCAAGGTATTGAAGCTCAGAAAAAATGTTCTCTAAAATGTTTTCATGCTTTTTAGTTACTGAAACATTTTAACACTATCTTGTGTTTGATACAGAAGATGATGTAGTCCTGCAGCCAGTACTCCTCCCTGCTCCACCTTACTAATTTGGGCGATGAGTTTCAGACCCATCAACCTGGAAGTTCAGAAGGTTTCATTGATATCCAGCCTGTAAGTCAACATTCATCTCTGAATCAGGCTCAAATTGTTTAAATAAGTGCATCACATTCAATAGTGAGGTTTTGTGTTAAACTAGAATCAGTCAGAAATTAGTTTTTGAGAATGTAGCCCTTTACCTTTAAATTCACTAAAAGCCTGTTTTTATGTCTTCTCTCTCTTGTTCTCAATGAAGATCTTTTGTACGGCCAAGAAGAGAAAGGAGCGGCCATCTTCTCAACAACATGAATTTTCTCCCTTAAGGTATTGAAGCTCAAGAGATGTTTTCTAAACTGTTAACATTTTAACACAAGTTTATATTTGCCAGACAGACAAGCTGATGTAGCCCTGGAGCTGCTGCCAGTACTCCTCCCTACTCCACCTTACTCATTTGGGAGAAGATTTTCAGACCCATCAACCTGGAAGTTCAGAAGGTTTCATTGAAACAAGGGCAGCCTTGGCGGAGTCCAACTCTCACTGGAAACGAGCCCGACTTGCTGCTGGCAATGCGGACCAGACTCTGACACCAGTCATACAGGGACCTGACAGCCTGTATCAAAGGGCCCGGTACCCCATACTCCCAGAGAACCCCCCACAAAGCCCCCTGAGGGACACGGTCGAACGCCTTCTCCAAGTCCACAAAACACATGTAGACTGGTTGGGCGAACTCCCATGCCCCCTCCAGGACCCTGCTGAGGGTGTAGAGCTGGTCCAGTGTTCCACGACCAGGACGAAAACCACACTGCTCTTCCTGAATCCGAGGTTCGACTATCCGACGGACCCTCCTCTCCAGGACCCCTGAATAGACCTTACCAGGGAGGGTTAAGAGTGTGACTCCTCTGTAATTTTACACAGGGGGACCACCACCCCGGTCTGCCAATCCAGAGGAACTGCCCCCGATGTCCATGCGATATTGCAGAGTCGCATGCGCCAACACAACCCTACAACATCCAGAGCCTTAAGGAACTCCGGGCGGATCTCATCCACCCCCGGGGCCTTAAGGCCACTGAAGAGCTTTTTAACCACCTCGGCGACCTCGTCCCCAGAGATTAGAGAGCCCAACCCAGAGTCCACAGGCTCAGCTTCCTCAACAGAAGGCATGTTGGTGGGATTGAGGAGGTCTTCGAAGTATTCCGCCCACCGACCCACAACGTCCCGAGTCGAGGTCAGCAGCACACCATCCCCACTATAAACAGTGTTGGTGCTGCACTGCTTCCCCTCCTGAGACGCCGGATGGTGGACCAGAATCGCCTCGAAGCCATACAGAAGTCTTTCTCCATGGCCTCTCCAAACTCCTCCCACGCCCGAGTAAGCACAGACAACAGTCAGAACCCGTCCCCCCACCTGTAGGCAGAGGGAGGCTACCCTCTTGTTCACCGGGGTAAACCCCAACGTGCAGGCGCCAAGATGGGGGGCAACAAGTATGCCCACAACTGCCCGGCGCCTCTCGCCATGGGCAACTCCAGAGTCTCCTTGAGTCCTGCCCCTCTCAAGGAGACTGGTTCCAGAACCAGAGCTGTGCATCAAGGCGAGACCGACTATTTCTAGCCGGAACCTCTCAGCTTCAAACACTAGCTCTGGTTCCGTCCCCACCAGAGAGGTGACGTTCCATGTCCCAAGAGCCAGCTTCTGCAGCCGAGGATCAGACCGCCAGGGTCCCTCCCTTGAGCGCCGCCCATAACACAGTGCACCCAACCCCTTTGGCCCCTCCGACAGGTTGTGAGCCCATTGGAAGGGGGACCCACGTCTCCTCTTCGGACTGAGCTCGGCCGGGCTCCGTGGGTAAAAGCTCAGCCACCAGGCGTTCGCCATCATGCCCACCTCCAGGCCTGGTTCCAGACTGAGGCTCCGGTGACCCACGTCCAGGCGAGGGAACGCCAGATTCAATGTTGTGACTCATCATAGGGGTCTTATGTTTTGTAACTTTTGTAAATGGAATCTGCTGGCTTTACATATGCATCACATGGAAATAAAAGAAATTTTAAATTCAGATTGTTTTTAATCCTATTTTTATATAGTGAAATTCAAGATAAATAAAAAACATTTTACCCAACTATAATGACATAATAACCCTTGTGTTATGAATTTCAACCCAATTTTCGGTCAATTTAACCCTCCTATTATGTTGCGGGTCAAATTGACCGTTTAAAAATTGTTAAAAAATAGAAGTATTTTTTCTGCATGAAACTTCTTGTATTTGTCTTAATAGGTGCCCTCTATGTATAAAATGAAAATGGTTTATTTTACACATTTGCAGCCCCCCCCCCTGGGTCTGTTTGTTACATCGATACTGTTCGGGTCAGTTTACCCGGCAGTCAAGTTGAAGGGTAAAGGTTAAAACAATGTTTAATTCTTTTTGTATCCTTGCACCTATGAGACATATTTCACCACACACACCTAAACACAAACCCAGTCTTTCACTATTCTCTTTACTTCACTAGGAAGCTTCCAGAAAGCAGGTGGTCATACAACTTTTGACAGGAAACTTTTCTGTTCCCCTGGACAAACTCCACCCACAGTGGATGAAAGACTTGTGGCATTCATAAAGATCACCACTGGCATTCAGAGGTCACTGCTCATTTAGGCAATATATGGTTTCCACACCAGCTAAATATGACATAAAAATCTGGGCATAATGTGATGAAAAACCCAGTTATGTTTTGGATTTGCAGGTTTAAACAGGAAATCCAGCTGGAGGATCATCTTCAGGACTCATTTGTCTTGATTTTAATCAGCGGGTCAATTTGACCCAGAGCAGAAAAGTGTCTCAAATTCAATTATAAACACAACCCCTTCAAAAAAAATCTAAATGTAATATAATTTTTTTTTTTTACAAAAAGTCACTTTCAAGGATATTTAGTGTTATTTTGTGTTTAGGTTTTTTTAGTGCGCATAAAAAATGTAAATCACATTTTTTTATGTTCAAATGAGTCAATTGTCGTCATTGATCCTTTATTTGTGAGGAAAAAAAACATCATTGGACAAATATTGATTGAAATGGTTAGTATTGGAGTTAATAATCAGACACAAAAAAGTTTTGGAGGAATTTTTTGGTTTCTGACACTAGCATCACTAAACACTCCCCGGGTCAAATTGACCCACGAACATTATTGCTGTACCTCAGAAACGAACATAACAGGAGGGTTAAACAAGTCAGTTTAACCCAACGTTTGGTTCGTTGCCATGACCCAATGTGCTGGGTCAAACCATCAACCCAACCCAGTTGGGTTAAAACAACCCAGCGTTGGGTCGGTCCATATATGACCCAACGCTAGGTTACGAATTGGGCTATTTTTTAACCCAGCAGTTTTTACTGTGTGTGTGTGTATATATATATATATATATATATATATATATATATATATATATATATATATATATATATAATATATATATATATATATATATATATATTGTATATATATATATATATATATTTTTTTTTTTTTTTTATTTATTTTAAATTTATTTATTTATTTTTTCCCATGGCCTGACATTCTTACAAACATGCGTAATACATTTCTGTAATGCTATTGCAGCACTATGGGAAAGGCTGGGATATTAAAGTGCCACAACATCAGCATTTCATTTCAGACCGAAGAACCACTAATTAAAAAAGAAACATCTGGTCCACAAGAAGACATTTTGAATAACAGGACTTCCATGTTAAAGTATAAAATGCATATAATAAAAGATAATTGGGGTGTGCTTAAGTACTGCAATTTGTTGTGTAATAACCATAAACTGTAATATTGTAATATTCTTTCTGTAGTTTTTTTTTTTTTTTTTTTTTTTAGCAGGTATTGCATATTTATGAAGTGGAAGGAAAAGAATGAATGTTTTTATTATTATTGTTCAAAAAGAAAAGTGTGCTGCACTTCAGCACAGGATCAGCTTTCATAGGATCAGCTTTGACTTGCACTTAGGACACTGAAACACGTGGAGTATGTCAGTACCCGCTTTATATGTACTGGGTTTTCCCTTTAGGCTGTTTAACACGTGGATGTGCTTTAATCAGAGTGGTTCCATTGTAGCTTTGGCTGAATAGATTTAGATAGATTCTTTGTCCCTTCAGTGTGTTTTTGCTACATACAGGTCCTTCTCAAAAAATTTGCATATTGTGATAAAGTTCATTATTTTCCATAACGTGATGATAAAAATTAAACTGTCATTTTTTTAGATTCATTGCACACCAACTGAAATATTTCAGGTCTTTTATTGTTTTAATACTGATGATTTTGGCATAAAGCTCATGAAAACCCAAAATCCCTATCTCAAAAAATTAGCATATTTCATCCGACCAATAAAAGAAGTGTTTTAATACCAAAAAAGTCAACCTTCAAATAATTATGTTCAGTTATGCTCTCAATACTCGGTCAGGAATCCTTTTGCAGCCTTCAATGCGGTGTGGCATGGAGGCAATCAGCCTGTGGCTCTGCTGAGATGTTATGAAGCCCAGGATTCTTGGATAGTGGCCTTAAGCTCATCCAGAGTGTTGGGTCTGGTGTCTCTCAACTTTCTCTTCACAATATCCCACAGATTCTCTATGGGGTTCAGGTCAGGGGAGTTGGCAGGTCAACAGTAACACCATGGTCAGTAAACCATTTACCAGTGGTTTTGGCACTGTAACCAGGTGCCAGGTTGTGCTGAAAAATGAAATCTTCATCTCCATAAAGCTTTTCAGCAGATGGAAGCATGAAGGGCTCCAAACCCTCCTGATAGCTGCTGCATTGACCCTGGCCTTGATAAAACACAGTGGACCAACACCAGCAGCTGACATGGCTCCCCAGACCATCACTGACTGTGGGTACTTGACACTGGACTTCTGGCATTTAGGGATTTCCTTCTCCCCAGTCTTCCTCCAGGTGGAAAATTTGCAATATTTGCTTTCATCCGAAAAAAGTACTTTGGACCACTGAGCAACAGTCCAGTGCTGCTTCTCTGTAGCCCAGGTCAGGCGCTTCTGTCGCCATTTCTGGTTCAACAGTGGTTTGACCTTTGACCTGGGGAATGCAGCACCTGTAGCCCATTTCCTGCACACGCCTGTGGACGGTGGCTCTGGATGTTTCTACTCCAGACTCAGTCCACTGCTTCCCCCAAGGTCTGGAATCGGCCCTTCTCCACAATCTTCCTCAGGGTCCGGTCACCTTGTCTCATTGTGCAGCGTTTTCTGCCACACGTTTTCCTTCAGAAATGTCTTTCTGTGTCTCACCCTCTTGCTTGAGGGTGTCAATGATGGCCTTCTGGACAGCAGTCAGGTCAGCAGTCTGACCCATGATTGCGGTTTTGAGTAATGAACCAGGCTGGGAGTTTTTAAAAGCCTCAGGAATCTTTAGAGCGTTTAGAGTTACTTTGTTGATTCAGATGATGAGGTTATTTGCTCGTTCAGAGAACCTTTTCATGATATGCTAATTTTTTGAGACAGGAATTTTCTGTTTTCATGAGCTGTATGCAAAAATCATCAGTATTAAAACAATAAAAGACCTGAAATATTTCAGTTGGTGTGCAATGAATCTAAAATATATGACAGTTTAATTTTTAAATAATGTAATATATCATTACATTATGGAAAATAATGAACTTTATCACAATAAGCTAATTTTTTGAGAAAGACATGTATAAGCCATGAAGTTTGAGTTTAGTGACCAAAGCTGCTTTTTTATACATGGCCTTTCGCAAACCTAAATAGCTTTATATCACTCTACACATAAAAGTTAGCAATCGTCCCACCATGCATCCCATGGAGCTCAGACTTGTGTAGTCTAGAACCAACAATTGTTTCATGCAAAGATTCTCCAATATCCATCCTCCAGGTTGTTAGATTAGCCACTTTGTGGCAGGTTTAAATTCTGGATTAACTTTACAAGTTTTGCATAAAGTTCAAAGTTTGTAACCCTAAATAATTGTGCAACTTTATCCTTGATTCTTGGTCTAGTTTTGACATCATTTACAGACGAGCTGTGTTCATGCTGCCAGTGCTTGATTTAGCATTAAACGAGAACAACAGACTGAGTACAACTAAAGTGCCAAGCTTTCAGGTTTTTATGAAACAAATTAAATCCATGCCTAATTTTCCTACCTATGCTACACTTTACTGTTTTTCTTCCTGCCAATGAAATGCCTGGTAAAAATCAACCAAAGGGAAGGTTTCTGTCTCAAAATCTGAAAAAGTTCGAGGGTGTGAATACTGCAGCCCACCATGTTTTGGTTGTTATATTCAGGTGTTTTTTTTTATTTTTTTTTTATTGTATTGTATTTCATTTCTCACCCATCAGTTCTTCCCCTCTTATGGTTCTGTAAAATGTATTAAATGTATTAGTATTAAAATGGACATTATTATTGTTTCATATAGATCCTTGCTGTACTAATTTAGTCTGTTAGTTTATTTCAGGCTCGGTTTCATCTCTCTTCACGCTGATCTCTTATTTATTAATGTGTTGCGTATAAAAAGCGTTTTCCCCTTTGCAGTTTCATTCTGTGTCCCTCTGCTCTCAAACGTTTTAAATCCATCCATCCATCCATCCATTTTCCTACACCCTTGTCCCTTAATGGGGTCGGGAGGTGCTGGTGCCTATCTCCAGCTGGCGTTCTGGGTGAGAGGCGGGGTCACCCTGGACAGGTCGCCAGTCTGTCGCAGGGCAACACAGAGACACACACAGGACAAACAACCATGCACTCACACACTCACACCTAGGGGCAATTTAGACAGACCAATTAACCTGACAGTCATGTTTTTGGACTGTGGGAGGAAACCGGAGTACCCGGAGAAAACCCACCATGCACAGGGAGAACATGCAAACTCCATGCAGAAAGGCCGGGGCCGGGAATCGAACCCAGAACCTTCTTGCTGCAAGGCAACAGCTCTACCAACACGCCAAAAAGAGTGAATAGATAAATGTGATCTACATATTTTTGTCATGTTCCCAATTTCGGCTCTTTGAACAATGCTTGATTTTTGAACTGCGTATTGCTGATATAATGTTGATTCAAACCCCTTCAACACATTTAAATAAATAATAATAATAAAAAACATATTTGCATCACTGCCAACATTTTGCAGACGCTTTCATGCAGTGCCTTCTGTCATGCATCTCTTAAACATACATCAGAGATAACAGTATGTTGTTTGTTTGATTTCAGGCGTCGGCCTGAAAAATTCTGCCGTTTTGATTCGTCGTGGCACCGCTGTCTCCTTTTGATGATTTATCAGAAGCAGCTTTCCGAGCTGCTGCAGAGGTGTTGATGCCGAAATGACAGGGAAGGATTACTTTAGTGTGCTGTGACCTCAGGTGGCAGATTTGTCGTAATTCAATCTTTTTTTAGTGTTATGGTCTTCTACACTAAAAAAGTGTATAGGCGTAATAGGTGTAAAATCAACTTTGAGGAAACATGATTTTTGCTTATTAATGTTCTACTTCACATAATTTTTCTGCTGTAAATATCTCTATATTTATTTAAATAGTGGTGCCATTTTTGTTTTTCAAAGTTCAACGTTCCACATCATCAAAAACATGCTAATAAAAGATAAACAGAGTTAATACAAAATTTCAATTCTTGCATTTATAAGGGAAAAATCTATGCAAACCAACATAGTCATGTGTGAACAAAGTAATTTGTTTGAAAACCCTGATAACTGTTATCCTTGTGGACGTAACATCACTCCACAGGAACGTCAGCTCCCTCTCTTTTGAGGAATTGTTTTAATTCAGCCACATTTGAGGGTTGCTGTTCACAATCCTTCTATTAACAATCATGTGAAATCAAGATTTAAGATTTTCCAATAGAAGGCATTCCAAAACGTTCATATTGTTGTGTTATTTTTGAAGCCACTTTGTGGTCTTACCAATGTTGTACTTAATGGTTTTTGTTCTGCTACATAACCCACGTTCGCTTGAGCTGAAAACTGTAAATTACTGTCTGGACTTACCCTTCAAGATTCTATGGTAGAGAGCAGAATTAATGTTTTCATCAATTGTAACAAGTCACTGAGGTCCATAAGCAGCAAACAGCCACAGAATAACATATTATCGGTGTGGTTGGTTTAACCCAGGTATAACGAAGATATATGCCTCCCAAGAGGGTCCACGTTCACCTGGACGGACCACAGAACAGTTCTCCAAACGGTTTCAGGGATCATTGACATAGTTTGTGTTCTTTTTGGATGGCAGTGATTTTTTATTTTTTTTTTTTGCAGTTTTTTTTCCCGAAACTTATTAACTTGTCTCACTGGCCACTTGACCAGCAAGTGACAAACTATGACCTCATTCCACCAACAATGCCGAGTCGGGCTGAAACCATGACATCAGAAGATTGCTGGTCATTGATTGGCTAGGCCAAACCAGTGGCTGGTGAAGTCCAACTCGTCTTTCCTAAAAATCTGGTCAATCAAAGATGACTCATGATTAAACAAGGAGCCAGGTTGGTTTGGATAACTTCATGTCCCTAATAAAATAAATGATCATTTTCCTGCTTTATAGTCGAAACAGAAAGAAAACCAGAACTCTGTAATGATACAAGTGCATTTTCACAGCACTGAACGTCTCACAGTGTTCCAAAAACGTTTTGGGAAAATTTAAGTCTGAAATAGCTAACACTGATAAGAGTACATATGGTTCCCTTTTTGTAGGGATTCTGAAAGTTTGAGACTCTCACTGCAGTAGGGTTCAGTTATTTTTTTACATTATTTTTCTATTAAAAACAAAGCAAGCCTGTGCAGAAACCATGAACACACATGAACCTGTCAATCAACAAACAGGTCCACCATTTGTCATTCTCCACATGATTTAACAGGAAACTAAAGCACTGCAGAGGAATGGGAATGAATATCATTTGCCTTTGACAGCATCATGAAATATTCAGATGAGTGGACAGGCACTGAAATTACTAGAAATGATACTTCTGGATCGGTTGGGTACATGCTAATGAATAGCTGTGCTGTTTCACATTAGCAGTAACAGAACAGTGTCTCATTGAACAGTTATTTTTCTAAATTTATGTAAATCATCAAATTGCTTATTAATAATAAGTCTATCAATTATGCGGTAATAATGCAGTGATCCATCTAAACTCTGCTTTTTCTTGCAGGGTCACAGCATCAGTCATGCAGCTTTCACCCTGAAAAGATAGCCAGACCACCAAACCCCATGTCTTAAAGTAGCTTTCAATATTAAATCTTCTGATGCTGTACAAGACTATCACATCGTAGAATTAACGGAAATTTACTAAAATACTACCACTTGTCAGCACACATGTAACTGAAACTCAGTTATCAACAAGTCATATCAAAAGAGAGAGAGAGAATGTTAACATTTGCCTAGCATGTCAGCTGCTCCACATGACATCATAAACAGCAACAACACAAGAGCTTGTTGGGGTTTATTCTAAGGTAACGTTAGTGTAAGAATGAGTCGTGTGTCTTTTTATTCAGTGTGTAAGCCTTTTTTTTGCACACAGCAATAATTTATGTAGGCTTAATATAACATTGGACTTATAGAAAATATACGTATATGATTGAGGAAACCTTGAAATATATTATTTATATGGTGACACTTTATTTGAAGGTGTGTGCATAAGACTGACATGAGACTGTCATAAACATGACATAACACCTGTCATTAACATGAAGTCTTTATGATGTTTATGATTGTGGTCATGAAGTGTCATTCGGTAAATAATGACACTTTTTTTTCATATGTTTATTGATATTTTTGCATATGGAACAAAGGTGTTTACATATTCCAGGGTGTACGAATGCATAAACAAACTGTTTACACCATTGACTTTAAGATGCATGTTTTCAAAACCAAAGAACTTACACAGAACAGTGAAATAAAACTAATAGTAAACACACACACACATGTACACCTCCAAAAAAAAAAAAAAGGTGGGGGTGGGGGTTACGTTTCTAGATTGAAGCAACAAACTCAATAAATGGTTGCCATTTAGAGTAGAATTTGTTCGAGTTTCCAGTTTTTGACCTCATTTATCCACATTGTGCTGGATGGAGCTCTAGTTGATTTCCAGATACAGAGAAGGTGGCGCCTACCGATCATAGATGTAAAAGTTATCACTTCCAACTCTCCTGTGGAGTACTGACTATATTGCTAAATAATGACACTTTTAATGCAAAGTTGACCATTTTAATTGATTTTAATGCATGTATTAATGCACTTTTAATGGAACTTTTGGTGCACCTTTGCATTAAAAGTGTCATTCATGTTCATGACAGGTGTTATGTCATGTTTATGACAGTCTCATGTCAGACTTATGCACACCCTTAAAAATAAAGTGCTACCATTTGGATTGATGCGTTTTCTTTTGCAGCCCACCTGCAATATTAAAACATCATTTTAAAAGGGCTTGTCATATAGACCAGATGAAGTCGATTGTCTGATCCAAAAACCAGATTCCCAATCGCTACCTTGCAGTCCTGGACTGTTTATAAAATATCTTCGCAGAAGGAGAAATTCCACCTATCAGAGTTCATGCAAAATGTCCTGTTTAGTTACAGGAAATACTGCACACATAGTAGCACAAACATTGATTCCTTCCTTTCTCAACTGGGAGTATAGGTGTACAACTTGGAAACAAAATCTCAAACAGTTGCATGTCAGAAATTTCCGCATCGCGTCACATGGGAGAATCACATTTTACTGGCTTTCATAAAGATTAGGCCAGCCACCTGTGGAGTGGATGGTAGGGTTACCGTTTGGCTCTGGAAGTGAAAGCATGACGAGTTGTGTTAATGAAACGAAAACATTCTCCATTACCACAACACCCAACTGTATTCTGCTTTTCTCACCACGAGACGTCTTGTCTTGTGCTTGATAATACAATATTTATACATAATTTTGCTGCATCCTCTTGTCAAAAGAGAGATCTTTAAAAACGTCTGAGATGAGAGTTGGAGGACACCGTGCTCTTGTTGCCGTGCCGGGTTTTCAGAAGTCAAAAGTGCACACAACTCCTGGACCAAACAGCAGAAATGCATCACGTTGGTGAATAATTTACCCAGGCCCTGTTTGTCTCCATTGAACGCCATCAAGAGGGGGAAGGGGGGGGGGACAAAAACATGCTTGCTGAGTCATGGAGAAATAATTAACGCTGGTACTCGGGGCCTGTCCTTGGATGCTGTTTGTTTGGGTCCTGCGCCACGTGGGTCTCCGTGACCCCGTCTCTCTGCGGGGGGGCAACAAAGCGTTTCGGAGAAGCCCTGCCGCTTCAAAGCCGATACTCGACGCAATCCTGAAAATAGAACAGAACGACCGCGGAGAAAATGCAGGACCATATGCTCTTCCTTCTGGACGCGAAACAAGACGATCTAATTAAATTGAGTGCCGGTGTTCTGACATCGGCGGGACGAGGCCTCTCCTGCAGAAACCCATTTTCGGAGCGAGGCCGTTGGCTGTTCGTCGTTGCTTCGCTTCAGCGTCAAAATGTCTTCCTCACAACCGCCGCGCAGTTTAGGTGCTGATCCACATGAACAAAAGTACAGCGTCCAGGTTCCTCATGCGAAGATTTGGAAGATTTGACTTTTTCTAATCTGAAACTTTGCTCTACTTTCATGTTCCGAGACATTTGAGGTCTTTCACCCCAGAGACTCCCATCATCTGAGAAACCGAATTCAGCTGCATCCCATATGCTGCCGTCCCCGATGACAAAGGCGGAGAGGAACAAAGCTCGATGAGTCTCGGCTTGTTAATGATCTCTGCTGACACTTTGCATAAATATATGTTTTTTTCTAAATCTGAGCCCCGTCTCATTTGGTATTTACCTGAGCGTCTGCAGGGAGAACATGGCCGACTGTGGCGTATTTACACATCAAACATCCTGTCCCGATCATCGCTGCTTTACTTTCTTTTCTTTCCCTGCAGTCCTCTTCCATCGGCTCTTTTATCAGCACAATATTTCATCGCGTTCTTATGCTTCTTTATTTTGGCTCCTCTGAAAACCTCCCTCTTGGAAAGTGGAGGACGGATGATGATCGTGCTAATCTCCTAATAATCATATTGAAATTAGATTGTAATATTCAACTGTGTTTTAATGTCCTCGAAAGTTTTAATTAAACCAGAGCTGCGGCAGAAAGGCAACTCCTGAGGGAAATTAAAGATGTTTTCAAGTGAAATTCTGCCTTGTCGCGATCCAGTCGTGGAAAATCTCAATATCCTTGTCAGCATATAAATTCTGACAGTCTGAAGATACAAGAAGAATCATGGAAACTGTTCTCGTTGATTTATGTTGTTTTTCAGAGAATCCTTGAATCTCCCATGACAACCGTTCAGAGGTTCCTAAATGCTTGCCCTCACAAAGAGTCGCCTATTATGAAAAAGCTCCTCCTTGGAGCTGTGGCCTTACAGAGCATCCCTCTCCCACCGAGCTCCTCTAGACTAGTGGCAGCAGCAATCGGCAAACACCTGGTGGAAGCTAAGCGTCTGCTTAGCTTATCATACAAACTACCTCTCAGCTGTAAATGGCATAATGAGAAGCGTATTGATGTGCTGAAGGCAGAGCGTTGGAAAGAGCAGGAGCTTCTTAAAAAGACAAAGGCCTAATTTCAAGCCGTCAAATTACGCAGTCAAGTTTGTATATGTCACATTTGATTTGTACAGCATTTTTGTAACAACTGAAGGTAACACTTGACTATGTTAAAAAAAAAGCCACTGTGCCTGGAAATGCATAATATCGTCCCTTTAACGTTATTAAATATTTGTGCCATATTAGCCACTGTTGGTTCTAGAGTAGTAATATTGTTTTGTTTTCTTTTTGTAACTTTCAAATTAAGAGTATTGCAACTCTTAAGAGTTGCAATGGCAAATATTTTTTTTCTTTTAGCTATGGTGAATACGTGCAACTTGTTTTATTTTCTTTTAAATGTTGCTTTCAAAAGTTTATATAAAAGTATATATAGATATATATAAATTATTATTAGAGTAAGAAATGAGCATTTCATTCTGCTCTGCATGGCAACTTAAATCGAGTTTACAGAGTATTTAAGCTGCCCTTTGGTCACTGTGATTGGCTTTGGGATGGTGGCTAGAGGGCATCCAACACAAAAAAAGCCGTTCCCCAGGCAACAGAGATGTCTTCTCTACCTCTTTAACATTTCGTATTCACATAGATGGATAAGGTAATGTACAGAGTTTTTATGTCTGCTGCAGCATCAGGATCGGCGTAGTGTTTCCAAACACATTTCATAAACTGTGGCAGAATACAGTTTTTTTTTTCCTTTTTAGACGTTCAAATAGGTAAGTCTTCATTTCAGTCTCTATTGTTTTCAGTCAAGAATGGAAGCAAAAGGTTGCCTCTGTGTCTCTGCAAAATGCCATCCCAGTAAAAGTAAACCGGCCATTACCGGGCCTGAACGCCGGCGTGGAGTGATATTTGAAAGATGCAGCGGCGTGCCGCGCTCGGGCGGCTCGCCGCTCTAATCACATTAGAAAAGGCAGCAATTTGAACCGCAGCTCGTCTTCAATCTTAAAGGCTATTAGAGCAGAAAAGGCCCCGGTATTAATTTTCCCCAATATGTCACCAGGCTGTGTAGCAACACTATCTTCTGCTGTCTGATTCATATGTAAGTAGGTCAGTGGTGCTGGGGCCTGGCGATGAATGGGCTCTGTTAGCCAAAGTTCCACAGGCTCAAAGCAATTACGCATTAACACAGGGGGCTGCGTCCAAAATCTCTATTTAAACATCTGACACTCGACCTTTATAAACTCCTCCCTAACAAGCGCAGACCACACATTAACAGCTGGCAATAAAAGGGGCTTATTTAGGTAATCGGTTTGCTTAAGCAATCTTTAAAGAAGAGCAATAAAAGAATAAATGTCAACGCGTGATATATTAACATCTCGTACAACGAAGGAGTCCATAAAGACATCCCTTAAGCGTAGCAGTGAGGTGTTATGATAAAACACAGCAGGCAGCAGCTTCTCTGCCACAGTTATGACATCCTGAAAAAAAAAAAAAAAAAAAAAAAACGTGTCTGGGTTCTGACTGCTTCCTTTGTATTCCTGGGTTTCCAGTGAAAAGGTCTGCAGTTTTTTTCCCCCCCAAACAGAGCCGTACTTTGTCACGGAATGACGAGACAGGCAGGATAAACCGCAGCGCACAGAAACTTTTCTTTTCTTTTATTTTTTGCGTGACCCAACTGATTCGCTTTTGTTTTTTAGGTGAACCTCTAGTTCATGCCAAGTGAGGTGTCTTTAATTATTTAAAAAAAAAAAAGACAAAAAGAAAAGTTTGCAGTAGGACTTCTTGTCTCAAAAATACAGGGAAAAAAAGTTTCCAAGATTCTTTCTGATAACTTTGCTTTGCAATATTTACAGTAAGTCTGTGTTTCAGGGTGGGAGATGGCTGTAAAGCTTAAGTGCTTGACTTCGTCCCCCCCCTTGTTTTTACCATCTGCAGTCTGGTCAAAGTATATTTGAATTATTCTGCGACTTTATAGATGGAGAGTAAAAGTTCCCCTTATTCTCAAATAGAAAATTAAATATAGATCTGATTATCCTTTTATGGGCTGACGCTTTTATGCAAAATCTGACATTGACATGTTTTTTTGGTTCCCATTTACTCCAATACCATTAAATAAAATCAGGAGAGGCCTTGTTGTGTGTAATTTATTCTTAGTACAAATAAAATGTTCAGCATCATGAAGACCATGGTACAAAGTTAGGAAGCTGTTTAAAGCAGCAGAAGGTCAGATTATAAAACATTAATCAAAGCTTTTGACTAAAGTGAAGCATCAAGAAAGGGGAGCAATAATCAAAGAAGAAGAAAATCTGTCAACAAGACAAGAAATAATTGGGCATGAGAAAAAAAAGCCATTGTGGAATGAAAGCCTTCAGAAAAGTCCCAACTAACATTTTACCACCAGTGTTGCAAAGAGTTGCACATACATACAAGCCCTGTGGTGAAGCACGGCGGAGGAAGTATCATGCATGAGTCTGGGAGAAATCGTGTTTGTGTGAAAATGTCAATCAACTTGACTGCATTTGAGCTGGTTTGTGCAGCAAAGTTTTATTTTCTTTTGTGTTGCTTTGGGTTTGACAATATTAATGAAAGTCATTCCATTTGGTCATTTTGATTTTGCAAAAGTGTGGGTGGCGGGCGGGTGGTTGACCTTTTGACCTTTAAACTTTCATTAATATGTTCAAAGCCAAAGCAGCACAAACAAAAACTTTTGTTGCACAAAAACCTAGTTGAGTTGATTGACACCAATTTTGTCTGATTTGAAGAAGGTGAGGAGGGTCTGGTTGACCTTTCATGACCTCAAAATTCATCAACAAACCTGCGTTAACCCATCGGACATTCGCAGCGCCACAACAGCCTCATCGATTGCACAGCTGTCTCAGAGCACATGATTTTCTGACTTCTAAGAAAAGAAAAGAATCATCTGGAACACTCTTCGTCTCCACAGCACAGACTCTGAGCGTTCACAGACAGGCTTCACACCAAACGCTGATGGAGTCGACGACAGCAGAACAGCTGCCCAGCAGCGCCATCATTACCTGCTTCTTTCTGAAAAATGAAGTAAAAACTGTCAAAAGCTAGAGAGAGAGGAAGAAAAGAAAAAAAAAAGAGCTGGCTGGTTATTTTTGTATCTCTGAATCGACACTGCGACCCCTGAGGTAGCCACCCTCGTAGGACCGGCGGAGTTCCTCTGACCAGTGCGGTCTGACCACTGAGCGGAACTCCTGAGCGTCTCGGATGTTGTGTCAGGTCGTTCTGCCAGGACGATCCAGAGACTCACTGCTGGGAACCAGCCGCTGTTGCTGCAGGGGGTCACATGGGTTGAGTCAGGACTGTTTCCAGCTGCTACTGACCCACATGTTGGGTCATTCTGCCACTCTAGCCCTTTTCGTTTTGCTGTCACTTGGAAGCCAGTACTTAGTGGGTTCATAAGCTTTGATCTAATCATTCATGTCCATTATTGATCAAACTGTTTCCACTTGTCTTGCCATGTGCTTAGCCTGCCACAATAACCAACACATCACTTAAAAGTATGATCAAATAAATGGAGCTCAGTCATTTCTATATACATGATTCTGTGTTTTGTCTTTTTACCAAACAACTGGATGACAAAACCTTGAGTCTGGTGCAGTAGTCTCAAGACTACAATATCCATTTGATTTGTTGTTTATTCATTTTATATACTTAAAAATGTCTTCCAGTTCCAGTGTTAAATGTTCAAATAGAATGAGAGTTTATTGATCTTTGGGAGGGCGTGCTTGCATTGTTATGCCATTAGCATCGCATTACTTGAAAACGGTTCCAGAACAGCAATATAATTGTTTAGCGCAATACCATCTGATTTATCAGCCAGCAAAATGTGTTATTGTGATTCATTACTAAAACCAGGTTGATTATTGTTCCCACTGGTCATTTTCTTGTTGGCGCCACTGTTAGTGACTCAGTTACTCAAAAATACGAATGTAAACTTATGACTAATAGACAGGAAGTTTGTGCTGGATTGTGACTGATGAATCCTTTTTGTGATAATGCTTCTTGGCGATAAATCAATGGCTGTTCTCTTGAAATGGTTTCATATTTATAAATATTATGTGTTTCAGAGTTCAGACAATGTTCTGGAAAATTCTCAGATGTCCAACACACTTCGGTGGAGGCAGTTTGATGGTGTGGAGAAACAAAAAGGTTTTCATCATGACAGATGTCAAGATGGCGTTTTACAGCCGGTTGCATTGGTGTAACTCCAGAGTCTGGATAAAAATAAATACTTCATCAAACCACAGGACTCAAAAATGAAAATGTTTTGTTTCTTTTGGTGGGATGGCTTCCTCCTCGCTCAGCGGCCTTTCAGCGCATGTCATTACAGAACACATTTCCCTGTGGATAATGTCCCTCTCTTACCAGGACTTGGTAATTGTTCCCCAGGGTGAACCAAACTGGTGAATCTGCAAAATTCTCTTCCTGATATCTTGTCTGCTTTCCTTTGACTTTCCTGTCAAATCAACCAGGAAGCACCATCTTCCAGGTGTGGCCTTAAAGGGCCAGTGTCGTGTTTTATCCAGACACTTAGTGCAATTTTAAATCTGTGGCATAATCTTCCTCTCGTTATTGTTGTATTTAGCAAACAGGAATAATTTTTGGTGATTCTAACTAAAATAAGAGAAGTTTGGTCTGATTTAATTTAAGACAATATTCTGTTAATGTGAACTTCTGGTTTCAACCGTAAATTGCCAAATTACACACTAGTTTTTACTAGTTGGTCTTTTTTTCAACATAACATCTTTACATTCTAAATTGTTATTATCATACTCTGAATCTACTGACCTCTCTCCAGCTCATACGCTCCACCGTTCTACTTTC
Organism: Poecilia picta; assembly: GCA_033032245.1. Taxonomy (NCBI): domain Eukaryota; kingdom Metazoa; phylum Chordata; class Actinopteri; order Cyprinodontiformes; family Poeciliidae; genus Poecilia; species Poecilia picta. The sequence goes on from CM065364.1 coordinate 23,055,150, forward strand.
TGTGTGATTTACCATGTGACTGTGAAACTAAAGGGACCAGAGCTCTTCGTATTTTATCCCCATTTCCCAACCTATTTACTGTACATGTCCCACTTATCATAACTGCCTTTTCGATGTCGCTGTGTGCTTAGACGGAGATCTGACTTTCACTCACTACCTCCGGCACTTTGATCATTGTAAATTCATGCTGTAAACACCGCATTAAATATTGATGATGGTACCAACCTTTTATATATAGAAATATACATTTATATATTAGGTTTGCTGCGCTGGGCTTTATGCTCTGTGTGCAAGGTTTTCTTTTAATGAGATGCTTGAAGTGCTGCACACATCTGATCAAAGCAGATTATTGAAATTAGTGGCGCACGACAAGGTTAACATAACTTATATTAGCAAGTTCACTGAAAAAAACCCTGCGGCAAATACCCACATGCAATCGCTCCGTAAATAATTTACGTCTCAAGATAGCAAAATGCACGCGCTTGGTCAGGGATGGAAGTGCGTTAATTGTGCATTAACTGTGCATCAATCATTTCTGCAGTTGTTTTCCTATGAACATGGTTCACTGCCCAGGGCAGCAAAAACATGGGGGTAGCATGTACTTTTTTTTATAAATATCCCCCTCAGGTACATTTGGCCTATTATTTTGAATTCATTTAATTTGCAACATCAGGTTGGCACACGATTAAAGCAGTGCTTCAGTGTTTCTTTGAAGACTCGGGTATGTATATCCGTCTCTATTTTAAAATCGAATGTATTTATTCTCATCACATCTGAACCGAAACATTTTGCACCGAGTCAAGATTCTTTAAAAGACAGTTTGGGGTTTTTACAGTATGTTATTCTTTAGCCTCTTCATGAAAACATAAAGAAACATTGTTTTTGTTTCGTAGTAAGACCACGTTGAATTAAAACAAGTCAACAAAGCAGGACACTTGGGCTGAATTTTTCTTTTACCAATGCCGTTTGAGATGTGTGAAACATTTATTATATTTCATAAAACAGACAGATTACAATTATTTACAAAAACCTGCAGCGATTTCTACTTCGCTGCAGGTTCATGTAGTTTGTGTTTGCGCCTGTCTGTTTCAGTCTCTCGATCTAGTTCGCCAAGATCTATGAGAAAATGTTTTCAAAAAGCACAATACATTAAACCAAACCAATTTTTGTGTGTGTGTTTCCTTTTCAATGGTTCTTATAATGTTTATTAAAACTCAGTTTGCAAAATGGGCCTTGTTGAGGTGGTGAGTGGAGGGTTGAGGGGCCTCGGAGGACAAGGCTTGCCCAGGACTATATTAAAGTGAGGACCGCCACTGAGGGTTTCAACACACACAAAAAAAATAAAGGCAGGAATCTGATGAAGATGATGCCGGAGTTCTTCCTTCTTGTGGTACATCTGTGGAGCTAGAACTGTGTTACAACACATCGAAAGACATAAATAAACTTTAAAACCGACTGAAAAGGCGCCCAGTCGTTCATTTACGCAATCCCACCTAAAAAAGTTACACACACGGCCATCAGATTACAAGAAAAGCAAAAAAAAACAAAGAAGTTTTGGCCGACTGCATGTGTGACTATCACAAAAATCGCCACTAAGCAGGATTATTGTGTCAGATGACGTGTACACAATTTAATTTGTGCTTTCCAGTGTGCATGTAAAGAGCGGGAGTTTTACACTTTCACTATTGGTATCATTTATCATTTATTTTTAAATATCACAATAAATATACTACATATGGACATTGGCTTTGGTAAGAGTTACAAGTTCATCATTGTTTGTTTCTCCACTTCACACACTTGGATGTGACCAATGTCGCTCGTCCCGTCGGCGGCACCGGCAGAACGGATGTATCCTGACGACACAGGGGTGAGAGGTCATGGAGGGGGGGGGGGGGGTAAGGTCGCTGTGTGGAGATCATGTGGCTCAAACAAACTTATAACACGAGGAAAAAAACTTTACAGTTTCATGCATGCAGATAGGTTTTAATGCTTCAAAAGAGATACAGGAGTGGGATGGCCACAGTAAACTTGAATTTATTGACACAAAAAAAACCAATATGATCCTCTATCCTCTTCACCCTTAAAAAACAGGTTTTTTTTTTATCTTTATTTTTTTTTGACATGAGTGTGAAAACAACAACCAAAAAAAAAAAGACCATAACAGACATTACAAATGGAAATCTACAAAATAAAACATGGCAACGACAGCATCGATGCTGGTTCTGGAAATTTACAAAATAAAATTTGTATTATTGTTATTGTTATTCATTTTTCTTCCCCCTATCTTTCCGTCCGGTTCTTATGAGAGAGCAAAAGCGATAAATGTTGGGTGTGCTGCAACACCGTGAAGAATAGAGCCGAAGATCTACAAGCGCATGGAGTTATCCTAAACAGCAAGGGTTCAAGTCACGTAAAGATTTTTTTTAATCTTTTTCTTTTGTTTTTTTTTTTTAAAAAAAAAAGGAAACCAAACAAGCCTATGTATAAAGAGCTGTAAAAATTCTGTGGTAAATACTAGTGGTCATAAGCATAGAGAGTGCATAGTTTGAACAAAAAAAAAGCATTAAGACATGAAGAAAACCAACACTGCATGAGCAATATTTTCTAAGAAAACAAATCAAAAACAAACTAAAAAGGCTAATTTGGTGACTTTTCAAGTTGTTTCTTGTACGAACATGACTCCAAGTCACATAAAACTAAATATTTAAGTGAAAATCCTTTGGATAGGGTGCAATAAATCCCTTTTTTGACCCGTTACATGTCCATTTTGCCAACTCTACCAGCCCAATTCGGAGCAGGTGATCTGTATGTAAAACCAAAATGAGAAAGGGTGTGTGTGTATGTGTGTGTTTCGGGGTGGGGTGTCCTTTCCCTCTCGTCTTTCCAAATATTTGGCACAGGTCATTTCTGCTCTGTGCCGTCCATTGAGGAGGCGGCGACACAGAGAAACGACACTCGGGAATCGTAACAGAGGGAAGCGGCTGCAGCAGAGATCCGTGTCGTGAATCGATTCGGCGTACAGGGAGGGGGCGCTGTCGAGCAACTTCGGCTCACAAGTTTTGTTTCTCTTAGATATTTTTTTTTTTCAAACAACACAAACTTGAAAAACATACATAGCACCACAGAGGAGAGAAAATAGCACCTAGGTTTTGATTTCTTTTTTTTTCTTCCGTTCGTTACCTTCCACTGCACAGTAAGATCAATATTTCAGCAAAAAAGTACAGAAGCAGTTTATTAACTTAATTACATTTCCACCAGAGTGGGGCTTTTGTTCAGAGGGTACAAAATGAGGGAATGTCTTGTACTTTATATCACAGAGCATGTTTTCTAGTCTTTTATTTCCAATCTGTTCTTAAATTACAAAAAAATAAAATAAAAAATAAAAGTGTGCTCTACAAAGACAGAACTTCCAATTGCATTTGCTTTTTCTTTTTTCTCTTCTGTCCTCGTTTTGGATGCGTTTGCACGATTTTAGATGTTTTCTCATTCGTCTACCTCACAATTAGTACAGTCACATGCATGTTTTGAAGCCAGAAGCAATAAACATAACCAGGAGGAAAAAAAATAAAAATATACAGAATGTACTTACAAACATTTAAAAAAAAAAAAGAAAAAAATCACTTATATATATTTATATGTATATAAATATATAAGGTCCATTCCAAAGAGAATGGGAAGGCAATTATGCACAAACAAGAAAACTAAACCAAGAACAGAGAAGGTGGCAAAAGGCAGGGGGGTAAAGGGTGGAGGTGGGTGGAGGGGCTGTGGGGGGCTGTGGGGGGCGCGGAGTTTGGGGCATGAGATCAAAACAGAGCCGAATAGGATGGTGTCCGTGGGCAACGCTGTGACCGTCAGGAACGGCTGCAGCTCTCAGGGTCGCCTTCGTTGTTTCAGACCAAAAGAATCGAAATCAAATGCGATGACATGGAGGGGGGGCTGGACTAGGGCAGGGGAGGCTGTGTGTATGTGCGCATGAATGCGTGTGTGTGTGTGTGTGTGTGTGTGTGTGTGTGTGTGTGTGTGTGGGAGGAAGGACGCAAACTCCAGTTTCAAAACTTGCATGTGATAAAAGAAGGCACACTGAGGTTTCAAGGTTATTTTTCTCTATTCCTTTAGATTTTCGCTGTATTCCTGACGTAATTATGTTTGACTCGTGTCGCTTTGTGGAAACAGTTTTTCTTTTTTTTATACAAATAGCATCGTCCTATTATTTTTCAATTCTTTGTCTTTTTTTTTCTTTCTGAGAAAACAAAAGTAGGTTTTTCTTTTCTTTTTTTTTCCTTTTTCTTTCTTCTTCCTCCATTTGCTCGGTAAAAGGTCTCAGCCGATGAAGCAGACGGGCCCCACTTCGAATCCAAACTTCTGCGTGGAGCCGCCGAAATCGTTGAACATGATGTCCACAAAAGGCACCTGCTCCACCTTCGGAGTGTTGATCTCGAGTACTGTCTTTTCGTAGCTCTTTTTCAGCTGTCGAGCGAGAGACAGAGAAACAGAGAGAGAGAGAGAGAGAGAGAGAGAGGGACGCAGCAGGAGACGGAATTAATTTCAGAAATCCAACAAACCGCGCCGCTTCAAACGACGAGGACCGGGTGGCTTTCGTTAACCTACCGCGCAGCCATCGACCACGGCGCGGATGTACGGGTTGTTGTCGTAGGACATCTCCTCATCGTTGGATCCCAGGAAGCGGATGGCTTTGTCGTAGTTGTCCTGCTCCTGGTCGTGCCACGCCACCGAGTGGTAGCAGTTGTACGTCATGTTCTGCCTGGCCGCCGCGCTCAGGAGCCGCAGGAAGGTCATCTGGACGACGCCGATGGGGTTGCCCTCGGCGTCCACGTAGGAAAGCTATGGAGACAAAAAACCATATTTTAAAAATGAAATCTAGCGTTCCAGCTTTTACACCAGGAAGAAGGTAAATGAGGGATGCAGGAACTGATTTCCAGCAGACATCTACAAATGTTATCAAACCCTGCAATGCCGCAATAAGTAACAATGTACTGAAATCGGGCTTCAAAATGTTATAAAACATCACTACAGCCGCATTATGTAATAACATTGCATATTGCGCCGATTATTACGTTATGCGGAGGTCAATTTTTGTTTTTAGAAATAATCTAATAATGTGGCACATTGGTTGTAAAACGATCATAAACTGTTCATTGTGTGCACACTGAAACTGACACTTTGGATAACAAATTATTAACTTTTGGTCATTTAGTTGCTTTTCCGGCCTCATGCCTTCAGTATTAACCTGCATGTTGTTCATTCAAAATGAGTTCAAGGATTTTACTCAACTATCACATAATGCTGGTTTAATGTTTTACTACATTATTCCGAACTGCAGTTACTGCATAACACGGTGTTAAAAACCCAAACTGCATTTCATTTTGTGCACAAATTTCAGTGAAATTATTATTGGGTTTTTTAGGCGGGTTTGTGGGGGGATTTCTGGAAAATGATAAATGTATAGACCCAGATTTAAGATGCAGAACTACCACCATGCTGTACAGCTCCTCTGAATTACCAGAATATACAATAATATAAAGCAGTTTTATAAAAACTACATAAATCTGTATAACACATCAAACCAGACCAACGTGAGCATATTTATTTTTTACCGTCAATATTAAAATGAGTTATTATTATTATTAGCATAATATTATTGTGTCAGTAGTTGAATTGTGGATTGATGTCATTACATAACTAAAGAGAAATATAACATTTATGTCATCCATCTTTAGTATCAGTTTGGATATTTGGGCTTCTGCGGTGTCTTTATCAGTAGTTACTATCTTACCTGTGTGACCTCAATTTGGAGAAACAGAAATTTTAGCTGGATGGTCACACTAACAACTATTCACCAAAGAGTTTTTTTTTTACATCTTACAAAGGTAAAAGCTAAATTTATTATATAAATCCTTAAACCAACACTACTTTGGATTAGCTCTGTTGTCCTTTATGTCTCAATAAGGGAACTCCGGCTGCCTTCAGTGGGAATTTTGGTATCAATTGTCCACAGGGTAAGATCAAATAAACTGCAATATCGAGCCAGTGAACACTGACATCAAAACAAATTGGTCTTTTGGTCTTCCAATAGAAGCATCTCCAAATTAAAGTGTAACTGACAAAAACAGAGATTTTGAGACTTTAACCAGAGGCACAGACACATGAAGAACAAACTAGAATCTCCTGACACAGCTGCACACTGTAAATCTGACACTAGTGTGTAAACTCAAAGCCAGTTTTTTATGTTAATGAATCATTTATGAAAGTGGAGAATATTGTAAAATAACTGCCTGATTCCTTAATGGCATAAATGTATTTTATGTAACCTATGTGTTTACAAAGGGAGGACTGATGCCTCCAGGCTACAAAAATGTTAAAAAATGAATATGGAAAATCCTTGGAATGAAAGGCAGAACAGCTTGTTTAGATGCTAGATGCATGTGTGTGCAGAATCTCAAACCCACACAAGTGTAATTCTCAAAATAGGAGATATAAGGTAGTAATGACATGCTAATTGCCTCATAATTACCCCAGAATCCCCCCTCCGGCCCCCCACCTCCCCACTTTCATGCTCGCATTGCACAAAACTGAGCTACATCCCATTAAGATGATTATAGGGCTTCATAATCCAAACTGATTAGATACATCTGGAACCAATCCTAGTTGATCCAGTTCATTTTAATGCTCTTAAACGACAATCTGCATACCAACCATCAGGAATCCATTAGATCCACTTCGCCTTGCAGACAAACAGGACTTACTGAGCATAGAGCGCATGCTGAACGTGTGCCATGCAGCCGGAGCAGCAAACCATCTGGTGCCTCGGTGTTTTCCCCTCCTCGACTGGCTTTGGCACGTGGTGAGTCGAAGCTTGCATGCGCATGCACACGAGATACCCCGTAGGGCTGACATTCACAATGAACGGTAACAAAGAGTGAGGGCCGCCTGATGCCTTTCCTGTACTTTTCCAGACTTATTTCAGGAGTTTGCAGTGTTTTTTTGTTGTTGTTTTTTTGGTGTTTTTTCTTAAAGGGGCAGTATCACATCTAAAATCAACTTTATTGAGCCTTACATCAGATTTTGATTTTGTTCCATACCTCAAAAACATAGCTGAAGTGTTGATTCCTTCATGCATGTTTGAGAAATCTTTTAACCTCTCGTGGCAACCGCTCAGCTGGGCAAAACGCCTGGGTGGGGCTAGCGCCACCTTCGAGGACAAAGCTCCTCCTTGGGTTTAACAAGCTTCCAAGACTCTGAGCTTCCACCTCACAGAGCAACCATTCCTCCACTCAGCTCCTTCAGACTAGCCAGCAGCAATTGGCAAATATCAGGTGGAACTGCACATCCTCTGAGCTCGTTATACGAGCTGCGTCTCAGAGCGACGCTGGTGAAAACTTTGTTAAAGTGTCAGTAGAGGAGCCATGTTGTGACGACCTCCCGACTTTCTCAGGGAAATGGGCCCAATTTTCAAATTGCTATATTACAATGTCAAAATTCTTTCATGTCTTATTTGATACATACAACAACTAAAGGCAACATGGTTACTTGAATGAGCTATAAAATGACACTATGAGGCTGGAAAACATATAATACTGTCCCATTAAGTGTAAATAAATTACCTCACATTGTGTTTAAGGCAGATGAAAATAAAATAACATAGCTGGGTTATTAAAGATTACGATCAGGGAAAGGAGTGTGGACATCCATATTTTCCATATCTTTTTCAGAGTAGGAACCAGGGGAAGATGTTTGTCGTTTTGATGTATTTGTGCTGCAGCTCGGCGCAGAGTCATAGATTAACTGTCTAATCATTCAGGAGACGTCGTTCCATAACAGCACAGGCGCCGAGCCTCATGTTCAGGAGTGGCTTAACACTCAGCTCTTCTTTTTTTTTTTTCTTTTCATTTCATTCACATCCCTCCTCACTCTCTGTCCCGTACGCTGTGCATGCAGCCACACATCTCAGGAGAAACGTTACCTCTCGATCATCACAAGTCAACAGACTGAGGAGCCAGAAGCTTCTGAGTGGTGACTGAGTGCCCTGACCGCATTGACCCGGATCCACGCTAACACACTGGGAGTGTGTGATCAGCTGCACAGCAGCAGCAGCACAATGGGAATCGTAGGATGGGAATATATATGCTCTGCTTGTTTCTTTCTTTTTTTTTCTTTTAAGAAAGAAAGAAGCCTAAAGTGATGAACTTGCGTTTCATGGTCATAGGGTCAAGTCACTAAGTCACTTAAGAGATGCTGCTTATATGGAGTAGAGGTATCATGGAGTGGATAGAGCAGGAATATTTTTTTTCTTGTAAAATACAATTTAGCATCTAATTTTGCAGTGGTGTCCAAAGTGTGGTCCGAGGGTCATTTGTGGAACTTGGAATGATTTGGTTTGGTCCTGATCAAACGTGAAAAATGCTGAAAAATCTGGCCCACAGAACAAAAACAACTGAAGACTCAGTCTATTTTTTTCTTTTAATAAGTTAACAATCTGAAGCCTTGTTTATGTTTTGGATCTATACTGATTATATAAAAATATTTTTTTTTGTTGAGCAGGTAAATAAAAAAAAGACAGAAAGGAGGATGATCCCAGTAATTTCATTTTTACATTTTTAACTTAACGGAAACTGTGGTCCAGTAGTTTTAACACTTCATAAACACAGTCTTAACAAGTATTGTTGCTCACCTTCTAGTGCAAATACCTTAACATACTTGAATTAAGAGAAGTACTGAGCTATGTCCCATTACATCCCTATATATTACTTTTCCTTATATCTTACTTTTCAGCAAGTCAATAATTTTAAGTCAATAATTCATTAATATTGATGAAAAAGCAGAATAATCTTCCAGTGGAACCAATATTTCTTCGTGGGTCGTTTTGGACTCCAGAGCACCACTGATCTAAAGTGATCCTCATCATCCTTCCACCAACCTCTCCTCCATTTCTTTCTGACAGCATCCCTTCTACATTGTTCCTGGACTGAAGAAGAATGCAGCTCATGCCGAAGTCATGCATCATAAATGAACAACCTACAAGCATATAGTGCCAGGCTTAATACATACTTCATAGTGCAGAACCAGAACCAGAACCATGCAGAGCCCGGGCCTCGGCCGGGGACTCCGGGAACCGCAGGCAGAGCCACTTACCAGCGAACCTCTCTTGTAGTGACTATACCAAGTGCCTGGCGAGTCTTTGGGCCATTTTGCCATTTTGCTCTGTAAAATATAAGAAGTGTTCAGGGGAGGGAAAGGGACGTAAGAGTCAGGCTTACCAGTTTACCACGTTTGAATTCACTGAACCAGGAACCGGCAGTCTCCTTTACCCAGGATGTGAGCCTTGCCTGGGGGCACGGATCAACAAAAGAAAGAAGGCAGAGGAGGGGTGGGGAAGAAAGGTGTTAAAGAGAGGAAACAGATTTGACAGAAATCTCAGCTCCCTCCCCCCTCCCCGGGTTTTCAGCTTTTCTTCTTTCTCCTTTTGTTCTCCAGTGATGAATCCTCCAGATCTGAAATGCGGCTCAGTGAGATCAAGAAGCCTTGCTGGACTACGGCATGAGAGTTTCTACCCACCGCTATGATACGAACTGCAGCTGGCGGCTAATTGCTGCTGAAATATTCATAAGTACACAGTGATATTAAATGATCGCCTGCCTGCATGGAGCTTTTCTTTTCTTTTTCTTTTTTTTTACATTAATGTTTCTGTTTCTGCCAGGCAGTCTGTGTGGTTCTCTGATGCTACAGCAGTGATTTGTTCAAGTGTTCAAACCACTTGAATGTTTCCTAAAAAGATCAAGCAATTTTTAGTCCTCTGCTGCAAGAACTGTGGATTACAGCCTTACAGCAAACTACTCCCTTTTTTGGAAACGGCTCAAGCTCAAATACAAAACGAACAGGAAGCCACAGGTTCTCAACTGGATTTAGGTCAGGACTTTGACTGGACCATTCTAATATATTTTGGTCTAAACCATTCTATTGTTACTCTGGCTATAATTTTAGGGCCCCTCCTGGAAGGCAAACCTCCAATCTGGTCAACAGTCTTTCAGCATTGCGTTTTCTTTAGCTCCATTCATTTCCCCATCATCTCTGACCAGTTTTCTCAATCCCTGCTGAAAAAAGAGAATCCTCACAGCATGTGCTGCCACTACCGTGTTTCACTGTGTATGTATTCAGTGCGCCAACGGTGAACTCCAGCAAAACATATTTACCGTTTCCTTTTCAACTTTACCATGGGTTTTGGAATTTATTGGGTCGTTTATCGTTTATCAATTATCGCGATACGCGATAAGAATTTTCATTTATCAATGCCACAATAAATTGTCAGCGTTTGTTAGTTGTAATGGTTTCTCAACTGTTTGCTCAGTGAGAGTGTCAATAAATATGAAAATATAAGTATACAGTTGCTGTCTGCATTTTAGTGACACAAATCACACACTGTCATGTGACTGGTGTACTAAAGTAGTGTATTACAAACGTGTTGTTCCAGAGCAATATTTGTAGTCACAGCCATACTTACCTAAAAATATGTAATAAGTAGTTCATAATACAACAAAATAGTGTGATAAAGCTTAACGTCCATATCGCCCACCATTACTTTACATTTAAGGGTGATCTCCTTAGCAACCACAACTTTATCACTAACCTACCTTGTGTACTCCTTGGTTTATCAGTTAAAATTCTCAAACAAACCTTGGCAGAACAGTTGGATTCACACTGAGTGGGAAACACTTGAACTTTTCTGGTAAAAATTTCTCAACTATGTGCAACTTGGTTGTTCTGTCACACAAAATCCTGATGAAATAAGCCGACACTTGCGGTCGGAACGAGACAAAACGTGGAAAACTTCGACGGACGCGCAAACACTTTTAGCCAGACGCTGATCTCTCCAGCTCAGGTTTCACAGATGGGCACCGACGTCGTCGTCGTGCCAGCGAAATCCACGGCGCGACTCGTAACGGCCTCAGCCGTGACAGTGATGAATTCCTCTATAATTAGCGAGCAAGGTTTGATATGAAACTGTCAGCGGTCGCCTAACGCGTCGATGAAGAATCACCTGTCACTGGAAGACGACATACATTAAACCCCCGCTGCCTTGAAGGGCAACCTTCACTCGTTTTCAGAGCAAAGTTTCAGCTTCCTCCCTCTCAGCATCTCTAGTGTTGTTTTTTTTTTTCTTCTTGTGCTCCATCTGGACGGTGTGGGTTAGCGCTCTGATGATAATATGTGGGAGAGTTTTTATTGGCATCAATGCCAAGACTGACAGCGGGGGCTATTCTCTCCACCTCAGACACAAACGAGAGAGCGGCCCCATCGCCAGGCGAGGCTATAAAAAGTCCGCTTCATTATTCCGGGTTTAAGCAAACCCCCAGTACCCCTCCCACCGCCCCTTTGAGGCTTGATGAGTGGGATCATTAAAGCGGCTGTAGCACTTGTGCTATTACACAACCCTCCAGTTGTCAGAGACGGTGTTCCTCCGCTCCGCCACGCTCCTCTCTCCTCTGCACGCTCATGCATAATGAACCAGAAAGTGTTCTCGCTGTGTTTGTCACCTGCCTGTGCTTTCATATGCCACAGAGTTCTTTCTGCTCCCTGTCAAAGCAGCACAAGGATACATTAAAAAAAAAAAAAAAAAAAGCTTTTGGGTGAGGTGGAGAGAATGTTGTCTGATGAGTCATCTCCCACATCTCCTTGTCCCGCCGCGGCAGGGAACCCGGCGAAGGCTAATTACGTGACTACACGAGTCGCAACTCTAGAGGTGTTTGCGTTACGAATACAGCAGTTTGTCCCACGTGTGAGAGAGGAGGGAATAAAAAGAAATACACGATATTTTCCTCATTTGCTGAGTTCTGCAAACATTTCCTCCTCTGTCGATTCTAACGTGGACGTTTTCTTCCCAACCTCTACGTGTGCGGTGTTTTTCTTTTGTGTAGATGTACATTGCGCGCGCAGCGGCCACGTACCCCTTCAGACTTCTTATCCGGGAAGATGCAACTCTCTCCACCTGCTGTGAAGTTGCAGTAGACCTTGAAGGAGTCCCGCGAGCAGCCCTGGTTTGGATCAATCCAGTATTCACCTGCAGACAGGAGGCACAGCAGAAGACGTTCAGAGGAGAAAATAGGACATTTGGTGAACGGTCTAAAGCAGTTGATGCCTGTCCTTTTCTCATTCAGATTAACCTGACGTCTTAGAATTATATATAAAACTCTGGAAAAAATGAAGAGATCACTTAAAATGATCAGATTCTCTGATTTTACTTTTAGTAGGTATATGATTGAGTAAAACAATACTAATATTTGAACTGAGGAAGAGTTCAGAAATCAATATTTGGTGGAATAACCAGGAGGTTTTCAATGGGGTTCAGTGCAGTGGGCTCTTGATTTCTTTCCAGAGCAGTAAATGTCAAATCCGTTACACAATTAATCCTTATTTAGAGGGGAAAGTGTAAAAACTGCAATGAGAGAGCTTTGTGTTTATGATCTGTTTGGCTAAGATGAAGCAAAAGGGTAAAGGAACAGTCATTTCATATACTTGTAACAAAGTCAGTGTTGGAATCAGACCCAGACTGAAAGGTCTTCCAGAAACCTCCTCTGTTGCTGATGTTCAAGGTAAAGACGTGTACATACGGCTTTACAAAAATGTCAGGAATTTAGCAAAATTATTAACATTCACCTTCGTGAGCAAAATTAGGCAATATTTTGAAGAGCAAAAAACTGGTCTTGTGTTATGTTCTATTTACAAACAGTGGGAAGTAATGGACTGCAAGTTAAAAGTTTATGACACTTGAATAATATGAACTTAAAATTTTATCGCAAAATTTTATGGCATTTATTAAGCAAATGATAAAGGCGACACTAAAAAAAGTATTTAAAAAAAAATCCAACTCTAGTTTGGCAGCGGATCTGTCACCGCATAAAGTCGGTAACGGACACGTACGCTGCTCCAAATATAAAATCTTCCATCATCAAAAAAGGCTACCTGGCACCCCAGTAACAGAGTAGTGATGTCCTGCTGCTAACGAGCTCACAGTAACTGTACTTAAGGCTACAAAATACCAGGAAACCACGGAGTTGTTGAGCTGTTACTGAATACTCTTCCTTCATCACGTCACAACCACTACAAATACACATCTGTTGTGGGCAATGAGGGCAAGAAAAGTCCATCCAACAGGTAAAGCATATTATGGCATATATAGCATCCTACCAAATATTGGATTCAAGGAGTCCTCAGTTGCATTTATTTCTCATTACAGATATTGAAATTTAGTGACGCTACAAAAAATGGAAAAATTATATGAACAACAAAAGTATGCATGTTTTTTTCCTATCATTATGATGAACACAATGATTTCTCAAGACTATGAGACACTTGAATAATAACAAAAAGCCAGCATTAATTAGAAAGTGATTCTATATGTATTATATGATTCTATATGTATTATATAAACTGCAAGAAGTGCAGCTGATTGCACCATTTTAAATTTTAGGTGTTTTTTCTCCATTGACTAAATCAACAGAAATTAACGGTTAGATTTTTCCTTAAAAAAATCAGCATAATACTATGTATGTTTGAGGAAAAGAAAACTTATTTTCAGTTGTTTTTGAACATGTATACCAGGGGATCCGATAATTACAGAGGACACTGTGTTTGTGTTTTACCTTCCTGTCAACAGAGGAGATTAAGGGACTTAAATATTGTGCATACATATTTTCTCTTAACATCCTAGGCTGCAACTGTCTTGTCTGGAGATTAATTAAGCAAATAAATAAAGGAGCGCCTTAGCTAGCGGCGTCCACCGGGTCTTCGGGAAAAGATGTCCTGCATGTTTTAGACGTCTCCCTGCTACACCTGATTTAAGTGGCAGAATTTTCCTTCTTCTCAGTTTATCATCAGTTTGTGCAGAAGCCTGGCAGTGACTCATTCATTAAAAATCTGTTGTGCTGAACCAGACTAGCTCCCTCAAGGACAGGATGGCTTTTGGACATGATTCACTTGTTCTAAGCAGAAGTTGCTCTAAACAAGTTGGACAATTGGATAAATCTCTTTAATACATTATCTAGAACTTATCTTCCTGAAGGCCAAAATTGAAAAGGTCGTAAAAGTGCAATTAAAAAAGTAACTAAAAAATGTAAAGCTATTTTTCTTTTTCTAAGAAATCCAGTGGTTTGAATTTTAATGATTTGGGCAAAAAATAGCAAGAAAGGACTAAATTCGGTTTAGTTGCATAATAGCTTTTATCCAAATCAGCCTTAAGTGAAATTTATGTAAACATAGCAACGGTAATTAAGAATTTAATCAGATGTAAATATTGAGCTGGGTAATCATGTAATTCAGTTCAGGGCTTCTGGCAAAGAAATAAGAAGTAAAAACTCTGATATTGTGTGTTTCAATGTTTGTGTTTTTTTTTCATCTCCAACTTCTTTGATATTTTTTCTTTTCTCAAATGGAAATCATCGCGGCATTTGGAGCATACGGAAACATGAGACATCGGTATCCGTAACGGAACTCGATGTCCCGTTCGCCTGCTCTCTGCTGTCTTAAACATTTGTCTTTCGCCGCTGCATCACTGATGATTCGAGAGCGAGATATGAACAGAGCGGAGCAGAAGGGCCCTGCGTATGAAACAGAACATCACACGAACCATCAGGGAAATCAGGGTGGCACAGCTGCAGGTCCTTGCAGGTGCGAGCCGGGTTGTTCTGCGTGCCTAGCGGATGCTTCATCTGCTCGATCTCCAGCTTCAGCGAGTTGAGCGACCCGAAGATCTCCTCCATGCCGTCGTCGTAGTCCTTGTAGTTGGCGTCCATGGCTGCGTCGTCCACCATCTGGCTGGCGTCGATATTCCTACGTGTTCTGCCCTTAACGGGATTGACGATGGGGAGCGGGTGGATGACGTCACCGGGAGGGCCCTGTTGGGGACGGATGGACAGAGACAAACACAAACTGTTGAGACGCGAAGACGGTATCGGTAAACACTGGGACAGAATTACGATCCTGTTGGATTACTCACAGGTGGGCCAGGAGGACCAGGGGTTCCAGTCTCTCCTTTTGGACCCGTTTGACCCTGAAAGGAAGAAAAACAAACCGATTATTCGTTACACACACTTGTTATCGCCTCCACAACATTCAGGTTTCTGTAAATCACTTACAGACGACCCTTTGGCTCCTTTGGGACCTGGGGGACCCTAAAGACACCAATGACATCAAGCAATCAATACCAGCCAAGAAAGGACAGCGGCTACTATCAGGCTAATGTGAAGAATATTGACTTACAGGTAAGCCGGGAGGTCCAACTGGACCGAGGGGACCTGTAGGACCAGCAATACCCTAAAGGAGAGAAGACGAGATATAAATCCCCAGGCAATTCTCTGAATTATACAGAACAAACAAGTTCAAGATAAAACAAAGTATGGGAAAGACTGTCGGGAGAGCTCAGAGAGGTTGGCGATAGCTAACGTAGCGTTGCTCCCCTCTGGGCCATGTCGCTTACGTTGTCTCCTTTGGGACCGGACGATCCTGGAGGGCCGGGAAGACCTCTGTCACCCTTTTCGCCCTGTTCACCTGGGGGTCCAATCAGACCAATGAGACCCGGATGGCCCTGCAGACGAAAAAACAGTCAATAATACATCAGTCTGAGCATAAATACATCTATCTGGCAGAGCCTCTAAACATAAGGTTGCCAAATTGACGACCAAAGGCAAAGAAATCTCATAAGTTATTGAGTTTGGTCATTAGTTTTAATGTTACGCTGGTGCCCTGAATTATTTAGGTCGTTTTAATGGGTGGTGGAGGTATTTACTTTCTCTCCTTTAACACCAGTGTCTCCTTTCAAACCAGGCAAACCAGGAGGGCCCTGTGAAGAGAATAAGAGTCACTCGGATCAGACCAACACTGCATGTTGGTAAGCAAATAGTAAAGCCGGGGCCGGTGCATGTACTCACCATAGGTCCAGGAGGTCCGTCTGGGCCTGGAGAGCCAGGCAGTCCTTGCTCGCCCTTCAAACAAATATCAGTTATTCAGGATTTTCAGAGCCTATCTCCAAACAGTGTGAATCTTTTACATTTTGCTGTTAGCCAGAACCTTCTTTGCATAAATGTTGCATTTTTTTTACAAAACAAATACCAAAACAAGAGAAGTCAGGCTGTACTTACAACAGCGCCGGGAATGCCCCTGAGTCCTTCAGAACCGGGCTTTCCAGGTGATCCTTGAGGGCCCACAGGGCCTGTTTTTCCTTGGGGACCTTCAATGCCTGGTTCTCCCTTTTAAGGTTATAGTTTGCATTTTTATTCGAATGGAATATATTCATAAAGTGGAACACATGAAATATAGAGAACTTTTACATATTCCATGTGTTACCTTGGCTCCTTTCTCTCCTTGTCTTCCCTCAGGCCCCGGTGCTCCAGGAGGCCCCTGTTTTAATAAATTATTGACAGAGATTATTGAAGCATAATACAAACACAGAACATAAGAGTCTAGAATCTGATCATTTTCTTTATTTGGTATCAAAACAAGATGGAAAGACCTCCAAGTTGTACTTACTCTCTTTCCGGGTGGTCCAGAGGGACCAGACTCTCCGGTGGGTCCAGGTGAACCCTGGTTTGAAAAGAAAATGCAGTCATCAACTATTAACACTTTTCAGCAACGACAAAGCAGTAATAACCCTCCTACAAGTAACCAAAGCACTCACAGGTTGACCAGCTTCTCCGTCGTCTCCCTTATCACCAGCTGGGCCATCTAATCCCTGAATTATACAAACAGAACCTCAGTCAAAAAACATGTTGTATTTTTAAGCAATGTAAACACCGGAGCTTAGAGGCAATCAGTCATATGCATATTTACAGCTGGACCGGGCTCTCCAGGGGGTCCAGGGTCTCCAGGGAAGCCACTCGGACCCTAAGTATTAGATAGAAAATAAACACCACTCGTCTTTTTGGACTTGTAATTTTAAATTTGGAACAGTGGGCAACCGTTGTTACAGTGTCAAAAGTGTTTTAGTCTAGCTCAAGGCAGATAAGAACTCACAGGGCTGCCCTTAGGGCCGTCATCTCCAGGTGGACCTTTAGGGCCAGGAGGTCCCGCAGCACCAGCTGGACCGGCCTCTCCCTTCTCTC
The DNA here is from genome assembly GCA_033032245.1 of Poecilia picta. Taxonomy (NCBI): domain Eukaryota; kingdom Metazoa; phylum Chordata; class Actinopteri; order Cyprinodontiformes; family Poeciliidae; genus Poecilia; species Poecilia picta. The sequence continues at coordinate 23,072,261 of CM065364.1, forward strand.
CACGCTCTCCTCTTGGACCCTAGGGTAAAAAGACATATACATATATATTTAATTAAGCTCTTTGGTGTAAAGGTTCCACCTTTCCCAAACAAAGAGTACACCTTAGATCATTTGGCTCATAAAAGAAGAGACGGATTTACTCACCGGCGGACCAACTTCCCCCTGAAGTCCCGGCTCTCCCGTCTCACCGGCATCTCCCTGAGAGAGGAGGACGGACAAACACATACATTATTAGCCGAGGGATCCACTGCGGATCAACAAACGCCATCGTTTGCAGTAGCCCTGACTGTCCCTGTGCCCTTGTCACCTGAATGAAAACAGAAAGACGCGACTCGGGAGATTTCAATCCATCAAGTGTGAGGAGATGGTTGGAGGATAGAGCCTGCTGACCTTACTGTTCTCCGCAAAGCCTGTCCATATATCTTGTCTTTCCTCCTTCTACCCCCCCTACTGAATAGTTGCCCTGTTGACTCACCTACGCGCGTGACAGTGTCGTTATTCACTGTCACGTAGAGCTACTGCCCTCCCAGCTGGGGCTTAACGGATAAAGTCTGCTGCACTTGTTTTGTGGAGAAAATATTATCCCATGTCATGTTCGGAAGGCAAGGAGCAAATCGAGCTGCGCGGTTCCGCAGCGGCAGGGACGATGTGTTGCCATCAGCACATCCGGATTCCCTCAGACGTGACCGGCTCAGTGTTTTTTTGTTTTTTTTTTGGGCGGGGGGTAGGGGGTGTCGGCAGGGATTTTTGTAAAATAAGCGTTGAGCTGTCTTTCAAAACCTCTCATGCAGTTGTCAAGAAATCCAAACTAAGCACGATTTGAACCTTAAAGTTTTAGCAAAACATGCTGGGTTTTTTTGATTTGTTTGTTTTTTATAAATGCAACCTTGCTTGCGTCCACCGGTGGTGTTTTTGGGTAAATCTGCTGACAAGAGGGGGAAAAAAAAGAAAATCAAGACAGCTGCTCATCTCAGATACACGAGGGATTGTGTTTACAGGAGGAAAAAAAAGGGGGGAAAAAAAGGCCTGATTTTTTGTTACCTGCCAACTTTGTGTGCCGGCCAATAAAATGCCATTTCAGCTGAAGGGCGATTAGCCAAGAAGAGCAGTGTGTGGGTTTGTGCAGAAGGAGGAGAAGCTATTCAGACGGGGGATTATGAAGCAGCAAAAGGTGATTCTATTGACTGAAGGAGATAAAACAAATCACATCATCACCACGGATGCAGAACGATGAGCTCAGCAGCCACGCAGCTGCCAAAATGGGCCTCCTTGTAATGAAATAGCAGCAACAAATAAGAAGTCTATCCGAGAGTGGTTTTTAATGAAGTATTGGCCTGCATACGTAGAATTCTCCTTTACTGGATTTGGTAGCAAAAATTAGCAGATGTAGTTTTAAGGCAAGTGCAAATGTTTCAATGTTAATTCTTTCAGATTGCTCCCACTCTGACTTTTTTATTCTACTGGCAAATAAAACCATTAGAAATAATTCCACCCATCATAGTCACACCCCTGCAGATCCATTCGATCCATCTAAACCTATCTCTTTAGACAGTTTACATTCATAGAGTTCAAAGAACTAAATCTGAATCCGCATTAAAGTCTTATAACAGTGCTGCATCAATCACTGTAAGTTGGATAAAACAGTAGAAAAAACTAGTGTTGTACCCTTCAAGTGGGGGGAATGGTCATAAGCAGCAACGTGCAGACACACAAAGCCATCATACAATTTGCATTTGCAATAAAGCTCCCCTCCATTTTTTGAGACGCCATCCCAGAAACTATTTTAAAACTTAAACCTCAATGTGAACTCTTTAAATAGGCGTACAGAGTCAGCATTTAGCAGAGAAAGCAAAAAAACTAACTCGACCATATTCAGAATCTGATCCATAAAACAGGAACATCCTCCCATAAGATACCCAGGCGCAGTGTCTGCAAAAGGTGAGCTGTTAGCTTAAAGGCGTTTTTTGAGGGTAGCATAGTTTTATGTTAGTATTCTTGTTTGTTACATGTTTTATGGTTTATGGTTTAAGTTATGTTGGACTGTTAGAGAGGAAAAAAAGCTGCTACAGCTTTTTTTTTTCTGCCACGTAGTCAATATGTAAAAGAAGCCTGGGAAGCTAGCTGTTACAGTAAGCTAGGCAAGCTGTGCTAATTCCTAATAAATGCTGGTAAAAATAGCTTAAAAATATCACCTTCATATATTTTTGATATTAAAACTATAAACGCCTCCTTTATTGAGTGGTTTTATGCAACTTCTCTCAATTTCTTACATAAAATGTTGCCTCTACTAATAAATAGTAAATTACTATTAGCTGCTATCATGTAATCTGTTTGCTAGAGCTGCAATTTACACACCAATAGTTCTAGAAGCGGCCATTACGTTCTTAAATCTGGTCTTATTGTTTCTTCTTTTATAGATTTTAACAATCTTGCTAACCACGTAGCGAGGCAGCGTAGCACCTTGCTTAGCTAGCTCAACTAGCTAGCTACTGGGGACGTAATTGCTATCTTTTAGCATTAAAGATAGCAATTACAGTGAATATGTGGATTTCTTTTTACTTTCAGTTGCGCATCATTAATTTATCCGGAAAATATTTTGAGATTTTAGGGAATAAAACCAGGTGAGAAGTTTTACCTTTTCTCCAACAGCACCAGGGTTTCCAACACCACCAGGGGGTCCCTGAGGACCGTCGGCTCCAGGGGCACCTGAAGGACCCCTGGGACCAGGAGGACCGGGTGGACCCTGTAGTAGACAATAAAAGTCATTTTGATTTGTGAATGAGTTGGGGCTGGATGCTTCTTTCCATGCAATCGCAGTCTCAGTGTCCATCTCACCATTTGACCGACGTCTCCTGTTTCACCTTTCTCACCAGGTGGACCAGGCAAGCCCTGGAGAATTAGAAGAAGGTTGAAATTTGTCTGTTCTTGATTTGATTGTTCAAAATACTTGAGATGATATTGCGGTGCACACCTGCAGCCCAACTGGACCTGGAGGCCCTGGGAAACCTCTTGACCCTTCATCTCCCTTCTGGCCGAACATACCCTGCTGACCTCTGGGACCTGGCTCTCCATCTGCACCCTGCAAAAAACAAAAGGTTATGAAGTGAGCCATGTCGTAGAGTTGCTAAATCAAAATGTAAAGATACACAAAGGGGGCACTTACAGCAGGACCCGGTGCTCCGACAGGGCCTTGAGGACCTGTAGGACCTGGAGGACCCTGAAGAAGAGCACATCAGTAAAAATCTTGTGTTATTTTTCTTAATATGATGTGCGTGTATTCACCAGAAAACTAAATATGCATCAAAATCTGAAGACGTAAAATGGTTGATAAAAAAAAAAAAAAAACTTACATGTTCTCCTTTGTCACCCTTACTTCCTTTCTGTCCTGGTTCTCCAATCTCTCCCTGTGAAACAGAACCATCAAAGTGAAACACAATCCTCAGCTAAGGATACATCATACACATTATGCTTATGCATCACCTGATCGGACATTTCCCATAACAGAAAACTAGATATGGGAAACTGACAAAACCAACAGACATTTTATCCAGCCCTCTTTTTTTCTGACAATTTACACCTACAGGAGTTGTACAAAGGGGCTTATCATGAGTCACTCGCAAACTATCCAGCAAAGGAAAACAAGATAATTGCTTCCATTAGAAAGCCCACTGAAATATACAAAATTAAGCCGTTTGTACCTTTGCACCCTTTCAACACCTTTTCTGCGCTGTGTTGTGTTTGGACGTGTATTCCTAATAGCTATCGGTGCTGAAGGCAATTATGGGGTTAGCCAGAGAATGCTTTTTTTTTGTCTCATGAAAAAGCTCTTAAGTCAGTCAAATCTCCTCAGCATGAAAGTGTCTGAACGCGTGTAAAATGTTAGCTAGTAATGTCCCGTAAATCCCACACAGCAAATGCTCCCGGCGTTGTCTCTGTCCATCCACTCTCTGCAGGGACCGCTGAAGGGCCCCGTAAGAACCGAGGAGCTCACCGACAGGATGAGAGATTATCCTTTGACTTTCTGCCGCTGCTGATCTTCCCGCATAAGGAGTTGCTCTCACCTCTGAATGCTAAAGAGTCACCGTGACACGTTGTGTCACTGCCTCTAAATTCAGCGCCTATCGCCGCTTTGTTTGTGCGCCACAGCAACAAGGCTGGCTAGACGATTAAAGATCTGCAAATCAATGCAAACTCTGTAAAACAAATTTCCCTCGGAGCATTTGGCTCAGAGGGAAAGGGATGAAGAGAAATATGATTTATATCCCAGCTTTGGTGTCTGGCATAAGCGGTAGAGCTACATATATTTCTGTTTACATCATGGTACGTGTTTACATTGTTGGCAATGCAAGTTATGTGAATCTTCAGCTTTTGAATGAGTGTGTCTGAGTAATCTTTTCAACCATCTGGCTCAAACTGTTCTTTGTTCATGAACCACTCAAAAACAAGCAAGACTCAAACTAGTGTCAACATACCGGACCAAAAATGACTATAAAAGGACACTTTCAAGCTCGGATGAAATTTCTAATTGTTTACCAGGACAAAACCAAAGTCTTCAGGAAAGTTTTTTGGCCAAGAAGAAAACCCCTCATAGTGATGAAAAGAACAACTTTTGTAGGAGTCAATGTTTTCAAGGTCTCATTCACTGATCCATTCTATGAAGTTGGTACTGTAATGTACATGGAGGTCTACCTCTAACCTCTTCACCTGCAGTGGGAAAAAATGAAGAGACCATTGGCCTGAAAACCTCCTGGTTTTTCCACCAAACATTGATTTCTGAACTCTTCCTGAGTCAAAACATTACTATTGATTTCTTTGCATTATTCATCATTTTCTGCAAATTAATACTAGATTTTTGCTTGGAATTTCAGAGACATGTTGTCAGTAGTTCATAGAGTAAAAGGACAATGTTTATTTTACTCAAATATACACCTGTAAAGAGCAAAATCAGAAAACTGATTATTTTGCAGTGGTCTCTCACTTTTTTCCAGAGCTTTAGTGATTGAAGCTTGGACATAGGTGAGTGTGTTAAGAGGTTATCCATCAACAAACACACATCAAACAAAAAGGACTGAAATGCATACATCAAGCTTCTAGAATGGTCCTAACTTCTAATTTATTCAAACCAAACATCAGATTTAGTGGTTTAAGCTTTTTGTTGCAATTTTATCCTTTCAGACAGAACGGAAATCGAGCCATATAAAGCAACTGACCTTGTCTCCGTCCTCTCCGGGTGGCCCCGGTGGCCCTCCAGGTCCTGGTAGACCCACAGGTCCCTGAATACCGTCTCTTCCGGCTGGGCCCTGAGGACCTTTTTCTCCCTAGAGTTGTTTCATAAAGGCACAGTCAGAAAGGCAGAGCAGTACATCTAGCACACCGTGGCTATTTCTGTAACACAAGCTCCTTACCGGTCCACCTTTCTCTCCAGCAGGACCTGGTGGTCCCTGTGGGCCAGAACGTCCAGGTGGACCTGTAGGTCCGGCTGGGCCGGCCGGACCCCGCTCGCCAGGAGAACCCTTCAGCAAACAAAACACACTGATGTTAGTCACCAAAATAATGAAACGGGATCAGGACCATCATCACTCTTATGTAAGTAACATATTTTACATACATAATTATATATTCTATAAATTGAAAATTGCAGGATAGCAACTTTAGCATGAAGACTCTCTTCAGAGATACATCTGAGCTAATGAAAGGTTAGCATGTAGATGTAGTGAAATATACTCACAGCAGGTCCAGGTGGGCCTTGAGGACCCTCATTCCCTTTCAGACCATGAGCCCCCTGCAGAGCAAAATTAAACAAAGGCTTGAGAAAAAACACACACACGCATCTGTCAAGGAAGCATCCTGCCTCATAAACACCCTATCTTTAAACTGGCACAGCATGAGGTAGAAAACCTCCTGCAGTTCCCAAAGCAGCCGTTCAGCAGATGGAGAAAACAGTTCTTTACCAATACAGCAGCAAATCTGATTCGTAGACGCAGAGAGAGGCGGTTTGTGTAACGCAAAATTCAGTGTGTCACGACATTGGGGACTGAACTGATATTGCGAATGATTTCTTTGCAGTGAGAAAGTGAAATAAACTTTCTCACAGAATGGGGATGGGGAAAAAAGAACAACCTAAAGTTAAATAAACAACCTGTTCCTGTTTTGGAGCCCACTCAGAGCTATTTGACTTTAACACATGGCTACAGAAATTTAGCTTATAGCCTCGGACTATTATGAAATAGACACGGAGCGAGAGATATTGATTTTGTTGGAAGGCATATTTGAATGCTGAGCAGAGAGAGACGACTTACCACAGGGCCCGGCAGACCTCTCTCTCCAGGGAAGCCTCTTTGTCCGGGAGGGCCGTCTTTACCAGTTGGGCCCGCAGGACCGGGGTCACCCTGTGGTTAGTTTGAATAAATAACGTCTTGAATCAAATGAACAGATGCGGGAAGTGTGACCAGTGGTCCAGAGACCAAAGTTTCACCTTAGCTCCTTCTTTCCCTGCAGCTCCGGGTAAACCGTGCTCACCAGGTGGTCCTGGGGGTCCCGGATGACCTCGATCTCCCATTGGTCCAGTCTCACCTGTTGGTCCCTGCAGGAAAAATAATAAAATGGCTCGTCTAATCCAATTGTAACAGAGAAACTACTGAAGCTCAGATTGCTAAATAAGCTAGCGGTGGTTCCAATAAAACGCTCACAGCATACAGGACATTGCTGTTTGTAGTAATGGGGCTTCATAGCTGTGTAGGTGCAAAGTCATAATGTTAGGCCTAATGTGTGTACTCGGTGAGGAATGTTGACGGAAAAAGACGCCTTTGCTTCTTAAATCCTAAAGGACAAGTTGAGCATTTGCAGAGTAGGAGGGCAACTCCTCCTTAAAGCCTCGGTGTTCCTCCATTATAGTCGATGTTCTCAGCTGGCATTAGCAGAACTGCTTGGAGGGTAAGTCTGCTAAGGAGTCATGCATAATGGATGAAGAGCCCAAAGCTAATATAGAAAGAAAAACAGCACCCGAGGTTCGACTCTCGCAACAATACATCAGCTGTTGCCGGACCGGCTGAAAGTGCTCCTAGCTGTTCCCGTCGCTTTGATGCGAGCGCGTTTCAGAAAGTACACTAACGAGAGTGCAACTTCTAAACACGAGACTGGTACGCTTTTGGCATGGGACACTGGTTTCTGGTGAATGGAAAAGAAAAATAAAGCAAGGAGCGTACCTGAGGTCCAACCACACCTGGAGGACCAGGAGGGCCCGTCTTGCCTTGGAATCCCTGGATGTGACAGAAGAAACCAAAACTCAGTCTATCACCAAACAGTCTGGCGACTACAAACGAGCTCAGCGATCAAACGGCTTTACTTACAGTCTCTCCTCTCTGTCCAGGATGTCCAGGCAGTCCGTCTTTCCCTGGGGGTCCCTGAAAAATTCACACAAATCCACAAATTCAAAGTAAACGTACTCCAAAAAAAAAAAAAAAAACAAGATGGCTTTCTAAAGATCAACTGACTCACAGGAGGGCCCTTTGGTCCCGGAAAACCTGTTGGTCCCTGAGGCCCTGGCAAACCCTGAAAAAAGAAAAAGAAAAATACCTAACTGCCAGTCAGAAATCATTGATCTCTCACAGAACAACAGATTCCTTTCAAACAACCCGACCTTTGATAAAGAATAACGCTACATACCCTCTCTCCGGGAGGTCCTGGTGGGCCGTCGTTTCCTGAGTTACCCTGAGGAAACAAAGCATAGGGGTCAGCTGTGAAAAAAAAAACGACAGACACACACACACACACACACTCGCCAAAAGAACCCATAAGATGAGAGCAAAATATTTCACAGACTTTTGGTCCAGCTTTCCCCGTCGGTCCCCTCGGCCCTCTCTCTCCTCTCGGCCCCTGACGGAAACAAAGACGTGATCAGAATCACAGAGAGGGCTCCGCCAGAGATACGGATGACCTGGAAACGCTGAGATTAATTAATGCTTCGACTTGGCTCCCCCTCAAGAATAACCATGTCGAGGGCCCCTAACCCCCCTCCTCCTGCTTTTACCGAGGTGCCAAGTTTGCCATCTGTAGATAAGCTGAAGTGTGCTGAGTAAGACTAACCGTTGGTCCTCTCTGTCCGCGTGGGCCTGGCTTTCCTCCTGTGCCCTGTGGATGTTAAGAAGACGCAGTGATCAAAGGAGTGGCAACTCGCATCATTAAAGGGAGATTGGGCTGCATGCTCAACATGAATTAATCTAAAGGCCAGGAGAGGAACATATCTACAGACAGAGCTCAACAGAATCAGCTCTGCTCTGAGATCAGCTTTTACGTCTCATCCAGGCCTGTGTGCGCTTTATGTCATCGTTAATTCTTCTAATCGCCAACATTTGAGCCGTTAGCGCTACAGAATATAACTTTTTTTTACAATTAACAGTCATATCACAGGGCCCAAATTAAAAGGGGCTCGTTTAACTTTAATGAGAAAACAAGTGAATCTTTTGAGTGATATTAAGCCTTCAAGCAAGAGAGAGAGAAGCGAATCTTATTATTTTTCTATATTTTTTTTCTTCTTTTTCAGCTCAGTCCCATAAACTTTCCCCGACTGTCCTGCAAAGATGAGAAGCTTTATGTGCCCCACTCCAGCCAGTCGCGGTGACAAACTGTTACTCTTCCAGGCGAGCTAATGGCCCGTCGCTAGCACACACAGAGCGCGTGAAACATTGCTCAAAGCGCCGTCGGGTGATAAACAATGTTTTTGCTGGTTTGAAATGAGTTGTGTAAAAGGTGCTTTCTTCCTCTGCTTGGTCAAATCTGTTTAGGAGCCATGCAGCCTCTGTTGGGGTTGATCAATCTCGATCCGGGTCCGTGTTCCAACACTCTGTCGGGCTAATGTAAATAGGAAATGCTCTGTGCGACGTACCCGGGAGCCCTTCTCTCCGTTGGCGCCCGGGAAGCCTTGGAAGCCCTGAGATCCCTGTGTGGCAGAAAAGAGAGCAATTAGTCACCTGAGAGAGAAAAGATAGACACTTCTTCCTCATTTATTTCCCTCCCTGGAATACTCCCGGCCCATTGTAGCTAGTGGCAGAGGGCGCTGCGCTGTTTTATTGTTATCGCATCAGCAGCAGACGGCTGACAGGGATTGCTTATTCACATCTCCATCTCTTTGATCAGGAAGCATCAAGCACGTCCACTTTTCCGACTCAGGCTTTGCTACAACGAGCTTAATGCTTGAAGTAGCTGATGGTAGAAAAAAAAAACAGCTTGGAAAGCATTCGAAGACATGGAAATGGAAACGCAGCATTATGACAATATAGACAGGCAAAGTGTGTAATGTCTCAGAGCTGCTGTTAAGTCCAATTTAATTCACGGTAACTTTAGATTTTGAACAACTTTTATTCAAACAAGAAAGGGAATTCGACAAAGATCTCTCAAAAGATAGCAATCAAAGTAACATTTTAGAAAAAATAGTAAAACTTACATTTACATTAAAAAACAATACTATGTATAACATTAATTATACCCTTCTTACTAACCAATGAAAACATTTGTATTGGCATTATCCTTTTTTCATTTGCTAACCAGCTTTCTGGACAGGTGATGGCCAAGTCCTTGAGGATACTGGACCTCCTAGCTAAATCTTCACCATTACCTCTTTTAGTTTGATCAAACATGGTGGCAAAATTATTATCTTAAGCTTTAATTTGCCAGAGACTACCACTGAGTAATGCTTTTGGTTAGCAATATGCTGAGCACTTGCCTTTGGTCCTTGTCTTCCTGGGTAGCCTGGCAATCCGGGAACTCCGAGTTTACCCTGTTGACAAAAAACACCTTTTGATAAAATGCTTGTGATTTGCCTAATAGATAACCTTTGTTAAACTCAAAGTTGCAATATGACGATGAAATTTAACATTCAACATAAACAAAGACAATCAGTTGTCAGATTTCAGCAGCAAAGAGGTTGGACTAAACACCCGGTACATATTGGTGATGTACTGTTTGTGATTCTCTACATATATTTCTACCTTTTTAATGAACAAGGCATGCAAACCTGTATTATGGCAGACACCTATTATTTTGTGGATCAAACAAACTGGCATATTTCCTTCAAACTGTTTTTATTATTCTTCTCAAAGACATTCACAGTGAAAAAGGGAATCTATTCCCTGTTTGCTAATGCGCTAGCTTTAGCCTAGCAGTTTAGCAATCTACTTCTTGTAAAAAATATCCTTAGCAAGAGCATCTGTAAGTCTATTGCAGTACATATTGAGTCAGACTTTAAACTGTAGTATATTACAGCTGTCCAGTGTAGGGACTATATAATTTACTATACTTTTGTAAAGCCCATCAAAGGTTTAATGTTTTGTTTTTTTTTTCTTTTGCTGTAGGTCTTGATGTTGAAAGATACTTAATTTTGTATAACTAAGATCAATTAAAGCTACATTGACACGTTACATTCTTTTTTTGCATCTAAAAACAATGCAATACAAATAAAAACTTTTGTAATTTTTTTCTATATTATTCTTCTCATTTTAGATGCAAAATGTAAAAATAAAACTCAAGTAGTTACATGCTCCACCATGCGAATTGCACATAAATCTGTTTTCTCCAGCTTAATGTTTTATTTTTGCAGGTTCTACAGACAGCATAACACCACAGCTACATTACGGTTTGACCATTTCTAGTGTCAGACACTGCAGAATAAAAACATCTGATTGATGGAATCATAACAGTTGGTAAAATTTATTTCCATCCCGAGTGTATAAACTGCAGCAAACAGATAAAAAAAAAAGGAAACATGATTTGCTGCTGAACCCATTTTTCCTTTGTTGAGCTATATTGTTGTTGAGTTTCTCTGTGATTGCCACGGGTGAAGTGCAATAAAAATTTGTGATGCAGTGCAACTGAAAACGCAGCCTTCACCAAATGACCGCATCATTATATTATTCTATTACAATAAATAAATATCTAGGCTTTTTTCTTGTTGTTCTCCACCGAGTTCAGTGCAAAAACATCTTATCTCACAACAAAACCAAGAGTGAGCAAACCTCCCATTATTTTTAATGTTAATGAACACAAAAATTAAACATGCACAAGCGCCACAGCTCAATAGATACCCGCCCTGTTTACAGCTGAAGCGTCGATTCTAATTATACACGGAAACGGCATCGGCATTATTTAACGCAGACTTAATAAGTAAACTGAAGAATTGACCACAACTCAATAATTTGGTCAAATCAGATTCTGAAAAAAAAAACATAAAAGAAGCAGTTTTGATACTGTGTGAATCAGTGTCTAAGGTATAAAAATCAAATAAATGTGTTCAAGGGATTGTCAAACATTGAGATAATTAAGAATCTTCTTCCAGCGAGCATCAGAAGACAATAAATCAACTCCTCAGTTCTGTTAAAAAAAAATGATTAACTCATCTGGGAGAATTGCCATTGGCTGTGTGAAATATACACAGCAGCCTACTCAGTGTTTAACTGAAGCCTTTAATGCTGGTTGAAGAGCAGCAGTGGGCTAAAAGATCCCTGTTCAGATCAGATAATTGTGAAAAAAAAATGGTTTCCTTTTAAAGCCTGGCTGCGCCTTAATCTTGGAGCAAACATGACGGAGGATGAGAAAATAAAGATTTTTTTTCTTTTAGGCAGGCAGTGACTCAAAGAGAAGAAATATAAATTGGAAAAATGAAAGAAAAAAAAAAGAACGTCTCACCTTCTCACCAGAGGGGCCGAGCGGACCAGGATCTCCAGGGAGCCCTGAGCGACCCTTTGGCCCTTCTGGGCCGTCCTCTCCTCTGGGTCCCGCCGGTCCAAGTTCTCCCTGGACAGCACAGGAGGAACCACAAAGCGTGAACGTTTCTTTAACTACATGGTGTAGAGCTAGCACAAACTAGGCGGATTGAAAATAACTAAAGTTGCTCTATCCGTAACCAAACGTATTGCACACATCGGTTCTGATCTTGATTGCAGTTATTTACTACTTTGTGCTGGTATTTAAAATGCAAATCTTGATTCAATCACTAAAGTTTGTGATATGGAAAAAGTTCACAGGGTGTGAATACTTTTCCCAGGCACAGCATTACTGCCGCCTTCTGTCTATTAATGGGAATAGCATTAATAGACATTAACGGTGTCATATTGCTATGTGTTGCTAATTTGAATAATTTTATTCACTAATATATGTGTGTTTTCCTAAGAAAGAATGAGGATGTAAGTCAAGAAGAGAACATTTTGTCACACACACACACAAAGAAAATCCTGACTATGATGAGATGAACACCTATTATACCTTTGAGCCAGTTGTTGTCCTCTGAGTAGTTCAGGTTGGCCCTTTTAACAGGACTGAACACTTGCTTAAAGGATCCAGTTAGATACTGTTCCTGTTGAAAAGTGGTTAGCAATCCTATTACTGCTTCTCGCTGTAAGTGTGCTCCCATTTTAAAAGGACACTCACTAAATGACAGAGTACAAACTGGCACTGACAGCCCAGCGCTGCTTGCCGAGGCCCATTGGTGTGTGAAAGGTATCTAGTTAAAGGTCCGTGCAGAGTTGCAAAGCAAGCAGACGAGCGCACACACACACACACACACACACACACACACACACACACACACACACACACACACACACACACACACACACACACACACACACACACACACACACACACACACACACACACACACACACACACACACACAAAACCCTCAAGTACACATGAAACGGCATCAGGCAAACTGTACTTGACTTACGCTCGCAGGCTCATCAAAGAAAACACTTTAAATGGAGCGCTCTCGCGCATATGCAAACACATATGCGCGCGCGCGTGTCCCCCCCCCCACCTTCACATGCCTGCTTCAAACCAAGTCATTTGCAGCCTGGCCCATGCGGGCATCGTCAGAGCAGAGGAGGCCCCCTCAAATCTTTGCTTTCATCTGGATCGGCGTCGTCTCCAGAGGAAAACATGGTGGAAGGCCTGTGTCTCTCGTGGGCTTGGAGTGGTGTTTAAAGTGCCATTGATTTCTCCCTCCTTTTTCAGCTGGAGACAGCCCGGTTCAGGGATAGCGGGGATTTAATGTTTCAAGTACGGGATTGCAGTGAGTTATGTTTCTCACTGTGGAAGTCATATTTTCCTGCGGCTTGACAGCGTAAATCCCTAATGCACTTCAGAGGAGCTGCTCCGGAGTGAGCGTGTCAAACTTCTTTTTCTCCTACAGCGGGGTGGGCGGTGGGTTTAGGACCGACTTGGAAGAGGCAGAGGAGGAATTGAAAACTGCTACACAATTATAGCCGTCAACATGAACAACAGCTCATGTTTTCTCATTACGCTCTCTTCCACAGCAGTCAGAAAGGCTTTAGGCAAACGGGGGAGGGAGGCTGCCGCAGAAGGGGTCACTGTAGGTTAACTTGGACGATGCTAAACGTCAAACTATTTGAAAAGTTACATTTGCTTTGAGTGAAAAACTTACATTGGCCTGCAGAAATATCCACACCCCTCAGCCACTGTGATATGTATTTACCAGATGTGTGACATTTGTGCCCATTTCAACCTGCTGACGCTCAATCAGGTCGGACAGATGTTTTTACAATTAAGGTTTTCCCAGATTCGCAGTTGTCTGTATTTTAATGTGTCCACTCTGAATTTTGCCACATGCAACATGTTCATTTTCATCCAGGATATTTTAGTACTTACACCCATACAACTTTTCCTTTAAGCCTGACAAGCTTTCCAGCCCTCAGCAACACATAGGGTTCATACCCATCAACCCAGTTTTGTCCATTTCAATTAAAATCTAGTTTGCTTGCCTTAAAAGCCTGATTCCTTTGGAGAGGTGTGAACGCTTAAACGAACCCTTATGCAGACCAAAGAAAGCAAACTCGATTGAAGTGAACTTTGGTGTGGTTTGAATGCCAAAGTGCAAAAGTGAGTGCCAAGCGGATTGGCTTGTAGATGCTAAGCAGATCGGAGACCGCTCCGAAAGCAGGAAGTGGACTACAGTGCAGGGCATTCTGGGTAAATACAACCTAAACAAATGTGAGAGTCTACCAATGGCGGGAAAAATGGCTGATGTTTTTTTGTTTTTTTTCCCCAAAGACAAAAGAGAAATCTTTTGTCTGCTAAAACCTACCACTCTGTTTTTGTGCACATTTTGCAAAGAAGGAAACTGTGCTCAGTGTCTTCTTCTGAGGTTTTCATGTCGTTTCCTTCAGTGGGTCTTGGTGCAGTTTCTTTCCACAATAGAAAGACCCTGCTTGTGTAGAGCAACACTAAGGGCCAAATAGTCCAACCTGCTGTTCACCTGACTACAAAGCCTGTGTGATATAAATGTTTGTCATCTGCACTTGCCCAGTAGGGTCACCTAATGTTCTCCGGTTAGATTTTTACTTTGGCAGTCCCACTAACACCAAACACAGCTTTAAAAGAAAATGATGGGGTTGAATCACGAGCTGAAGAAGTAAGAAAAAAGCAACATTGGTGCTTGTTGTTGTAGAAATAAAAGAGTCAGGAGACCTGCTGTTTTCCTATTTGGATAATTCATCTCTGAGGAACTGCAAGGGCAAAAATAAAAAATCAGCATCTCTGTCCTGGTGAAAATACACGTTACACTTTCTCGTAAGTTCTTTTCTACTTTTCCTTATCTGGGTAGACAGAGTCGGGTGTCTATTGAAGTCGTATTGAAATCTGTACGTCTCCAAGTAAAACACTACCTTTCAACTGGGCTAAAGACTAGCATGAATATAGCTGTGATCCCGTCAACAGGAAGTGGAATCGTCCTGTCAACAGATTCTCCCACCCGAGCTCTAGGTACATTCAGCTCCTCCAGAGTTTCCACTTACCACTTACTACTTCCCAGATTATGTTATTTAGGGGACAGCAAGATAAACAGAGCTGAACACAGATCCAAATGTTAAAAATTATGTATCCTTCAGAATTATTCAATGATTTATTGCATTCAGACACTAAAATACAAATAAAACACAATAATGTAATGTGAGCCAGGTGAGACGGGTGTGAAGACGTTTCCAAGTCAAACCTGAACCTTACCCTGTCGCCCTTTACGCCCATGTCTCCTTTGAAGCCAGGGAAGCCGTCCTCCCCCTAACATGAGAAAAATAAAAACTTACTGTTAGAGATGCAACAGACAAGACTTTAATGAAAAAAAATTTTTATTAGTCAAATATCCTCTACTCCCTCTAGATTAGGTCTGCACACAAACACAGCCGTCAAGTCTGACAGAGCAGCAATGAGACGAGAGCCATTGTTGCCATAGAAACACTTGATAGACCCCCCGCCCCCTTTTTTTGTAGCACCAAAATAATGTGTTCTGCGATTATCATTAGCAAGCAAAGGCCATCAACCCCAATCATCAGTTTAATCACAATCACCATCATCTCTCTGGTAATGTCAAATTTGACTTGAATAACTGATTTATTTTCGGTCGCCCTCCCGCCTGCTTCTGCTTACCTTTTCACCCTTGGTTCCCTTGAGGCCGCGGACGCCATCAGCTCCCTGCGGCACGAGATCAGACGAACGTTACGCGACAATCAGGAAGCAAAAGGGACAAGAGGGGGAAAAAAACGGCGGCACATTCGCTTTGGCAGGTGAAAACATTCACCCACAATGTGATGACAGTTTTTCTAAAATAAGGCTGGCAAGAGCTTCTGAAGTAGCTGACTCACCGTTCATCTAAAAATCTTCCCCGCAGAGAATAGAAAGTTTCCAGAGCAAAAAATAAATAAATAAATAAAATCCTTGACTGTCCTCCTAGATCTCAGCCAACTAAGACAGGAACTCTTGAGCACAATCCAAGCTTGTTGAGTGATCCCCTTTTCTCAGTGAAAGCTGTGCACTGCTGTCAGTGCTTTCATGACAAGCAGTTCATGATCTGTACCGTCATTAGTTGTGCAAAATAATAATAAACTGCTAATACAAAACAATATCCTAACACATATTATTTGTCCTCTAACAGCCATTAGCTCTATATTGTGCTACTCCAAAAATGTACATTTTTAGCGACATTAATAGCGATGAATTTACCTTTACACCTCGAGGTCCAGGATAACCAATGGGGCCTTGAGGTCCGGCAGGGCCCTAAACATCCAAAAGAAAATCTAATTAGAAATCTCTCAATAAATTAAGACGGAAGAGGAGAAGAAGAAGAAAGAAACAACTCACCATGTGTCCTTTCTCCCCAGTCGGGCCCTCTTTGCCAGGGTGACCCTGTGAATTATTGAGAGGAATATTATAGCATAGCATTTCAGCATAATTACCACCATAAACAGTGCAACATGCCTATAACTGAAGGATTGGGCTGTAAAACTGCTGAAGGGCAAATATGACTGGGAAACTGGGAAAGTGGACCTTTCAAGGGTCCAATCTCATTTGGGAATTCATTTTCCACCCTTAATGTGCAGTGTTGCAGATGCACTCACAGCTATTACTGGGCTCTAAAAGCCAAGACCAAAGCCGCTTTGAGACCTCACAATGCGAACACGCGTACGCCGTGTGAACTAATACACAACAACGAGTTTGCGGCGATGCCACACAGAACACGCACGAGGATGTCCAGTAAAAAGACATCTGGAGGAAAATTGATTGGATTCTCGTGAGACAAAGGAGCTTCGCAAAGCCACTGATGCGTTTTTAGCACAGAGACCGAAATGGATACAAAAGAGGAAAGAAATTAGGGGCGGAGGGGAAGCTCTACGGCTGCGGATGTTGTAATTGAAGTTACAGACAACAAATGAATTAAAAGAAAAAAGTCTGAGTGGATGGATGTGTGAGCTATTTCAAATCCGAAGCATGAACCTATGAAGGATTGTGAAGCGACGTATCTCATTATGCGAGTTCTCCTTCATTTTGTCTCATCTTTCAACACTCACTTTCTAATTCAAATTTTATTTATTTATTTATTTTTCCTGCCCCTGAAGTTACTTAAACCTCAAAAAGCCTTTCTTGGCTCCCCTCTTTCCTACGGTAGGAGCCACCTGGTGATTTCTGAGAAACATCTGTCATTAGTGCAGGTGTCACTGCTGCCTGGGATGTGAAGGAGGGTGTTTGCATATAAAGTACTCTGCGTGGGTGTGATGATCTTCTGTTACAGAGCCAAATGAAGATGTTCTATCATCCATATGCTTCACACTAATAATCATCAAGGTGGTTTGCACTGTATATGTTAGAAGCGCTAATGTGGCAAAGCGATATGAAATTACAGAAGTTTGTTTCACAGTGTTTCACATCCATCCCCATCATTCGTCAGCTCTGCTGCAGTTCTAATTTGATATAATTTGAAGATCTTGAAGCAAACTTACCGGAGGGCCGTCAGCTCCTGGCATTCCCGGCAATCCGGGCTTTCCAGTTGGACCCTTGACAAACATCACACAGTTAGTTAATATGTTTTAAGAGCTCATAAAAGTCTGGAGCAATGCAATATGAACTCCTTACAGTGGCAGACTTTAGAAGTTGAAGTCAATCAAATTTGATGTTGGTTACATAAAATGAGACACTCAGGCGTTTTTTAAAATGAAGATGAAGCAAAGACAATAACTGTGCATAACTGGGCGTTATCTCTACAGTAAAAACAAATACACAGTCCAGTCACATTAATGTGACCACCACGTACTTTCCACTGCAGAGTTAAATAACCAATCACAGAAGGCAGGTGGCAGCACAGTGCAGTTGAGCGTATATAAAGGGTGTGTGTGGGCTTCGGAAAACATTTCAATCGTTGGCGTAATGCAGAAACGAAGCGATTTATCCGACGTCCAAAAGGGCATGATCATTGGCTTTCGGGCCAAGGGTGGAAGCATTTCCGAAACGGCTGAGTTTGTGAACTGTTCGCGTGCCGCCGTGGTAAAAGTGTACCGTGCATGGCAAAATGGGACTGTCCAAAATCAACGACGTGGCAAATGTGGTGCACCACGGGCCATAGATGACAGAGGCGAACGACGGTTGCGGAGATGCGTTCGGGCAGATAGACGGGCTACCGTTGAGCAACTGACCACTAAAATGAACCAAGGGGCTACCACAAGTGTCTCCCAAACCACTATTCAGCGAACATTGCTGCGTCTGGGCCTCCGAAGCAGACGCCTGGTTCGTGCACCTATGCTGACTGGTGTTCATCGACGACGAAGGCTAGAATTTGCACGCCAGTACAGCAGCTGGACGTCCACTGAGTGGCGACAGGTAGCGTTTTCAGATGAATCGCGTTTTATGCTCCATCGGACAGATGGACGTTGGCGTATAAGGCGTGAAACCTCTGAAAGGAACCACCCTGCAACCATTGCAGGAACGGTCCAAGCTGGAGGCGGGAGCATTATGGTCTGGGGAATGTTTTCCTGGCATTCTCTGGGTTCACTGATTATTGTGGAAGGCACGATGGATCAATACAAGTACGCATCTGTCCTTGCGGACCATGTCCACCCCTACATGCGCATTGTTTTTCCTCAGGATGATGGCATCTTCCAGCAGGACAATGCGAGGTGCCATACAGCTGCCAGTGTACGTGCGTGGTTCGAAGAGCACCAGGATGAGTTTACCGTCCTCCCCTGGCCAGCAAACTCACCTGACTTAAACCCAATCGAGCATCTGTGGGACCATCTCGATCGAGTTGTTCGCGCCATGGATCCTCAACCGCGTAATCTAGCGCAGCTGGCCACGGCATTAGAGTCGGCATGGCTCAACATCCCAGAGAAGACCTTCAGGGACCTAAGTGACTCTCTTCCTGCACGTCTCGTAGCAGTTCGCTCTGCGAAAGGTGGTTATTCTGGCTTTTGACAGATGGTCACATTAATGTGACTGGACTGTGTACATGGTGGGACATAAGGTCAATAACTGGTGTAGTAACACACATTCGATAATTTTCAAAATGTGCCTTTTTGGTTCAGTTCACTTGTGACCTGCACTTATGTCGCTTTTTCAAACCTTTACATACGAAGAACATCTACTTTCCCTCAAGCAACTTTTGTAAAAGGCAGCACATTGAAAAAAAAAAAACGTGAAAAGGACAAAAGTTTGAGGACCTCGAACTATTAAAGTCTGCTGTTTCGTGACTTCACACGTCATACTCTGGTGACAACTCAGAAAGTAAGACGCACTTACTGAATCTTTTGGTCATCTTCATTAACAGAAATAATGTAAGTAACTTGCTCTATGTGGAGCTTAACTACTCATTTGAAATGGCAAATGAGTAGTTTGATAAGTCAAACAATGGAAAAGCTAAAGTGCTAAGTCAGGTTACTGTACTATTAAAAACAGACGCTTGCTGACATTTAGACCACAACAAACCCCAAAAGAGTCTTCGTAGCAGCGACGTAGCCGAAAACACTGGCTTTAAACAGAAGCCGAGTTTAGAGAAAATTCCTACTTGTTGGCATTGCAGCCAGAATATTTTACCAGTCTTACATTAGCAAGTGGAAGTAGAAGCAACTGAATATGCTAATCTGGTGAAATTCATGCTTCAATTTTATTCGGTTTAAGGCTGTGTTGGGGGGACAAAAATTTGCTTTGCTTCACGTTTCTTAATGTGTTTGTACCAAATAATGCCAAACCATGACTTCAAAACTTAAGTTCCAAACGGTGATTTATGTGTACAGTGCTATAAAACCCAGCAGTTTCTCACTTGCTGTGGGAAGCTGCAACTTTAAAACAAAATGTACATAATCAGTCCATTTAACATGACTATAAGGCTGACATAGCCAATTCTAGGTATATAAATGCTAATGATAGGAAAACAAGATAGCTTAGACTAAAAAGTATACATCATGTATTTTTTTTTTTAGCAAATTCTAACAGCTAAGTTAAAATATCCCAAGTTATTATTTTTTGTCGGTTTATGTGTTATTGTAAAACTCAAGACTATATAGGATTAACATCCTGAGCTGATGACTGCTTTGTTGAGCT
The DNA here is from genome assembly GCA_033032245.1 of Poecilia picta. NCBI lineage: Eukaryota > Metazoa > Chordata > Actinopteri > Cyprinodontiformes > Poeciliidae > Poecilia > Poecilia picta. The sequence goes on from CM065364.1 coordinate 23,092,130, forward strand.
AACACACTGAAAGAAAAGGTTCAGTTTTCAGTCTTTATCTCGTTTTGTTCAAAGCTTTCTTTTAGAAAAAAAAAAGAGGGAAACATACCACCCATGTAATTAATTTTTAAACTCTCTGTGTTCAATAATCTACGATGTCAGCCGGCGAATGTGATATGGCTGTAATTGGCTTAAAACGTATCAGGATTTGAATGGGTCTCTGTTGTATTTGGGGCAGGATTCCGTGCCGAGGACGGGGATGTGTTTGCATAATTGTGCGATAAGCATCTGGGCCTGAATAAGAAAGCAGCTTGGCTTTCTTGCTCATGCAAATGAATGAGGCAAATTCCAATAATTTTACAGATTCTGGGTCTGCATGTATTAACATTTTATCTTGCTAGCAGTTATTTTTTTTATTTTATTTTAGATTTTTTCTTCTCCAGCAGGAATTCCATATTCAGCAGCCCTGAAATGCTACCTTCTCTCCTGGAGGTCCAATTGCTCCTTGCGGCCCTGGGAGTCCCTGAGGAGAGGATAAGAAACTGTTCAGAACCTTTTCTGTGATAGCCGAGACAGAAATCTAATGCAAATTACCTACCTGAGCACCGGGTTGCCTTGCTGTCCGGGGGGGCCTGGCTCTCCCTGAGGTCCCTGGAATAAACATTTAGAGAGCTACTTACACACCGATGAGGCTATTTTTCCAAGAGGAAAACAGGGTAAAAATGTTGCACAAAATAGATCTAAATTAAATCAGCTTCAACCGAATGGTAATGTATTACCCAATTCTAACTCAAACATACTATACATGTACATTTTGTTGCTGGATTTCAGAAATTTAGTCGCATTTAATGCAAAAGGACAAGTGTGCAGGTATATGTGGGGCACATCCTCAGACCTACTTTCCTAATGACGCAAACTGCTGAACCACAAACACAAAACACCATCCCTCCCCCCTGTAGGATAACCAGCAATCAATTCCGGGAGTCTGGGCCAGTTGTTGATCTTCCATCTCTACCTTGTTGGAAGACTCCCAAAAGACCAAGCAGGCCGCTCCGGTAAAATATTCTCTCATTACGTGTGCCGGGCGCTGGCAGAAATTGAGCTGGAAATGTACAACTAGCCAAGAGTGTACTCTCTGATGCTGCTAGTGTGTGTTCATACTCATAGATGTGTGCGAAAGGGCTCCTATTTGAGGCCTAAATACACTCGGAGTAATTAAGCTGGTGCCTCTTAACACTCCGATAGTGGTATCTTTTTAATCTGATTTAGGAATTTAATCAGTTCAATCTTTACTTACTATATTTCCTTTGGGTCCAGGGTGGCCATCCATTCCAGCAACTCCCTGTCACGGAAATGAGGGAGAGAAAATCAGGCGTGAAAGAAGAAAATCTGTAACCCCCTGAAATGAAAACCCATTTAACGGCATTTAATTTTTTTAAACTGCCTAAGGCAAATTCGTAAAAATGTCTCTATTTTGCGCAGTGTTTTAAAAAAAAAAATACAGAGAAGAAAAAAAAATCCAATGCCCATTGTTCATGCAAAATTAAATCTATAAATATTATAGTCAAGTCTTGTCTCCGGGATAGAACTATTTCAAAAAATATGAAAGTTAAACTCAATAGCGTGCTGCTTATTGTGCAGTCTGTGAGATATATTGAGCTTGGTGGGTCCCCGTGGGTGTTGTCTGCTCTCTTTGTAGCTGCCCAGGAGATGGTAGAAATGTATTCGATTGTTTAAATACAAAATCTGCTCTGACACAGAGGATATGAAAAGATAATAGAAGGAGAGGTGATACGTACAGGTGGTCCAGGAGGTCCCTGAGGTCCCTTTGGTCCCAGCAAACCACGAGGTCCCTAGAGAGGAGGGGGGGTGGGGAGGAGAAATAAGATTGAGGGTGATATTACACCTCTGAGAGGTCTGATGAATAATTAAAACCAGTTTCAAAATGATACGTCTAAAAATAACCCCGCCATTCACAAAACTCCCTTGTGAATGTTGCGCCTGCTTTCGACTCATGTGGTTAAAATCCTACTTATTTAACTGCCGTCAGTCTTTCTTCCTTACTTTCCAAACAGCTGCAATATTTCCGTTCCAAGATGGCTGACGTCTAAATAATTATGGTTTGATCGATTCGGTCTGTTTATTAGCCATAAGACAATAGCTGCCACTGACGGCTCACTCTGGCCCGTTCAGATGGTTTCACTTTCAGACACTTAGTAATTAGTGTTTTGTCCAGCTTTGCCCAGTTGTGTCTAGTTTTCATCAGGGCTGTGTCTGCAGCCCACTTCTGAATAATATTTCAATTCTTGGTAACATTTTTAGGAAAGGCGAAAAAACATTTCTGTTAAATGCCAGTGACACGCCTCTCTCTATAAACGCAAGTCTACACAGCCTTGTCTCACTGTCTGCTTCTGTAAATCAAAATTTGAGTTTCCCGCTAAATAAAAAAATAATAAATTCTTAGGTGCAGTTCAGTTTATTTTAATCTATGTATTTAATTATTTATTTATTGTATAGGGAGAAGTATGTAGGTCACAAACACAATATATTTTATATCTTATATTAAACTAATGTTGCTAAATCGCTAGCTATATCATTTATATAAAGATTGAATAGAACTGGTCCCAGTACTGATCCTTGTGGTACTCCACAGACAATCTCCAGCCAGTCAGATTCACATCTCCCAATTTCACAAATTGTTTTCGGCTCTTTAAATAACTCCTCATCCAGTCCAAAACTACTCCCCTAATTCCATAGCGTTCTAATTTTTTAAGTAGGATTTCATGATTTATTGTGTCAAAAGCTTTCTTTAGATCTATAAATATCCCTACTGCCAGTTTCTTACTATCTGTTGCATTGGTTATTTCTTCTATTAAGTCCATTACGGCCAGCGATGTTGACCGGTTTGCTCTGAATCCATATTGACTGCTACTAAGTAGCGAATGTTTTTCTATGAATTGTTCCACTCTTTTCTTAAAGAGTTTTTCCAGGATTTTAGAAAATTGTGGGAGAAGAATTGTCTATGTGTTGACAATTCTTGAAAATGTCCCTTCAACCACGCTAAAAGTTTTAGGTGATTTTTTTTTTTTTTTTACACTACTTTAAAGAATACAACAGTCAATGAACATACTTCAATTTTCCTAATAACGCTACTATTCATGGGCATGCCATTCTTACATTTCAAACTGACTGCTGTCATTTTGTCCTCTCTAGTTTGCCGCACCGACTTTTAACAGGTAAAAAAAAAAAGAAAGAAAAAAAACTACTTCCTCTGAGCATATTACTTCAGTTCTCTAACAACTTAATTGGCATCCTGTAAACCGCAGCGCCGCTTTCAAGGTTCTGTTTTTTGTCTTCTTTCAAGCGTCTCCAGAACTAGGAGCCTCCGTATCTCTCTGATCTACTGCGCAGCATCACTCCATCACTTAACTCTGGGCTCCACCTGCTCTATTTATTACACGGTGTCTACCACCTGCCTGCCTAACTACCACAGGCTTCACAGCTTTCACTCAACTTAACCCTCTTCTTTAAAACTGTGCCGGATTTATCAAACCAGTTCTCTTTTTAATGTTGCTTTGATTTTCTCTTCACTTTAATATAGTTGGTGTTGTTATTTTCTGAATGCCGCAATTTGCTGATTTGTTAACGTATGTAAGGTGCTCTTGACGTACAACAATAGAATTATTATTGCCATTATTATTATTATTATTATTATTATTATTATTATAATTATAACACAGACTGAATATTATTGTTTTTTCTCTCTCTTCTGTGCCTCATATGCCTCACAGTTACCTAACCAGACTGATTGTCCTGGCAGAAAAGAGCTGCACACCCTGGTGGCCAGAATGAATCATAACACAATATGTCAAGAGCTTTCTGTTGATTTTTTTTTTTCATCTTTCTTGTGCCCTCCCGCCTCCTTCCCTCCCTCCTCCCCCCTACTCTCTGTAGTGAACATCCTTCCTGAGTGGGAGTGGGAGGCTTTAACAACCCTGATGTGCACTGCCAGCTTTTCTCACCTCCAGACAGCAGTGAGGAACGAGCGAAGTCTGATAAACGCTTCGGTGCGAGGCAGGAAAAAAAAATCCCAGCGTCTAACGACGTGAGCGAGGCGAGTCGGCCCCCCGGTTGATGTATGATATCATCACACACCTCTAACGCAATTACACAATGACAGCAGGCCTCGAGCGCTAACCCAACCCCACCTCCACCTACACATCGCACAACATCTAGGAGCACAAATGAAAGAAGGGGGAAAAAAGAAAAAACACGCAATTACTCACTGGTTCACCAGGAAGTCCCCTGGGTCCGATCTCTCCATCATCCCCCTGCGAAAGAGATAAAGTCAGTGTCAGGCTGCGGCACAGACATGGGAACGATGATGGAGAATAAGGTGAGGGTATGGGAGTCGTTGAGGCTGGAAAATATTGGAAATCGAGTGAGATCAGGTGATGTAAACCGTCAGTAATGAGGTAGAAGAGGTGCAGAAAGTGAGAGTAGGGAGGGATGTCGAATCCTGAGGTGTCTGTAGAAAGTACTTATGGATTGATCTCAGCATGCAGAAAGAGGATGCAATCGCAACAGCTCTACGACTCGTCGGCACAGTAAAATGAGACCGAAGCTGTGAAATCATATCTTCCAAGATACCCTCTCTCCATCTTCGCCAGGAGCACCGGGAGGTCCTGAGGGGCCTGGTTCTCCCTATAAAAACAGACATTATTACATTTTGTCCTCCCCTCACGTCTGAACAAAGCTGAAATTACTTTCATAAACCCTTAAAATCTCTTACTCTGTGTCCCTTTTCACCAGGAAGTCCAGCTAGGCCGTCAAAGCCTCTGTCTCCCTGTGAAACAAGCGGAAAATGGGAAATCTTGTACAAATGCCAAAGTTCTTGGTTTTAATCTGCTCTTCATGAAGTGCGATTCGCTTAAATCAATGCTTGTCGATTGTGGGAGTGAAAATACCTTCGGTCCAGTCTGTCCTGGCATTCCTCTGGCGCCATCTGCTCCAGAACGGCCCTGCAATAAACAATTGGTATTTAGCTGGGTTGACGATGGAGCAGAGGATCGTTGAACAGCTGCAGCGTGGAATATAAGGCACTTTTTATTCAGAGATGTGAACGCAGGCATATAAATGAACTTGTTGGAGTTTGTGGAAAGTTTGCTCAAACGTGTACCCGTCTGCCAGGCTTTCCAGAGGGTCCAGCTGATCCCAACGGTCCACGCGGCCCCTGAAACAAAACATTTGTCAATCCTGGTTTGTTTTTGTTCTTTTCCTTACAAAAAAAAGAAGGAGAGTAACCTCATTCACAGCTCGTCTCAAAATAATTGAGGATAAAGTGTGACATTTAGTACCTGAGGTCCTGCCTCTCCAGACTCTCCCTTCAGTCCTGGTACACCGGGTGGACCCTGAGAAAGGATAAAATAAGGAGATATTAGGTAAGGACTCAGTCAATTAAAAGGCACAGGCAACACTCCAATAGATTTTCTTGGCGTTTCCTGATTGGTGGATGCAAAGTACACACCAGAGGGCCAGGTCGGCCAGTCAAACCCATTGGACCTGTCGGGCCGCGCATCGCCAGCTGGACAAAGACAGAAAATAAAATGAAACAGATCAACATAAGAGTGTTGGCTTCAGGCAGCACATTTGACTGTATATATACACATTTATATACGTATAAGTCCACACTTGCTGATAGAGCAAATGCATGCATTGTGTCATAAATACAAAGTGACAAGTGTCTCTAACGCTCGTGATTATGTTTAGCTGTGAGCTGTTACCCTGGCCTGCTGCATGATGGCTTGCATCTGGGCCTCCTGTGCTGAAACAGCTGGTCCCTTCTGCCCAGAGTCCCCTCCAGCGCTTAATCTGAACTGTGGAAAGAATTTTTCATACATATTTTTACTGCAGAATAGAACAAACAGCTAAATTCTTAAAAAAAAAAAAAAAAAAAAAAAAAAAAAACAACTCACAAAAGAATGAAAAAAATCCACTACTTTGAAAACAAAAAAATGGACGAGTTCAGCGTTTGTTTGTTCCACTGTTCTTCACATTAAAGAACAAACGGATGCTGAACCTCTATTCCGTCACCACCTTTGGCCAAGAAGAATCACATTCTACTGCCATCTGGTGGTCATACGCCAGCATTACAGCACGAGTGAAAATTAAAAGCTGGATGTGCAGCTCGGCTCGTGATGTTGTTTTCTTTTCTTTTGGATGAGATGCTTTGGATTGGGCCACATGCAGTCCTGAGGAGGCTGATTGTCGGCTTACAGATGTACAAAAGTACAGCAGTAAAAGGTTGTTCCAGAATCCTGGTAACCAGGAAGGAATAATACAAACATCAGACTCAGCTGGAGGTTTGAGTAAAACCTGCTGTAGCTCATGGCACAAAACGTCAATGTAACTCCCCACATCTGGAAATCTGTCAAATTTCCTGCACAGCTGCTTGAATCGACATCTTTACTTGTAGTGAAACTGTCTCCTGGTTTGATTATTTGTAAGATTTGCCCTGCATTGATTTCTTTAGTGACTAATGCAGACCATCAACAATTCATGAAAACTCAGCTCTGTCCAAGAATTGATTAGCATGACCGAGAACGTAGCTTAAAAATTCAGTGCATGGCTACACATTATGGTTGTTAACCATTTTCTCTTGTTCCTCGGCATCAAACAAAGGAACCGAAAAGAACGCAGAACGCAGCTCGAAAGAACGCCAAAACAAAGACGTATGTTTCTCATTAGGCTTGTGGGACTGGATTTCAAGACGGCAGTGTTTGCCAGCCAGGATACTCCAGAACTGCTTGAGTCACTGTCCAGACCGAGTTTGCCACACGGCTCCGCCAGAAGAGATCTGCGAATCAACGAAGCCGCAAGGCTTCACATCTGTACAAGCAATCAGGCTGGACAGCATCTTCCAAGCACAAGAAAACGAGAGGCTTGAAGGTAGACAACAGAGTCTATTTGGAAAGGTTTCATAACTCTTGCAGTCGGATCAACGGCTGCAAAAGCGTCAGTCAGCCTTATTGCTTTCTGTCCCATCAAAAACCATATGACTTCCTGGAGAGACGCCTGGTAGATTAGGTTTTGAGTCAAAAATTTGGGGTTAATATGTAGATCTGTGCTGTCAAGAGTCCAAGGAGGTCCTTCCACTCTAACACCACAAGAGGCTGCTGAAGCCTCACATGCCTATTAACATATTTGCGATTGGATTCATTGGAAATCCCCTTCCTCCAAGAACACATTGTGAAACATGTGTCAGAGTTATTAGTAAAACTGCTGTAAATGTGACCAGAGAGTGACACAAAACCATAGGAAATGTTTCAATAATAATAATAATAATAATAATAATAATAATAATAAAAAGAAAAACCCCACACAACCAGAGTTTACTTACAGGCAGCATCAGGACAGTTCCAGGGGGTCCTGGGAGACCATCAGCACCAGGAAGGCCAGGACGACCCGGAGGACCCTTAAAGAGAATAGTGTGCATGATGAGCTCCCATAACAGGCTGGGTTCCTGTTGTTTTAAGAAATATCTCGGGTGATTTTTTTTCTCACCCTCTCTCCAGGATCTCCAGGACTGCCTGGTGGGCCAGAAGATCCTGTGGGTCCAGGGAGACCCTATTATGAACAGAAAAAGAAATGTGAATCGATTTACATATTTGCATCCTACGCCACGAGATCCCAAAGTGGCCACACACACAGCAGGTGGGACACGCTGTTGATCCTTTTGTCTGGTCATCTTTATTTGCTTACACTATAGCTCATCATGTCAGTGAGGCTCGCTGGCCTGTGGAGGACACCATCTGCTCGGTGTCAGCAGCATCTGGCTTCTCCAAATGTTCTTAAAACATTTGCCAAAGCGCAAATCCTTTGAGAAAAAAAAAAAAAAACGCTTTTCCATTCAAATGCTGGTCTTACTGACCAATCTTAGCTTTCATTTTCATTTATCCTACAATCAACAAGTGACATAAACCTTCAGTATCGGTACACTGTGAAAAAAAAAAAAAAAAAAAACGGCCTCAATTTACGGTAAAAAACTGCCAGCTGTGGTTGCCAGAATTTTACAGTATAAAGACGGTAAAATTCAACCAAAACTGCAAGTATTTTACTGTATCTTTAAAATACGGTAAAATACTGTATTTTCTAAAATATGGTAAAATAAAATATTAAAATGTTGTCTTGCCGTAGTAAATACGGTCTTACTGCCTGAGGCATAATATCTACATAAGTGAAAAACACGGCCAGACTGTATGATATATTGACATTTTATTTTAAAACCCCCCAAAAAACCTTATGGTAAATTACTGGTCACTGTTCTTACCAGAATTTTACCATAAAAATTACAGTACAACACACAAGGAAGTGCAACTTGTCAGCATTTCTATACAGAAAGTTATAAAGAAAATAAATTCAAGTTAAACAAAATACAGATTACGAGTAATGCACTTAAAGAAACTATTTCTATTTAAAAATTCAGTTAAAAAAAGAACCAATTCTATTTTCTGTCCGGTTTCCTCACGGCATTACTGAGATCTGGAAAAAAAACAAAAAAAAAACAGCATGTGTCCACATAAGAGATAACCTATTGTAGAAGAAAAACCGGTGATAAAATGATTCTTGTTCTGGGTTGAGAGTAACAAGTCACTGAGTTCAGACTTTGTTCAGGATGGTTGTGGTCTTTCTTCCCAGTCACAGGTTGAAATTGAGACTCGCATGTTGTCAATCTGTGTTTCCTCTCTGCTGGAAAACAAACAAAGCAAAAGTTAGAAAGATGCACAACATGAACATCATATAAGTGCACCATTCACTTAAATGTTTGTCTCACCTTTGTTGACTTGCAACAAAGGTGCAGTTGAAGTCTGGTACTTCAACTAGGCAGTGTGATTATTTCTGACTGAAAATTCAGTAGTTCTTAAACCTTTGTTGAGGACAGGTGTGATCCTCTCTGCAACCAGACAAAATACACAAACAAAAAACAGAAATAAAAACAAATATGAAATAGATACTCACCACTTATCTGAGTCTCATGAAGGCCAATAAGTTGTCTTCAACCATTTATGTAAGTTACTAGCAGAAACAAAGCTGTAAATGTGAACACTTTTCATACAGGCAAAAACATAGATACACATGAGACGATTCATGCTATGTTAGTTTTTCTCTGTCACTTTTGGTACATTTCTCAAGTCATTGTTGGCATTTACAAAACAGTTAGCACATTTCTCAAAACAATTTGTAGAAACAGCAAAAATCCTTGAAAAATCCTTAGTTCAGCTCAAAATTCTGTCAGTTGACATATCAGTGACTCAAAATAATAAGTTATAGTTTCTCTATGTACAGATAAGACAGTCAAATTAATTAGTCATAGGGAGAGACTAAAAAATTCACATCTACGCTTTTGCTGTAATTTATTGATGGGCCATGCCCCGGTGATTCAAAAAGAAAAAGACAGAAATTCAGAGAACAAAAAAAGTAGAAAAGGAACCACAGGACAATCTCCTCATGGAAAACTGTACAGTGCTGTAGAAATTACATTACATTTTAATTTCCATCATCATGCTGACAAAGGTTCCTGAGTGGGGTTAAGGAATGAACAGTAGGGTGGGAGGACATCCTTCAGCATCATGTTGTGGGTCGCAGCCATATCCTGATGTTGGACTGATGGAAACTGGCAGATTTCCTCAGCCTCTTAGGACTCTTCTTCTGCTTCCCTCCCAACTGTTTCCTCCTCAGCCTCACTCCTCTTCTTCTCTCTGGCTGTTCACTCTGTCCAGAGTGAACAGAGTTTATGAACTGACAAAACGTCTCGGCCTCTGCTTCAGTGTTTTTGTAAGTGTGCAGACGTGAAATGTGTCGTGAAACTACGGGGTTACACCATCCAAACGTAACAGCTGAAATTTGGTTAGTGCTCACAAATGTAACATTGTGTTGTGTTCTGGCTATACATATATATACATATAGACCATATTGTTGCCAACTGATGGATCACAAGATGCACCTTCAATCTGTTTCAGAAAACTGGTTGATCGCTGGTTGTGCTAATGGTTCAAACATTGACCTGTTAGAGAAACTCAGGACTCACTTGGGAGCAATTTACCAATTCAGGATAGATTTAGAAAATATTTGAATTAATTATAAATTAATTAAAATATGATTTACATTATGACAACTAGGGCTGCACAGTGGCGCAGTTGGTAGAGCTGTTGCCTTGCAGCAAGAAGGTTCTGAGTTCGATTCCCGGCCCCGGCCTTTCTGCATGGAGTTTGCATGTTCTCCCTGTGCATGGTGGGTTTTCTCCGGGTACTCCGGTTTCCTCCCACAGTCCAAAAACATGACTGTCAGGTTAATTGGTCTGTCTAAATTGCCCCTAGGTGTGAGTGCATGGTTGTGTGTCCTGTGTGTCTCTGTGTTGCCCTGCGACAGACTGGCGACCTGTCCAGGGTGACCCCACCCCTCACCCAGAACGTTAGCTGGAGATCAACACCAGCACCTCCCGACCCCATTAAGGGACAAGGGTGTAAGAAAATGGATGAACAGTAAACCTGGTCTACTGTTGAGATTTCAGTTTGGTGTATTAAAGGCATTACTATGACAACTTTAAGACTTATGTTAAGTCTAGTTCATTGTGTTAAGACTTACACAATGAACTTATGCTGTTTTGGAAGTTGAGACAATTCAACAGAGACACGTTTAACATATTTTGATCAACACGATAAAAGAAAATTACAACGGGGGAAAAGCAGAGAAGTGGACATAATCAGCTACATGATTTACAAAACCAAAACTTGCTAAAGGAACGAGAAACTCATTTTTGATGTGCAGAAGTGACACAGTAATTTGAAGATTGAACAGGTAGTTTTAAGAATTTCAATTATTTTCTGAGAAATGCACCCAAACTGAGAAAAACTGTAAAATATTAATATTTAAATTTCCTTATCTTAAAACCCTTCAACTGTCATGGACCCAGTGACTTTAGTGCAAGTATTTTGGGGGTGAGAGTCAAGAGGTCAAAGGAAAATATTAAATATTAGTTCTGATGCCAAGCTTTATACTTCCAACTATTACCAAAGTATTGAAACAAAAGCTAACGTGTTCTTCACAGTTTTAACTTGCATGCATGAACATTTCACACTCAAAGTAATTCAAATTAATTACTGAACCAAACTTGGAAAAAGTTTCTTCTGCCATTAACAATAACTTTAAGTACATGCAGTCTAAAGTAGACCAGAAATATAATCTATGCAGTCATTCCTACAGAAACATTAATGAAAATTAAATGATCTTTAAACTAAAACTATCTAGCTGCAGTGCATGTACATAAACAACATGGCTCAGAAAGTACACATTTCTTTATCAGTTGGTTAAAGTTAGCTAACTCCAGTTCAAACCATGAAAGGGGCTCACCTGTGATGCAGAGATGTTTCCTTCTCCTTCTCCTCCCGAACACGCAAAAATAGCAGAAACTTGATTTCAAAGACAGCAGCTGCATCCTGACAAAGACCAGGCCTACTGGGCTCTTAGCACTCTGAGCTAGCACCTGCTAGTTAGCAGCCTTAGCTAGCACACTGTGACTTTACTGTTGAGTTCAGGACACCACAGTATCCTGAGTCACGCTCAACTACAGGATCAGAGTTAAAAGAATCTTGCTGCTGATGCTGAAGGATCAAGCAGCAATACAAACTAGATAATTATTTGTTTACATGACAAATAACAGTCTCCATTTACTGTAAACCCTGAAATTAATCACAATAACAAAATGAAAAACTCTAGAGTAATTACTTACTCATTGTTACTAATAGCACAATATTTAAAACCAAGTGTGGGATTTGTGAAACTTCAATGAAGGGCAACTTCACAACTTTTATGATTTTAGATAACACTAGAATTGTTCTTTATTGAAGTTTCACAAATCAGATAAAGGTTTCACAAATCCCACACTTGGTTTTAAATATTCTGATATGAGTTGAGAATAATCTAGTCCAGATTTGAAGAGTCTATGAGTTATAGTTTTTTTAGCTAGAGTAAATTAAAAATTCTGATGGTAGTGAAAAATTAGGTGGAATTATAAGAAATCTATGGTCAGCATAAAAGTAATCTCAAATGCATCATTTAATCCAATATTCTTATAAATGTTGGTGGCGTTGGCTGTAGGAGTTTGCTTCGCAATCGGTGGGTCGCTAGATCAAAACCTGGTCTACTGTTGAGATTTCAGTTTGGTGTATTAAAGGCATTACTAAAAATAAACCAAAATATCACACCAGCATTCTGTTCTTGTCTTGTTTACGGTTTTACATTGTAGATAATCAGCCAAAATTTGTAATTTTGGCTGATTAGTACTGTTAAGTTTAGGGTAATTAACTGCTGGCTATATTACAATATTTTTCTATGAACTTTACAATTACTTATATTTTTACAAAATATTTATGTATTTTCTACATTCATGACTGTTAAAATTACTTAGGATATATGTTTATTGAGTTATGATAATTTCATGTATTTTCTACGGTAATAATGTTTTGGATATTACAGTCAGTAACTGTTGGTATTTTACCATTTTCACCATAGATTTACAGATTTTTTTTTTTGCAGTGTTGACTTACGGTAATTCCATGTATTTTCTATGGTAACAAAATGTTTTGGCTATTATGGTCAGTAACCATTGGTATTTTACAATTTTCTTGACGTAAATTTACGGAGTTTTTTTTGCAGTGTTGACTCACTGTAATTCCATGTATTTTCTACGATAACAAAATGTTTTAGATATTACGGTCAGTAACTGTTGGTATTTCACAATTTTCTACTGTAAATTTACTGACTTTCTTTGCAGTTTTGACTTACGGTAGTTCCATGTAGCTTCTACAGTAATGAAATGGTTTTGGATATGACGGTCAAAAACTGTTGGTCTTTTACCGTTTTTTACCGTAAATTTACTGACTTTTTTTACAATGTAGAAGAAAAAGACCAGAACATAATGAGGAAGAAAATACAGAATTTGACCCAAAAAAAGACAAAAAAACTGACTTACTGTTGGCCCCTCAGGCCCAGGCGGACCCTCCATTAGCATACCCTGAAACATGCAAGCAGAGACACTATTAGATACTGCACAGGTCAATGGAATGACCTCGTTTATGAAGCATATGTCTGTGCACGACAACATCCCACTGTGCAGCCACAAGCTTGGACTGCTTTAGAAGTAGCAGTTTGTCATCAACAAAAACATGCCTCCGGCAAACCTGCCTATCAACGTTTGGTTCCTGTCCATCCATCAAATGTGCTTCCAATTAAGTAGGTGCGAAATAAACGGATGAATTAAAGCAAAGACGTCCAGATGTTTTCCTCTATAAACGGAAGCTAACGTAATGTGTTGAGTGTCAGGGAGGAATTCATTTGATTCAACCGGTAAATAACCACAGATTTGAATCGGTCCTCAGGTCCCCGTGTCTCAGCTTGGAAACAAATGGAACGGTTTCGCCGACCTATGGAGAGATATTCCTCCAGACGTAGCGCAAACTTTCTCACCGAAATCTGAAAACAATTTAGTAGTAATTAACATTTTGTTACGCGCTGTCCATGTTTTGATGTGAAAACGGGGTGGACTACTGTAACACCGTTGTGAAAATTAAAACCTTCAGACATTGTTCCTCACTTCATCTCTTAACACATCACCAGAAGGGGCTTTTAAACATCGTCTGATGTCAAGTTTTAGCCGTCTTGTAATTTTTCTCATGAGATCCTCCATCATTCAGAACAGGATTAGTGGGCCAATGAAAATAACAGGGCACTGCTAAGGGTGTGGGTGTTTCCACCTTTTCACCTTTTATTTACATTATTTTGGTTGTTTAACTAACTGTTTTGGTCTTTGGAAATGATAGAAAGTCCTGCAAGTAAATGTGGTTATAAAAAACACAGAGTCAGTGATAGGTTATTTAGATTTTTTTTGGCGTCTGATAAAGGGATCATAATGCCCCTTTGACAATTTAGACCCCCATTTTGTAACTTTGGGGTCTAAATTGTCCCTTCCTACTAATATTTTGTACCCACGTATTTCAGCCATTGCACATATGTTTATTTCTGTCTGTATTTAATTATTTTCATTAATTATGAAGACAATGGGCAAAATACACCTCCAAAGCAGGTACAAGTTGACTCATAGTTGGTAGTTTTTGCTGCAAAAAGTGTGGCGCAAAGGTACAAAGTGAAAATACTCAACTACCAAAAGAAATAAAACAGTAAGTAACAAATTTGCTACATGGGTACAAAATGTTTTGACGAATGGCACGAAGCGAAAGCACGGAGGCACCGAACTGCAACATGGTTGAACAATGCAGTGAGGAAGACTCTGTTGCATCAGACACAAAGAAATGAAGATCATGACAGCAGAGTAAAACCATTTCAACCACTTGTTTAAAATTAGTCAGCTTAGGTGATCCTTTAATATGTGAATCTGATGGGGAAAAACTCAAACTAAATTCTCCTTTAACATGTAATATTCTATACATATGTGTAAATAGTCATGTAGTTTGAATGAATTGATATCCTTTTATGTTACACTTGTACATAATCATTACCTTGTGCTTAGAACTGCATGAGTAAAACAGAGAAAGCACACTGACTGTGTTCTTGTAGCATTTCTAAGAACAATACTCAAACCTTGAGATTTGTATGTTTAGGGAATACTGGTAATTCCTGCATGGCCCTTCTTCAAATGTTTGTGTCAAGCAGCTATGAGCGAGGCCTGATGCTCCGGAGAGGAAGGCTTAGGAATCTCTTGGCTTGTCCAATACTTAGCTCCATTCATTTCCCCATCAATTCTAGGCGTTCCCACAGCACCATGCAGCCAAGCCAAGCCGACTCTGCAGACGGCGTCTTCAGGGTGGTTGGTTTGCAAAAATCTTTGGAGAGCAAACATCGTTTCAAGTTTTTTGTTGCGCTTCACAGGTCCTGAAGCGGTACTCCAAAGAAAAGCTCCCACACTTTTTTTTTTTTACTTCCACTTATAAACACTCGCACTTGGTCATGTGTTTGCTATGCACAGCTCTGTGGCATTTGTTTGAAGCGAAACAGCTGTAGGTCCATTAGACATATTAATTCTGTGTGTATACATTTCCAAACTTACAAAATGAGTCATCATTACAGATACTTGTGTGTCAGAGTCTGATTTAGAGTCAGAGAGACCCCAGAGGATCACGTTTAGTAGTTCTTTCTTGCGTTCCTTTTTTTCCCCTTCCCTTCCCTTCTCTTGGTTTCCACTCCACTCATCCTGTGTTTAGAGATTATTGACAATCCCTGCATGGCCCTTCTCCAAATGTTTATGCTGAGAACCTATGAGTGAGGCCTTGCTACGAGGATTCGGCAAGGAGGATTTAGTTGTCCACGGTAAATACGTTCGTGTTTACGGATCGTGTTTACATGTGGATCACACATATGTGAGTGCGTCTTCCAACTGTGTGCATGTGCACCTTACATCTGCTGCTCTAGTATGTTGCTAAAACACAGATACTCACAGGCTCAATAACAGCAGGTTCTCCCTTCTGTCCTTTCTCACCACGAGCTCCGTCAACCTGCACACACACACACACACACACACACACACACACACACACATATGGAAGTTTTATCGAGACGTCCTCCTCATTGTCGAAAATCATAGTTGCAGAGTCATATCTTTGGATTGTTATTCACCTGGCCGAAGTACTCATTGGTTTCAGCAGGCAGTGTTTTGTCAGTGTAGTCTCCATAGACGTCGTAGTTATCTAAATCTCCGTAGTCGACGATGTCCTCCTCCTTGAACTTGTCAATATCCGTGTAATCATCGACTCCGTCGATGGTCAGGTCGGTCCCAGCAGCCCCGCCGGCTCCGGCGCCGGCAGACGCCGAGCCTCCGCCGGAGGTAGAAGATCCTCCCACGGATACGGAACCGCCGCTGACAGACACGGATCCTCCTCCGGCCGACCCGCTCCCAATGGTGATTGTAGAGCTGCTGCTGCTGCTGCCTCCACCACCACCGACTACAACTGTACTGCTGCTGCCATGGCCGCCTCCACCCAGAACTGTGCTACTGCTGCTGCTTCCTCCTCCACCGACTACAACTGTACTGCTGCTGCTGCTTCCACCACCACCGACTACAACTGTACTGCTGCTGCCTCCGACGTCTCCCTCTGTGTAGTAGCTGTCGACGCCGTAGTCATAGCCATTGCCGTAGTCGCTGTAGGATGTTCCGGCCTGTTAAAACACAGTTGCAGTCATCAGGATGTGCTAAGAAAAGACAGCGCCATGCAAAGGGTATTTGCATACCTCTTAATTTTATCACTATGTAACTTCAAACGAAGAATACATGGAAAAAAATGAGTGTAATATCCAATTAGAACGCAAATACTGCAATGAAAGGTCTTTAATCGTTTTGCAATCTTATAGAATGAAATTGCTGCCTGTTGTTCTCAGCTGATTCCTTGATTAATGCCGTTTTGGCCTTTAAACCATATTCTTTTTCACTTCAGATGGTGAATTCAACAGTAAGGATACTTATTTGGCTTATTCTGCCTCAAAGTTCTCCTCAGCTTTATCCCTCAACCTATTTGCTGTGGTCCTTGGTTTTTCTGGTGATGCTTGTTCACTAATATTCTTTAATGAACCTCTGAGGCCTTCACATTAAAGCTAGGTTTAGACAAAGGTACCCTATTAGCAATTAGCTGACTTTTACCTGACTTTCCAGTCATTATTTAAGGTAAGAACTGCAATCTGATGATACCCGAGAGAGCTCCCAGTTATCAGAGCAAATATGACTGCATCATTTCTGTATCACAATTAAAACACATTAGTTTTACTCTATTAATATGCTATAGCTGAACCACTTCCGATTAACAAGTATTTTGTGTTGATCTTTCACCTAAAATTCTAGGAAAATACATTGAGTTCTGTGGTTTTAACTGGAAAAAACGCAAAAGAAAAACCAACCAAAAAAAAAAAAAACAACCATCAAGCAGTATGAATATGTTATCAAGGCACAATGTGTACACATGACAAAGATCTTTTTTAAAAACATCAGATTTGATTTTGCTTTGCGGTCAACTTACCGACACGTTGCGGGTGACTGTTATTGTAGTTCCACCTCCACTGGTGATCACCTTCCTGTCCACTCCGGCCCCACCTTCCAGATCAATCCTTCCCACTGCTCCGAGGTCCAATTCGCCCCCGGTGCCGACGCTGGTGACGGTGACGCGCCGAGAGGCGTCGCTGTCGGGCGTGGCGGTGGACTCGCCGTAATAGTAGTTGGTGTCGCCGTAGCCGTCGTAGTCGTAAGCGTTGTTCACGTCCCCGTAGGCGTCTTCCCCTCCGGCGCCGGCCAACGAGCTGCTGGATGATGAGCTGGAGGAAGTTGAGCTGGTGGAAACGGATGTGGAACCCGAACCGCCCCTGACAACTTTCTCCACTGTGGACACCACACTGCCTCCGTCCGTCCCCTGTAATTTTGTGTCGTTACGTGGTCGTTAAGGGTTACTGTTTGAGGCGTGTATACAAGCTTCTAGATGCGGTCCAATGAAATTCCTAAATGGATTACCTTGACTTCTTTAATGGTTGTCTCTGTTTCGGAATTTGACTCAAATGGTTTGGCTTCATGGTCATCATAATAGGGATATTCATAGTAGTAGTTGTCCTCCTCTGCGACCTGAACGAGAAATACATTCCACCGGTGTTGAGTGACAGAATGACTGGGAGGGAGAGGATAACAATCAATGATTAACAATCTGATTTTCAAACATGATCTACAACTCCGTTGCCTCTGGCTGGCTGGCCATCGATCAGCAACCCAGCAGAAATGCTTTCCACTCGCAGACACGTCCTGCTGCATCACTCTGTTGAAACTTGCAACTTGCTCAGTGACTAATTACGTCTTCGGTTTGCCTAATGAGTCTGTCGTTTGTTTGCAGGGAGGTGGAAAACGATTAAATTTTGCACACCTTGAGGGTATGTAACGGGTCAAGAGCAGAACTTCCAATTTGTGTTTTGACACTTTTTTGACTGCTTTGTTTAGCATACACTCGGCGCGATGCCTCTCAGCCTGTAGCGCAGGGAGAGCAGGCTGAGGCAGGCGTCGCATCATTTCTGAACTTTATCGACGAACCACACAGTCTGATAACCCTGTTGTTCTCACTCAGCGTTTTCCCCTGGCAGTCTGCAGTGCTCTAGCACGGGCCAAGAGCCTCCTCACAGTACAGGAACCAATCATGATTTGAACTGAGCACAGGAGACAATTATAGGTTTAGGAGAATAAATGGAAGAAGAAGAACATTAACCGGTTGTTGGGGTTCTGAGATGTCCAACATTATTTACAGTTAAATGTAAAAATCAATGGGAACTACCTCCGAGAAATGTATGAAGCAGCCATATGTTCACAGAGCTGCACTTGGGATGCATGCTGGTGGGAGCAAATGCCGGCTTAACAAATAGAATCTTCAAATTGTTCCTTTGGAATCGTTGCCAGGTTTCCAATTTTATATTGAAATCAGCAGGATGAATGAGATAATACGTACATATAAGTGGCAGGATTATTAAAAGGGTCTGTTGTCAATAATAAATGTAAAGGTATATGAAGGTTGTAAAAACTATCCACACTGTTTAAAACTGGAGTGTTTTAGACATTTTACATATTTGTTAAAATTATCATTATGCCATGACAGTATAAGACAGATAATCTGTGAAAAAATGAGCTCCTCTGCCTTCTCCCAGTGTTCCCAGTACCAACGGCAGAAATTCGCCACTCAGTCAGAAACAACCAATCAGAGCCGAGAGGAGGGTTTTAGCACTGTCAATCACTGTTGTTGCTTTGCCCTCCCAGTCAGCTGACTGAAAGAAGTCTCCAACTCATTTTCACACTTAACATTTAAAAATATTTAAAAATCACAAAAAACCAGAGACAATAAAGCTACAGAAAGTTGGATTCAAGTCTAACTGTGTGACTGGATTGAATAAATTTGACTGAGACCTGAATTTGGACCAACTTGGATTCTTTTTAGCTTGATATGAATTGGACCTGTTGCTTCTATAAAGTGCAGGGATGTGACATTTGTTGGGACTTGGCACTTTATGGAATAAACTAAATTAAATTGAGCATATTCTGAGAGTCAATGCAAGACTCTAATAGCAAATTTTCTAAAGCATAAAAATGTCACACTGCACAGTGATAAAAATCCACAGCATCAGCTAAAAAAAAGAGAGAGAAAGCATGTCCTGACAGACCTGCCTTTCAAGGTCCCTTTTCTTTACGAACTCAGCATATGTTCCTGTTTTTCTGTCACATGTGCTTCCAGTTATTCTGAGGAAATGAAAGAAGTTAATATATGTCCAAAAGGCAGAGAAATCCTGGGGTTTTCCACCCATTTGGACAAGCTGAAGGAAGTGTTAATCATATGAAAGAAGGACTGTCATTAATTTGCCTAACATCAGCATGGCCATTGTGAAATAAGATGGATTCTTTTCCATTCAAATATATATACGGCGTCATCAATGGAAAAAGTACTTCTCCAGACGCAGACTAAACATTCCTGCTATAAACTGAAAATGATTTATCTCGCAGCTTCACTACGCAGGATGTTTTTTAAATTAACACTTTTCCCTCTGTTGATGGGAAAAAAAAACAAAAAACACCCCTACTTTTTGGGATTCCTTTGGAAAATATTGTCGGTTTTAGTATGAAGGTGACAATCTGACAATAACAACATCCAAACTCGAAAATAGATCCTGAGCATGGGTAAGGCAGTGCTAAGATAGACATTACAAAATTGAAACCAAAACAGTTGTAGCTGCTGTTTCTTTGAGTTAGTTTACGTTTTTGCTCTCAGATATGCTCTCAGATTTGAAGTTTGATGGAAACAGCTTAATGTTTTTATTTCTAGCATGGAAAGCACATCAAATTCAATAATTTAGAAAACGTCTTGCTCCCATCGTGAAATGCTTTTTACATGCTGAAAACTAAGAGACTTGGTGCAGCTGATCAGGCTTTACCAAACCAAATGGGGCCGCACCGCATCATAACCATGATCTAATTGGAATAATATGCAACTGAACCTGAATCTGTTTTAATAATTTGGCTTACTTGAGTTGTATTGACTGTACAGTCATGGAAAAAAGTAAAGTGGCCACTATTTATTTATTTTATTTTTTCTAAAATGAACATGCCTACACATATAACAGCCATTCCAATCAAGACGTTACACATCCTTCTATTTAATAACGGGCTGGTCAGGTAATCGATTGAACCCAACACACATGACTGGTGGAGAGCTTTCAATGGCAAACTGTGGTTAACCCACAGTGTAAACATAATGATTCCTATTCTGTCCTTATGTTCAAACACGTTTAATAATTTATTTATGGCCTGAAAAACAATAATTTTTTAAAAGCTATTTTTCATTTCCTGCACAAAAAATACATCAAATGACAACATTTTTATTAGGAATTTGGAAGTAATATGCTCAGTGATTTATATTTATCATAACACACATATATTAATTTTTGAAAAAAATGATAGTGGTCTCATTTTTTTCCCAGAGAATGCAATCAGTAGAGCAGCTGCATGTAGGTAACCTTTATCTAACCAAAACTATAAGGCAACGTCCACAGGGGAAAGTTTTTCTTCTACAACCAGAAAGTACTTATCTGTTTGTGCCCTGAGTTCACACAGAAACTGTGTTTCAGGGGACCCTAAGCATTTTGTTCTGTTTTTCAGACTTGAAACAATCTTTTGGGAAAACACCTACGTGTTAGTACCTCTAACCTGACCTATAACCCCAAATGTTTCATATGTAGCAACAGCGAATGCAGCTTAGATGTTCTTGATTTTACTTCAGCTGCAAAAAAGTTATACAAGAGACTCTCCTAGCATCATTCACATTTTTTTGTTTTGTTTATGACTAACTGTGTATGGGAAGCTTTATGTGCAAGTCCTATACTCTGTGTTACTTATAGGTCTGGGGGATAAAAAATAAAGTTTTGCGCTGTTTACTGTATTTTCGTGTGAACGGAAAAAATTTCTGAAAACACGTTTTGGAAACCGACAACTCATTTTAGAAAAATACCTTCCCGTGTGTACAGGGAATAAATTTGACAGTGCTATCTTAAAACAGTGAACACAATGATTACTGACTGCTATGACTGTACTGTCATACTTTTATGAATCTGCTTGGTTTGATTAAATACCATATTTTTTTTATAGCTGACTATAACTTGCATGTTTGTCTTGTAAACTGCTTTGTTGTTAACTGTTGCTGTATAAACAAGCAGAGCTGAATATCCTCCCGTTAGTGTGGACAGGGTCTTTCTCACTTTATGAAGTTATGCCAAGTTTCCTGCTGCTGTCTGTGCTCTGATTAAATTTGGTGCAACTTCGAGGATCAGGAGCCAAAAGCCTTGAGTTCTCGCTGGAACGTTTCTTTGGCTATTCTGCAATTAGCATGCACACAGTGTAATGCCACATAGTCTACAGTTCAGGAAAGCAAGCAGCACATCATCATTTCTGAGCTTTATTGACTAACTGTGCAGCCTGATAACTCTGTTCCTCTGCCTCAGCATTTTGCTGTGGCAGCGTTAAAAGTTCTCGAGCGCAGGCCAAGGGGCTCTTTTGCAAGAACCAATAATCATTTTAAGCAGAGGACTAGAGACAATTAAAGGTTTCGGGGAGGAAAAAAAACACAATAAACACTGAATAGGTGAAGAGGGGAGTTCGAACTCACATCGTCCTCCGTGTTGGGGTCCTGGTTCTGTGGTCGGTCGGGCACTGGCACTTCACAATCGGGGCTGTAGTGCTCACAGTAGTCATAGGCAGCCCGGTGGTCTGCTACAATCATTAGCTGCTGGATGTCTCCCTGGAAACCACAAGAAACAGAAAGTCAGGAGGGTCACACATGTGCTTCAACTAACAAACGTGATACAGAAACATTGGTTACTTTTGTTGCTTTTTCTCTCTTTTCTTTTTTAGGGGGAGGAGAGTGGGATGAAATCATCTGTATATGAACATGTGACACAGTGCTGCTCCAGAACAGGCAGAACTGAAACTAGGTCAAGCTGAGGGTGACTAAACCGTGAGGAACGTGGCGCCGGCTCCAAGTTGTGCATCGGGTCATGATGATAGGAAAAGCTTTAAAACAAGCCGTGCAGAGTTACAAGACAATGTAGAGCGACGTGCTACACACGGAGGCCGCCTTGACAGAGTCGAACTATGTGAGCTCTGCCCTGATCTGCGTGAGACGTGAGGGATTCTGCCTCCGACCCCGTCGCGAAGACGGCCGGTTCAGCTTTCGCATGTGCACATCAGGAAATCTGGAGACTCAAACAGCTGATCCAGGGCAGCAGAAGGCAGGGGAATTTTGAAAAGAAAAAAGAAAAAAGAAAAGGAAAGAAAAAAGTCAGACAGTGACAGAGCAGGCAAGATTGATAGAAAAAAACAGAGCAAGAGAGAGAGAGGCTCGGAAGGATCCCTAGGCTACATGGGGAGCTGGGTGTGTTAGCCACATGTTTCTCACAAGAATGCGCATGGCACTAAAACGCTGTTCTGCATCTATCCAAACATGTCCTAATCACACTTCCAAACCCGGTGATGTCATTCCACATCAATCAAATGTGGAGTCAACATGGCCGAAACAAGGATTCTTCTTCTTCTTCTTCTTCTTCTTCTTCTTTCAGGACAGAAGAGTCATGAACCAAAACAGATGCTGACTGTTTTTGATTAAGACGCAGGCAAGAGTTTGGAATCCCTCGCCAAGTCCTCGCAGCTAGAAATTTACTGTGCACAGATTTGTCCTCTGGCGAACAAAAATCGCATGTATTTGCGGTGTAACCAGTGACAATTCACTCGGGAGCACCACTCCCAGTGTTTCACTAAAACATGCCACACTTAAGAGCCTGTCTCAGATCCTTAACAAAACCTTCACCAAGCCCCCACAAGAGGCGGTTTCCTGCTCTCCCCCTGAGTTCATGCAAGTAGACGAGTCCAGGCTGGGCAGAAGAAGCCGCGACGCAGCGTCAACAGCGTGAACGTCAAAACGTCAAAAGGTATATATATATATATATATATAATATATAATATATATATATATATATATATATATATATATATATACTGTATATATACATACATATATATATATATATATATATATATATATATATATATATATATATATATATATATATAATATATAGATATATATATCTATATATAGGGTTGAACAAGCCCCGGTAACCATCACTGTGGCAGATGTCCAAGAAAGAGTCTCGGGTATGAAAAACTGGACAGCACCAGGACCTGACATGATCCATGCCTACTGGCTAAAGAAACTCACTGCCCTCCATGAGCGACTGGCAGCTCAAATGAACCAGCTGCTACAAAATGGGATTCACCCTGAATGGTTAACTGAAGGTCGCACAATCCTGATACAGAAGGATCCCTCAAAGGGTTCAATCCCATCCAACTATCGGCCAATAACCTGTCTCTCTACAACATGGAAGCTCATATCAGGCATCATAGCGGCTAAGATAAGTGGTCACATGAATAAATACATGAGTACGGCACAGAAGGGCATCGGCTTAAATAGCAGAGGAGCCAAACACCAACTCCTTGTAGACCACACAGTCGCCCGAGACTGCAAAACCCGACACACCAACCTGTGCACCGCTTGGATAGATTACAAGAAAGCCTATGACTCAATGCCACACACTTGGATCAATGAATGCTTAGAGATGTACAACATCAATAGGACTCTAAGAGCCTTCATTGCAAACTCGATGGGGCCGTGGAAAACCACCCTTGAAGCCAACTGCAAACCACTTGCACAAGTGTCCATCAAATGTGGCATATACCAAGGAGATGCTCTGTCCCCACTGCTGTTCTGCATAGGCCTGAACCCCCTCAGCCAAATCATCAACAAGACTGGCTACGGATACTGACTGAAGAATGGGGCCACAATCAGTCACCTCCTCTACATGGATGACATCAAGCTGTACGCTAAGAGTGAGCGAGACATCGACTCACTGATCCACACCACCAGGATATACAGCACTGACATTGGGATGTCATTCGGACTAGAGAAGTGTGGTCGGATGGTTACAAAGAGAGGGAAGGTCGTCCGCACAGAAGGGGTCTCACTCCCAGAAGGAACAATAGCAGACATAGAGCACAGTTACAAGTACCTGGGAATACCACAAACAAATGGCAACCTCGATGAGGTCACAAGGAAAGGAGCCACAGCCAAATACCTCCAACGAATAAGGCAAGTCCTGAGAAGCCAGCTCAATGGCAAGAACAAGATCCGTGCAATAAACAGCTATGCCTTACCAGTAATCAGATACCCTGCCGGAGTCATTAGCTGGCCAATGGAAGAGATAAAGGCCACGGATGTTAAGACTCGGAAGTTACTAACCATGCATGGAGGGTTTCACCCCAAATCCAGCACCCTGAGACTATACATGAGCCGTAAGGAAGGAGGCAGAGGACTAGCGAGTGTGAGAGCCACTGTCCAGGATGAAACATCCAAGATCCATAAATACATCAAGGACAAAGCCTCAACGGACGATATGCTCAGGGAATGTCTCAGGCAATGGGGAACACAGGATGAGGGGCTAGAGGTTCCATCATGGGAGAACAAGCCCCTACATGGGATGTACCACCGACAAATAACTGAAGTGGCTGATATCAGGAAATCCTACCAATGGCTGGACAAAGCTGGACTCAAGGACAGCACAGAGGCTCTCATCCTGGCTGCACAGGAACAGGCCCTAAACACCAGAGCAATAGAGGCTCAGATCTACCACACCAGACAAGACCCAAGGTGTAGGTTGTGCAAGGAGGCCCCTGAGACAGTCCAGCACATAACAGCAGGGTGCAAGATGCTGGCAGGGAAAGCGAACATGGAATGACATTACCAGGTGGCGGGCATAGTGTACAGGAACATCTGTGCAGAATATGGACTGGAAGCCCTGAGATCGAAGTGGGAAACACCCCCAAAGGTGGTGGAGAATGACCGAGCTAAGATCCTGTGGGACTTCCAGATCCAGACAGACAAGATGGTAATGGCGAACCAACCGGACATTGTGGTGGTGGATAAAGAACAGAGGAAAGCTGTTGTGGTGGATGTAGCTATACCAAGTGACTACAACATCAGGAAAAAGGAGCATGAGAAACTGGAGAAATACCAGGGCCTCAGGGAGGAACTGGAAAAGAACTGGAAGGTGAAGACCACAGTGGTGCCTGTGGTCATCGGGACCCTCGGGGCAGTCACCCCCAAACTGGAGCAGTGGCTAAAACAGATCCCAGGAACAACATCAGACATCTCAGTCCAGAAATGTGCAGTACTAGGCACAGCCAAGATACTGCGCAGAACCCTCAAGCTCCCAGGCCTCTGGTAGAGGTCAGAGGTCAGAGGATGAAAGAGAATTTTTTTTTTATACTTTTAGCTCATTTGAGCTGCACATTAAAGAACTCGACAGTAAAGAATCTAGCGCAGGAATTTGGACTTATTTAGTTGGGGTTTTTTTCCATTCACCCAAACTGGGTCAAAGTTACACAAACAATCAGAAATACATGTGCCTGTCCCTCCAGGATTTTGCGATTGATTTATTTACACTGATGACAGTCAAAGTGACTTTTTGTTACCCGCCATGTCGATGAAGAAGGACCTTAACTTGACATTAAGTAAGGATTAGGCAGCGGAATAGTAAGAAGTAAGAAATACTGCCATCTGCAGGTGGGAGTAAGTCACTTAAACCCATTATTTTAGTACATTTCTGTGGAAAATTTGCAATACACGTATGTATTAGCGCGACAAAAAAAGGCGAGGATCGGTTGATTTTGCCTAAATTTCCACAATCGCAGAACTACAACAAACTGGAGAATATTATGTAATATTGTAATATAACTGTAATATTCAATTTAACTCAGATTAGCAAGTTAGGGAGAAAGCTTGTGACTTTTTACAGCCATCAGTGAACTAATTTACCCTAAAGCAAGTCCTTTCTGCCAGAGGCTATCAAACTTTATAATTCATAAATAGTCTCTAGAGCTGTGTGCTTTAAATGTTGAATATATATTTAGTAATGCACTGAACGATACCAATATATCTTGTTGAATATATTGGTAGGGTTTATTTAATTTTTTCTATTTTTAAGCATAAACCAGGCATTTTCAATACGGTTCAGAGTTGGATTACCCTACAAGTCACACGTTATTCTGTTCTGTCCAACCCAAAACCAGTTTTAATATCTGTTTGAGTCCGTTGTCTTGTAAGATAAACAAATTTTACGAAGATTCAAGCATCTAACCCTTGACTTGAGGTGGAGTTCAGGCTAGAGAGGTTATTAATTCCAGTCATGTTGTGTGTAAAGTGCAAACTATTACACCTGACACCAAAACAGACCCACAGCATGATGTAGGGACTTCACAGAGTTTAATTTTATCTTGACACCGGCACATTGTCTCCTCTCATGGCGATCCCAAACACCTGACCCAGGTTGTTCCTGGGTTGTTCTTGAACATCCTTCCATCCGAGTGCAAATATGTGGGTCAGATGGCTGAAAGTGGCGCAAAATTGGTCATTATTTTGAATGGAGCAATGATTCAAAGTATGCATTAAATCTTTTAGAGAGCTCTTTGTAGTGGATGATACCCTAATGAAAATGTAGTCAAATATCCAGTGAGAATTTGCAAGAAGTTTGTTGATGGTGACAAAAAGCATTTTGTTTCTCTGCTACCTATGATCAATACATCACAGAGCCTCCCTTTGTAAAGCAGAATGCGTCGCCGTTCACTGGAGACGTGTGGTGGTCAGTTAGCGCCTGAGCAGTTTGAACATTGATCTTTCTTAATTACCGGCGTCATTCTTCGCTAACATCCATCAAAAGTAAAGCAAATGTAAATATTGGACATTACTGTAGGACTGCAGAAGGAAGACAATATTTTTGACTTGGGTATTTTGAATCCCAGGTTTACCTACATTTTTGCTTCCCATTTTATTTTTATGTTTTTTTTTTGCTTACTTTACACAGGTTCTGTCATAGCAGAGCAACATAACATTACGGAAAGACAAATAGATTTGCTTATATTTTCATTGCTTGATTTTGCGAGCTACATGTTGTTAACTGCTAACTCGCAGACCGTGGTGACACTGGGCTGCTGAGAAAGTCTGCAAAGATGTTCGTTTCTCACTGTTTGTTCTGTAATCCCTGCAGTATTCTTCAACCTAACTTTCTAAGCAACAAATGTTGCAGTTTTCATCAATCTAAAGTCAATGAACAGCCTCTTTTAGGCCCGATGCCAAAGAGCTCTTGTTAAATAATTTATACTTCAACAGCATGATTTGTTCCTGCAGAAAACGAGCTGTGTGTCTTGGTAAGCTCCAGCCTTGTGAATATTAACAGCCTTGCTTTGCTTGCAAATCTCCTAATTTTCTAGAAATGAGCTGGATTTTGCTGTGTTCTTAAATCCACCCTGCTTGTAAGACATCGCCCACACAGCTGGACTCTCCCATCCAGTTTGGAGCTAAAACCCAGTTTGCCCAGTTTCAGCACATCTCCCATTCAGACTCAGCTCTGCATCGCTTCAACAATCTGTCTCTATTATCCTGCTAAAGCTGCAAAGCTGCAGATGCGCTGAAGAAGCTGATGGTGTTCACTGTTTGCAAAAAAAAAAAAAAAAAGAGGTCACATTCAATAAGGAATAAGCCCTGAAGTCTGATGCACCACTTCTTCCTTCAAATTCCATTCTTGTGGTTTTCTTCTTATTTTTTCTTTGTTCTGCTTTCTTTCTTTTTCTCTTTTTTCTTTTGCATCCCCCAGAACTGCCAGAGGAATGTCAGGGTAAGATTCTCCCTAATGGTGGGAACCTAAATTTGGCTAGATGAGATGATTCATCATATAGCAAAGATTTAATAAGAACGCTCTGAAAGCATCATGGGAGAGAGAGGCTAATGATGTGCGCCATGTACACAGACACAGGGAGAGGGAGTTTACAGTAGAAAGAAAAGTGCTGTTAAAGGAGTATTACTAAGGTCTGGTAGAAAGTACGACTACTCCCAAAATGCATATTAGTAGGAAAAAAGAGTACAGATATTAGAGTATTTTGGCATAAGTAAGTTGAGGGAATTAGGGACTCTGCTGACAAACCAGGGGTTAGTACAGGGTTAGCCTGTGAGAAAAAGATAACTGCATTAACCTAAATTAATTTGGCATTGCAAATAGCTGTTCGCAATATAGATATGTGCAATGCTTCCTTTACAATTCAAGATTTGACAAATGCAGTTTTGTTTGTGCATCTCAGTAATGCGTACAACCATCTTAATAACCTCACTGGCCTTTATGTTTACAGCTTTCACACATGTTATATTGTTATAGAAGATCCACCAAGAAATTGGCTGGTGATCATTTTTATCATGGTGTGGCGTAAATCAGTGAGTGGTGGGTTGGAAACACAAAAAAAATCTGAATTTTTAGCTTGGCGCTACAAGGTTGCACTGTAGCAAACAACAATCTTCAGAGTGGAAGTTAGGGCTGATGGAGGAAATGTTCTGTTGATAAACATGAAGGATTAGGAACATTTCAAAGAACATGATCTAGATTTGCCAAAAAGGAAGCAGTTGTTTTAGAATGTCAGCTGTTTCAGCTATGCTAAATGCTAATGTAAGATGCTGAGCGCAGTTGAAAATATAAACTACATTGACAAGTTATTTGTTTAGAAATAGGAAATTCCAGTTTTAGAGTGACTGTTTTCCCTTCTACAGCTTCGTGATGTGATTTCTGCTCCTCACTAATGTAAATAATTAATGAACTGATTCGAAGGCAAAGAAAAAAAAATATCTTCAAGGCTTTTGTTTTAGCTTCTCAGTGTATCCAGGCCTGAAGGGAAAAACAGGGGCACCATAAAATTCTAAAAATCAGCATAATGCAGTACATTAAACAAAAAAATTATAAAAATAAAAGTTTTAATTTGATCACATTTATGCATTGGGAAATAAATAGCATAATAAGTCTTTTTTTTTTTGGCTTTCTTTTGTTTTTTGTAATTACCAGTCCTCTGACAGCCATAGCAATTCCTATAAAGACAGTTTTATGACATTCTGTTTCCCTGGGTATGAATATGCTATGGTATGGTGGAGGGATAATAAATAAAAAAAAAGGTTTAATGAATACAGCTGGGACTGGGACAAACAACGCTGGATGAAGAAGTTTATTTTGTCACAATACAGGGTGAGCAGAAGGATAGGGAAGAAAAAAAGTTTGAAAATGTAGCTGTTAACAAAACAGCAACATGTCTCCACAGCAACCATTTAGTACACATCTTTGCCAGAGAGTCTGTTAATTATGAAGAGAGCTGGAGATGATTTGGAGATCCCAGAGCACACAGAGTGTGATGGGAAGGTAGTTTAAAGAAAGGAAGAAAATGATGAAATATGGATTATTGAAACTGAGCATTATTTAGGTTTGTAGCAAAAACAAAGTAAGTTGGCAGAATTAAGCTGTTTTAAATAAAATTGAAATTAAAATACAATTAACAGCATCATTAAAGACTTGAATGAAGGTTTTCATGAAATGAACAATTTTGTTTTTTAAATTCTCCACATGCAGATAATTCATCCTTTTTGTTTTCTTGTTCTGTTTCCGATCACTGAACAACAATTATTCGAAACCACTAAATCTCAGACGTTGCACTTTTGCGAACAATTTGACAGTGAAAACTATTGTTAAAGTCTTGATGCACCATGTCAACCACCGAATTCCTGTCTTCATGTCAAAATTCCACCTTTCATCACACATCAGTCAAACAGCTCTGATGCCAAAGCCTTATATAAGCTGAGGTTTTGCAGATGCAGCGAAAGAAGACAGATATTCTCATACTGTATTCCGACTCAGAGCTAAAAACCAATCTTTCTCTGTGTTTGTATTGCTATTTGGCTGATTAGGCAACTTAGTTCATCAGCCAGTTGGCGGGTGAGTGAAATTTCCTGCTTTTAGAAAGCGCTGGACTTTTTGACGTCTGATGTAACTTTGTACATGCACAGTCATGGAAAAACAGTTCACAGAAAAGAAAAAAATCTAATATTTCGATTAAATGTATAAAAGAGTGATCAAATCAGAAAGGAGCAGGAAGCAGAGATCCAGTTGGGAAAACACAGAGGGATATTATTTACTCTGTGGCACATCAGAGTGGTGCTTAAGACAGAAGTTTTAGACAATAACAGGTCTTAAGCTTCTTCCTGAGCACCAGTGACACATGATTCCGCTTCTGCATGGCGCTCTCCTATTGTTGGTCTGTGGTGCAAAAGATTATTGCCTCTGGAAAAAGATTACCTTACCTGACATACTTTTGTGTTAAAAAAAAGAAAACAAGAAGAAGAAGAAGAAGAAGGGAAAAAAGAAAGAAAGGATGAATTTTAGAGCAGGGAATAAACATAAGTGAAGATGAACTGCATCGTCCTTTTCTCCTGTTTCTCTCTTCTTTTCTTTCCACGTGTGAACCTTACATTTGGCAACAGGCACTTTTTAACTCCTGCTGGACTTTCAGGTTGTGTCCAGATGGGGGCAGGAGAGAACCCAAAGCCAAATATGTTTCTTTCATCTGGACCTGAGGCACAATGTGCAGAGTGGACTGAGTTCAGGGTGTTCCCAATTCGGAAAATGAAGACATTTATTCATGCGCCATGAGGAGTACTAGATTTAAAAACTTCTTAATCATAAATGCGAGGGGAACGTGCTGATCAGAAGTGAGACTTGAAAAAAAGCTTATTTTTATTTGCCGACTTGATTCACACCTTGAAGATATTTGCAAGTTCTTAATCTTAGACCAGCATACCTTAGCAAAAAACAACTCGCATCACATCGGTGCTCATTATTTCTCTCCGCTCCCAGGATGGCTGATAATATCTCTTTTAACTTTTTACATCTAATATAAAACTGGCAAAAAAAAGAAGAAGCTAAAAGTGGAAAAACTCACATCTATTTTTCAGTATTCTCTGCCTGTGTGTTCTCCGAGGAGAATTGGTGAGTGGGAGAAGGATAAGAGTCTTGGAGAGAGAAGCTTTGAGCTACTTTAGCAGCGTATTTCCACCCACCCACACACACACACACACACACCTGTCACGTCTGAGCCGGGAATCACACACCACCTGGACGTGTCACCCAAGAAACAAACCAACCCAAACAGCATTCAAACGTATCGACACCACAAGCTTGTCTTCAAAGGACTTCCAGACTGAAATCTCCACCAGAGTTTCTATTCCCCCAGTCCAGACTGCAGAGAAATGTCAGCGCCCGGAGACGGGGCCAAGAGCAACAGGGCTGTCTGCCTGCCACCCTGCGTGTCCACCACCCAGCTCTTTAACCGTTCCTTCACCTCGCCGCCACTGTCTTCTCTACTCAGACTGCTCCGCTCTACGTCTGGAGTCCCGGCCCCCATAGAAGTCTGTGCTGCGTCAGATTTTGAGCTTTGGGCAATCACGGTTCAAATCTTCTAATACTTTTTTTTTCTTTTGTTGCGAGGAGGGTTTGTAGAAATCGGAGTGGCCCTCTTCCGCCCGTTAGACATGGGTTCTAATTGTTTGGTTTGGACATTCGTGCAAATCTACTCGAGAAGTGCTGAAGGGACACTTTAGCGTTTGCTGACACAGTTTAAAGAAGTAACCAAGAAGGAGAGGAAAGGAGGGGGGTTGAAAAGACAAACATCTGACATGGGTTAAGGAAATTCTGCCAATTATCCGTGCTGGAAATTCCATTTTTCATAGAACCGCTGAAGCACAATCGTAGAAAAGCTAGCAAGGCACAGCGAATCCAGACACAGAGCAGAGGTGTGATTAAAACATATGTACACTTAGAGTAAAAACCTTAATTCTGCATTATATAAAGTTTAATGAAAGCTTCATTACAGCATGATGCATGATGCCACCACCATGTTGCTCTTCGGTGATGTGATATGCTAGTTTTAAAACTATTTTCCATGTAGCTTACACTATGTAGTTGCCTGTTGCGTTCTTTGGACATTAAGATGCTGTTTGTTCACCGATGCTGTCTAACAAACGTTACATTCAGAGTACGTTCAATAACAGCGGTGTGCACCATTCAATAGTTAGGCGACTTTTAGATTTTATTTAAGCGCATCAGAAAAAACAATACAACTGTATCAACAATCACACTGACTCTATTTATTTTGTAATTTGGAAACTCCTGAAGGCACTGGGATTTTAAGAAACAGGTATTAGAGTAAAGGAGATGTATGTATGTACACGCCACACTTTTCAGATTCTTAAAAAAAAAAAGAAGTGAAAATCATTTATGATTTTGCTTCCACTTATGCACAAATCTTCGCCGGCCCACCACATGCAATCCCATTGAAATACATCAAGATTTGTGGTTGTAATAATGTGACTGAATGTGAAAAACCTTCAAAGGATACGGACATCTTTAGCTTCACATGTACTACATAGTGTATCTCACACGGTAGGTACATCATACGAGTGTAGCATTAACTCAGCTTGAGTCTTTAATTAGTTTTGTCATGATCTGTCATTAGCCAGACTAGTGTCTGACACTACAGTAAATCTGCATCCAGCTGGGAGGAGCAGCAGTTCTCACATGGAGGCAGAGCGCTTCTCCAATTTATCCCCAAAACGTCACTACACCACAGTTTGAACCTTACTAGTGAGAAAACTACACACTGGGAGCATCCTATGGCTCGCAAAACATTGATGTGATGTGATAATATGAGTAATATCTGTACTGTCTGAGTACAGAGATAAAACGCTGTCGTAACTGATCCCAAATCTTCAAACGGATCATCAGAATCAAAGACCTCTGAAAAAAATATCAAATTGCTCATCAAGATCTTCTGACAAAAATGAACCAGCAAAGGTGGAAAAGACAAGCTGACAACAGACATGTGTTCTTATTTTCTTTTCTGTTTACATTTCAGTACTGTGATTCACCACACCTGAACAGAGCAGATGTGCCTGAAGTGATCTTTTATTCAACAGTTTGAGACAAATGTTCGCTGTTTCAATATTTTTAAATGTTCAACCAATTAGTCATATTTTAAGCTTGAATCCTGGTAATTATTTGAATGACTTTTGGTGTTTATCATAAAAATTATGTTACTACGGTCCATTTCATTTTCCATCCATTTTCTGCCGCTTATCCGGGATCAGGTCGCGGGGGCAGCAGCTTCAGAAGGGAGGCCCAGACTTCCCTCTCCCCAGCCACTTCTTCCAGCTCCTCCAGGAACCCCAAGGCGTTCCCAGGTCAGCCGAGAGACATAGTCCCTCCAGCGTGTCCTGGGTCTTCCTCAGGGCCTCCTCCCGGTGGGACGTGCCCGGAAAACCTCACCAGGGAGGCGTCCAGGAGGCATCCTGACCAGATGCCCGAGCCTCAACTGGCTCCTCTCGACGTGGAGGAGCAGCGGCTCTACTTTGAGTCCCTCCCGGATGACCGAGCTTCTCACCCTATCTCTAAGGGAGAGCCCGGCCACCCTGCGGAGGAAACCCATTTCGGCCGCTTGTATCCGTGATCTCATTCTTTCAGTCATGACCCAAAGCTCATGACCATAGATGAGGGTGAGAACGTAGATCGACCGGTAAATCGAGAGCTTCGCTTTTTGACTCGGCTCTCTCTTCACTACGATGGACCGGTACAGCGCCCGCTTCACGGCAGACGCTGCCCCAATCCGCCTGTCGATCTCCCGCTCCCCTCTTCCCTCATTCGTGAACAAGATCCCCAGATACTTGTTACTTACTGTAACAAGTTACACCTTGTTACACAAAGGTGTAACAACCTAAAGAAGTTTGCTGTACGGATGAACTCCTTCTGCAAAGACTCATAGAGGCTTTATTTAGATATTGCTGAACTCACCCGACACTAGCAGTACTTAACCTCATGTCATGCTATGCAGACGCTCTGTCTGCACTGATGAAGAAGGACTTACTTAGGGTTGGCGAATGCATAGGTTTTCATTTTCAGATTGATTCAGGTTTTTTTTTTTGTCTGCTTGAAGGCTTCAGGAAAACAGTACAGCACACTGACCATGAATCCCAGGATGGTCAGGTGAGAACTAAGTATTTAAAAAAATAAAAAATAAATAAAAACAAGACAGTGACAAAGATAATACCACAACAACAAAAATGTTCTCTGTTGTAACACGGTAAATTTTATAATCTACAACTAAATACACTAACCCTATAGGAAGCTGGGGTGGATCATAAGAGACACACACATGTTGAATGATAGGACTTGACGTTTCAGAAACAATGTTTTATTTATCTGTGTGTAGACCAACATAAAGCACATTTTCAGACATGCCGACATCTGGAAAAACAAACGATAACAGCAACTTCACCCTTGTCCTCCAAATAACAATATTTCAGAAGAACAACAACCCAACAGCAAAGGAAACTAACATTGACTGACGCAAAAAAAATGCTTAGAAATAATTGAAAATATGCAACAAAGAAGAAAAAGAGGTTTTCACTAAGCCTTCAAACTGTAAAGACATCCATCTGATGAGCTCTGGCATACTCTGTGGGAGGCAAGCCCCAATATTCAGGGTCTGGCAGAAAGAGCTGTCTTGGTTTAAACTGGGAACTTACTGAAAGGAACCCAGATGGTCATAATGATATGCCTTGCATATGTGCAATGCAAACATTAAAGTAGATCTGCATTGCAAATAAACAGATTTTTCCCCCTCCCCCCTTTTCTTTTAATGAAAGCAGGGACTAAAATAACGCCCACATTTTTGCACCAAACCTAGAAATGAACTCTCAGTCAGGGGATGAAATTCCTAGGTCTCTACAGGAAGCTCCAGGAGAAAAGCCATTATGCATGTATTACTCAGTGAGCTAACAGTTACTGAGGCTAAATGACCCCCAGCATGCTCAGTTCCATATAAATCTGGAGCCTTACTTCAGAAAAAGCGAAACTGCAAATAAAAAAAAAAGAAAAAGAGAACTGTAAGCCAGGAGAACACAAAGAAAGCTTAAATTATTCTCTCATCTTAGACAACCTGATACAAAGAGGTGTTGAATAGGAATACCTGAAGCATATGAAGTGCAAAAACAATGGCTGGGGTTATTAGCAGAGGTCCCAAGGTAAAGATGAGGAAACAGGATGTGTGGCTCATCTGGCTGAAGCGATATAAAA
This sequence comes from Poecilia picta, assembly GCA_033032245.1. Lineage (NCBI taxonomy): Eukaryota > Metazoa > Chordata > Actinopteri > Cyprinodontiformes > Poeciliidae > Poecilia > Poecilia picta. The sequence goes on from CM065364.1 coordinate 23,127,275, forward strand.
ACTTATTACGAGCATCAAGCTCATGTGTTGCACATTTTTTACTACTTTTTCCTGGCTCTCGCCACACTGCAAAGCCCCACAAGTTGCCTCAACCCAAAGCTTACAGACTGGACTGCTCCCCCACTCTTTTAATATTGCTTTTATCTGACTCACACACACAGTCTTTAACCTGCCATCATCTTAACCTCATCTTCTCATCCCTAACACACTTTTCCAGCACGTTTCTAAAACACATCACTTATAGATCATGAAACAGTCAATCGGAAGAAACCTCTGGATGATGTCATGTGGTACGCTCGCTGTTCCAAGACTGAAATCAGTGGGGAGAGACCTCCTCATTCTTTCCAGAGTATGACCCAAGGATTTTGGCTCCTACAACTAAATCTACTGTTCCAGCCTTGCTTTCATTTCTGAGCACTCTCTTCAGTTTTCTTGACATCCGAAACCTCAAATTTCCGAAACAAGACCAAAGGTCAAGCATCAGTCTTATAGCATATAGCTTAGCAAAGATCGAGGATGGAAGCCAGACGAGAACTGCAGCGTCTGCACAGCTCCACATTGGCCAGGTTCAGGTTACCCTGACGATTACCTCCACGTGAGGTCATGCGGTCCGCTTGCATTCCCCTTGGAGTAAACGCGGTTACTCCTCAGAATTCTACTGAGCACCCGGTAATGGACGGTAAAATTATTCCAGGTTTTCTTAGGCACACACGCTCAGAAACAAGTGAGCAGAGCCATCAGTGGACGCATTTTCTAAATGGACTCTGTCTAACAGACCACTTTCAAACAAGAACAGCACACTTTTAGGCCTCAATTTTCACCCCGCGGCTACAAAATACTTCTAAATACTCAACGCTGCACCTTCATAAAGGCAAAAGCACCAATTGGCAGTTTTTATAGAACCTAAATACTTAATTTGCAATGCCCTCCAGCAGCATTAAACTTTTTCACAATTTGCCAGGCTACTACCAATTAATTTAGTGCCATTTTAAGTGACAAGTAAATTACAAAACCAATAGCTGTTCTAAGAAGGCCTCAGAGGTTTGTTAGAGAACATTATAGCGAACAAACATCATCATGAAGACCAAATAACACACCAGACAAGTCAGGGGTAAAATAGTGAAGACGTCTAAAGCAGAGTTATGGCATGGTGGTGATGTGTAGCATGGTCTTTGTTCAGCTATCTGAGTCAATACTTTGCCTCAAAGTATTTTGGGATGTGATTGTGCCAATACTGCTTCAGATACGACTGTGTGTTTAGGGTAACGTCTTGTTGGAAGGTCAACTTCTATCCTAGTTTTAAGTCCATCAATCCTAACCAGCATATCCATGCTGACGAAATGCATCACCACATCATGATTCTACCTCTACCTTGTATCATCATACGGATTGTGTATTCATTCAGAAGTTTTACATGCTGCCTTTTATACATAAATGAAAAAACTATTCTTATATGTTGTGTCCACCCAACATGACTTGCAAAAAACAGCAAATCTCACTTTCTTATAAAGGTTCAAATTTGCATCAATAAGATTCTCCCACCTGAGCTGTAGAGCTCTGCTGCTCCTCCCGAGCTGCCATCATGTCAGCCTATCTGTCCCATAAAATCCCGGCAAAACACATTCAGGTTTTCGGTTGCAGTGTGAAATAACAGACTGCTCCCGTAAACACTTTAACACCGATTTAATCATCTTCCACTGGCACTGTCACAAGCGCAACATTCTTATGCAAGATGCTGAAAAAAAGAAAAAAAAAGAGAGAACATACAGTGCTTGCTTGCAGCAGATAGACGGTCTTTCTGTTGCCACAATAACCTTGTTAGAGACCAAACCACAAACCACCTCAGCGTAAAAGTGCTACTTATCCCCTGACTGCTGTATATCAGAAAAAAGCACAGGCTGCAGTAAAAACCTTGACAAGCGGTTAAATCATGCCGCTCACTGTTACTCAACGGTGTGACAGAGAAGACTTTATCTCCTCTCCCCTCTTTGATTTTTATGGTTGACACAATATTTAAAAGAGAGCAAAAATATTATTTTTTTTTTATCTGAGGAAAATAACGTTTAATTTGATTTATACTATAAAATCAAAACCATTTGTATGTTAGAGTCTTTGTACTCTGCCAATAGTCAACATGGTATCAGACTAAACTACAAAGAGGGAATTGGAGTAATGGGAAAAAAAGGCAGAGCGGCCTGAGGACAATTTGGAAACTATGTAGCATATTTTCCAGTTTCTGAACGCACTGGAGCCTGTCCTGTCTCCCGACTGGCAGACGCACAGCGGGAGTCCTTTAAACATCTCTCCCAAACTATCTGCCGGCTCCCACAGTCACTGCTGAGCTGTTACTGCAGCGCTGTCTGATGGCTAGCTGAGATTACGCTCCGTTTCTGTGCAACTTCGATTTTGAGTCAAAATTGCCGTCATTGGCAAAGACTAAAACAAACGTTAATAACGTTTATAAAACACACAAAAAAAAAAACTGGAAAATTGCTACTGAATAAACGTAGCCAACTCAAGTGCACAGCAATTGTATCTGAACTGATGCCTCATTAGTCCTAACAGTACCTAAAGTACAAAAAGTATTTATGTAATGTAAAGATTGTGCTTCCTTTTTCAGCCAGAATCCATATTGTTCCATGAAAACAATTGGTAAAACTATGTTATTCAAACATCAAGAAAACGAAACAAGGTTAGAGAGAAAGTTGTGGAGAATTCTAAAGCATGATTAGATAGTAAAATTATCTCCCAAACATTAATCATCTCACAAGTCAATCCAAAATTTAAAAAAATTACAAAGTATGGAAAAGGAAACCATTAATCAAAAAGCCCATGGTGACTCCAGAAGAGCTCCACTTCATGTGGAGGACTGTGTATTCCACAGTTCTGTCCCATGTGGAAGAGAGGCAACAACTGTCATTGAAAAGTAAAAAAGTTTTTCCAAAACCGTCACTGTCACTCGACTGAAATGAGAAACACTGCTGGTATCAGGAAACTGCACCATCCCCACAGAGAGACATATTTGTGACAGCCTCATGCAAGCAGAATGTTTTTCTCTAGCAGAGGCAGGGAAGCTGGTGACAAAGTAGAGAAATGATCATTTTGGCAGGGTGTGAGCGCTTGTAGGGATGGTGTTAATGGAGTTAATAGAAATATGGATGGAACTAAATAAAACACAATCCTGCAGGAAAATATGCTTTGCCTCACTTCCACTGAGCAGTACGGTCGGTTCTGGTGATGTTCCGGACTCTATTTTAAGCAAAGCGTTTCCACTGGTGGTTGGATCCCAAAAACCCAAATGCCTAATCATGCTAATGTGATGATAAACGTGTTTTGTGCTTGTTGAGAGCCGCGGTGATGTTTTCCTCCTGTCCCTCAAATCAATGGATAGTGTTGTGTGACTCTAGTAGCTCCAGTGGACCTACAACAGCAGAAGGCCCAGAAATGGTGCGGTACAGGTCAGCTGTGTGGGCTGCTTTTACAATGGAGAAAGACAATGAGGGAAAAGCTCGACACTGAGGCGAGGTTTCACCTTCTGGCAGGATAACGGCCCAAAATATACAACCAGAGAAACAATGGAATGGCTTCGGTCAAAGCACAGAGTGTTCGAATGATCTAGTGAAAGTCCGACTGAGAAAACCTAAAGTTGGACGCTAACGGACAATCTCCGCCGGCTCTACGTCAGACTGAAATTCCATGGCAGAGCTTTGACTAACAGAAAAGACATACTGACTTTGGTTTTACATCCCACTATACATCAGTGCCGCAGACTGGTGGATAAACTCCAGGGACTGTAGAGGGAGGTGATGTCATAGTTCTTCGGTTCTATCTGCAGTAGCTGAGCAGCAGTGAGGTTAAAGGTCAGCTGGCTCAGCATCAGTCACATCAATCTGTTTCTGTTGGTAATTATTATCGAGGGCCTGAACTTCATGGACAAATCCCCCCTTTAGACAAACGCAACTCTGAAGGGACACTTGTACTCGCTGTATTTTTGCTGCGCGAGTCCGTCCCTCATAGAGGTCACGCTAAAGTACCCAGCACAAAATCTGGTTATAGAAAGTATCCGTAGTATTCAACTCACATAATGTTACATCAGTGTCAACATAATCGCCAGAAGACTTCCTGTCCACCAGTCAGAATACAATAAATCCGACAATATTCTGTTTATTGACTCTATATGAGCAAAAGGAGCTTTAAAGAATCAGAAGCATGTTTCTGCATGTTAAAAAGCTCTGACAGAAATGCTGCAGCTTGTCAAGACGGGAAAACTCCAGCAGATGGCTAACAGAGTGCGAGCAGCGACAGGGACATCCAACCAGCAAACATACACAGCACGTTTTGGGAACGGAGCAGAATTACGGGAATCAGAGCTCATTTGTGGACAGTGTGGAACATCAGGCAACCTAAAATTAAGTGTGATTTGTAATTTTGGGCGCCTGAGTATAAGTGAGTGGCAGAGGTCGGTGGGGTTCTGCGGGCCAAATCTGCACATCTTCAAGAGGATGTGGCCGCCACCACAATCCCTTATTTTATGCTGCATGTAAAGAGGGATAGGCACTGGGGTTGACCACTGTTCAGACCGCAGCCGTAAATGTCTATATGGACGTTAAAATGGAGATCATGCTTCGCTTTTATCTGATTTACTAAAAGACGTCAAATCAAAGCACAACGAAGGTTTCAGTGACCTACATAAAGAACACTCCACTTATAGCCATGCTTCTCCAAACAATACAGCCATTCTTCCCCTTACACATTTTTTGTTTTCTGGTGTCACAAATTTATAAATACATTCACCATATAGCGTGGGAAATGAGAGACAAAGTATGGCCTACCTCGAAGACTTCTTCATCAAGTATCCTAGTTCCAAACACTATAATTCCTTTGGTATCAATGATGGGGTTGGGGCTTCGAAGCAGCTTCTGGTTGATCTTCTTTTTACAGTCCAGAATGAGGGTGATGGTCTGTTGGTGCACGCTGATTGCCACTCGATGCCACCTGACACAAGAGGTGGTGTTAATTCACACAATTACAATGATAACCCAATGGCAAGGCCCTGAGAGGCCTGTACTGCTTTGAAATTCAAAGGTATGCTGTTATGTTGGCTCAAATGGATACAAGTCATTATGATACATATTTAAAAAATCCAACAAATGCAGAAAATTAAAAATAAAAGGCTGCCATATCTACAGATTGCTTACAAATTCAGCCAAGAAATGCATTGAGTCCAATACGTATCACAACAGAAAATGACTAAATTCTATCTATCAGATTACCTGATGTAACCATCATATATTTGCATTGCTGTACACAAAATCTTACACTTCAACCTTATTGAGCTGCTGTTCTTTGCTTCCATTCATGAATAATTTGTGACTGTTCACAGTATTAAGCCTTAATAAGCTGCAGTTGGTGAGGCTAACTAAGCTAACTTTGAGATTTTTGCTAATGAAAAGTGTGGTACAAATTAAATTGTTTATTATTATTGTTATTAACGGTGCTAACCGCTAACACAACTTGTTGAAAGAAGATTTAAACAAGTTTTTCAACAAACACAAAAGTTATTTCCCTTCGGCTCATGAATAATTAATGTCCGAAAGGCTTAATAAGATGAAAAAATTTGTGACCGATCATAGCAAAAAGGCTTATTAAACTGCAGTTAGTGAAGCTAACAGGCCTAACAATGCTAAAAAGTTGTTGAAACCGCTCTAAAAAAGCTTTTCAACAAACACAAAAGTTATTTCCCTTCGGCTCATGAATAATTAATGTCCGAAAGGCTTAATAAGATGAAAAAATGTGTGACCGATCATAGCAAAAAGGCTTATTAAACTGCAGTTAGTGAAGCTAACAGGCCTAACAATGCTAAAAAGTTGTTGAAACCGCTCTAAAAAAGCTTTTCAACAAACACAAAAGTTATTTCCCTTCGGCTCATGAATAATTAATGTCCGAAAGGCTTAATAAGATGAAAAAATTTGTGACCGATCATAGCAGAAAGGCTTATTAAACTGCAGTTAGTGAAGCTAATAGGCCTAACAATGCTAAAAAGTTGTTGAAACCGCTCTAAAAAACCTTTTCAACAAACACAGAAGTTATTTCACCTCAACTAATGTCTGAAATATTTTCTAAGTCACACCGAAACATGGTCATTATGTTTATTATTGTAGGAACTTTCCATATCACTTTAACAACATTTTGCATTTCACAAAGTTCAGCCTGTTGCTCAGTTTGAGCAAAATAAAAAAAATGTATATGCACATGAAAGTATCATTCTGATGCTTTGGTATGTTATTATCAATCTTGTGAATGTAAATGCAAATGATTTAAGTAAAAGTAGCAAGAAATAATCTCTAAGAATAAAAGATAACCCCACATTAGTTGACTGATTTCCGTCACCTACTTTCCGTCAGCCAGGTTGACTCCTCTGAAGAGCGGGTAGTCCTCTGGGCTGGGTTTGCCTGTTTGGTCCTCGTAGAGGAATACGGGGGATCGGCCCACTTCCAGTCCGAGCTGCTGGATGCCCTGCTCATTGTATACGGACAGCAGGAAGGACTGGCTGCCCTTCTTGGGTTTTACTGTGGCCAAGATGGAGAAATCCTCAGGGAAGGCATCACCTGACAGAACGGGCGGTGAGTTGGACACAAACAGAGACGAGTCAGAGAGTTACGAGCAGCAGGAACGATTCATCATCGTGAGAGGAATGCAATACACCGTCTGGCTTGAAAAGTCATTGTAGTATTATGTCAGTAGACAGATTTATTGTCATGAGGACAAATAATATTGTTATTGTCACTTAAACAAACGGGATTGATTGAAACTGAGAAACTATTAAGGTGGGCTTTGCGCAGCAAAAGGAAACAAGTGCGATGTGAAGAGTGCCAAAAGTGCAACCGGATAGGATTAATCTGAGAGTGGTGGCTGGCAGAACAGAGTCTGTTCAGAGAGGATTGGGGGAAAAATGCAAGGTTAGAAAGAGAAATACAAAGTGGATCACTTCCAGTACAGCGCAGGGTGAAGAGCGCTAATGACAAAAACATCTGGTCCTGAGAAATTTTGTGAAGCCATCCCTCAAACTCCTCCTCCCCACTTTTTCCCTCCCGTCCCCAAGCCAATGCATCCAGCAGACATGGAGACCCCAAATTATTACAGGAGAAATTCTTAATGACACATTTATTTGGAAATGGAAATACCAACAGCCTATTGGTATGCAATCGCACGAAAGATATGAAAGCGATCTGTTAAGCCTCCATCTGCATATTTCCACTGTGGAGGCTCAACTATTTCCACAATTCTGCCAAAGTATGGGGCCCACATCTGCCAGACAAATTCTCTCCTAGTAGGGTGCACTAAGGACCGCATGAAAAAACCCTTCAGAAGAGAGAACTGCTTCAACTAAAAGACTTCTGATCTTTTAGCTTTAAAATGAAAATGATTAATGTTGACATGGCCGATGCCCAGTTGCCATCTCGTCATATGACTTCATCTACTCATAAAAGTTTAAGTCTTATGCTTTATACCTTGCTGCTGTTTGAGACTCTTGTTTAGACGTAGGAAAGGAAGCAGGTCGTGAGTTGTGTGTGTTGACATAGTAGAAAGAAAGAATAATTCACTATAAAAGAATTGGATGCACGCTGCACAGTTTTTAAGCAGCTGGTTGGTTTCGGAAGAAACACAACTAACCAACTAATAGTGTAACTAATTAAATTAAAGCGATATTTACCTGCTTTTTAACAAGTATAAACATTTTTGATGCTTTGCACATAGACTGATTAAGCCTGAACTCAATCTGTAAAACACATTTTAACCTTTATTATAATTGTAAAAACACAAGTGAGGATGTTTTGTTGTTGTTGTTTTTTGGCATTCGAATAGCTTTGGAATTACTCTAGCATAAAAAAAACACCAGTTAAATTGACCAATTAAACCACGACTGGATTGTTCACCGATGACAGATACAATCTAGTATCTAGTAAAGCAACAATCTAGTATTGTGCATTGTCTGTGCTACATTGCTACAAATTCCAGATGCTTATTCTATAAAAAAAAATTTGATTAAAGTGATAACTGTTATGTTTAACTTAAGCAAAGAGGACACTCTATCTCCACTAGCAATCTCTCTTGCGGTTTTCCAGGCAAGCAGAACAGAGAGGCTGGGTTTAGGGAAAAGATGTTATTGCAGCACCATCAAAGACTCTTATAAAGCCATCAGTTACAGGCTGGGGACAGGCTTGAAGAATGTTAAAGTGATAGTTATGTACAGTGGAAGAAAAGGTGCCACAGGAAGAGCAGGGTGTGGAAAGCCCAGCTTAGGCTGAGAAAGAGAAGAAAAGCTCCGAGAGCCAAATCTGTACCGGTCACCCTTCGTGCTTCGTTCCTTATCACTATCATCTCTCTCTTTTTGTCAGCAGCTGGATGTCTGTCTGCCTTCCTGCCTCTTTTCCCTCGTCTCTGTATTAACGCTAAGCATCCGATCGCATCATGAGGACAGCACATGCCTTGGCAGCGTCCTTGCTCAGGAATTCTGCTTGGAATCATATGAGAACCGCTGCTGTACTTGACAGACGTTGAACCGCGATGAGAAAGACAGAGCTTTAAAAGAGGAAGACGAGGATGAGACAAAAAGACCTCAAGCAGAGTGAAGGGGATGCATGTCACAGCTAAGCCCTAGGATGTGAAAAGACTTTGCTCAGCAGGCTAGAGTTTAAATCAAAGCCGCGGTGCTTCTCCCACAATTGCTGCTACGCACTGCCAGTCAGCTGGCTTGAAGATAGTTTTTCTCAAAGTTACAGAGAACACCTGTTTGGTTGTTTAGATTTAAGATTATGGTATGGGAACTTTTTTTTTTTTAAGACGATTGTAACAAAAACCAAACGGGCTTATTTGGACTCATGTGAAAATTGAGAGTGTTTTGTACTAATGCCTCATCCTGTCATTTTTTTAAGTACCCCATGTCCTGAGACAACTTCCAACGGGATCAAGACAGCCCACAAGCACAGAAAACTAAAACTGCAGAATAAAAGAACCACTGTCCCTATACGAAACTTGTTACCAGACACAGATGGAAAATTATTTTTAAAAGCTAGGTTTTTTTATTATTATTATTTTTATCTTTCTGGAATTTGACTACTTAAGCTACTGCATTGGAGATTGCTCCCTTCTCATTTCATGTGTGTGTTTTATGTGTGCTCAGTGTATGCTGACATGCAGTAGTGTGGTGCCAGACATCCACAGAGTTTACACTGGCACCACCGCTGCCCGTTCCAGGCCAGAAAAAGATTAAGAAAAGGCAGAAACCCAGGAAGAGGTGCTCACATGGGAGCAATTTGATATTTTCTCTGTGATGGAATAACCAAATTAATTTTCTTGCTAAAACGAAGAGAAATATCTTGGACTTAATGCAGCTAAAATATCTCCTGGTGTGTCTCCTTAAGAGTTGTACCATCAACCCGTGTGTATAAAGGCAGATAAATGAGGTAGACTTGTGTCCTGTAATTTGATTATTCAGTCTCACTTGTGAACAAATCTGTTTTTATGTAAGACACATCAGCTTTCCAGCAACCCCCGACTCTGGAGCAGAGACCTTTGTAAGCACTCTGAAAGGAAATACCTATTCACCAAATTTTACGCAAATTGATCATTTAATCAGTTAAAACAACCTGAGCCAAAGTTTATCTTGACAGCATGCATAGAGAGGCGGAGGATGAGTAGGGTAAACAAAACTGAAATCACACTGTTAGAGAATTACAGCAATGAGAGGCACCTGGGGATCGTTCTGAAAGTGTGCCAATACCTGAGATTGGCACACATTTTGTTTTACACTACTGTAGCTAACTGCAGTGTAAAAAATCCCACATTATCAAATCGTCCAAATATCCTGTTTCAGCTAGAAGTCAATGGATTGACATTTTGTATTATAATTAGTTTTAGACTGTATGAAAATGAACATGAAGCTCACAAAAGAACTGAACTGTGTTTTAAAGGACACTTCCCATGACAAGGTGGCCTAACCTAAGCACAAAATAGAGAGCACCTTACCTAATAGGCAAAAATGAAAGTCATTATTTCCACTTCGACATCATAGTTTTATGAAAATGCAGCATCTGTCTACATCTTCTCTTTTGGCAATGAAAGAACCCACTTGCAGTTTCTTAATAATACCCTTAGCACCACATCTTAATGTATTTTACATGAAGGATAATCAATTATATGTCTGCCATAGTGAGCCAGATTAGTAATTAGTAAACATTTAGTGCAGCTGCAACAGATCTTTGCATTATTGAGGTTGCGGCAGTTGATATTGTGATAACAAAATGTTTTAGGAATATCAATGTAATTACTCCTATAATGATCAGTAACTTATATTTCCTGATAGTGTATATATTTTTCAAACGATAACAAACGTCATCCTACACCCAAAGTCCGGTGTAGCACCACTATCACTGTCAAAACCTTCCACTACCCTCCATAAAATACATTGTGTGCTTCCCTAATGATTTAAATCAAACTGTGCAGTCTTACTCAAGATATAAACTATAAATAAGCAATTTTTTATTAATCTGGTTACGAGGTTTAGCTTTATAATTTACTATTTTGTACCAAAATATCAATTTAATGGATACCAGCAGCATCACGTTATGACTCCTAACAATTTGATGACTCAATCCTACTGTTTTTGGTCCTAATTTATGAGACTATCTTTCAAAAATAGTTCAGACCAAATCTGAACATGCTAAATTACCCTTCATTTGATTCAAAGAAAAGGGAAAAGCAGCTGTTCGTTGGCTGTCATCCATCCTCTCCAGGCAGTTCCTCTTTTTTTTTGCCACTTATGATTGAAGTAATAAAGGTAAGAAAGGTCTCCAGTGTTTTAAGAGCCTCGGTGGTTTTAGATGATTCATCTCTTCCACATGTTTGCCTAATGATTGCATGTCTGCACTTGCTCTTTTCCAACACATCATTGCAGTCTGTCTGTGGTTACTGGGTCACGGCTTGGTGTGTTCCCAATCAGTGCTGATTTTTATTTTATCAGCCGAACAAAAGCAGGATGTTTGCATGTCTTCATTTTCTTTCTTTGTTTTGTTTTTTTGCCAGAATTTTATTTGTAACCTTTCAGAGTGAGAGGATATTATGCAGATTATTAAAGCAAACAGTACTCCGAGCCAGAGTAATAACTAGCAAAGGAAGGAGGGTGAGGGGGGAATAATGGATAAAATGATGTCAGAAGTTTAGCTGCCTTCTGGAATATATTAGCAAACATTCTCATAAGAAAGAGGCGAGACAGGGGCCACATCATAAACGCAGACACTAGATTTTAAATCCTGCAAGCTACAGACAGCTAGTTAGTCTGTTTGCACCTAAAGACTATGAGGTGCCTGGTTAAAACCCCTCTCCACATGGTTTGTTTTATGTGGACTGTTATTTCGGATCTTCCAAAGCAGCACATGTGTAATTATAGCAATGTGTGTCTAAACAAAGACCCATAAGGGGCTCCACTGTCATAGAGCATCAAAGTGAAAAAGGCATTTGTTTGATTGGAGAGCATGTAAAGGCACGCATGCCGCAGAAGCCTCGTGGCTCAACGTTAAGCCCAGAGAAAGAGTCGGTCGCAAATCAAAGGGCCAGCTTAGCCCCTGACAGAGCCATGACCGGGGATGTCTTCCAGCGGTCCGAGCTTTTATCGGAGCCGGGTTCAGCTTATGACCGCAGCGGCTCCTCAGAGTTCGGCAAAGTCTCGCTAGATGGAAATGAGATAAAAACAGAAGAGGTGGGGAGGAAAAAGAAGAAAAAAAAAACACAGCGAGGCAGAGGGAGTCCTGGAGAAATGATGGGGAGGAGAAATTATGATGCTTGAGGGCGTAAAAGGCAGGCGAAGGGGAAAAGGGAGGAGAGAAAAGAAAGTAAGTCTGCAGAGCGCCCCACAGCAGCCAGCGCTAAGCCACGTCAGCACGGCAGAACAAGGCAAAAGTGGAACCCCCACTCCCCTCAGCCGCCCACCCATTCCCCCCTCTCCTCTCGCCCTCCCCTGCTTTCACTGCTTTCCCACTGTCTGGACTCCTCCTACAACATGGAATATTAAAAGAGCGGGATCCGATTCATCCACTGTTGGATTTCTGGGGAAAAGAAATCATTACCTTTCAATAAAAAAGGCAGCAGGATTTGCAATCAAATGCAGGATTTAAGTTAACTGGACAAATTTAAGTGAATTAAACTAATAACAGATTATTATATAAATGGTGGAGGGGTTTTAGAAAGATGTTGGCCTAAAGTAGACTGAAGTGGCTTGCAAACATTTCTAGCTTAACTGGCCCTAATCAGTGACAGGATTCATACTGACTGACCAGGACATGTTGGCTGTGTTTTAGACATTTGATCACTGAGGTAAGGATCTACTGAGGGTCTATAAGGAGTTCACACAAAAGCTGATGTTTACAGCTAGTATTGCTAGCTGTATGGCAGTAATCAAACTAATATCAAATGTTACAGTCAGTTTGATATGTCAGCTCTGTAATCGTCTTTTTATTTTATGAAATCCAGCTTAACTGCAGTGCTGTGTAACACCGACTGCTCTCTTTTTGAATGAAATGAGGTGACTCCACCCTCATTTTTGCTCAATATAAATAATTATTCTTCTCAACAGAAAGGTTCCTTGCGACTCTTGTACAGTCAAAATAAATGAAAGAATTGCTTAAAAATTGACAGAACCAAAAACAACAACAAAAACTAAGTTAAGTGAGCTATAATCTGTTTTTGTAAAGGAATACAGTTGCTGCAACTATTATTATTATTATTGCCTGTGTGTGCTGTGCTTTGACTGAGACACTCACCTGGGTAAAGCTGTTTGGTGGGGGCACTGAGCTGGGCATCTTTGGATACTTTGTACGCCACATCGGGTCCTTGTGTCGACCTCCGATGTGAGCAGAAACCCGTTGTTTTTGTAACACCCTCAGGTAAATTGTGAAAATCTAAAATCTTCAAGAGGTCTGCTGGTTCCGCTGCGGAGAAGAAAACAGACACACAAAAAAGATGTTAAGGGTTTATGGGAAAGTATTTATCACATTGCTTACTCAGAGCCTTACAGTAGTTTTATGGGGACCTTAAACAGAATTTGAGCAAACTAATACCTCCTTTCGATTAAAAATGTTCACACTTGTATTACAAGCATAGCTTACGACACAAAAAAAGTTTAATCAGAAAACAATTTCATTCAATAATTGACTGCATAACTGTTTCTTTTTTACCACAAAGTATTTCAAATGGGTTGGAAGCAAATACAGGGGGCAGGGAAGCTAGCTGCTCGGTTTGCGTACACTTTAGGTTGACACCAGAATCAATGCATTCCAAAAATACCTCCATCTAAACTTAAGTTAAATTATATGCATTTCTTTCACCATTCTTTATTTCCAGAGGCCCGCTGACTCAGACAAGAGTTGGTTGCTCAGCAGAACAATTCACATTTGGGAAAACTTATGTTTTCCCATTTAGGCACAAAGCAGAGATGTGCCCATTTATAGATTCCTATGATCATGGGTTGAAGCCGCACAGAAAAACCCACGCTTCCAACCATTTCACTTGCAAAGTCCACCACTTGCCTCTATCCGACCACAACCGTGCAATTAGCACACTCTCGAGCCGGTCGCCTTGGCTGTGACCGGGCCACCGCAGGAGTTCGCTGGGTCAGAACAATGTGACATGGAGATTGACCCTGCACCGCAACCGTCATGTGCCAAAACCGCCCAGGACAAACAGCTGTTCATGCAGCCAGAAGCAACACAATGACATACACTAGTAGCAAGTTTTTCTTCTTCCTAAGCAGAGATACGTGCAGGTCATCAGGACAAACCTCACAGTTAGGAAACACCTTTAAAAGAAGACAATTTGTGATTTCTGATAACTTGTGCCACAAATTCAAACTTAAACAGAAACAAAAGCGAAAGAATGTAGCGTTCACATTAACTTTCTAAAGTGCACGTAACCTGATGTTTTGAGACCAAGATGGATGCTTTTCCACCTTTAAGGTTACATTCATCCTGCAAATTTCCACTGAAAATGTTGTTAAAGAGTCACATCAACATTCTACATCATGAACTGATAATATTTGCAAATGCTAACCTGCAAAAGGTCTCCAAATCTATCAATTTAATGTCTTCACACCTTAATGCATTGGTTTGATTGGAAGCAACAGTTGCAACATTTGTTACATTTTCAGTTGGTGTAATTCACTTTCACACTGAACCGCATCAAACAAACCGACGCCTTAAAATAAAACTTTCCCATCTCGCCATAACTTCTTTCTACAAGAAATGCTAACAAAAATGGCAACAGAATAGAGCAGGTATGGGTTTCACTTTCATTTCTCCTACCAGCTCTAGACTCTTCTCTCTTGTTTTGGTTGTATTTACCCAGAATGCCCTGCACTATAGTCTGCTTCCTGCTTTTGTAGTTTGGCAATTTGGAGTTTGATTGCACATTCACACCTCCCTAAACAAATAAAACTTTCTAGGCAAACAAACTAGGGTTGGATTAAAGCGGACTAAACAGGGCTGGTGTGAACACAACCTAAGAACATCTTCTGTCCTCTGCCCTCTTCAAATCAAATACATCTTCTGTCAGATTTAGATATGGACTTCAACTCAACATTTTTGCAAAAGTTGACAAAAACCCCAGTTCCATCAGAAGAAAAATAAACCCACTGCATGATGTTGCCACTACCATGTTTCACAGTGGACATGGGGTTCTTCTTCCCTTTGGAATTAAATATTTCTGTCTTGTGACGCTACTTCTTACTTCAGATAGAACAGGAACACAGCCAGGACTTTTTGGAAACTGTTGTAGCTCCCTCAGTGTTACTCCAGTCCTCTTAACAACCCCCATGACTAGTTCCCATACTGTGTTTATGTCCATTTTTGGTAAAAAAAAAAAAAAAAGAAAAAAAGAAAAAATCTGTGATGTTAGATATGAAATCAAGAATGCTGGATTTATGTCTTAAAGTTCCCACAAAAGTATTAGTTTGGAAACGGGTTTGCAAATGTATGCAGCCATGTTATCGCAGCGTTTTATTTTCACTTTTTCAAATGCGACATCTTAGCCGATCGTAGCGACAAGATGAAACTGCAAAAGGCACAAACTGTTCAAAAAGTCAACTTGTAACAGAAACAACCACTTAAAACTAAATAGGCCACTAAAAACGTCAAATGATGAACGAGCTTCAAAGCCGCCCGGGGAGACCTGTAACAACCTCCAGCTGGATGCGGTTATGAGTGACTAACATGCAGCAGAAATCAATTAAAAAAACATCCTCAAACAGAGGTTTCCATTGAAAAACAGTTAAGCTGCACATGTTTTCCTACAGCTGTGCAGTGGCGTAAATAAACTTCTTTACGCACCTCCCGAAGCCTTTTCACGTTTTCCACTCTGTCAAACCAAATGAAGAGTTTTATGCACATCCTTAAAAACACACACACACACACACACACACACACACACACACACACACACACACACACACACAGCAAAACTGAAAAATCAGGGAAGTCGTTTTTGCTGGGAACAGAAATGCAGAATGAAAAAAATTTGATCTGAACTTAATAAGTATTTTTCTAAATCAGATCCCAACAATGCCTTGGAGGTAATGATAGGCACAAGAACAGGCATTTGTGATGGCAACTCACCTAACCAAATGAAGCACCCCACCCTCAAACTTAAAAGCTCACCTACCTCTCTTTGCTGCACAAGGTGCCAATAACCGCACTCCTGTCTGGGAATCCGACACAGTGACACCGCTTTTGAGCAGAAGAAGGGTCTAAACAGAGAGACCAATTTATCTGTCATCAGCTCTCAATGAACAGAGGGATAGAAAACCACCCACCAGCCACAAAATGTCCATCATCCACCATGAAAGGGGTGTCTGATTAAGCGAGGCTAACTCTCAGACCTCCGCAGCGTAGTAATAAAGGCGCATGTTACACTGTTATCTGATGGGAAACATTCCCTCATCCATCCATCATTATTCGGTTTGTGCACATGTGCAATATTTCTATTTAGAAGCTTATTCGCGTGACTCGGTTCCAAACTCATCATGTAGCGTTTCTGTGAAGTTCTAAGCATATCAACAATCCAGCAGGAACAAATGCAAAAAAAACATCAAAAAAACATCATTGTGATGGAGACCAGGGGTTCCATCCCATATTGATTATTGATATTATGTTAATTTACAGTCTAAATGTGTTTGTATTAGGTCTTTATTTCAGTTACATTGTGACATTTAGTAAACGTTCTTTTGGGTAGGGAGACTGGCCATCTTTCCTGTTTAGAGAATGTGGGGGAAAATGTCAGTTTGTTTCTGATTGGTTTAATTTGAGTTAACCGTTTGAGTACTTGCCTTTCTGGGTGTGTCTCAGACAGGTGGAGCAGAAAGGGAGCATACCATCTTCCATTGAGAGGGGATTTATATTTAGTTACATTTACTTTTTGACTGACCTTAGATTAGTTTAATTTTAATAATTTGCATGCATGTAAATATTTGTTGGATCATTGTTTGCTAGGTTTATGTAAATAGTGTTTGCTTCTTGTTTGTCTTTTTTTGATCACCCCTAACCTGCTGTAAGTGTTGGAACTTGCCTCAGGTATAAATGTAAGCTTCTTTATTTCATTAGAGAAGAAGGTGTTGGTGTAATGATGATCAGGAGCTCTCAAATAAATCCACCTCAAAGACATTTTGTTGCCTCACTTCCTTCTTTAACGCAAAGCCTCCACCGGTCAAAGTGACAATCACCCACATAAAGACGCTACATTTCAATAAAGAATGACACAGACACACACAACTGTTAATATAGACATGATGGGTAGTCATCACACAAAATCCTGCCAAAATAAACAGGGGTGGGCAATGTGGAATTAAAATGTTATCACAATATTTTGTGGTACTATTGTGATAAAAGTGATCATAAAAAAAAAAGATTAAAATTTTTTTTAGGTAACTGTATGTTTTGACTGAATGTCAAATACTGCTCCTGAAAAACTGAGACAGCCTTCATCAGGACACCTCTCGTGTAAAGACATGTGATTTCTATCACCAAACTGAGCACAGTAGCTCTATTAGTCATATTCTCAATTTATTGATCTTTATAAATGTTCTCATGGAACAAGCAGTGGTTAAAAAAAACTATGAAAACTAAGTTTCTGGGGTTTATAAACATAATAAATTGGAATTGATTGTGCCAACGATAAATCAAATTTTTTTATCATAATAAAAAATATTCATGAAGAAGGATTTGATGCATGCCCACTCCAATGCAACTTTGTCTGGTAATGTGACTATAGAAAGCTAATGTATAGTCAAATTAAACCTTGCTCTCTCCATGTTTGGAGACTCTTATTTTGAAGTGAGAAAGGAAGTGGTTCTGGAGTTGCTCTGTTGTGCTAATGGAGTCACCAAGAAGGACTCTAGGTCAGCTGAAAACACTCGGATAATCGGCCTCCATTTTGAACTTATATTTGGCAGTATTTGGGAGAATTATAAAAAGTAAAAGAGGAACACACAAAAACCGAACAATCTGTAAACACTGAGAATACTGTGACTGGTTAAATGTTAGCCGTTAATGACGCTAAAGTTAGCGCCTGCATTATAGCTTCCCATCAGCGTTGCACTGAATTTCAAAAACAGGCTGCACTTATGGACCATTTAGTCCATTTATGAAACAAAAACATTTTAACATTTTTTTGGCCACCTTAGAACAAGGTAAGCATGCAAAAAGGTGAAAAACAAAACACAGGGTTTGTTTACTTGCTAAAACAGATGGATAAAGATTCATAGCTTTCTCGGGAACCCAATCTTATAGGGCATAATAATATTAATAAAACATGCAACTGTGATATTGTACTAAGATCTCTATCATTTGTGGGCTTAAGGAGAGACTGAAACTCAATCTAACTGGCCAAATATTTAACTAGCATCTGATGCAGAATCACAATTTCTTGCATTCCTTTTGTGAGCTAAATGTATTGCATTCCAGTTGGTTAACAGCCAACAGAATAACTTTATATATTATGAGATTATTGTTGTCAACGCTGGACTATGATTTAAGTTTGATTTTTATTAACTGCGCACAGTTTATAGGAACCAAATGCCTGCAGCTCAAAAATAGGAACACTATAAGAAGCAACTAAAACCTTCTCAATAAGACACTTCAAACTCTCCATAAATGTCAGAGCAGTCCGCTTTGATCCAACAGTATCTCTTGGTAACCGGCCAACATCCAGCAGAACCGTATCTTGCTTCAAACAGATCAACCAATGACTTACAGTTGTACCGAGGCCCCTACAAGGCCTGCACAGAGCTGGCTTACACTTAACACAATGACCATGATCGCTCTAAGTTATGGAGCTTAAGGGTGGTCAGATTAAAGACAAAACTGCAGGACTCCACTCTGAAAGTAAAGTTCGTAGTCATAACCATTCGGTCAAAGGCTCCGTTTTTTGTTCTATACTCATGTCGTCTCTGTTACTAACACTGTCCCCATCTCCTTATTTGGATGCAGACTTGAGTTTAGCTGCTTTTTTCAGGCCTCTCCACTGAGAGGTTGAAAGCCTCCTCTTCATCTCTAATTTACAAGAGTTTCATGGCCTTTCATGTAAATAAACTACACTGCCGTATATCTGGAAAATGCTCTTCTAATGTTACAGTTGTCTGCATTTGAACGAAACCGATCAAAAATGAACCAGCGGCAGCCAAGAACGTCCACAGCCATTTTTGTTGGGTTGTAGGCAGTGGTGGGAAGTAACGAAGTACAAGTACAAGTACTTCGTTACTGTACTTAAGTACAATTTTCGTGTATCTGTACTTTGCTTAAGTAGATTTAATAATGGATACTTTCTACTTTTACTCCACTACATTTTACAGTAAGTATCTGTACTTTCTACTTCACTACATTTCAACAAAAGTGTTGAGTTACTCGCTACATACAAGTCGCGTTGCGCTTTTTGCCCGTTAAAATGTGAAGTTCAGGGACTTAAGGTGGCGCCATAAAATCCAAGCAATAACGTGACTTACGTGTCTGTTGTCACCCATCACCTCCACCTTTACTCGCACACGGAGCTCCAGACATGCGCAATGGTTTCCTCTGAGTGGGAGAAGATGTCTGTCTAATGTCAGTAATATAATAGCGCTGCATAAATCATAAGATATGGCGACATGTAAATAAGCAGCGCTTCGCTTTCACAGACGGTGGGACTTCGTCCAACTTTTAGCATCACTTGGAAGGAAAGCTTAAAGAAAGGTGAGATCTGTGGACGTGTTGCTAGCAAAGCTAGCTGTACAGAGACCCATACAGGTTCTGGTCATAAAATGAAAAAGTAGATTTATTTCAGTAATTCCATTTAAAAAGTGAAACTTGTATATTATATTCATACATTACATACAAACTCATATATTTCAAATGTTTATTTCGTTTAATTTTGATGATTACAAATGACAACAAATGAAAATCTCAAATTCAGCATATTAGAAAATTTGAATATTACTGAAGACCAATAAAAACAAAGGATTTATAGAAATGTTGGCCAACTGAAAAGTATGAACATGAAAAGTATGAGCATGTACAGCACTCAGTATTTAGTTGGGGCTCCTTTGGCCTGTATTACTGCAGCAATGCGGCGTGGCATGGAGTCGATCAGTCTGTGGCACTGCTCAGGTGTTATGATAGCCCAGGTTGCTCTAATAGTGGCTTTTAGCTCTTCTGAATTGTTGGGTCTGGTGTATTGCATCTTCTTCTTCACAATACCCCATATATTTTCTATGGGGTTAAGGTCAGGAGAGTTTGCTGGCCAATTAAGAACAGGGATACCATGGTCCTTCAACCAGGTACTGGTAGCTTTGGCACTGTGTGCAGGTGCCAAGTCCTGTTGGAAAATGAAATGTGCATCTCCAAAAAGTTGGTCAGCAGCAGGAAGCATGAAGTGCTCTAAAACTTCCTGGTATGTGGCTGTGTTGACCCTGGACCTCAGAAAACACAATGGACCAACACCAGCAGATGACATGGCACCCCAAACCATCACTGACTGTGGAAACTTTACACTGGACTTCAAGCAACGTGGATGAAGTGCCTCTCTTCTTTTCCTCCAGACTCTGGGACCTTGATTTCCAAAGGAAATGCAAAATTTACTTTCATCAGAGAACATGACTTTGGACCACTCACCAGCAGTCCAGTCCTGTTTCTCTTTAGCCCAGGTAAGACGCTTCTGACGCTGTCTGTGGTTCAAGAGTGGCTTGACACAAGGAATGCGACAGCAGAAACCCATGTCTTTCATACGTCTGTGTGCGGTGGTTCTTGAAGCACTCACTCCAGCTGCAGTCCACTCTTTGTGAATCTCCCCCACATTTTTGAATGGGTTTTGTTTCACAATCCTCTCCAGGGTGCGGTTATCTCTCTTGCTTGTACACTTTTTTCGACCACATCTTTTCCTTCCCTTCGCCTCTCTATTAATGTGCTTGGACACAGAGCTCTGTGAACAGTCAGCCTCTTTAGCGATGACCTTTTGTGTCTTGCCCTCCTTGTGCAAGGTGTCGATAGTCGTCTTTTGGACAACTGTCAAGTCAGCAGTCTTCCCCATGATTGTGTAGCCTATAGAACTAGACTGAAAGACCATTTAAAGGCCTTTGCAGGTGGTTTGAGTTCATTAGCTGATTAGAGTGTGGTACCAGGTGCCATCAATTTTGAACCTTTTCACAAGATTCTAATTTTCTGATATGCTGAATTTGAGATTTTCATTTGTTGTCATTTGTAATCATCAAAATTAAACGAAATAAACATTTGAAATATATGAGTTTGTATGTAATGTATGAATATAATATACAAGTTTCACTTTTTAAATGGAATTACTGAAATAAATCTACTTTTTCATTATATTCTAATTTTATGACCAGCACCTGTATGTTGCATCTGAGATAAAAAAAAACGTTGTCACTCATGCGCTGAATTATTGTGTGGAGGTGTTGACTGAGGTGTCGTATATATGGGACAACGCTGTGACCAAAGTGCAATATAGTAATGTGACATTCAGGAACGATCCGATTCTTCTGGACGGATCTTTACTGATTAAATTTATTTCAGCTCTAAGTATTTAATATCTAGGTGTTTTATGGGAATGTGGATCTTTCAGATCAATTGAGAAGCAAATTTGATATGTAAAACTTAATTTTTTGTGTCACGTAGCACGGGGTGCTGGTCTTGACTTGGTCTTGGGTTCGGTGGTCTTGACTACAACTCTGCTACGTGGCTCCTCGGTTCCATGTCCTCCCCCACCCACCTTCTTTCAACCTTTCTGTTGGATTTTGTTAAAAAATTCCACTAGTGGCAAAAAAAGTGAAGTTCATGTTATTAGGACAGGAGACAAGATGTTTCCATCCCTGAAATTATGATGCATAGAATCACATATCCAAGTCTAAACTATGTTACAGAGAGTGAACATAATAATAATATGTTTAACATGTGGCATTGTTCATTAGAATGGCACATTTCTAATGTATTAAAATTAAATACGATCCGTTCACCTAATGATATTAGCGATTAGGTAATGCATTCAGCAAGTACTTTTACTTTTAAAACTTAAGTATTTTTAAAAGCCAGTACTTATTTACTTTTACTTAAGTACAAATGTTAATGTGGTAGTTTTACTTTTACTTAAGTACATTTTTGTCAGTGTATTTGTACTTTTACTTAAGTACATTTTTTGAGTACTTTCTCCACCACTGGTTGTAGGTTATAACAGAACACCAATAATGATAACTCACTTGATAAGTGACAGTTTATTTGGACTGCAAAACAGCAGTAAAAGGAGCTTTTAAACAAGCAATGCAGGGTTAAATTAGCCGTTAGCTGAAATCTTTTTTGCTGAATTAAGTCTGACTGTTTTTGGTTGAAAACTCAGAAATCCAATCTTTTTCCAATTCGTGAATATTCCATACATAACCGAAACCAGGTTGTGCTAATAACACTCTTCAGTGTTGGCATATGCCTGTGGTTCACTCAGGCTGCAAGACAGCAAATGAGAGCAAGTCTTAAAATCTGAGTATGTTACAGTTAAGTTGCTTTATTTACTCGTTCAAAATTGGCAGTTTTGGAGCTACGCGGAGTAAAGGTTAAGATTATCAAGGGCATACAGCGTTAACAGTGATAAATGCTATTTTATAACATGCTGCAGACATTTTGAAATGAAATTATTTATCATGATGGCAGCTTGGGAGTCCCTATGGTCCAGAGGGCAGGAAGGCTAGAAAATATTTCTGAAGAATGCTGTTCTTATATCTTCAGTCGTAATCATTGAAGACAGAAGGAAAGCTGACCACATAAATCAGAGTTTTCCAAAAAAACAAAACAAAAAAAGCAGATCAGAAATCATTAACAAAATTCTGATCCGTCCATCTCTATTTATGGCCTCCAGTTAATTATTCTAGTTTAGAAGAAAAAAGCAAGATGTTTGTGGTGAGAATCAAGCACAGCCCATGTCTCGGCTGCCGTGTGATGCCGTTCCTATAATATAAATTTATGTTAATGAAATACAAGAGAAAGAGGCTGAACAGCAGGTGTTTTCAGTGACCATTTGGAGGGTAGAGTCCTGCATCACTCCCCCTCCCCAACCTGTTGCTGCTCCCCAAGTCATTTTTCTCCTATGCTTTTCCATTTGGCCCTTTGAAAATATTTCTGCTTAAGAAAAACATAGAAGTTTAAGGCATCTGAAACTAAAAAAAAGGCACCAGTCATCACTTTTCTCAATGCAGCGCCATTTTAAAACTACATTTGAGAGATACATATGTTGATCAGCCAAATGCAGATAGCTAACCAAACCAAATGTTTTAAGTTCCTTCTGTTCTTTTAAAACCCCTAACTTGGTCAGTTGTGTTTTATATTTTCATGGATCTGAATGTGACAATATTTGAAGGTGACACACAGGAAACTCAATAGTCAGGAGTGAACTGGTCAGATACTGAAGTATCAGCCATTTAGTGGAGTGCCTGGCCACTTTAACAGTTTTTCTAGGGATTGGTAAATGGGTTTTACTCGTCAGCAAAACCCTTAATTGTGCAACTTTAGTTAGCCTACAATGAAAGGCTAAGAAAAGACAGAGCTGCTCTTGTCCACAGGCCAAGTGCAAATAAAACTTTCCAAAAACTGTGGCAAGAGACAGAAGATGTCTACTTTTTTTCCACCAAGAAATGGTTCAAAGAAAAAAAAACCCATCTAAAACCAGTGGGGGACTTCAGAAATGTGAAAAAGCAAACATTATCGCTTCAACTCCCTTCCCTGATTTACACTTTCTCAGAGACTCCTTCATTCACAGATTTCGGTCACCAGGCGGTCGACCTGGCAGCGGAAGCATTCCTGACCGCATTCCAAGCCGCAGGTATGGTGCTCAATCCCACCTTGTTAAACTGAGATGTTTACCAACTTAATGTGCCAGGTCCCTTGAGGAACCAACACCTCTGAAAGTGGATGCTAAAAATACTTTTTCACCTCAACCACACAGCCCCTCATATCCGAGAGGCAGGTTCACCTCAAGTACACAGAGAATGTTTATACGACGTTGCCTTGTGTACATTCGCTCTTTGCCCGTCTGCCACATATTTGACACAACTTTCACACAAAAATACAAAGAGAAAAAAAAATGAACTGTATCACAATTTGCCAGATTGTTATTGATTGGCTCTGATCAGTGCATAGCAGGTCAAATATTGAAAAATCTGGGAGGCGTTGGAGGGGGTAATCCTGTTCATTGAATGCACTAAAGCTAAAAACTCCCTCTGGTTCAGGTTTGAAAATGCATCAGTCAACACCGTGCAGGTTGAGGCAGTTTTTGTGGACTTAATAAAGATCAAGCATAGTTCAAAGCATCAATAACATTGCAAATTAATCATCTTTTGTTGGATTCAAAACTATGACTTTATTCAAAGAGATAAAACATATTTTTGTCTGTTTTGCAGTGTTTAAAACAAAAAACTAATCTAAGAACTGGTTAAAATCTGAATGGGTGGATCAGGCCTAGAGGCAAATCAGGAATCTGTTCCCAATGATTGTATTTTTCTATCAACAGATCAGAGCCTTAGTTAAAAAGTAATCGATCCTTTGGATCTTTGCAAAACAGAAAATGTCTGCGCACGAAAATGACACCACCAAACGTCAATGTTAAATCAATTCATGAATCAAAACATACCGCAAATCTCACATTAAAACTACCTGCTGACGAAAGACTAGCTTATTATTTGCAATAATAAATATCTTCCTCTCCCAGTCTGACCTTAGTGTACCTCTTTCATTCAGTCTGTAAGTGAACAGCAGCTAAAAAGCCAGGTTCCTAATCCTGGTTATGGCTCAGTGCCACGACTGTAGTGGATCCCATTCTCCCTAAGTATTCATCTCCCCTCAATTTTCTCACACACACACACACGCACACACATGCAGTCTCTGTAACAACCCTCAGTGACTCCAGACGGCACCATTTTATTTGACAGCAGGAGCTGTGCAGAACCAGTGCGTGATGACCTTTTTCTTCGAGGGGGTGGGAGGGGATTAACATTTTTTATTTTCTGACCGCCCCCACCGCCGTCCTCTTCCTTCGTCGGCCCTTCTCGAGGTGAGGCCTGACTCTCAGGCACATGCTTGACCTAGGGCTGAGGACATGGAGTAATTAGTAGCCATAAAGAGGACCCTGCCTCTCCTGGAAGCCAGCACAGCCGAAAGCAAGAATGCCCAATGAGAGACTTCCCCCTCCTAGAGTGCATCACCGGCAGGGAGGGTGAAAGACTTTATTTTTTGGTTGTTTTTTTTTCAACGGATTATGTTATAAAACCCGAAGCCAACTGTCGTAAAGTTGGAACCTTGCTGCGAGTACAGCAGGTTACAATTACGGTCTTTACTTTAATTGTTTAAAGCAGGCCTATGTGACCTTAAAAAGAGGAAGCATATAGTTATTTTTATTTTTTTACATATCATGTAGAGCAACATTCCAGAGCCCTGAGGTGTTAGGTCGAAAATTTGACAGCAAAAACAATGACATCAGACACACCTGCGACCTTTCAGTTCCCACTGTGTGACCAGACAGGGGAGTCATACAGCAGGAATTATGATTATGCTGGATAGTGCGCACGAGTAATTTAAATCCAGTACATAGCAGAATCCGAGACAAGTGAAATCTTAACATATGTTCAATAGACCAGATGAAAATTACAAGGAAGCGCTAATGTGCTAATTTGAGGGCTCTGATGGAATTCCAAAACCCCAACCAATGTTCTACACTGGCTATGTAGTTAAAAATAATAATAAATTAGAATTATCTTAAGACAGCATGTCTAAGCAGAACAATCAAACAACTTCATTTCAGATCATTCTCTCTCAACTAGCTGACACTAAATTAGCCACAGTCAAACAAATTTAATCCTATCTGCTTGTCTCGCCTTGCATAACTTTTCAAGTCAATCACATTACGCCTAATGAAACACACTAATAAAAACAAACTCATCCTCAACTTGCACTCCTTTACACTAGAAAAACAATTGTTAAAAAGCTGCCTGAGCAAAGCCTCTGGGACACTTAGCGTCTATTAAGAGTGCCCATTGTGTGTGATAGCTTGTGAAAATTACCCAACTCTTAGTGCAGGCGTGACAACCACCGCAGGGAGGTTTATTATCCTGGTGGCACCATGGCGTTCTGGTTGGGGCATTGGGGAGGATGGTTGCACCAGTGACACTGTGTCCTTTCTGAAGCCTAACTAAGAACACAGGCTTGATTTTAAGGGTACAGCCTCATTATGACCACACACCAGGCTGGTAGCTCGATAGTTAAGTTATAGTATCACTCCTGAACTGCACCATTGCTTGTGTTTAGCCACCGGTTTGGCTTCCACCACAGTCAGTTTAAAACGAGGGGTATTACTGCGTAGCTGCCACTCTCTCCATGCTAAAGAACAGCATATTGTGCTCAGGCATTGCTTTCACCAAACGGAAAGGCACGCCTCCAAATTGCTCCCTCCAAGACTTGGCTATGTATGACCTTTGAAAGTTTTTTTTATTCCATGCTAGAGTTTGAATAGAAAACACAGACAGCTACCAGACTGTCTGAGAAAAGCCCCAGAAAAATTACCAGTGTTGAGAAAGTGGAGGAGGAAAAACATAAACTATGGGTTTTGAAGCACAATTAGTCGAAACTGAAGAATCAGAACATGGCACAAAAACAAAACAAATTTTGACAAGGTTGGTTCGGAAAGATCTGTGAAAAAAAAGTCCAGATTTTGTGCAAACGATCCCTTCTGACCTCACATACTGAGACATTCACACTGAGTTCATGAGGAATCCCTCAGTAGATCCCATCCTCTGCATCCCACTCATGCTGGCGATAAACTTATGAAAACACTAATGATGTTTTCTCTTCTCTAAGGCTGAAAACGATGGTGGAGGCACAGACAGCACAGTCTGGTGAAATTCTGCATCGTTGTTATAATTGCTTCAGTTTCCAAATCTTCTACAGACTGAAAGTTCAAACTCTCATGGAGAGTTACAAAGCAACTGTGTTCCATCATGAAGGAGGGCTCATCAAAACTTTGTATTTCATTAATAAGGCTAGGTGACATTAGGTGACGCAATTATGTTTCTATTAAAATGTAGCCTTACGATTCTGTTCATAAAGTCTTCGTTAGATAAATGCAAACAAATGGCCAATAAATTTCGAGTTTTGCGCGTACGCTCAGCTAAATACAACAAAATTCTGGTTTTGATGAAACTTATGTTTAGCTTATAGCTAACGTAGACTTGCAAACATCAATATGCAACACCTAAGAATAATCTAAGTCAATTTAACAAATATTTTCTGAAAATCTGCAATACAAACCACTGAATGAAAATGCTGACTAGGTGAATTTAATTTAGAGCTGAACACTGAAAAAAAAGAACAGCAGTGGTAGTATTTAGTCATCTTTCATTGTGCGTGGCAAAATTCAACGACTTTTCTAGTTATAGACGACACATTCTGATGATGTGACACTAAAACAATCACCTTGAGTCCTGCATACAGTATCTGCTGCATTTTATGCACACAGATGTGACGAAACAATTTTCTACCCAGAGTGTTTGTTCTGTACTCCGAGGCTCGGTGCACTGAACGGCCTTTTTATTTCTTTAACAGTGGGAATACCAGATGGTTTACTTCACTGTCTCCGTGCTGCAGCACACAGCAGCGCAGATAAATCACTATCTGCCTCCCTCAACAGACTGAGATGGAAAAACTGACTCAAGATTCCACGGTGCACCTCAGAATGCTAATTTTACAGCAAAAAAAAAAAGAGAAGAAAAAGAAGTACAGGCATAGTAATTTTCAGGCACATATGTGATTACCGTTATCTCTGCCACGGTATCTATGTTTCTCCCATCTTATTTCCGCTGTTTCTTCTCTCAGTTTCATTAACTTTTTTTTTTTTTTCCAATAACCACCCTCAAATGCGTTTTAATGCCTGCCAGTTTTATCTGCGACTTGCGAAGCTTTCCGTCTCCAGCTGCAGTTACGGCTCCACTGGCTGACACTTTTGAAATTTATGGCAAAAGCAAGCCCGCAGCACATGATTATTACTCCAGAAGAAATTCGCTGAAAAGAAACAATAAAGAGAAATCTACTTATAACAAATCCTGCACTCTACTGAGATGTTTCTGTTTTTTGATTATCACTTGCATGAGCGAAGCCAGTGATTTGTTTTTCCTGATGACGTTAGGTTGATGGAAATCAATCTAAATAGAGAATGTGTTCCCACATAACAAGAGTTTCATCATCATTAGTGCTCTCAAGGATTCATTCTCATCATTTCTCATTCGAAAACTACAACTATGCTTTATAAATGAGTACTAAAAAGCCTAAAAAATAAACTTAGATCTAGCCCACTGTCCTATTTTGTGGGGTTCACTGTGAATTCTTAGTAATTCCCCCAAATTTCACTATAGACAAACACAATGAGCGAATATAATTTTATTCTATATGTATATATTTTTTCCAACATTAGCATATGAAAGGTAAATCCAAAAACTGATTTACCACGATTTTCCCAGTTTTTTTTTATTACTTGTAGATACATCACTGCATTTATATGATTTATATAAATAAACATTTATTCAGTTTTGGGGGGAAATTTTACTTTGCTTCTGTCTATTAAGAGACAAAGATTTCCATGTTAAGCTCACATTAAGGACTGATGAAGTCAAAAAACAAAGTCAGTGTTTATTATATGTTATGGTTATTAGTATAGGAGTAATTTCCCTTCAACTATTAGTGACACTATTAAATTGCATTAAAAATACATCACAGAACTAGGTAAACTGTATCAATTACAATAATTTATTTGATAAACATTAGATTGCTGACTACATGCTTCAAATTGAACGTCAAAGTTATTTGACAGAATACTTTTCAAGATGAAACTACAGTATTATCAATAATTTATGAAATCTAAGAAGCGCAAACAAAAAAACAAAAAGGAATATTTACTGCCTGTTAATAATTCTTCACCGAGTTGCTTCACACATTTGAATTCATAACGGAGCGAAATAACTTGCGACGTCATCCATCCATCCATCCATTTTCCTACACCCTTGTCCCTTTAATGGGGTCGGGAGGTGCTGGTGCCTATCTCCAGCTGGCGTTCCGGGCGAGAGGCGGGGTACGCCCTGGACAGGTCGCCAGTCTGTCGCAGGGCAACACAGAGACACACACAGGACAAACAACCATGCACTCACACCTAGGGGCAATTTAGACAGACCAATTAACCTGACAGTCATGTTTTTTGGACTGTGGGAGGAAACCGGAGTCTTACGACGTCAGGATTTGCCAAATAACACGCCATAGTTGGAGTGACAGCCAAGTCGAGCATAAATTTATTTGCTACTGACATTTTAACGGGTGAGTCACTTGAGCAACATCAACCCTGTGGGGGAACAGAAGTCAATGTGCAAATAAGATCCTGCTACTATCCCTGAATCGTACAATAAATCAGCTAAAACCAGATACCTACTTACTGTTCCAACACCACTCAAATACTTTCAGGGAAAGTCCACAAATAAAGAAAAAAGTGGAAGTTATTCAATGCTACTTTTACATTTCTATTACTTATTAAAAGCATTCCTCTCTTAGGAGTTCAAGTGCTTTACGTCTTGGCAGTACAAGTTAGCTGAAGCTCACACAGAACAAACTGTAGAGAAAGCCACTAGCAAAAGTTGAAATAAATGACAAAGAACCTTTAGCCTTGAGTTCAAGTGATTTTAATCAAGCCACCCAAGGTGTAAATACAGCTGACTATGCACTTTGAATACTTATGCAAAGTCATATTCAATCAATTTGAGTATGCATAAGGCTAATTTGTCAAATTAAAAGTTCTTTTTCAAAAGCAGATATTATTGCTGACTCTTCACATCTTTATATATAAAAAAGATGGTTTTTTTTCTTTGTTTTCGTTAGCTGCAAGGGGAAAATCATCCCATGTAACAGAATTAAAGGCTTGAAAACATCAGTCTATATGTAAATAATCTATGTAAGGTGTATTATTTAGTAAATGGAGTTACTGCCCTAGACTGACCGCTCGATAATATTCTGTGTAACTGAACAAAACTGCAAATAACATAAGAATTGCTTTAGTGCAAGTGTGTGTGGTCATTTGTGTTGTTTTACTAAGCTCATAAAAAAGAAATAAATCAAATGTTGAAAAAAAATGCCCACATAGGTTTATCAGTTACAAAGCTGAGCAAATCTTAGGTTTTCACAAATTCTTAAGTTATAGAAGAATATAAAAGGATGATTCCCTCCAAAGTCCACCAACTTTTGTGTAAAAGGATATTGTAGTTTTAGAGATAGGGCTGCACAGTGGCGCAGTTGGTAGAGTTGTTACCTTGCAGCAAGAAGGTTCTGGGTTCAATTCCCAGCCCTGGTCTTTCTGCATGGAGTTTGCATGTTCTCTCTGTTCATGCATGGCTTTTCTCCAGGTACTCTGGTTTCCTCCCACAGTCCAAAAACATGACTGTTAGGTTAATTGGCCTCTCCAAATAGTCCCTAGGTGTGAGTGTGTGTGTGCATGGTTGTGTGTCTCTGTCACCTGGCAACCTGTCCAGGGTGACCCCACCCCTCACCCAGAACGATAGCTGGAGAGGCACAAGCAACCCTCCCAACCCCACCAAGGGACAAGGGTGTGAAGATGGATGGATAGTTTTAGAGATCAATGAACTACCAGGAGGTAGTCAAAATGTTCATTTCTGACATATATTTTAATATAGGAGTCAATATGAGTAGCTCACCAAGATCATGCAATTGTGTTGATTTCTCTGTTTGTTATGTTTCATCTCCTAAGGTTTTTTCCTTAGCAGTGAATATTTCTGTATCTTGTTAGCTCAACATCTGTTTGAGAACATATAGAAGATATATTCATGACATCCTAACATGTTGAAAAGATGTTTGTGCTGTAATAATCGAAATCAGCACATCAGTGTAACAGTGTGTGGTGCACTGTGTTACAATCATTTCTTACTGATACTTTAGAATCGCATTATTACTGTTGACTAGACTGCTATTGAGAAGTAATTGCAAGAACATACTCATTATCCATTTAGGTAGTTTGTTTAATACAGTTGGCAATTATAGTGCTTTTATGCAACCTACATGTGCAGTCCAACAGCAAACCTCTTGAAATAAAGTCAATAAATAAAACTACTTTGTAAGGATTATCCCAGCAGCCACTCCAACAGAAAATTCCCTGGTCACAAGTACAAAAGGTGTCCTACCAACCCTGCTGAAGACCTCCATCAACTGTGAACTAAGGATATCCATCAACTGATGACGGGAAACAAGGCAGCATGAGAGCCGACTCCACCACAGAAACCACTAGTGAGAGGGATAGCAGCTGGGTGGCAAGGGGACCACACTGAAAACTGCTCTTTATTGCATGGAAAACACCCACAGCATTCTCATACCCAACCCACAGACACTGCCTGGCATCAAGCATCCACTAAGCCCTCAAAGCAGCCCTCCTGGACAGCATACTTGGGTTGAAGTGGTTAAGGGACATGCCCAGGTGTGTCCCACCTGACAAGAGAGATTTTCTATCTGTTGACGAGAACCTGGGCAGAATAAAGGCCAACCTTTATTGGCACAGTAGCTAAGGTTGGCCGCAGGTAAGGAGTACAAAAGATGAGTGGCCAGTCAACCTTCCTCAGCTGCAGTGGAAAGACCCACAGAGTGAACAAGAGTTGGGAACCTAGGCAAACCTCCCAAGAAAGGCCAGGCCAGGTCTAATTAGCTCAACTGTCAAAACGTTTGTTCTCGTTCTTCAACGTCCCCAAACACAAAATTTCTAGAGACTTGCTATCTCTAAACAGCTTAATTGACGTCATGCGGCTTAAACTCTAGCTGTGACCAGGGCTTGATTACTGAAGACCTCAGTAAGCATACACAGTAAAAATGCCAGTGTTGAATTAACACCCAAAAGTGTCTATATGTGTCCAAGTCAACTGGTGTTGAATTCAACACTACAGAGTGTCACATTAACATTTACAACGATGTTGGTGTTCAAATATGTTAAAAGTAACACCAGTGTAGTGTTGATCACAAAAAATAATGTGGTGTTAAAAAAGTAAATAATTGAGCCACAAGGTGTCAATATCAATCAAATCCAGTGGAAAATATTCAAAACAATACACAGAAATGGAAAGTTTAACTTTTCTTAAACCAATTTCAGTATTATAGACCAATGTTAATTTAACAAAAAGTCGGTGTCAATCTTTTAACACTTTCAAAAGTGTTACTTTAACACCAGCGGACTTGGACACATATAGACACTTTTGGGTGTTAATTCAACAACAGCATTTTTACTGTGTACCGACAATAGCAACAAGAAGAGGTGTGTGTCACGCACAAACTTACTTGGTCAAAACAAAAAGAAACTCCTTATAAAAACACAAAGCCATTGTATCTAAGGAAAACTACTTTGTGTCATCACATGTGTTCTTATATAATTGGGTACA
The DNA here is from genome assembly GCA_033032245.1 of Poecilia picta. Lineage (NCBI taxonomy): Eukaryota > Metazoa > Chordata > Actinopteri > Cyprinodontiformes > Poeciliidae > Poecilia > Poecilia picta. The sequence continues at coordinate 23,159,301 of CM065364.1, forward strand.
GAAAAGTTGTATATTATACACCATATTCACATGTAGTATGAAACTTCTATGCCTTCATGGTCTTCCATTACTCACTGTTCCCTTAAAGTTTGCATGTGTTTTATCCCTTGATTTCCTGCTTTTGAACATGCTTTTGGACTTTAATAATTTAATTACTTAACCTTCAGCATTTAAGTCACATCTTGTAGGATGTGCTCAAAGATTTTTTTTTGTTTTCATTCTAAACTAAACAAAAGATTGACTTCTGTCCATAGTCAATGGTTTGTTCCGTCAGAAAGATCTCTTAAATCCTGCTTAAACACATAACTGGTGTGCAGTAAAACTCCAGTTCAGTCCCTTGTTGCAACAAGACCAAATGAAGCTTCCCGGAGAAAAACAACATCCCGCTGACTAGGCAAACCATGTCCTACTATATATGTCCTCTCATTACAACTTCAACTGATTTCATCACCTAATAAATTTAAAATAGAGTACATATGACTACAGTAAAGTTTCATGACTGACCAGAAACCATTGTTTCTTCCCACTTGGAAAAAAAGTGCTTACACTCAGTTTTCTGCAACCAAAGTTGCGGCTAGACTCTGGCTGGAGAAGGGGGAATAGGGTTGGAAAGGATGAGTCATACATTGCTTTCCATGCTCAATGATTATAATACCCATTACAGAGAAAAGCACTGTTTTACAGCTAAAGTGAATGCAGAGCTAAGTCTGGACCAGATGCAGAGTTTCACGCTGCCGTGCACAACGTACAGCAAAGGAGCATACTGATAAATCCCAAGCGCAAGTGTTTTGGGTTGCATCACATCCCCAAAACCTTAATTTGGAGAAGAGATGCACATAGGGAGAAAAACAAATCAGAAAAATTTCTGAAAACCAAGCGATTTGCACCATGACAACTTTAAAACAACAGATAAATGCTTAGTTTAAATGAGACTTGAAGATAATCAGCGACAGGATATGGCAAATAATACGCTGATTGTGTTGAACAAAGAATCTTCTTAACTCTGTCACCGGGTCAAAAATCTGTCCTGCATATTTTTCTCTATTTGCCATGCTATCATGCATTAAAGCTGATTTACAGTGTCCCTTATCCACAAAGCCTGCATTTACAGACTTGAAGTGGCACATGCACTTACAGGGTCACTGCCTCTCCATGCAGCCCCAGATTCCTTCCTCTGCACCAAGGCAATAGGCACACACAAGAAGCCACTTTCTCTCATGGCCGCTTATCTGATATTGCCGGACATGACCTCAGGAGAGCTAAAAGACACTGTGTAAGAACCAGCAGACCCAAATTCCACCAAATGAGTCTGAGTTGGATAAGAGAAGGTGGTTAAACTGGATGAAAGATGACTCTCTAAACCTGGTCCTGAATCCAGCATTCAATAAGTTGTACTCTAATAAGGTAAGAGACATTAATCAGCATCATTTCATAAATCCAGATGAGCCCAGTTTGGCAGCAAGCGCCAAGAAAATCACCTGCTATCATTGCACATAAAACGCCAAGAAGCCCTATGAGCTCATCTTGCCGGCATTGGGTCACTTCTCTGAACTTCACTATTTACTAGCTTCGTCAAAAAGCCAAAGCCAAAGGGCAGAAATGACCAATATATAAAATATCCTTTTGAAGAAGAGCTGTCCAGACACCGGGCAACTCTAGATGAAAACCAGCTGCAGCAGACCTTTAACCCTGCCATAAAGTCAGCCCACATCAACAAAAAGAACCTTTTAATGACCCTGGCTGTAACGAGTACAAAACTGAGTAAATAAAAGGCATATGCTGCTATTATACTCCTAAACCCCTCTATAACTGTGTCACTGTTATTTGATTAGAAATTTACTCAAAAACCAACACATAATGGCGTATTTTCTCTTGAAAGAAAATGCAACTGAGTTTTTCTTTTTTTGTTTTTTCATGGTTCCTCTGTTCCACCAAGAATGGGAGGAAAACATCTGGAAGACATTTCTTTGGCTTTTTGGAGGGCTTAGCAGACAGCACAATGGAACTTATCAAATCCAGATGGGGAGGCGTTCAGAGAAACAGCAAGGTCTTTGGTTTATCCTTTTTAAACTTGTATTAGGATTAAACACATATAAGTTCATTGCATTAATTCCCACTTCCTGAAAATATATTGTTGATGTTGCCCAAACACGACTGCTCTTTGACTGCTGCCATATGTCACCTATGGGTTTTTGCTAACATATGGCTTTGTTTTCATTTGAGCAAGGTATTCAAAGAATGTTTTTCCAGTATTTCTAATGACTGGGTTCTGTTCCTGTGTGAATTTCCAGCTGTGGAAAAAAAAAAACGTTGAAAGTGAAATTTGATTAATCAATTGAATACAATTTAGAGAAAGTCAGAAATAAACCATTTCCATGAGGTTTTCTTATAAATAAAACATGTGGTAGATGGAAATAAATGAATTAATATTCCAAGAAACATTGCTGCGTGCATGCAATCTAAAAACATAATCTTGCTACAACCTGGACACGCTCATTGAATTCTGAATCTAAGGCAAATGATAGTTTGCCTTAGATTGAAGTTGGAAAAGAGCCTTCAACATTCCTCAACATCCCACTGTGCAGATTCTTTTCATTAAATGCAGCCTCACTTTTCATCTTAGTCTCACATCCTCCAGCACAGTCAAAAGGGAATCTATTGAAACAAGAAAAAAACTATCCTATAGGGAAAGAATTCCCCTTCTTTTGGCGATAAAACGCTAAACGTGACAAACATGAAAGATCTAGCAATCACCTTTGAACTCTGACCTTTCTTCTCCTTCTTTCTCTTAGTGACTTGCAGGCCTGGTGTTATTTATACTTTTCACTTAAGTCTTAAGGTTTCCTTTCTAACAGTAAAACAAAATGGTGTTCCAAATGAGCCGTGAACTTTCACAAGCATAGCCTGATTAGATTTCAGTGGGATGATTATCTGGGTATTTTGCTCCCATCAACAGGAGTATGAAAAACTCAACATACATTATGTTGACACACATGTAACCAGGCTGCACATTGCTAGAAAATCTCTCTACAGTTTGATTTAATAGCTTCCTTTGTTGTCAGAACACCAGCAGAAACTAGTGAATGATAAAGACCAGTAGGACCACAATAAATACCATTTTGTTTTTACTTTCTTTACTTTTACAAATATATGGTTTTATGTAAAAAGAAAAAATAAATAAATGCTTAAGTCTTTTAGCACAGTGGGCTAACCTCAGAAATATATATTTTTCTCAACAATGGCTCCCCCCAATAAATATTTTCTTGAAAACTAAAACCTTCTGTCTGTCTACACAACATGTAATTGTAGTATAAAGAAGGTGAAAAGACGTGAACGTGCATATGTTTATTAAAGTCTAAATGTGGTTTATAAGTCATTTAGGCTGCTGGGCTACAATGAGTAAATGTTTGGCCAGTATCAAAAACGCAAGAAGACTGTGAAAACTGAACTTTACTTATTAAAGTCAGTTTAGTTGCTGTCAGATAAAGGTGATCTATTTACATTGTAATTCAGTAAGACGCTTTAAGTAATGATAAATTACAACCTAGTGAGCTTTATCCTGTGTAAAAAGATGGTTTTGACAACACCTATTTCTTATTTTAAGTGATATAGTTAAATGACAGCCCATATGAAAATGTATGCTAAGCTATATTATACAATATTATAAAAAGATTAAGTTCTATACCGTGATGTTAGGTCAAGATCAGGAGGCTATCGTTAGCTTAGCAAGTCCTGTTTTGAATTCTGTGTAAAGATCAAATAGAAAATCAAACATCAGTGCCCTAATGACAGTGTTCGTGTTAAGAAAACATTTCTCTTAGTGAATTGATTCCCCTTCTATGTATTTCGTTCTGTTCCAGGTCAAAGCAGACTAAAGCAAGAGGTCCCCAGTCCAGCAGAGGTCCCACACTGTCATTCCTTCCATAAAACCAAGCATTTAACTTTAAAATCTAAGTTAATTACATGGACAGAGAGGGCATGCCAACTCCCATAGCTGTGGCGAAACACTGTTAACCAACACCCATCGCCACTTTGTTGTTTTTAATTAAAGTGCTGTGATAATGCAAGTAACTTCTCATTCAGGCATGGAATTGTGATCAATATGAAATGTATATAATAACATCTTGTGTTTCAACATGTTTATTGCAAATGTCAACATACTGAAGCAATCATAGCAATAGCTGTGCCTCGTACAATGCCTTTATTGTATATCTGTGCAAGCCTTTCAAAGGAACTGCACTAAAACTAAGCCTTGGGAGGTAGGAGGCTGTTAATTATGAGTGAAAAAAGACTGAAGAAGAGGAAAGTTAAACCTTTTTTGACTTGGGGGTGAAACATTACGTGTCACAGTGTTTTAAGATTACCAGCGCTGTACTTTGTGATGACAAAGAGCACGATAGTAAAACTGAAAAACGTTGACGGAGAAGATAATTAGTTTACACAGGCTTTTCATGTACCTGCTATGTTACTACCACTCAATCGTTGAGTCTTTACTGGCATATGTCATCTTCAAGTTTCAAGAAGCATATCAGTGCCCTGACTTTTTTTTATTATTCAGCCTGCAGCATCAGCATTAAGCTTCATCTCCTCTTTGATCCACTAAAAGCAATCACAATTCAAATATTCTGAAATAGCCAATGGCAGATCCAAAAGTTACACAGATAAACGATTTGGACAAGCAACAAGGAACTGAAGAGGCAATCGTAACTACTTCACTTGTGTATGAGCTAAGAAGGACAAACAATCTTTTTCTCTGCTGTAAACGGACACCAAGGTGGTGATTATGACTCTACAAATTTACAAGCTCAGCACAATCTCGGACACTTCCTGTGCACGACATACAGAAGAAGCCACCTGTTCAGCTCAAAGACTGGTGTCGGAACATCGCAGCAGACCACCAGCAATGTCAAGCTGTCTTAAGGTGGCTAATAATACTTAAAGGCCAGACCCAAGCCTGACTTCTTGACCTCGAAGGGACAAGAAAACCTCTTAAATGTCACCTTCCATATAATGGTGCATCAAGAATTTGAGCTCTAAGTCATATCTGAATGAAATGCTGACGTTATGCATAAATATTTGTGGAGTCGGTTGCACAACCATCACTGACAGAAAAGAAGGGACCCCAGCACTTTAAGAGCCGTGTCCCCTGGTGTCGGAGCCCTTCAAACCGCTCCACCCTACCACTTCAGGGGAGCTTTAGCCCCTTCCATCTTCTAAAAACTGTACCCATCCTTCCCATCTATTTAGGGAGAAGGAGAAAAAACTGGATCAGCAAATGCCTCACTGAAGTTTCTTGAAGTACACCGCAGAACTTAATTTTGCAAAAAGGCTTGCAAAAATACGAAGCATTCAAAAAGTACCCCCAGCCCCCATAAGAAATGATTAGGATTGTATATAACTGAAAACCCGTGGAACGTTTTAAAAGCAATGGTAAGATGGTGACCACTGATAATGATGATGGAATAGCACAAAAATTAAGTCATGGCAAAGACATAATGTTTTAGCATGCTTTTGTATTTACAGTAGTGAGTGGTGGTTAGTCGAAAGTGGTACACTGTAAAACAAAAAGTTACATATGCACGAATTAATTCACTAACAATAAGTACATTTTACAACTAGTAAAAACTTGTTCTATCGTGTCTTTAATTAGTGTTTGTAAAAAAAAACATTATTATATTATTATTATTATTATTATTATTATTATTATTACAAGGGACTGGCAAATATGTAATGGCAACCATTGCCCCCTTTGGTCCACCCTTGGTGGCGCCACTGCAATGAGCAACAACAAAATCATCATGAGCGGCTTCCTAATGGGGGGAAAAAAAACTTTTTCCAAAAATTGCAAAACCGTTCCACACTTTTTAAAAGTCCCCCTAAAGTTCCTGACCCTGCAAGCTGAATAAGTTAAGGCACTAATAGAGGAGGAGGGGGCGCTCATCAGTGACCCACTGAGGGGGAAACTTTTTTCCAAAGTGGCTCCCAAACGCATCACACGGCTGCTGCATCTTACCTGAACTTGCCCGCGACGTGACAAAAAGCAGAATCACCGCTAAAGTGATCTGGGCGTCCCTTATTCTCCGTTTATCTTTCCATCTTATATGGGTATCCATGACCGCCTTGCGCCGTCCACGGCAAGTGGATTCACTTCTCAACTAAAAGAGCAACTTAATTTGACTTGCTTATAACTTCTGGTCAGGACGAGAGAAGAAGAAGAAGAAAAAAGCAAAACAAAAAAAAAAAACAAACAAAAAAAACAAAAAAAAAAAAGTAGAAGTCCACAGAAGTCCCAGAGAAAGAGAGAAGAAAGGGGGAGGGGGGGGGTGTATCGGTACGTCTCAAGCAGCCATAAGGGGGGTTTTGTAAGTGTGGGTTCCTCCAGCTGGTTGACGGCTGAGCTCCGTCTCTCTCTCCCCGCACTGCTCCTCTCCTCTCTGCTCTTCTGAACTGTCCCGCACCGCCGCGCCTGGGAGCTCAAGTGTTGCCCCCTTGTTTCAGCCGCGTCACGCAGAGTCCCGTCAAAGTCAGAGGGGGGCAATGCTGATGGGGCTGTGGGGTGGGGAGAGACTACCAGCCCCACCGCCCGGCCCGTCACTCACGTCCCGGACAGCAGACCCGGACAAATCAGAGGAGTCCGCTCATTACAGCCGGGCCCTGTTATTGGCCGGGGGAGGGAGGAAAAGTTGAAGGGAAAACTTTCACGCCTCCAACTCCCGACACACTGGATTCTTTTCTTTTCCTCCTTCTTCTTCTTTTTCCCCTTTTTTCATCGCCTGATGGAAGGGTTAAAGCGCGAAATCCAAACTGCATTTGAGACTGATGAAAGTCTAAATGGGATTGAATTCAATCTTAATTTTGGTGTCAGTCTGAATGTTTGGTGTGAATATTGGGGACTCGGCGACAGGTGAGCTTGAAGTTGAGCATATTGGCTCACAGCCCAGGGCGCCATTCCATGAGCCCAGAGGGGGTGGACATACATTTGCCTTTTTCTCTTGCAAAGTGTGATGTCCAACCATTGGGGATTGGGGTTTAATACAACTGGCTAATGATGTTGAATATGATTTCTAATTTGAGAATCAGGTTTAGCACTAAACCCCAGGACTATATTTTACCGTTTTCCTAACCAGTGTTAACCCTGTTTGATCACCTCTTGTTCAAAATACAAATTCTATACTTTTAATTTTAATTGCTGCAATGAACAAAGACTCTCTGAACCACAGTTTTGAGATTCTTCTTTGTTCCTCAGTCTCTTTATTTGATTAGATCAGCCTTATTTCTGTTTCACTTTAGCTCAGTCCTCCTTAGTGATTCTAGTTTATTGTGTTCATTTCTTGTGTCTAGTTATTCTATTACTCTAGTTTTATTATGTTCCTTATGTCTAGACATTCTTCAGAATTAGATTAATTTCCTAGTTCCTTTTGTACTCTCCCACACCATGCCAATTCTGTCTCTCTCTTTTTCTCTCTCTCTTTCTTTCTCTCCCCTCACACCTGCAACCCTTTTCTAATCAGCCATCGGTTCCTTGTTCAGTAATCAACCTCATCAGTATGTACACAACTCATTCTCAGTTCCTCCTTGTTGGCTTCTCCCATCATATTTTGTTATTTCCTTTTTAATTCCTCTACTTCCCTGGTTTACCCTGCTGGCTTTTTTTTTGTTCTGGATTCCCATTTTTGTTCGGCTCTGGCTCATTGTATTCCCTGTGGTTTTTGTAAGTTTTTTCTTTCTTTTTTTTTCTTCATTTAAACATTCAGTATGATCCGTGCTCCTAGTTCCTATCTGCATTTTATTTCATGCACAAACTCACAACTAATGACAAACTTAATATTTTTATGTATATTTCCTACACTTTGATTGTATAACATTTGGTATTCTGTCTGATTTGCTTTGAATTGACTGATTTAAAGACGAAGAAAATGATTGAGACCATGTTTGCTCGAAGTCACAAAAAATAATTAGTCATTATAAAATATTAATTCAGAGTAATTTGTCTCATGAGCTGTTTTTTTAAGAACCCTGATAAAATTTTACAATCAGAAAATTGGAAAAGTTAATTAGCAAAAGTCCAAAAAAATTAGAATATAACTGAAAATTGACATCCATAGATCTAGTCAATGACACAATCCTCATTTTACATTTTACCTTTTTGTTGTCATGTCTTACACTTCAGTCTCAATTGTTAATTACTCTTCCCAACATTATTATTGTTTTTTTTTAATACTGACAACAAATTCATAGCCCAGTTATTTTCTGGCTAACTGCTGACTGCGGGTTTGGAGATATTTCCTTTTTTTTTCTTTTTTGCACTTACATTGACTGCCCAGTAGGTGGCACTGTATGGGGCACATCATAATCCAAAGAAATAGCTTTGAGATTTGAGGTTCCTCTATCTTTTGTAAATATACAAACATGTTTCCTGCTTCACTGTCTAAAACATTGCCACAGTTCTCACTGTTGTTCTGTTGGTGTGAAGGAAATGTTTCTCCTTCAGAAGTTTTACTTATTCAGTCTCTTTCTTTATGTATAGGCAAATAGCCTTCTGCAGGTAAGATGACATTTTAAGGGTGGGGAATTTGTTGTTGTTTTTTGTAGACTTTATTTAGCATCTTGTCTGCTTTTAGGATGGATTGCCAGATCTGGACATGTCTGCAATTGTTTTCTGAAACACAGAACAGACCCCACGTTTTAGAGTTAATCATATTTATTTCTGACTCCTAATTTTCATCTCATTGACTTTGTGCTATTTTATGTTTAAGCTGAGAGAAATGTTGACTGTGACATATCATTCCACGCAATAGTTCTTAAAAAGTCTAACTTGCCATTCTTATTGATAATAATGACATTAGACAGTTCTGTTTTCAAAGTTTGAACAAAAAAATACTTGTAAGCCCTTCCCTTTTGTTTGAACTTAATCAAAAACATCCTGACTAAACCGATGATGGAATAACAATGACTATAATTCATGTCTCTTTGACTTTAATCATGCATCAAAAAAAATAAAAATAAAAGCCCCTACGAGGAAAAAAAGAAAGAATCCAGTGTCTGAAAAAGGAAATTGTTGATCAGCGATCCTGATGTAGTAACTCCACATCTACTCTGACAAGGTGTCAGTGCTGGATTTAAACCCCTATGAGGATCTAATACAGAACATGACCCGTACTGTCATCCAATGCTCAAGTAACTCATTGTGATTCTCAGGATGTCAAATAAAATATCTCTGAAGCCCTTGGTGTTTGCCAGCAACTTGTAAGGTATTTGTAATGGAAATGATAGCTGCCAAAGTGTAATGCTACATAGTCATTATGGAGGTTTTATGAGCAAACAATGGAGGAACTGAACGGGAGGGAATTGACAAGATTCCCTAATAGCTTGGACAGATTTTGTGTGTGTGTGTGTGTGCAGGAGTTGAACGTATCTCAGTATCCAAGCTCAATTTAGTAAATCCAGACAAGCTGCACAATGGAAGGTTCTAGACTGCTGAACTCGCTCGCTGAAAGGTCCAAAAAACACATCAAGAAATAAAAGATGCAGCATTGATTATATCGTGCAGTGTGAGCCCAACTTTAAGTAAGACGGGCAAAAGTAAAGCCACTCTTGGAAAGACAGCAAACATTCAGAAGATGTTTGTTTTTTTTTCCTAGCTTTACATGAGACTAAAACTAAACTTTTTGGTCTTGTGTAAACCGTTTAACCCAGCCATTGCCTTCCAACGCTATTCCACTTGATTCAAATCTCGCTTCACTGGGGTTTCTCCCATTGACTTTGATTCCTCTGATAGAATTTCTTCTGGGTCAATTGGTGAAGAGGAGAAGTTGTGATTCTCTTGTTGCGATTTTTAAAATTTTTGTATTTTTGCACTCTTTTAGACTTGTAGTCTGCCCACAAATAGTTTTAGCAATGGCAACGCAGAAGGTGAACGTAGCTGTTCAGTGAGTGTTGGCCACACTTCCAAATACTAAGGTGACATGGTCAGCCGCCCCCGTTCGGATCGACATGTGGAGGACGGTTGTTTATAAGGTAGGACTGGCACATTGCATACATCATGGGCAAAAACATCAGAGATTGAGTAAAATAATAAACTTGGTTTTGACCAGGCTACACAATGCTATGATGAATAATGCTAACACTACTCATCAATTCTGGATGAAAGGCAATTTTAGAGGCTGCAAAACACTTGACAAAGGGGAAAGTTTGCCTTGCCGTCGCTCTAAACATACAGCCAGAACTGCAATCGAATGGTACAAATGATGGCATGTTCACGTTAGAGTGGCACAGTCAAAGTCAAGCCCTACATCCAATTAAGATCTTTAGAAAAATGTACACATAATATGATCTTCATTCAATCTGATCAAGTCTGATCTGTTTTGGAAGGAAAAACAAGCCAAAAAAGTTTCAGTCTGGTTCTACAAAGTGTCGGCTGGATACAAATGCATGGGATGCATTATTTTTGGATTTTCATTAATTAAAAAAAAAAAAGGTTTGTCATTGCAGTTCTCTATTATGCACACTTTTATTTCTGTTCACATGAAATGAAAATAAAGAAGTTTATGGATGTGATTTTTGACAATTACAAAACAATTTAAAGGGTTGGCAATTTCACGCTGAGCATATCATTACGTTCTCTGCATCACGTTGCCAAATAAAGAAAGGTTTCTGAAAATATTCTGTTTGCTCATTTTGCTGACTATAATACTATATTTAAGCACGGTGGTTTAAAGTCATGGTAACGAAAAAGACAACCAGACTGTCTGAACGAGCAAAAACAATAAATGAAGCTCCCATGCATCTGAAAATCTTCTATCTGTGGCTGTATGTAAACCTGTTGCTCCGTTTGTTAAGAAACCTTTAAAGTTTACACAAGCCAAATTACACATATTCAAAGTTCCACTTTATAGTTTTTCATTGCTTTCAGAGCCAACCGATATTTTTCACAGATCTCCTGTCAAAACATTGCTCGTCTACGATCTGATGGGGACAAATTATAGAACAGAGTTAAAAGCAAGAGGACTTCACTTTAATCATGTTTTTTTTTTTTTTGTTCAAGGTGCTAGATCAGAGAAATTTGAATGCAGGAAGCCAAACGGGGGAAAAAACAGTTTGAACTCAGATGTTAGTAGTTTTTTTTTTCTAATTACAGCAGACAAGCTCCTGAAACCTAATGAATGAATCAAGGTCCAACTCCAGATATTTTTCTGTTTGTAGCAATTCGGTTTAGAAGCAAAACTGTAGAGTCTGATCTGTTTGGTGACGAGAAACAAGCCAAAAAAGTTTCAGTCCAGTTCTACAAAGTGTCGGTTGGATACAAATGCATGGGATGCATTGTTTTTGCTTGTCATTGCAGTTCTCTATTGTGCACACTTTTATTCTTGTTCATCACGTAAAATGCCAATAAAAAGTTTATGGATGTAATTTTTGACAATTACAAAACACATTTATGTTGTTTGAAAGCATTTAATATCATTCTGTTTATTTGAAAGCAACTTGAGATTCATTTTTTTTTCTTTTACTCTTTTCTCTCTGTCCGTCATCTGCAGACTGTTGTTGTTAGGAGTTGTTAAAGCCTGTTTGGCATGACGCACCGTGGCAAGACTCGATATATTTGGTTTTTTTTCCATTCCACAATGTGTGACTCTTTCTGCTGCCAGATTTTTATCACGGCAAATATCTGACCGGTGATTTTTTTTTTTGTTATTTTTTTGTTTGTTTTTTGGAGGGGGGGGGGGGGGCGAACTTCTGCAAGTCAAAGGAAAAAAAAGTGAACACCTCAAACCTACTTTTAACTGTAAAGGTTTGACAAAAGCCATCCTCCGTCAATGAGACGGCGCTCGGTGAGTCACTCTCACCTATCCGCACATGCTTCCAGCTACTGCTCATCTCCTTGAACATGCTGCGCTGGAAAAAATTGCAGGCGCAGATTTCCTCTTGTAAAAGAGGCCAACTAAACGCCAGTGCCAAGAATGAGCAAATCAGAGGGTATGAGCTAAATGAACCCCCCACAAAAAAAAAAAAAGACGCTGATGCATGCATGTTTGGCCTTGTGCACCTTGGATGTATGTGCCAGCGAGCGGAGAGAGGGGGGAGGTTAGGCTAGGGCTTTGGTTGTGATTCTTCAAGAAACCGCAGGACTTTGTCAGAGAGCAGAAGGAGTTAAGTTAATCTGCCATGTGGCAGACTCTTGTGTTCGACATGATCGTGGAGCTCAGCAGGGCTGCAGCCTTCCTGTCTAAACAATTGGGAGCTTGATCCAACTTGTGCTCTTCCAGAAAAGCAGAACATCTGCTTACACACTTCCCAAGTGTTATTCGTTTAGTTGTCAGTGTTTGGCTTGTGGCTATTACATTTTATTTTTATATATATATATATATATATATATATATATATATATATATATATATATATATATATATATAAAAAAATGTTTAATTATTATTATTTACGGTAATTCTTATAGAAATGCCTGCTGAATAATTTCAGCGCTGTTTGAGATATCTATCAATCTAACTTCATTGAACTTCGGCAACTAAAATAAAGGTTGTTTTACTCCGGAAACAGATATATAAATACCAGTGTGTTTTCTGGGTGATATAAAAGTTAGGACACCCTGCCACCTGATAGCTAGTCTGACCCCATTACTTCAGGTAGCCATCTACTTGTCTCATGTTCATCTCAAGAAAGTTTGCCCCAAGTTTTGAATCAAACCTCAGCGTCTCAATGAGGTGAAGATCTGGGCTGCTTGGTTTGGGGATTAACCTTTTGTTGTTTTTTTTTACATTTAGTTTCTCAAACATCCCTGAAAACCTCCCAAACCACTACACCTCCAGCTCCATGCTTAATAGCTGGTGTGACATTCACTTTCTAGAAACTTTCCTCTGTGAAGATATTTGAAAAAAAATGTTTTTGCAGTCGTTTTATGAATATGCTGCCACTATTGCTAATTTTGCATCAATAATAGTAAAGGCCTGCTGTGTGTCTCATAGTAACATTGAAGGGTTTTTGTAGACCTTTATTAGCATCTTGCTGCCTGCTGTCAGGGTTGACTTTTATTTTGGTTGACAAGATGTAAATACTTGCAGTTGTTTGAATTTCCTCCACTTGTTACCAAATTTCTACACCACTAAATGGCTGATTTCAACAGGTTTTGTTTCCCCCCGCCCCAGAGTTCTTCAGGGCTTTGTTATTGGATCGTGGTTTGTTTTTTGGCAATATGCATCTCTCGGTTTTGGCAGCTTGGTATCAAGTTTCACAAATTTTGACCCTGCAATGTGATGTCCACTCCAGGCGGGTACCAGTCGCCACTGGATAAAATAGCGATAGAAAGTTAACAATGGCATACATTTTAGAACCCCATTGTCCTATTCAGTTAATAATAATGTCTTTGACAAAGTATGTATTTTTTTATTATTCTTTTGAATTTAGATACATGCTTTTTTTTTTTACCTTCGTTCATAAATTCACAATATCTGCAGCTGACCTTTGCTAAACTGCATGTTATGATACTGTACTGCAGGAAATAATCTGTATGTGCATATCAAAATTTCTCCCACAAAAACTTGAACTAATTAAAAAAAAAAACATTTTTTCTTATAAGAGTTAACTCACCTCTTAAATCTTGTTGAATTTTCTTCCCCCTCCACCCCCCACATTTTAAATGAGGCTTTAATTGGCCCGGGTCACTTGTAGGAAGAGCTCTCGAGGACACTTGACTGACACTGGATTAGTTGAAACCACAACAGCTCGAGGAGAACCACTGAGAAGAAGTGCTTCGGTAATCGTCGAGGCAATTTTTTTTTGTAGAGTCTGTGTTTGCTTGTGTGTGTGCGTGTGCTCAATTGACTCGACAAGACATATAACACAACAATCTGTGAGGAAATTAGGCTTTGAGGATTTCAAACGTGAAGAGAAGTTGAAATGTTTTGACCTCTGAAGACGTCACGTGCGAAAGGTTAACTGAGCAAAGAAACTGTAAAAAGTGAACTCTTAAACTTTCAAAGAGATAAAAATGAAAGCATGCCTTTACATGTTTGTATTAAAAAGACACTTGAAAGAACTAGACGTTTCTCTTGCTTTTGATGTCGCTGTGAATTACTCGAAGCTGCAGAGCAAGCTGCGTTTAGTGGGAAGCGCACTATTTATTGCTCGACAAAGTTTCTACGGCAGCAGCAGCAGTGTCGTTTCAGATGCAAAATTTACACCTTAACATATAGCCAATCATAAAATCATAATCTAAGCGAGAAAACTTTAAAAGCAAGAGTTTTCCCTTTGTGTAATTTACTGCATCACGGCCTGTGCCCTCGGATTTGGATTTATAGTCTCGTGAAACAAAAAAAAAAAAACCCTCTCTGAAATAAAAACGCTCAGCTAAAGAAGAAAGAATATGTAGTAGGTGCCAAAGCTGGTGTTTGTCATCTAAGATATTAACTAACCATGTCTCCTTCCCCACCCCAGCAAACCCAGCTCCGCCCTGTCGGCTGTTTGTAGTGGCGACTTTAATTGCCAAAGGCACTATTTACCCATGTATAAGGAGACTTATAATAATGTAATGTTCTCCGACAGCTGAAGCTCGCTCACTATGAAAGAATAAAGGAGCGAGGAGTGAAACGATCGGGGACGGGAATAGTTAATAGACTGGTCACTGTGATCCGGTATGGACGTTATGAATGACTCGCTGGGGTCCTGTGGTGGGTTCAGAAACACCCCATGCAAGGAGGCCCTAGTCCTTGTCAGAGGTTGGATTACTGGCCTGGTGATCTTTGTCGCATGTCCTCTCTCTCTTTAACCACGTTTCTGTCTTCGCACTTTCAAATTTCGCACCACTAGAGCCAAAAATCCAAATAAAAAAAGAAAGAGAAAAAGTGAATGACTTGCTGCCCCTGAGAAAAGTAAGTTGATATCATAATGAAGTCGTACATGCGTTTTGACGTGTTTGGGAGTCCCGTGTAGCTGGAACACCTCACTGAGCCCAACTTTTCATCATATATCTGCTGATTTAAGGTGAACTTGAAAGATTCTGAGGTCTCCAGTCAGTAATGCATCTAATTTTTACAACCCAACACTACTGGCATTACTGGCAGCGGAGCAGCATAATGGTAACACCACATGCTAGACGGTTTACAAAGTGTTTTTTGTCGTTGTTGTTCTTTTAAAGGTTTACAGAGACTCCTCCAGACATTCTACTTGCATTTGAAGTCAAACACATTTTTTTTTTTACTTGAGGAGGATTAATTTGTCTCATCCGTGTGAGCACATTGGAATTTGAAGTCAAACAGGAAGGAGTTGAATTTGGACAGCAGCTTTCTTTAGTCGACCTCATCTCCATCAATGCTGTTTTGAAATTTAACTTAATTATAGACGGTGACAATGGTGTTCCTACAGTTTCTAGGCCAGCATAATGCTCAAGTCTCGATTTCCGAGTTGCTGCTGAACATCGTATCCAAATGTCTTTCTTCTCATGGTGACAGTAAGGAAGAGAAATAAATTGCTTTCCTAAAGATCTAGCCTCAAATTTGTTTAAAAATTTGTGGGCTATGAAATACCTCAGGATTTTGAAGCAATATTTTTCTGTGTTGTGTATCACCTAATAATTTGTGGAAAATTAGCCAGTATGTCTTTCTGTAGATGATGTCTAAAATATTAATGTCTAAAAATGCGTCTTAGGAAGCTGAAACACCTGGGATCGACTCTACTTGACACACTGCAAAGCAAATATCTTAGCACACTTGAATTAACACAAAGCTAACATACAAGTGACTTCTTGGCAAGATATAGGAACTTGTTTTAAGTAAATAATTTCATGTTGACGAAAAAGTATTAGTTCTACTGGCAGAATTTTTCCACTTATAACAAAGTAAAAATTACATATACTAAGTATGATAAGGCATTTGCACTAGAAATGAGACCGTAAACAGTAAGATGTTGTGTTTTTGCAGTGTAGCTTGGTGATGCCTCCTTTCTTCCCTCAATAAAATCACTTAATTTTCATTCGGGCACACAATATGGGCAGATGTGTCTCATACATGGTGACACCACCCATGCAGAAGTTGGCATGTGCGCCTTCCCTTGAACTTCACTTCTCATCCTGAGCCTCTGATTAGCACGTCCTGCTGGTTTCTAATTATTACAACGTGCAAGCGATGTTTAATTTATAACATCAGCTCTCCTACGAGTACAAAAAGAAAATAGAAATAACAGAGTGGGTCTGAGAACCAGCAGAACCAGTGTGAGCCAAGATCAGGGCCTGGGTGCCACATGTGAGCGCAGTGGAGCTTAATGTACAGTCAGCGCACGGGCGAAAGGGATCCAAGGTGTTGCCCAGCTGCTGACAGAGTCAATGGGGTCAGTTACATGAAGCAAAGTGACAACTCACAGGTGGCCACAAAACAATTGGTTTTGATATTCTGTTTTCGTCTAATTGCTATTAATGAACATTATATATTTCAGTGGTTCCCAAACGTTTTCTCCTGCGCCCTCCCTCAGTGATTTCCAAACATTTTCTGGGCCCCCCCCCCCCCCCTATAGATTACAAATGGCTGTCTGGTTGAACGACGTGTGTGATGGGGTGGGGAGGGGGAGAGAGGATTCTTAGATACTCCCTGTTTCTAAGAAGGGGGGGGATGAATGTACATAACTGAACATAGACAACAACATCGGTAGCCTACAGGCTACTTGTTAAGCGGTGCTGTATTGATAATCTTTTAGCTACTTTACCTGCATCCAACAGCTTTACTCAACTCAGTCGGTTAGTTTGGGGGAAAAACTGAAAAGTTCTTTGCGTTTTGCTGATTTGCTGCCATGATTCTAACACACCTGTGTAGCTCTGCACAGCAGCAGCAGGTCTCCTTCACTGCTGCACAGGTGTAAACCCAGCGCTTATCTTCTGATAAAAGTGACAGGACCTTCCCCCCCCCCCCCCCCCCCCCCCCCAATGGCACTACGCCCCCCTAGGGGGCCCGGCCCACAGTTTGGGAACCTCTGATATATTTAATAAACAAATTAGCGGACCTCCGCAGGGTAGCCAGGCTCTCCCTTAGAGATAGGGTGAGAAGCTTGGTCATCCGGGAGGGACTCAAAGTAGAGCCGCTGCTCCTCCATGTCGAGAGGAGCCAGTTGAGGCTCGGGCATCTGGTCAGGATGCCTCCTGGACGCCTCCCTGGTGAGGTTTTCCGGGCACGTCCCACCGGGAGGAGGCCCCGGGGAAGACCCAGGACACGCTGGAGGGACTATGTCTCTCGGCTGGCCTGGGAACGCCTTGGGGTTCCTGGAGGAGCTGGAAGAAGTGGATGGGGAGAGGGAAGTCTGGACCTCCCTTCTGAAGCTGCTGCCCCCGGAAAAGGTACCAAATCAATTTTGTCGGTCGGTTATGTATCTTTTCCATAATTTCAACTTCTTGGGCCTATGATACTCGTTGAGGATTTGTGCTTATGTGAAAGAAGTTTAGTTCAGAGACAAACTCACCATCCTGGTCCAACCAAAGCAGATCTCCACCCCCCACCCACCAACGGCCCTTAGCTTTTTCATCTCCCAACTCTGTAACATATCTTTGTAACATATCTTTGTCATTGGTATTTGAATCGCGTCAACAGAGCCTGACGCACCTTCATTTCCCCCTCGCTTGTCTGTCTCTGGATGTCAGGCAAAAAGACAGGTGATGAAAAGACTGAACTGAAAAGCCACACAATCCTGAAGCCGTGCGTATGACATATGTTTTTTAAGAGTTCTCACATTTTGCAAAAACACTAGAAACCAGGATCCCCCGTGGTGGGGCATGCAAACAGACATTAGAAAAAGTGTTTACAGCCCAACTTAAATACCTTAGAAACAACAGCAGCAGCAGCAGCTATCAAACACAGACTGCAAGGCGATGCGCCATGAGTTTATTGTTGGTTGTCTTGGGATGGAATGGGGTACACTCTTCTGGTTGTACCAAGCCACTTGCCCAATGACCAGGCTTTTTCTCAATCATCTTGGTCATTATGCAGGACGACCTGCATATACCTACACTTTCTAAGTAGGTACAGACAGTGGAAGGATGGGCAGACTCTGCCCACCTCCATGGCAGAGTCAAGGAGGTTTTAGAATCTCTGAAATGATCCTTATGAGGTTCTAAAATTATCTTGGTTTAACTTCAATGCTAGGAATACACAAAATTATAAATATGTACCACTTTACACTAAAAGTGCCATCCTTCTATTCTAAACTCCAAAAATTCAATTATAAAATATTTATTAATAGGTAGCAATACAGCTGAGAACACTTCATTAATAACTAATAAGCTATTAAACAGCAACTATTAGGCTCTTATTTATTGATGGTGGGTGAATATTTGACAAGAACTCTGTCGCTTTTATCTCTGTTTTTACCTTTCAACTAAAACATTTATCAATTCATTATTGGTCTGCAGAGGCTGTACAACATACTTAATAATTCATAAGTCATGTGTTAGTCATTTCTTGAGAGGTTAACAAGCATCATGCGTCATTTAGGATGCCATTTGTTGTGAATTCGGACTTTGTAAACAGACATTCCTGAATAATGCTTAAACATGAGTCATGAAGAGAAAAGCCGAGCACATGCTTGCAGCATTTATTGGCACCGATGTGTTTTGGAGGCATTATTTAGAAAATGAAAAAAATAAAAATACCGAAAGGGATTTCATTGATGAGGTCGCTTCATATCTTTGGGAACTTAGTGGCTGTTTCTGTAATAAAAAAAAAAAACCTCTGCAGAGGTCGCATTCATGCTGAGCAGAAATGTATTCCTCAGGCCCAGGGTCGCTGCCAATCGGGGATTTTGCGCTCAACTGAAAACTGGCAGCTGGTGAGTTCATGACAACATGTCAAGTGCGAATCTGCGCAAAGAGCAGAAGGGCATGTTTGTCGAGTTTCAAGACGGTGTGAGACAGAGTTTGCACACGCGTTCCATGCTTTTATGTTCGGATCTCAGGTGTGACTCCGTGCGGACAGCTTTCACGTGTGCGGGTTTCGCCGCCCTCCCGATATTTTGCAGTCGCTCATTTTCAGCTAAAAGCAACAAAAGACTAGAGAGCCGTGCGCCCGTATCATCGCGGTTCAAATAAACCGTAAAGCACAAGGGTAAACTCTGAGAGTTGATTCACGTGGAAACTCCCATCAAATGTTTCCAAAGCAAAATCTGAAATAACAGGCGGAGGTTAATTACTCCCCTAATTCGCGTTGGAATCTTGACCCTTTTTTTTTGTTGCAAATTAAAAATCATAAAACCAAAACAAACAAACAGAAAGTCGAACAAAAGGTTAACTTAAGTAACAATATATTACGGAAGGAAAAGCTTTCAATTTACAGACATAAACTTGTGGCAAAGTGGCCTGGTTTATTTGTTTTCCAGCTCGGCCTAAAGACGGCTGTTTTTCTTAAGATAATCACAGACGGCACATGTGAATGTAATGATGCAAAAGAAGTTCAAGATGTGTGAAAGTCTGAAGGAAACCAATTTGAAGAACTCTCTTTGTTTTTGCTAAACTCGCCCAGGCAGAATCACGACTCCTGACATTTTTGAGAGCTTAAAGTTCTACATCTGTGGTTGTTGAGGGTCTTCCTTCAGAAGTAAAGATATAATTGGTTTCTATTAATAAGTGATGACCAGTAGGAAAAAAAAACATTTCTGAAGGAAATAATTATCTTTGCAACTTTATAAAAACATGAAATGAAATTGTTTTTACTATTGGTTTCGATTTAGAGAAGAGCAAATATGAAAGTGGATTTCTGTCACATTGAAACAACTCCAGTCTTTTCATGGGGTGCAAAAATGAAGCCAAAACGTCCGTCTGCTTCACACTGTTTTGAGAACTTGGTCCATGTTGACATTACAAACTATTACACTTGCTGCAGATTTGTCATGTGGACACACATAATGTCAGATGGAATCCAGTCGTTTCACTGGATTGAAATCTGGTGACTATGGAGACGATTTGAACATAATGAAGCCCATCATGTCTTAAAAGCCACGACAGGATGATTTAAGCTTTGTGGCATTTAGGACCTTTTATTGGTCATTAAATGACAAACGTGGCATTTCATCAACTGCATCTTATTGAAGAATGTAGATCTGAGCAGTGATAATATAGTTTTTTTTGTACCATCTAACTAACAAAAAACTATTGTCACCTTCCTAAAATAATGGTGTAATGTCTAAATCATCTTTTGACAAAAATTTTAAGAAAGTGGCTAAATCAAGCTTAATCTCACTATATTGTTTTGTTTAAAATAGATCCTAAAAAATACTTGGACTTGGTGGAAACTGTTTTTGGGGATCAGAGTAGGTATAAAATTTAAAGCTTGAAAAAAAAGAGGCCAACAGGCAGTCGGGCGTCCAACGACGGTGAAAAGATCCAGAAGTCCAAGGCCTACGCCATACAAGGCGAACAGCGCGCGAGAAGGAAAAAGGATGACGTCATGCTATATAGCCTCTGATTGATCATCCGATGGGTCACAGGTGTGACTCTGTTGACATTTTTGCTCGAACGGCGCATGCGCGAAGGGAACATTCAGTGCTTTCAGCACAGCCCTCTGGCGGTCAGTAGGGATGAAATAGAACTTGTGTCTTTTGTCCCAATTTCTCATAAAACTTCCAGGTCTTGTTTTAATATTGATATTCTTATTCAGAAAAGGCACATTTTGCTCCTGTGCACAAAAATATCCCACTTTTTCTATTTTTCATTTAGTTAGTTATTCATTCTTTCTGCTTCGCTGCGCCCGGGTGATTGATGGACTTTGATTGTGTCTGTCGTGTTTCTGAGGTTGAAATTCAAAATGTGACAAATGAACTGAAAATCAGGAGGAAAAATTTCATCAGTGGCACGTCGGGCCAATCTGATTAATACGCTAAAAACATGAAAAACGATGTGGAAGAGTTTGTGTTGTTCATGCGCGTTCCTGCTTCGTTGCGCTGTTTGCTGCTGTGTCTCTTCTCTATCCCTGAATGTTCTTAATCAAAGGCACACATGGCAGCTGAGTAATACTCGACGGCATTTCTATTAGTTAGTTTTTCTGTTTGTGTAGTCATGCTGTAAAAAAAAAAGTCATTACTAAATGTTTGAATATGTCTGATTTAAGCCAGGAAATGTCATCACTTATGAGGATTACTAACCAACCACAGACTGATTTTGGAGTTTTAGGAGATTCGTCCTTTGTTGAAATGTCAGCTGTTCCATTGCCAGAAAAGTCTGCAGTAAAGGGCTTTTTAATCTGAAATGGTCAGTCAGATGAGAGCTGTTGGATGTTCAGGAAATGCTGAAACTGTGAGATGATCTGCATGCAGTCATGATTTTTCCCTTTGCCTGGTCACACTACCCTGAGCTCAGTTACTTCTCCGAGTAAAGCGCTGAAACCGAAGCTCTGGACTCGGACTGATTCAAACTCTCCACTAAAGGAAACACTTGCTGATAGTGAGACTATGGATTTTATGTTGGTCTCACTTAGTAATAAGAGTAACAGATTTAAAATCACAAGTGTTTATAATTCGTGGATATTTAAGCTTAAAAATGTACCCATTTGGACTATTGGACTAGCTTGATTAAGCTATGTTAAAATACTTTAAAATTAGATAGAAACCATTCTCATACGAGTCTGGAGGATTAATTCTTATCTTATCCACACAGCGAACTTTACCGCATATAAAAGAAGCAAGACCATATTTATATTTATCCAGGATTGGCACAAGAAGACAATTTTGAGTTAAAGATCCTAAGAAAGCCAAAGGGAGCAAGTAAACTGATTTAATTGAGTAAATAGACACACCCTCCGCGGAAGGTCTCTCTCTCTCTCTCTCTCTCTCTCTCTCTTCTCTCTCTCTCTCTCTCTCTCTCTCTCTCTCTCTCTCTCTCTCTCTCTCTCTCTCTCTCTCTCTCTCTCTCTCTCTCTCTCTCTCTCTATTTCTCTCTCTCTCTCTTTCATCCTCTGAGCTCGGGTCCTCTACCAGAGGCCTGGGAGCTTCAGGGTTCCTCCAGTATCTTGGCTGTGCCTAGTACTGCACATTTCTGGACTGAGATGTCTGATGTTGTTCCTGTTTTAGCCGCTGCTCCAGTTTGGGGGTTTCTGCCCCGAGGGCCCCGATGACCACAGGCACCACTGTGGTCTTCACCTTCCAGTTCTTTTCCAGTTCCTCCCTGAGGCCCTGGTATTTCTCCAGTTTCTCATGCTCCTTTTTCCTGATGTTGTAGTCACTTGGTATTGCTGCATCCACCACAACGGCTTTCCTATGTATGTATATATATGTATGTATATATATATATATATATATATATATATACAGTATATATATACAATCTTGCAGTTTTACATTACTCTACAACCTACAGCTAAAAGGGAAAAGTTTAACAAATACAAATTTTCTAAAATATTGTACAAATTGATTAAAAATGTAACATTTAACAGGAATCTGTAGGCTCTTCAGGAACTGAAGAATTGGAGCTTGAAGCTTGAACTTGGTTTTAATATCTATCCCAATTTGAAAAAAAGGGAAAGAAAAAGAGACGGTGTACCTCCACATTTTAGTTTTACGTGCCAAAACTGGCACTGAACACATTGAGTACCATACTGTGGTCCAGGCTTCTGTCAAAACAGACCAGGCTTCTGGACATGTGCTTCCCAAACCCACTGCTCCAAACTGAGTTAAATTTCTCTTGACTTCGTTGCACAAGCAGCTGCTACTTAGACCAGACGGTCACTCAGCCTGGAAAGCTTGTGGGTTCTGGCTTAGACGATTGGACGGCTTCTTGGTTTCTCACTTTGGTTTTAGAACAGGGCTGCTGATACTAAAGTAGGCACTCGAAGAGGAAGTTACCAAGTCATGTCAAGCACGTTTTAGGCGTTTGGAGTAAAAGTCAAAATTTCTGTCACAAAGATCCAAACCAATCAGACCCAGGTCTGCCTCCATTAGTCAAGTTGCTATGATGATTTTCATATTCTTTCTTACTGGATCTCTCTGGGTTCAAGTGTTGTCTTACTAGCATGTACAGGAGAGATCACAAGAGGCTGGTCAGCCAATCAGAGTGGAGTTAGGGTGACGACCACTATATATCTGGACTGTTGAAGAATAAAATGAACCCAGTTTATTCTACACTACATTATGCCAAAAATGTAAGTATGACTATCCAATTTTCTCATTAACATTTTTATATAAACATGCAATCACTGCACTGAATAAAAGAACAAGTTTACATTCAAGTCATGACTAAAGCTCAACAACTAATTCAGCAAAATAAAATCCTTCTGGAGAAGAAACTCTGACGTACATCGACAGGCATTCGGACAACAATTCTTTGGGGTACGACACATGTTGAGGCCATATGCTTGCATTTTGGAGATCTTGGGACTCCACCTATATGATATAAGAGGTTGTTTTGGCTAGACCCATGGTTCAGCTAGCGCATCATGAAGTGACCTGGAGAAACGCTGTCAAATCGGACCTGTTTTTCTATCAAAGAAATCCGTACAGATTATTTTATGTCCAAGAAATATCTGCCATATATGTGTGTCTTGTGCATAAATCATGTGTTTCTGAATTCCACAGGCATACCGTCTCAGACATTCAAACTATTCACCTGCAGTGTTTAAGCCCCAGGGAGCAATCCTGTTCACCTTAGTTCCCTTTTCAGTTGCATAAGAGAATCTGACACTGATAATATGCATGAATAAGCATTAAGAAGAAGCACAAGCAGCCAGGTGGAGGACAACAGACAGGCCCGAACTCCCAGACAAATCGACTCTGCTCTGAAAGTTTCCAGCTAAAAGACTTCTTGGGAAAACGGTTGTTTATCCGCACATCCACGCTCAAATACACAACCAAGCACACAAACATATACAATACCAACAGTTAAATCTTTTTTAATGGTCCCCTTGAAGAGTCCTGTTTGATACGATTTCCATGCGACACATTTATCACAAACATCTCGGTATGGTTTGGCGGCGCTCTGATGGAAAACCCGAACTCTGCGAGCCGTGCCAGAACGCATCTTGGTTTTGATAAACACGATGTCTGGAAATGGGAGTCACATCTTCTTGCTTTATATCATATTTCAGCCTCCATCTTTTTTCTTTTTTTTCATTTTAATAAAAGCTTCCACAAAGGGAACACGTGGCACAACCGTCTCATTCATGATGTGTCTGTCGTACTACGGCAACCTTTAGGATGTCTGTCATTTTATGGCTGTTACTTGCCACTTCTCTTTCAAAGCCCATAAAAGCCGGGCCTGTTACCATGTAATGGTCTGCAGTTGAAATCCAGATGTCTGCTGGTGACTTGGAAAAATAACAAGAGGAGGGTCCTTCTCAGTGGAAAGACGAGGGAGGGGACAAGGGAAGAGAATGAGCTCAGAAAATCAGGGGATCTCTGAGTTTAGGGGGGTATCATTGCTCTACAAAAACACAGATGAGCAGAAACAAGGGTGTGAACATGCAGACAAGCCGCAGATGGCGATGATCTGAGTGGCACAACAGAGCTTTGTATGTGAAATCCTCGTTTTCTCATGTGGCTTATGACGCACTCCCCCTCGACCATGCCACAAAAGGCAACCCTGAGAAGAAGAGTCTATAAGATTTTCCCCTATTACAGCTCCAGACTTAAACAGACTGGCCCAGAAGTAGGTGACTTACTCCATAAACAAGACACAAGAGTCTCGATGTAGTTTTTTCTTCTTTTTTTTTTATTGATGGGAACAGTCCTGAGTCAGGTTTGTGGTTTTTAGTGGAAGATTGGGCTACTGTCTGGCGTCTAGCAGCCGAGTTCAGATCCAGCCCTTGTTGAAAACAGCGCAATGTGTTTTTTTAAATTCATTTCATTTCAGCGTTTGTCGAATACATTTATGCCTGCTTACTTCATATTATCTCACATTAATACATTGAGCTCTATTACTTTAGAAAACGTGATTCGACCTACTCAACTCAAGTTTTCGATATTTCAAATTGCTTAAAATAGAAGACATAAAATGTTTCTCTGTTATAAGCTACCAAAGATGTATGATATCTTTTTTTATATCTGTCATTACAAGGCGGCCATGTTTACTCTAGACAATGAATCAGTTTAGCTAGAATCCACTGAACAAGGCACATATGTTACTTTTATATATATGTGTAGAATCTAAATACAGATCTCTGAAAATCCAATAAGTCAACTGCACGTTTCAAGCTTTGCTGTTTGTGTCTGGATGCTTCTGAAGTTCTGTCGTACATCTCTAAAAACCCACGTCTTGCCGATTCAATATAAAAGCATGTTACAAGACTTTTTTGAAGTAGGAGGTTGTGTCTCGTTAAAACGTTTTTTATGACTGTTGAGTTAGTTAAAAACATTTTATGGGGAAAATGCTTTATGGAAAGTAGGATCTCATTTGGCCACTACGACAAACTGGAGGCAGCGTGTCGCTTGTGGGAAAATTCCAGCGCTAATAACGGTACATCTGAAAATTTTATGTAGAACACAATAGCTATTGTGATATGAGTGGGAATATGAAGAGTTTTGGTGCTTGTATGTCTCATTTACATATTACCAGTGTAAGCTTATTTGTGAAGACCTGCTGGCCTCCATCCACTGTGATGCAAGGGAATCATTTAGTTTTGTTTTTGATTGTATAATAAAGATACCAGACGACTTTAAATGGAGGCAGCGATAGATGATCGATTGTTGAAGAGGCAGCCATCTGCCAGTATTGTGCCTTTTCAAAGCCATTTTGCAGCACTATGTAACTGTTACCTTCAGTTGTTATAAAAAAAAGCTGTGTGCATCAAATATGTGTCAAAACAAATTTGACTTTGAAATTTAACATCTTGAAATTGAGCCTCTGTCTCTTTAAGAAACTTGCTCTTGTTGACACTCCGCCATCAGGAAGTCATCTATTAACCCTTCAACTATATAATTTTTTTACCGGCATTGCGTTGAGAAGTAGTTTATATAATGAGATCAGCAGATGCTCAGTTCAACCAGGTGTTTGTTATTGCTGCTGACTAATCTGAAGGAGCTGAGTGGGGAAGTCGCAGGGGAGCGCTGCTCTGTGAGGCAGAAGCTCGGAAGACCACTAAATGGTTGCCATGGGAGATTAAATGCCTGCATGAAAGAATCAAGGCAACACTCCATGTGTGTTTTTGATGATTGACTAACATTATAACATGATATATAGCTGAGAAACACCAATTTTAAACTGAAGATCAATTCTTCACATAAATAGTCCCAATATGAGGGCATAGATGTGTTTGCAAATAGATAACAGTTCAACATCAGCACCAACATCAAGAGGTCCTACAGATGTACTTAAGAAAGACTATTGCTGCCAGAGGGAATGCTGCAGTCCGTTTATCTCTTTGCAGTTCAAAGAGATAAACCTGATAGATAAAAATCAACTTTAAAGACATGCAGAGCGGCCAGGACGAACAGAAGGACCGGATTTTGCGATGGGAAGAACGTGTCTGGACTGTTCCTGGCCTGCCTGAGCTCTGGCCTTTGAAGTGAGCATCAGTGATGTGTGCTACACTCACAGGGCATGTGTGTCTTGCTCCGACGAGTCTTACTCTGGATCTAATGCTCTCAGACCATCATCTCCGGGCTTCTGCTCTCCATGCCTGTCACATTGCGCTCCTGCTTAGACTCCCTCCCTCCTTCCATTCATATTCCTCCGTCCCATCCGTCCCCCTCCCTTTCTTCTCTCTCACATGCCGTTTTCCGTCCTCGTTGCAAGGTTGGACCTCGTCACTTTCCAAGCAGATGTTGGATGTGTGTATGTATGTTCTGTGTGCTTCGTCTCTCGTGTGCGCAGTCGATCGCTTGCGCTGACACAACTCAAAGGCCGTCGACCGCCTTCCCCTAAGGCCCCGAGTCTGAAATCAGCCAATTTCACCTAAAATAAAGCAAGTAAGCCAACACACACAAAGAAAGAGAGCATTTTCAACATTTGCTGCCAGCACTGCTGTTTAAAAAAAAATGAAACACTGGAAACATTTCAAGATTTTTTGTGGGGGTTGGATAGGGATAGGGGTGTTTATAGAAAGGGTGAGGTAACGCTTTCCACGTTCTTGAGAAAAATCACAAGAAGAATGGGGAGACCAGAGGGAAGGACAGAGGCAGGAAGGTTGGAAGTTAGTCTTCACCAAAAGTAGCTGCTGGCAGCTATTAGGCTACACAACCCACTGAGCAAAATGCACACCCAGGAACTTGTTAAAGCCTACAGTGGCAAGCTGCGTGTGAGTTTTATGGAAAAAAGAAGGAGAAAAAATAACCTAAGTGAATTAAAAAAATAATTGTAATTGGAAAAAAAAAACAACAGCAGACTAGTCTGTGGACAGTCTAGCAGTAGGTTTGGCACATGGCTGAGGGGGTTTAACATGATGTCAAACTTCTGAAAGGATGGATTTTCGCAAAAGAACCTAGTCACCGTCACAAATTGAACTGGAAAATTCTATAAAGGATAAAGAACAGCAGACGCTCTGGCACTGGAAATCTAAACGGAAAATAGCCAAATTGTCCATTATCAAGCTGTGGAAGCCATCTTGATATTCACTTAGATCCCCTTTACACCAGTGTAAAGCTGCACTGGAATGTGGATGGTCTCTCCAGGGCCTGGAGGGTCTTCTGGGGCGCAACAAGAATGATGTAGCATCCAGAATGGATGAATGGATGAACATTGTTGATTCACTACCAAAGTGTCTGCTGCATGACTTAATTAACAGAAACCTTGACAATAGAAGATGATGGACAGCAGGAGGAGGAAAGGGTGATACTGTAGCAAAAGCAGTGGCATTCAATGCTTGGAACAGAACCTTTAAAAAACAAACAAAAATGAAAAAAAAGGGCTTTAGACCCTGAGGATGTTTTGTCCTTGATTCCTTCTTACTCTTCTGGCCAAGTTCTGACAACCCTCCGCTGAAGCCATGATGCTGAACACTGATACTAGAGAAGAAGAAACCTCCCTTATGTGTGTTTGAGAAGACGTGGAATCAACAAAGACGTTGGCTGGAGAAGAGAGCAGTAGAGTCTTGATTGCGTTCACATTTCGCAGACGTTTCGCATCCAGCAGTGTTGGAACGGTCCACTGAGACCTTAGGGCAGACTTAATCTGATGCTGGGCTGGGCTGGGATTTAGGCTTTGAAGGTGCATCAGCACTTAATTAAATTATTTGCCTCTACATGTGAAGATGGCTTTTCAGTCACTGAGTCCAAGACGAGAACAAAATGTGTGTAGCAGTCTGTGTTGACTTGGTTTCTGAACACACTTTTGCTCAATGTGGTCCAAAGTTGGGATCTCAGTAGGAGCATTTAACTTGTAAGGAGCCTTAAAGGCGACAGGCGGCGGTTCTCATGTCGGCATGAGAAATGTCTGGAAGAATATCTCCTGTTAAAGTCAAATTTGTTGGTGCCTAAAATGATCTTTCTTTTGCCTGATTGTACGTATCGACATTTCTATCTAAAGCTTTTTTTTTAATCCATAGATTCAAAAAGCCACAACTTTTTATGTCAGTGGTTTTTCTGCTTTATTTTACAAGCAAAGACATTATACCCTTGTTTCAAATGTAGCAACAAACTTCATGTTTGGTAAAGATAAGAAGAACTTATTTAATTGCAATAACGCAAGGCCCTGACTTGTTATAAATAGACAAAAAACTAATGCTTTGCGGCAAATATGCTGTCCGTCAAGCAACACTTGGCGCTGCTCAGTGGAATCAACCTGGAACCTGATGATCTTCATTACACCGACAGAAGAAAGAACGAGGTCACCGAGTCTATCGTGGCACTCAGTTCTCTTGAATTCCTCTTTTCCGCCACTACCTCCAGGAGTCCCAGGCTAAACCCAGCTGAGGAACCTTCCTGTCCAACTTTTCATCAGCATGTCAAACCTCAGATTAGTGAGGCAAGAAAACTTGGCAGTGGGGTGACTGAATGTTAAACACACTGATTGAAGGCCAAAAACTAGATCCGTCTTTTACTGGATAAATAATCTACAGTATGTTAACAAACTCCTTTTATCACATTTTTGTTATTTAAAGGTGTTTTCAGGTCTTTAATATGTTCTATATCTGTTATAAAGGTTGCTGTCCTGCTTTTAAGTTCATATTTATGTCATGTTAGTTACAATGTCACTTTTTCTTGTCGTTTCCATTTGAATTCAGTAAAAAAAAAAGCCACATAAACAAAGTAGAATCATAACCCAAAAACAAAGCGACAAGACTTTAATTGAAACAATTAATTGGATTCAGATGCATAACATTATGATCACAATATTGTTTAAGCACAAATCTGAATTTTGAGGCCAGTGCTGGTCGGAAAGCTCTGATTGCTGATTTCTTGGAAGCTTTCTTATAATTTTTCC